>CM076574.1:784565880-785165880 GCA_034641835.2 Pinus albicaulis
TTGGTCTTTCTAAGGTAAAATGGAAATTCTAAAATGAAAAACAAGTTTGGTTATATTTGTTCAAGGAAGTGATATCCCCTATAATGATTTACCAATCTTGAAACTTTAAAAGCAAATTGAAATTACAATGACAAGACTTGAAAGAAAGTAAGAGTGTACTGCTAAAATGAAAAGGTGCTGCTAATCTAATGAATCAAAACAGGAAACTAGTGAACATGAAAACCAAACTATTCTTGCTGCCAACTGAACACAAAAGAAACTACGCTTATGGAAATTCAAAATCGCAACAAAATAAATCTAAATCAGATTACATCAATTCATTTTCTGACCCTTCATCATTAGACCAGCTATGACTTGCGGAAGTAATCATAAACAACTTGTGTAACTGATAATTTAATTTGCAGAAAGTAAACTAATACTAAACCATACACACATGATTCAATCCCTCGCCATCAGTCCAGCTGTGGCTTTCGGAGGCAACTGAAGATGTCATACATGATTTAATATATCTAAATTTGCAGAAAAGAAACTAATACTAAACTACACATTTCATAATGCGGTCCCTCACCATCAGTCCAGCTGTGGCTTTCGGAGGCAACTGAAGATGCTATGAGCAGCTTAATATATCTAAATTTGCAGAAAAGAAACTAATACTAAACTACACATTTCATAATGCAGTCCCTCACCATCAGTCCAGCTGTGGCTTTCGGAGGCAACTGAAGACGTTATGAGCAACTTAATATATTTAAATTTAACTACTGAATCAGATAAGCAAAACTGAAATGTACAAAGCAAGACTGAAGTTAAACAAAAGCTATGAAAAGCAAACTAGCAGCAGAACAATGTTAGTTCATGTCATTAGTCAAAATGCTATAAAAATGCTATAAAAATGCCCGGGCCGTCTACCTAAAACCTGCACAAGAAAACTGATCAGTGATTAACAATCATAAAAACATGAATGACAGAAATGAAATGGAAATTATGGAAATGTATGAACAGAAATGAAACAACTACAAAATATGAACATATGATGAGTTATGATAATGACTTTTTAAAGAAATGAAATGAAATATATATACATTAATACACAGAACCTCGGCTGAGCAGGGGCCCTCTACACAGCTCTGGTACGATCCTCAAACACGAATTAAGTTGAAAACAGAGTCTTTTCACATTAAAAAGAAGTTCATTACAGACTGGTAGTATTACGGCTCAAGGCAGCGTAATCACTACAAAGCAAACATAACAGAGTACGCACATCAACTATCAACTAACAAATAACTCTACGTGCGTATGCAAACGCTCTATATAAAACAATAAACTGTAACTGTCTCCTGAAGTTTATGATAGCAGCCAGCACGTAGACCACTACGGCCACGGATATAGGAGTATGGCCATGTTGGAAAACGGATCTATGGAAGGTGGATGCTTGATTTCAACTCCAGAACTTTGCACAGATGTCAATTAACCTCCGCAAGCTTAGAAACGACCGTATGGATGTTTATATGCCACGAAACAGAGTCCAGCTGACATGAAACTCCATAGTTGACTTCCACGTGGATGGCTTTGACCGCGGCTTCCATTGACGAATTTACTTGAACCAATAGGACACGAACCATGTCCTCGTCATTCCTAGCCTGCCCATGTGGCTCGTTTCCCTTGTAGACACCTGTAGCATATAATTCCACAAAATAGCTGCGGAAA
Source organism: Pinus albicaulis (assembly GCA_034641835.2). NCBI lineage: Eukaryota > Viridiplantae > Streptophyta > Pinopsida > Pinales > Pinaceae > Pinus > Pinus albicaulis. The sequence goes on from CM076574.1 coordinate 784,567,585, forward strand.
GTTGCAGCAGCTGCGGAAAGTGGCAAGTTTCCGCAGCTATATGAACAAAATCTAAATCAAATAGAAAACACAAAAACATAATTAAAAACCATGTTAGGTACCCTTTTGCACATGATATTGACAATTTTGGAGGTTTAGGTGAGTGAAAAAGATATGGAAAAGTGTATGGAAAAGAGGCAAATTCGGGACTCAACATACCCCCACTGTGAAGGTGTTGCATGTCCTCATGCAACCAAAATTCTGATACTCTTTGTTCAATTCATGTGCCTTGATACTTCAGCCAGCACATCTAACCCCCTTCTCTTCTTCTTTGGTACTGCCATCATTCTGGGTTTCTTCATTCAGCACCTGAATTTGATATTCACAAGTGCTCTGCTCAATTTTTGGCATTTCCTTTTTAACTTCTTATTCTTCTTTTGCCAAATACCCAAATGTAACATAGTATTGTCATGGATGATCTTGTCCAGTTTGCCTTGCTCTTTGAGTGTTTCATTTTCATTTTCGATATGCCGATTTAAAAGCTCAAGATCAAAAATTTCCTGTTTTAATGACTGAACTAAATCATCCTGTAATGTATGAGGCTGAATAGAAGAGGTACTTGGGCCTGTGGCTGCCTTCTCCAAGGATTCTATATAGTCATATACCTCCTGCTGTTTGGGGTCTACTTCCGGTGTCTTTTTCATTGGGCTGTCCCCAAAGTGCTGCAAGGGAGAATTATGTTCAAAATCTAGCCGAGGAGAACTTACATCAATATTTTGCTGAGAATAAGATGGAGTATGCTCATTGTCTGATTGGGAGTGAAAGGAGTCAGGTTCACTAACTGACTGAAATGGACTATGGTCAGTTGGAGACTGTTCAGATGTCTCCTCACCCGAATCAATGAAATGAGGACCCTTAATTTGTGTTTTTCTCAATTTTCCCTTAAGCCTGCTGCTTCTCCTCACATGCTGTGGTACACTACCCTTTTGTTCTTGTTTTCCTGTCTCTGCCTTCTTGGATATAGATGACCGTTTTTGAAGAAAAAATAATCTTTCAGATAGTATTTGGTGATCTTCTTCTTCAGAAGAAGGAGTTTTATGGACAGCCTCAATAATTTCTTTCCCTTTTGGTATTATTGGCTTCTTAGTTTTGATTTCCTTCTTCTTCCTTTTTACCAATCTCTCTTCCCTATCAGTTTTCTTCATAGTAGTAGTAGAAGTATTTTGGATTTCATCTCCTGTTCTTTTCCTTCTACTTCTTTTTGCTGTGCTAGCTGCGGGAATTTCCTGTGTAGGAGCAACTTGGGTTTCAACATTCATTTTCTTTCTTCTACTCCTTCTAATTGGACTACCTTCAGGAATTTCCTGAGGTTCTTCAAAGAAGTTTCTAACTAGGAATTATTCCCATGTATCTTTTCTTTCTTTTAGCTCCTTTTCAATCAGAATTTTTATAAGCCCATGGTGATATAAATGAGGCTCTACATCTCCTAGGTGTTTTTGCACAGTCACAGCCATTTTCTTCAAGCTATTGAATAAGAAATAAGGAAGATTGAGAGTTTGGTTTTCAAGAAAATTCATCAATAGCCTAGTATGATACATGTACATAGAGCCAAAGCGGCCTTCACATGTAATAAATTTCTGAACAATGAGTAATAAAGTGGCCCATTCATCTTTTATTGCATGCACAGGGATTCCTCTTTTGAAAACAGTGATATCCATACCTTGATTTCGGAGGACTTTTCTCCATGCCTCATCACTGATACTTTTATTTTTTGAACCAACGTTCTCCTTCCTGAAGAAGCTCTGTGGCTGTTGCTATTGATGCTTCATTGACCAAAAACTTGAGGTCTCCCACTTCTGCTTCCGAGCCATCAAATGATCTTGCAAACGCTTTTGTAACTTCTCTGTGGTAACCCCTGAATTTCTGAATAAAACGCAGCCATTTAGCTTTCCTCAGCATCTCTTTTGCTTGCGGATATCCCTCTATAAACTTCGGTCCTTCCGACTCTGCCCTTAATAATTTTCCCATTTCACTTCTCTGTGCTTCACAAGTTTGCCTCTGTGAGGGTTTAAGTGGAAATGGAACGATGGAATACACAGGATCGAGCACAATACTGTGGGGATGTTATCATAAAATGGAAATGAGTACCATAAACAGAATGGAGTAAGACTGTGGGTAGATATACGGGAGTGAGAGTGAGCAAAAGGAACGGAATGGAGTGAAACAGGGAGTGAGAATGAGTAGAGTGGGGTTTTGTAAACACGACAAAGAGGTTAACAAAGTATAATGCATTCGGCCGCGTTTTGAATTTTGGTGGCTGTGTCATAAATATGAACACGTTTCAATCAATGATTATGAATTTATGCGGCTTGTAAGAGTCCTTTGTCAACTCAAATACGTATCATTATCTACGGTGGGATATTTGAACATGAGTGAGAGTCGGAATTTCAATGATGAAACCGTTTGTGAATAAATGCAAGAGGATAACATAGAGATCGTGAAGGTTACGGACTGTCAATATAATCATTACGCGTTATGGGTAGAGCTCATAGTTTAAAATTACATAAAAATGTGTTTTTCGATACTATTTGAAATAAACTTTATTCATACCTTTGGAATCCTTGCTTTTGCCCTTGGTCTTCAACTGATTTATCTTCATTAGTGTCTTGAATGTTCCATTGATCCTCTCTCCTGCATTTTATTTCATAATTTATGAAAATAACAACTAACTGTACATTCTTTTTGAAAACAGAGTAGTAGTAGCTGCGGAATCTGCTTCTGGCTGCGGAAACTGGAGTTAGCTGCGGAAACAGATGTCAGCTTCGGAAACCGACACAGCTATTACTTGGCTGAAATAGAAATGAACAAATGAAAAATGACCAAGTGGAAATGGTCATAAAAAGATTTTTATTGATGGAATGGATGAAATGAAGTGGAATGAAGTGAAATGAAATGAAATGAAATGAAATGAAGTGGAATGAAATGGAGTGGGTGATGAGATGAAATGAAATGAAAGACAGATTTTTTTTTTGGAAAATATAGTGTCAGGTGTCCCTGATTTTCACCCCATATTTTCTGTATAAGACTGCCAATCAATGATTGGTTTTCAGGCTTATACCATTTTTTTTTTCATTTTTTTTTTTTTTTAAACTTGAAAAACAAAAGCTAGGCTGGTGGAGAAGAAGAATTCTTCTGTACCAGCCTGATTGCAGAACTTTCCTGAAACAACTTGACAAAATCCTCTTTAGAGAGTGGCTTATGATAAACTTTCAATCTATGGCCATTCACTATAAGAGGAGTTTGAAACTCATCAATGGTCTTGATTCTTACGGCTCCATTGTTAAAGATCTTGTCAATCTCATATGGCCCAAGCCAATGAGTCTGAAATTTCCCTTGAAAATCTTTAAACTTGGAGTCAAATAACAATGCCCAATCTCCTTCTTGAAACTTCTTCTCTTTGATATATTTGTCATGCCATTTAGTTCTTTGATATTGAACTAGATCGGTTCTTAGAATTGCTTCTTGTCTGATCTCATCTAGCTCATTCAACTGCTCCATTCTATGCTTTTGGGCTTCTGATAAGTCCATCCCCAACTGAACTGCTATCTTGAAGGTCTTGACTTGGAACTCAATAGGGAGCAAGACTTCTTTCCCATAAACAAGTTCATAGGGAGAATGTCCTGTTGTATTCCTCCATGTAGTTCTGTAGGCCCACAAGGCTTCTGGAAGCCTTTCTGCCCAATCTCTTCTATGTAGATGAACAGGTTTGGTGATGATACTTTCAAGAACTTTGTTTGTGGACTCCACTTGACCATTTGCTTGTGGATGGTAAGGAGTAGATCTTCTGTGCTTGATTTTGTATTCTTCCATCAACTTCTCCACCAAATTTGATGTGAATTGGCTCCCATGATCTGTTACAATTTCTCTTGGAACACCAAAGCGAGTAAAAATATCCTCATAAAGAAAATGAACAACTGAATTTTCAGTAGCAGATACTAATGCTTTAGCTTCTACCCATTTAGTAACATAATCGGTGCAAACCAATATATACTTCTTTTGCTTAGATGGTGGATTAATAGGTCCAATGAAATCTAAAGCCCATTTTTCAAAGGGTTCAATGAGTACCTGTGTTTGCAATGGCATTTCATTTGAAAGGGTAAGTTTCCCTACTCTTTGGCAGCTGTCACACCTTTTGACATATTGTTTTGCATCTTTGAAGAGGGAAGGCCAATAATATCCTAAAGAGAGGATTTTATAGGCCGTCCTTTTGTCTGCAAAGTGTCCGCCGCATGGTTCATCATGACATGCCTTAAGAATACCAGGCATTTCATCTTCCCTGACACATCTTCTGATCACAAGATCTGGCCCTGTTTTAAACAATTCGTTAGAAATCCATGAATATTTTGAACTCTCCTGAATAATTTTTCGTTTTTCTCTTGAAAATAAATGTGAAGGTAGTTTTCCTGTAACCAAATAGTTAGCAATATCTGCATACCAAGGGGTCTTAATAGTTACTGCAAACAAGTATTCATCAGGAAATTTATCTTCTACAGGAGAATCTTCTTTAGTATTCTGAATCCTAGACAAGAAATCAGCTACTGTATTCTGTTTTCCTGGTCTATCCAACACGGTAATATTGAATTCTTGCAAAAGTAAAAGCCATCTTGTCACTCTGCCATTAGTAACAGGTTTGTTCATTAAATATCTAATTGCAGAATGGTCAGTATGAATAAAAGTTTCATAGCATGTTATGTAATGTCTAAACTTATTAATTGCATGAACAACAGCTAAGAACTCTTTTTCAGTCACAGTATAGTTCAACTCTGTGGGAGTCAAATTTTTACTGGTGTAATAAATGGCATAAGGAATTAAATCTTTTTGACCCAACACAGCTCCAAGAGCTGTATCTGAAGCATCTGTAGAAATATGGAAAAGAAGTTTCCAATTTGGTCCTCTCAAGATAGGTGCTTCAGATATTCTTGTTTTCAAAGTTTCAAAAGCTGATTGACAATCAGGATCCCATTTAAATTCACGGTCTTTTGTAAGCAATTTGAAGAGTGGAGATGCAATTTTAGTGAAGTTTTCTATAAATCTTCTATAGTAACCAGTAAATCCTAGAAAACTTCTAACATCTCTTTGACAATTTGGAATAGGCAACTTGGAGATGACTTCAACTTTTGATCTATCAACCTTAATCCCATCTCCAGAAATATGATGTCCTAAAACAATCCCTTCAGTAAACATCATAAAGCATTTTTCATGGCTTAATGAAAGGTTTGTTTCTTTACATCTTATGAGAACTTTTTCCAAATTTTCTAATGCCTCTTCAAATGAATTACCATAAACTGTAAAATCATCCATATAAACCTCTACACAATCTTGGATTAGATCAGAAAAAATTCCTAGTACTGCTCTTTGGAATGTTGCTGGTGCATTACATAACCCAAAAGGAAGCACTCGGTAGGCAAAAGTTCCCCATGGACAAGTAAATGTGGTCTTATCTTGATCTTCAGGTGCTACCTGAATTTTATTATAACCACTAAAACCATCCAAAAAATGAAAAGTACTTTTTACCTGCTAATGTATCTAATACCTGATCAATAAAAGGCAAAGGAAAGTGATCCTTCAAAGTTGCTTTATTCAATTCCCTGTAATCAATGCATACTCTCCATTTACCATTCTTTTTAGGTACTATAACCAAAGGAGAAACCCATCGGCTATCTGAAATTGGGTAAATGAATTTTACATTGAGAAGTTTTTGGAGCTCTTCTTTCACTATCTCCCTAAGATTTGGATTCATCCTTCTTTGAGGTTGTCTGATTGGTCTACTGTTTTCCTCAATATAGATATGATGGATGCAAGTCTTAGGATCAATACCCTTCATGTCGGTATACTCCCATGCAAATGCAGTAGAATGTTTTTGCAAGATTCTGGTTAGTTCTTCTTGTTGTGACTTCTCTAGATGTTTGTTGATATTCAATGTCTTTTCTGGAAAAATCTCAAAAGCAGAATTACCAAACTCTTCCATAGAGTAGAGAGACATTTGTCTTGATGATAAATATTCTATGTCAGATTCCAACTGAAATTGTGTGGGGTCAAATTCTGAAGTTATCTCAAAATTTTCTAATGTGTTCAGAATTTGACTATCCTCACTAATTTCAGAAATGGTAAAGACAGGTTGTATAGTGTTCTCATCATCGACCCATTCATTGTCTCCTATTTCTGTAATTGCTCTTGCGAGAGGATACAAATTGAATTTCTTTGTCGAATTACCATTAGAAATGTACATGTCTCCAGATCTACAACTAATAAAAGCATCAGCTGTGGCCAGCCAAGGTCTTCCTAAGATAATTGGATGTCCTCCCAGATTACTTTTGGGAGTCAAAATCATAAAGTCTATTGGATATTCCCAAGAATCTAAGGAGACTGAAATATCTTCTAATACACCATCTGGTTTAATAACCGATCGATCTGCAAGTTGCAATAAAGTAGGTGTAAAAAGAAGGTTAGGAAGTTTTAACTGTTCCATAGTCTGTCAACTCATAATGTTGATAGCAGCCCCTAAGTCAATCAATGTGTTTGGAATTTCTATCCCATTTATATGTGTCTTGACAATTGGACTTCCTGGATCTACATACTTCTGCATGGTAATTTTTCCCATCATAATGTCTGCAATCTTTCCTACCGGGTGGATTCTTCTTGTGTCCTTTAGCTTCCTTCCTGGTCTTTTGAAACTCAACTCCTTTATGGTTTTTGCTAGAATAGGAATTTCTCGAATGGCTTGTAGCAATGGAATCTTGATACAAACATTCTTCAATTCATCTAGAAAGTCATAGTTAGGCAACAAGATTTGTTTTTTCACCCCCTTATCAATTTGTAGTCTTTCCGGAAAAGGAGGTGTAGATGAAGATACAGGTTGCTCAACTATAGGAGTTGTGGATGTTAGCTTTTCTTTTTCTTTTTGAATTTTTGAATTTTGAAGAGATTCTTCCTCAGAACCCTTATTGACTTGAAGAGAGTCCTCCTCGGAGGTATCTTGCTCTTGAATGTCTATAGAAGGTTTTTCTAAAACTCTACCAGATCTGAGTTGTACATCGTTGAGAGGAACAATCATATAGGTAGGAAATTGTTGTCCTTCTACCATATAAGTAGTTTGAGGATTCTTATTGTTAGGATTTGGCAATGGCTGAACTGGAAGTTGATTTGTCTTCTGTTGGTATGGGAGCATGAGTTGAGGATTTGTATTTTGTTGAGAAGGTTGTTGTTGTGGAAATGGCAATGAAATTTGTGGATTTTGGCTTGGAAATTGTGGAGCTTGTTGATTTTGAAAAGATGGAGGATATTGATAAAATTGAGCAAATCTCCCATAAGGATTTTGCATCCCTTGTACCCATGGCTGATATGAATTTTGATGTTGGGGCCAAGGTTTTTGCCAAGGAGTCCAATTTGGTGAGGTTTGAAGATTCATAGGGTTATTAAACCCTTGAGATTGTTGTCCCTGCCAAGGTCTCCTTGCGACAAAACAGAGAGATTCTATTGAATTTGGATCTTCTTGAAAAACAGATTTGAGTCCAGGGATTGAAGGACAATCCTTGATCTCATGATTTTATGAGAAAATCATACATGTTTCTACAACTTTTGCATCCAAGGGACATTCCCTTAAAGCATGTTTCTTTCTACATTTCGGACAAAAGATGGCTAAAGCATCTGTTTCTGCTTTCTGCTTGTTTTGGATTTTAAGGGTGTCTATTTGTTCACTAAGACTCCCTAAGATATCAGTTTTAAACTCATCAAGAATATTACCAATCTCTGCCCTACTTACTGATCCAGTTGCAGATTTGTTAGCCCTAATAAGAGAAGAATCCCTAGGCCCTTTTCCAGTTTTAGATTTTCCCCTTGAGAGATGGATACATAGTTATGTTATATCATGAAATGGAAGTTGAGAAATGTCTCCTTTCCCCATCATGTTTAAAATGTCTATCCATTCATCTCTAATGGCTTTTAATAGGAGGGCTTTCAAGGTTTCATTATCTAAGTTGCTCATCTTTGCTCTTTTCAAGTTGTATTGAAATCTTTCGATTAAGTCTTCCAAATTTTCATCTTCTTTTTGCATCATTTTGAATACCTCATCCTTATGATTGGTGGGCATACAATAGTCCAAGTATCTATCCAAAAATGTTTGTTTCATATCATTCCAAGTCTTGATAGATTGAGTGGCTAATCCCATGAACCATTTCAAAGCAGATCCCTTCAATGTTGAAGGAAACAGTTTGAGTTTTTGAGAATCTTCCATATAGTCATAAGTTCGGCACACAACTTCAAACTCAAACAGAAATGTTTCAGGATCCTCACTTCACAATCCATAAAAGTTAGGGAGAACAGATGGTGAGATATTTTTCATTGTTGCATGAGTTTCCTCATCAACTATAGGGAATCCAAACAAATTGTCCCTATTTCTACCGTTATTTCCTTCAGCATTGTTATCTTCATTATCTCCATCTCTTCTATCTCCACCTCTATTTATTACTTCCTCTGCCATGATATTTTCTTTAGAGTCCTTATAGTCCTCTAGTTCTTCTACCAAGGAAGGATGAGAGAAAGTCTCTTTGTTTTCTAAGTGGTTTTTAGTAGGTGGTATAGGAGAATCCTCTAATTCAGCTGTTCCTTGACTTCCAAAAATCTTAAGGCTAGGGGTAGATGGTGGTGAATCTGGTCTATGCCTTGAAGAAGATGGAGTTGTGAAAATCGAACTCTTGGCTTTAGCAATAAACCTTCCCCTAGAATCTCTCGCTCTATGCATGTCATTTTTTTATTTTATTTTTTAAAAAGTTGGGCTAATAATTCTCTTTCTGATCTTCCAGATCACACTAGGTGCAAGAAGAGAGCATACTTAAGAAATTACTAAACCAATAACTCTCTTTTCTGATCCTCCAGATCACACTAGGTGCAAGAGGAGAGCATACTTCAAGAAATTATCAAGTTTTCCCTTCTTTTGTTATTTTGTTTTTTTTTTTAAGAAATTGGCTACCTAGTTACACTTCCCCGGCAACGGCGCCAAAATGTTTGGTCAATTTAGTGTGTCCTAAATTGCTGCATTTAATTGTCAATCCAGGAATCGTAAGCTGATGAAGTGCGGCGCACTATATGTGCAAGATAACCTCTTTCTTAACTTTTTGTCGTTTGTGGTCTTTCTAAGGTAAAATGGAAATTCTAAAGTGAAAAGCAAGCTTGGTTATATTTGTTCAAGGAAGTGATGTCCCCTATAATGATTTACCAATCTTGAAACTTTAAAAGCAAATTGAAATTACAATGACAAGACTTGAAAGAAAGTAAAAGTGTACTGCTGAAATGAAAAGGTGCTGCTAGTCTAATAAATCAAAACAGTGAACTATTGAACATGAAAACCAAACTATTCTTGCTGCTGACTAAACACAAAAGAAACTATGCTTAAGGAAATTCAAAATTGCAACAAAATAAATCTAAATCGGATTACATCAATTTATCTTGTGATCCTTCATCATTAGTCCAGCTATGATTTTCGGAAGTAATCATAAACAACTTGAGTAACTGATATCTAACTTGCAGAAAGTAAACTAATATCAAACCATACATTCATGATTCAATCCCTCACCATCAGTCCAGCTGTGGCTTTCGGAGGCAACTGAAGATGTCATGCATGATTTAATATATCTAAATTTACAGAAAAGAAACTAATACTAAACTACACATTTCATAATGCAATCCCTCACCATCAGTCCAGCTGTGGCTTTCGGAGGCAACTGAAGATGCTATGAGCAGCTTAATATATCTAAATTTGCAAAAAAGAAACTAATACTAAACTACACATTTCATAATGCAGTCCCTCACCATCAGTCCAGCTGTGGCTTTCGGAGGCAACTGAAGACGTTATGAGCAGCTTAATATATTTAAATTTAACTACTGAATCAGATAAGCAAAACTGAAATGTACAAAGCAAGACTGAAGTTTAAACAAAAGTTATGAAAAGAAAACTAGCAGCAGAACAATGTTAGTTCATGTCATTAGTCAAAATTCTATAAAAATGCTATAAAAATGCCCGGGCTGTCTACCTAAAACCTGCACAAGAAAACTGATCAGTGATTAACAATCATAAAAACATGAATGACAGAAATGAAATGGAAATTATGGAAATGTATGAACAGAAATGAAACAACTACAAAATATGAACATATGATGGATTATGATGCAATGACTTTTTAAAGAAATGAAATGAGAAATATATACATTAATACACAGAACCTTGGCTGAGCAGGGGCCCTCTACACAGCTTTGGTAACGATCCTCAGACACGAATTAAGTTGAAAACAGAGTCTTTTCACATTAAAAAGCAGTTCATTACAGACTGGTAGTATTACGGCTCAAGGCAGCGTAATCACTACAAAGCAAACATAACAGAGTACGCACATCAACTATCAACTAACAATGATCAACTAACTCTACGTGCGTATGCAAACGCTCTATATATAACAACAAACTGTAACTGTTTCCTAAAGTTCATGATGACAGGGAGCAAGTAGACCACTACAGCCACGGATATAGGAGTATGTCCGTGTTGGAAAGTGAATCTACGGAAGGTGGATGCTTCAATTCAACTCCAGAACTCTGCACAGATGTCGATTTAACCTCCGCAAGCTTAGAAACGGCCGTATGGATGTTTATTTGCCACGAAACAGAGTCCACCCGACATGAAACTCCATAGTTGACTTCCACGTGGATGGCTTTGACCGCGACTTCTTTGGACGAGTTTACTTGAACCAATAGGACACGAACCATGTCCTCGTCATTCCTAACCTGCCCATGTGGCTCGTTTCCCTTGTAGACACCTGTAGCATATAATTCCACAAAATAGTTGCGGAAAGTTGCAGCAGCTGCGGAAAGTGGAAAGTTTCCGCAGCTGTATGAACAAAATCTAAATAAAATAGAAAACACAAAAACATAATTAAAAACCATGTTAGGTACCCTTTTGCACATGATTACATGTAAATATGAAATACATAGCTGCATAGAAAAATCCCTAGGCCATGACTGCATAGTTATAGAGAGGAAATGTTGCATAAATAATGAAAATAAAATGATATGACAATTTAGGCTCAAATAGAGAAGGGGGAGCAAGATATCACCCCTGAAAATACAATACATCAATCCTCTAAAAGGATTGGCTAAAATCTATACAGAAATGGCATTTTACAAAAATGTTGGAGTTGCTGGGCAAAAACAACTCAAGAATTGGAAATGGATGGAGAAGGATGAAATGTCTGCAAAAAATAAATAATTTTCCTCCAATATAAATATGAAGAGAAAGGTTGATCCTTTCACCCAAGACTTCTCCTCCAAATGGATGTCAATCCCTCACAGCAAATAACAACCAATGAGAGTGTTGTCTTAGAGAGGGACTATGCTGCCTCTGATGGAAAGTGGTTGGCCTGGTGCAAAATATGGTGCGATATGATCAAGAACCACCTTTTCTGATATACCAATGAATAGAACCTCTCTCCACTGAAAGACAAGCTCTGGATGGTGTATGGAAACCTCCCCAGCAACAACCAGTAACACTGCACAATATCTGCTGCAGAAACTGTGCTAATGTAGATGGCTGAAGATATGGCCTGAATGCCTGAATATGGAGGATGAGTGCAATCCTTCATGATCTACTCAATAAGGAGAGGAAATCCTCAACAGGACTCCCTCGTGCCCGAAGGCACTGCAGCTCTGTTGAACAGCAAGAGGCAGTAACAAGTCTCTAGACTTGAATGAAGAATGATCAAAGATAATCTCAATGGCTACCTTACTCCTCTTTTAAAAAATGAGCCTTCCCTCCATGGGCCCTACTTTGAATTAGGGTTTCCTCCATCTAGAATCTTCCCTCCTATGTTGTCCCACATAGTGCTTTCCAGCTCGTGCCAATGGAGTTTGACTTGGTCAACTTTGGCCAAACCTTTATGCAAAAAACTCCTTTCACACATGGAGGTGTGAAATCCAGCTCCAACATGATCCTCTTTCTTACTTAGAGGATTTTTATTCTCTAATCATGAAAATAATGGGTCCCCTACCCATTTTATTCATCTCCTTAACAAAATTTAATGTTCCATAAAATTTGGAACATTACAATATCATATGGGTCTCATGCAATGCCTCCATTCTCAACATACCATTTGACAAAGGGTATGTCATATGATGGCCAAAATATCTCAAGAGTATCCAACACAGCCTTGCCTCTTGCTACCCTGTGTCATATATTTTCAAGGGGCTTTCCCACCTCTTGCTCTCCAACATCACCCACTCAACCCAAGGTGAGTGTCTGTCATCCTGCTCAACATTTGCATCTTTCGGATGAAGAATACCATCATAGTAATGGGAGACAAGATACATCCCATCAATCATCTGTCCTTCCTTTTCTACATATGTGGAGTGGTCATTGGAATGCCCCACTAATGGTTGGGCCCCCCACTCACCATTGTCACTCAAGGACAGCGTTATCGGTCTCCATGATGCTACATCTACTATTTCCAGATCATGTCGACTATTGAGTACACAATTATGCATTGCATTGTAGAGAACAATGCTCATTCCATCCTCCAAAAATCTATACTCCAACCCAAAGAGTTGTGTACAGCTCAATAATGAATAAGTAGGACGAGTGATTATCCTTTCCTTGAGTTCATCAAGGCTCCTCAGCGCCGTGAGATTGTGCTGCTCTAAATTAGCATTGTACTTTGTCCATAGGACATGCAATGGTATACAATTATCCATAAGATTTGTTGAAACAAGAGGAAATGGAAACTTAGGCATACCTTGGTGAATCTTGGGAACTTCTTGTATGGCTGCAAGAGTTCCTTCCTCCAATGTGATGGCTGCCCCAACTGCTGATGTAGATGGCTGCTCCTCCATAGCTCTGTCAGCACGGGTACATGCCTCCTCTAATGGGGCTGAGGGCTTCTCCTCCTATGATTTATCCCTGTCAAATTTCCCAATAAACGTCTGAGGGAACTCTGCAAAATTAGTCACTCTTCCATGGCTCAAATGGCTGAACCACCAAGTGTTGGCTTCACCCTCAAGGTGCAGCACTGCAATCTCTACAACCTCTCTTTCTGCCACTGGATGTAGTAGGAAGAATGCATCTAGTTTCCTTGCCCAAGCTCTTGCTTTAGATGACCCATCAAAATTAGACAATAGAAACCTATTTCCCTTGATTCCCCTTTTGCTACAGGGCCTCCTCTCTTCCTCCAACTGAATGAATTGCGGGAAAGCTAGAGTCTCCTTGAAGGCTCTAGGTTGAGATTTGTACTCAATAAGGTACTCACTTAGAATCTGATGATCCAAGTTTCCTTCATGATTCTTGTCTTCTTCTCTTTGAGAATATGAAGTGCATGGTCCTTCCTTTCCTCGAAACCCTCTAGGAGTTTCATTTCATCTCTTCTCTTGCAACTGCTTAACCTCCTTGGAGAGGTTCTTCCTAGATCTGAAAAGTGATGAGAGTAATATCATTCTTTCCATCATTCTAATATTGCTCCTTCTATATGTCTTCTTATTCTTCTGATAGCATAATGGTTGGAACTCACAGGTTGAGCCAAGATTATGCTTTGATACCATTGTAATATTCCAAAATATGGATGCAGCAATATATGAACAAAAATATGGAGTAGTAGTATTAAATAATATTATAAAATGTGTGAGAAACACATATCCATAAATTAGTGTTACAACAACAACTTATTATGCCTTTTATGATCCCAGAAATTGGGGAAATACAGCAATAAGGACCATAAAAACATTACCTTCAGTAAATTAAGCTATAACAATGATAAATGGGACTTGTATCCCTTATATAATACATTATACTTATCACATACATAATGGGAGCAAAAGAAAATCAATATAGCCAATTTAAATAGATCTCCCGGTTCCAATATGGCTTAAAAACACTGAAATCCCATGACTTAGCTTATGCAGAAATATCTGAAGAAAAAACAATGTGATTATGAAAGTGCTTATGTAGAAATATGATATAAGCAATAGATCTTGAGTTTATTCAGCCAAAGCACAGAGAAAATTAGAGATCTAGCCTCTTTTACACAATGTGAAGATAACCCTGGCAAGGGTTTCTTAAGAGAGTGAGCACACAAGAGTAGATCTACAGATCTAGATCTGAAAGAATGCAATTATAATACAACTCTGAATATATATATAGCTGAAATGTAAAAGTATTAGAAGAAGATTCTCTGTACAAGCCTTTTGGGAGAAGGGTTGGCCCTTTCCCCAAGGAACAAGCTCAAGATCAAGGGTCTTGACCCTACTACTGCAACACTGAGAGAAAAGACACAGTTCGTGAAATGGACTACATTGTAGGAGATGGGAAATTCTTTTTCCAAGTTAAAATATGTAAAATATTCTTAGAAGTCTCCCTCACTGATCTCCCAAAGAGAGGAATGCTTACCCCTCTGAAAAAAAATCTAGGGAAGCGGTGTTGTGAACCTTCCACCGCAACACCTTACAAAATAATGTTACAATATGTCGAAATAATGTTGTAGCTGAAGGAGGATGCTTGGCCTCAAGCCTAAATGTGGAAAACTAAAGTAAAATGATCCTCTAAGAGGCCTCTTAAGGAAGGTGAAGGAATCCCTAAGCAGAAATGCATTGTGCTAAACAACACTGCAATCTCAACTAAACAGTTGGAGAAGGCACAATATCCATGCAGACCATAAGATCAATAATCATCAAGCTAACCTCAAATGGTATCCATTATCTTCCTTATAATTTATGTGAGCCTCTTGACCTTGGGTCCCACCCATTAGGGTTTCCAACATCACATGATCAATGTCCCTCCAAAACTGCGTTGTATCTCCATCAAGGCCACTCTTCCATAACAAAGCTGCTTAATTTGGTGAAAGTTGACCTCTTCAACCCGCATCACCCCTTTTCACACCCAAGTTCCTTCAATCCATCTCTCATATGTTTGTCTAAACTGATCCTTGTTCATATTGAGCTATTTGCATTGATGATCCACTCCTCTTCATGAATGTTGTTGACTTGGTCAAACTTGACTTTGTCCACATCCATTTTCCCTTGTTCACACTTGATGGTGTCAAATATAGCTACTAGAATGATCCCCTTTCATACCAAGAGGGTTTTTATGCTGATTCAAGTTTAGTATGGGTCTCTTCCCCCATTTATTCACCTACTAGGTGAAAAAACCGAAAATCATATTCCTATTAGCTACACGCTAATTGAGGAATATTACAAGCAATTAAGATAGAATCCCCTGGTGTCAATGAAGTAAGGGCCACTTCGAAATATGAGATCTCGATCACTTTTGGTCTCAAAGTTAAATGTGTAGTAATCACTACCACATAAATGTATGGATATTTTCCCTTGTGTGAGCTAAACCCAGTTCCTTTCCACCCATTTCTGCACTGTTTTGGGGGAAGGCCACATTCCTATGAATTGACCCACCAGTCCTTTTTTTGCAAGAGAAATGGAAACTTTCCTTGGAACAGATGGAGGCAAAGATATCTTTGGTATGGATTGCAATTTTTTAACAAATTTTGAAGTAGCTGGCTTGGTTCGCTAAGGTCCCAAGGAGCTGATTAAAGAGGCGAAAGCAGCTGTAGAATCATCTGGTTGAGAGCCATTCAAGTTAGCAGTAGTAGCGGAGGGGGAAGGCGGCCACAAATCTTGCTCCAGGGTGGCCATAAGAGCTGCAGGCTTTGATTAGAATCATGTTTGGCTCAACAGCGGCTAGGGCACGTAGCGCAACAATTATATTTTTTCCATGATTATTGAAATCATAGCATTATGCACAAACAAATACTTTTGATAATTTAAATATGTAACAATACATTCTGGGACAAAAACCCGTAGATCAAAAATTTGTTGATTAATGTTTGTTAGTGCTTCTTCATGACAACCTTCAAGCATATTCAAGGAATCAATCCCCTCCTCATGATGAAAAGAAACATGTTTCACATAATATTTTCCTTGATCCTACCCATTTTCATGTTCCTCAACATTCAAAGGTTTAGAAAATGAACAAAGTAAAGAGCCTTGTAATAGACCATATTTATGTTCATTTTTATCACCTAAAGATTTAGAAAGTGGCTGCAATTTTTCACAAATTTCATGGGATATAACTTGGATGTCAAATTGTTGATCTATTTTATCTTCACGCGAAGAAGAGAAATCTTCTTGTTGGAGAATTTCTTGATCATCATAAAATCTAGCTTGTGAATAAAACTCATAAATTTCTTCTAATATCTCCTCATCATCCATCCATTTTACATCATCGTGAATACTTTTAATATATTGAGTGAAAATTTTCCAAAGATTGCAACAATCTTGAAAAAGTGATGATAAAGGATGAGACTTCCCATAATGTTTAAAAAATATTCTATGGAAATCTTTATGAGAACACAAGCTTTCTAATTTCAACCCTTCATACCATACTCTAGTTTTGTCTTCTAGGGTAACCATAAATATCTTCATGAGACAATATTCAGGAAACTCAACCCTCAGTCTACATACATGTATGTGGAATTTAACCAAATGCGGAACATCAGAATCTTTATTTTCATCTTTGAAATTGGGAAGATGGGTTGACCAATTAACATGAGGCATACAACTTGGAAAGCCATAGACATGAGACCAATCCATAGGAGCATACCTAGGTTGTTGGAAAAAATACTGAGAGGTGGGGGTGAATCGATATTTACAATAATCACAATATTTTTCTTTTCTCTTACTGATTTATATATGCGACTTTGATTAGCCCAACTAGCATATATACGCAGCTACACTAAATGAAACTTGTGTATACTAAGATAAATTTATTGTTTAGATAAAATTTCAAAAAAATTCTTTAACCCAACTTATCAATTATGCATCAAATAGTTAAGCAGTAAATATGTTCAGTAATAAAAGAATAAATTATCTCACAAGAGCATCACACTTGAACACCAAGATTTAAGGTGGAAACCAAATTCAGGAGAAACCACTGTTGTTTTTGCCTCTGTCTTCAATATTAATTATATGGAAAACTAATTACAATATTGTACTCATGCAGACTCATATCAGTATGCAGACATCTACCTACAGAAGGCTACAACCTTCTCTTGTTTTCCAGCTACTAATCGAAGGGAGCTCCAACCCCCTCATCTCATTTACCATCCTCTACTAGAAGGGAGCTATGATCCCCTGATCAGAACAATTATCACACATAAATTTTTAATTTTTTATGGACAGGGTCACTCATTTAGGTTTCATTTTGTCTCATAGTCATTTTCATGAAATTTTTGAAAAAGTTGCATTTGGTGATGTCTACTCTAAGTCTAAAACCCACTTCAAACCATGTCATATCATTCAAATCTACCTCATCTCATTTATTTTTCATTTCCATGCATTTAAATCACAAAATGTTCCACTTATCAGTTTTATGTAGTTTTGTAGCGTATTATATGGAAAATCAGTAGATTTCGCTACGAAATTGCCTGACAGTTCCGTAGTGAATCTGTCAGAAGTTAAATAGTTTTCACTATGAAACTCGGATTTTTCCTGCATAAATTGACATAGTGGTGTGATATATCAAATTTTTTATGGATAAAGACAAAGGTGAGGTCAGATAATTTAGTTATCATAATCTCCAAGCATGTAAGATTGTATTTTAGTCATCATCACCTTTTGTGTTCACATTTATCATCATTTCCCCCCAACCTATCAAATTGGAATTTAAATTTCACCTCTAAGCATCTCTCTATCATTCTTGGTAAAATTCTTGCATCAAGCAGCGAACTATCATCCTTGGAAAAGCTTATTCATAGCTTAAATAACTTTCTATCAAGTTTTGTTCTTCAACATGTGTCAATTTTTCAAGGAAGGAAGCTTGGTTATAAAGGGAGATGGCCATGAAGAAGAGATTGTACAAAGGAGAAAATGTGGTTAGATAGGAGCTCATGGACCTTAAGCTATTCATGGAGGACCCTAGCTTTGCTGAAGCATTCACAAATTTAGGTTGTTCGAATTTTTGCTGGAGCTACAAGGGAATTTGTTGTGTTTTTAGACTGCGTGAGCAGTACATTTAAGGAGAATCTTATGGATGAACATAGATTAATTCGACAATACTGAGAGAGGTTATTGTCAAGAATAGAACAAGTAAAAATAACCTCTTTCATGTTTCTTACAGGTGATACCAGTTTGGAGATTCGAATATGTATTTGGGACCAATTTTCAGAATCCAAAATTTTCCTGTTTTATACATGTTTTTCTAATGCATATCCTGGGCAGCTGGAGATGGTCTTCAAAAAACCAAGAGAGGGTTTTCTTTAGAAATTTATGATTTACAAAAACCTCCTTCATGTTTTCAAAATATATCAAGGATGTAGAGATATGAGCTCATTTCTAAACCCTATGTTTTAGAAAAAAATTGGAAAAATATGATGTTTCAGCCTGATTAGGCAGTTTCGTAGCGAGCTTTAGGCTTGAGGGCCAGAATTTGCTATGAAATTTATGAAGAATTATTTTTTTCTTTAAAATTATTTTTATGAAGAAATAAGGAGGGAGTTTGATTGTATTTAAATATTTTGACCTGAAAAATACTTTTTGACCAGCAGAGGTGGAAGAAGAAAATGTTAAAAGACAAAAATAAGCTCGCTACGAAATTTTTCTATGAAACTGCCTAAAGATGCTCTGTTTTATAGTGAGGTATTTGTAAAGGGTTTTTGAAGGTTCGAAAGTTATATGGAAGACTAGCAAGCCACTTGGAGGCATCCAAACAGATAGTAGGCAATCTCAACATAATTTCATTACTTGGCATGTGTGCCATTCATACAAAGAAGCATGAAGACCGAACTATAGTTAATGTTGATCCTTTCCTAGAAAATAGGATAGTTGTTGCTAAAATCTTGGAGATTACATCTATGTCTTATGTCATGGAGAGTGCCATTCAATAATATCATCTTTATCTATGTAATTGACCCACCATTAGAGAAGTGGAGGAAATAAATGTAATTAGAGTCCCATTAGGATAGTAACTCTTAAATGACTAGGTGTCCTTTTTATGTTCCATAAATAGAGTTTTCAGTTATGATAGGTATCAAAGTCAAGGTTTGATGATCTAGCTAGCTGGGAAGATCCTATGTATTGTAAAAAGAGTCTATTTATAGACATAATATCAAATAACAAAGGGTTGGATAATGCTTTTGATACAACTACTATTGTAATTTCTGATATTAGTAATAGACATATAATGACTTTTCTTGCTTCACCTGATATTCTTGATGTGTTTAAATTTGTTTGTGTGTCTATTTTATATCTTTGCTCCAGTAGTATTGATGATAAATTACTTATAATTCATATTATATATGCTCTGACTTCCTTTTATCATTAAGTTACTAATTATTCCCATGTGTTAGTGTTTTTCTATCATTGAAACAG
Source organism: Pinus albicaulis (assembly GCA_034641835.2). NCBI lineage: Eukaryota > Viridiplantae > Streptophyta > Pinopsida > Pinales > Pinaceae > Pinus > Pinus albicaulis. The sequence continues at coordinate 784,587,025 of CM076574.1, forward strand.
AAAAAGCCTCAACTTCCATAAGTAGGAATTCTTGTCATTGATTTCTTTTTACTGACTCCATAAGCCCAATGGTAGTTGAATATTCATCACTTTTCACCTGAAATCACATACACTAAAACACTCACAGATTTAGCCATATGTTTTAAGAACTAATTGAGTAAATTATTTCATAATTTGAGAGAGCCCTCTCAGACTGAAGAGGCTAATGTTCAATGAAAATATGTTTTTAAATAGTTACTCCAACTTGACCATTGAAGCAGCCCAGCAAGAATTAATTTGGTGATAAAATTTTGGCATTGTTTCGGGGAAACAAAGGTGTAGTTTTTCCCTGCGAAGAACGAAAAAGTTTCAGTTCTAAGGTCTGAGAGCACTAGACACTTAGGCACATATTGGCTGTATTTTGATTCTGGAAACTCCACACTTCAAATAATCAATTGGAAGCTGACTCCACTGCTTGAGGATTAATAGATTGATGAAGTTCCAAGATGAATTCCATTACACGAATAAATGCTAGGTATGCCCCTATGAATCGATCTCACATCCCTGGTTTTCCAAATCCTATGCGAAAAGTTGATTGGTTAACTGATCTTCCCATATTTAAATATGAAAAGAAAGATAATGCCGCTCTTCATTTGGTTAGATTCCATATGCATGTACGCAAACATAAGTTTCAGTTCCTTGAGGATTGTCTCATGAATATTTTTATGGTCACTTTAGAAGGAAGAGCATGGTCTTGGTATGAAAGCCTGCCTAATGGTTCCTTACATTCTCTTGTTGATTTCCATGTTGCATTTTATGAGATGTATAAAGAGTGTCGTTCTTACTTATTTCTAGTTAAAGGTTGTTGTAAACATTGTGTGAGTTTTATTGAATATTTGGAGAATTGTTATGAAGATTATGAGTTCATGGTGAGGAAATTTTAGAGGCCTTTCATGACAATCCCTTTCATCACCAAGAAGAAAGAGTAGCCTCTCTCTTGGATAAAAATAAAACCCAACAAGATTTTATTTATGATTATCATGTTACATCCTCTGAGTTTGATGAAAATTTGTTGTAGACTTGTCAGTCTCTTTATCATCAAGAATATGAGAATCATTTCCAACAGCTGGAGGAAACACTGGAAGATAATTGATATAATCCTCATATTGCTTTTTTTATTTTATTTTGAGATGATCACAAGGGTTATAATGAAGAATCTGAATAACTAACACCATCAAAGGATCATATTTACTCACACTTTCATATTGATCAACAAGAATTATTCATACATTCTCTCAAAGATCCTTTCACAGCTCTGGTGGAATCTTATATAGAAATGAATTTCAATATGATTTTAAGTTATGTAGACAAATTCAGATGGTGGAACAATTTTTCATTTCTTAGGAATGGTCTTTTATCAAAGAAGTGGAATGTCCATTGCAATCTAGTACTCAACTTATTAATTGGCTTCATTGGAAGTGTGAGATTACTTGATTCAGCTTTTATAATGAGCAAGTAGAGTAGGATCATTTGTATATAAATAAGCTTGAAGAACAAGCATTTTGTCAGTTTCAGTTTTAAATTCAGCATGTGTACTTCCAGTTCTTTAGCAACTATTGGTATTTCAGTGCCAAGGTTATAGGTCATAGCAGGTTGCAAGTTTTCATTTTGAAGATGGGAGCAGCCCAATGGAGCTGGCACCGGAACTACAAGTTCTTTGTTGTACCACAGGGGCACACCATCCCCAGTGTAGCCACTATTATCACACAGAAATTTGTATTTTTTTATGGACAGGGTCACTCAGTTAGGTTTCATTTTGTCTCATAAGTCATTTTCATGAAATTTTTGAAAAATTTGCATTTGGTGATGTCTACCCTAAGTCTAAAACACCTCAAACCATGTCATATCATTCAAATCTACCTCATCTCATTTAGTTTTCATTCCCATGCTTATAGATCAAACAATATTCCACTTGTCAGTTTTACACAGTTTCGTAGCAAATTATATGGAAAATCAGTAGATTTCGCTACGAAACTACTTGACAGTTCTGTAACGAATTTTCCAGCGTTTAAACGGTTTTCACTACGAAAGTATTTTTTTTCCTACATAAATTGACAGAGCAGTGTGATATGTCAAATTTTTTATGGATAAAGACAAAGTTGAGGTCATATGAGTTAGTTATCATAATCCCAAAGCATGCAAGATTGTATTTGAGTCATCCCCACCTTTTGTTCATATTTATCATCATTTCTCCCCAACCTATTGAATTGGAATTTAAATTTCACCTCTAAGCATATCTTTATCATTCTTGGTCAAATTATTGCATGAAGCAGCATAATTTCATCCTTGGAAAAGCTTATTCATAGCTCAAACAACTTCCTGTCAAGTTTTGTTCTTCTACAAGTGTCACTTTTTCAAGGAAGGTAGCTTGGCTATAAAGGGAGATGGCCATGAAGAAGAAAGCGTACAAAGGAGGCTATGTGGTTATATGGGAGCTCATGGACCTTAATCTATCCCTGGAGGACCCTATCTTTTCTGAAGGATTCACCCAATCAGGTTGTTTGAATTTCTATTGTAGCTACAAAGGAATTTGATGTGTTTTTAGATTGTGTGAGTAGTAAATTTAAAGAGAAGATTATGGATGAGCAAAGATGAATTCATAAATACTGAGAGTTGTCAAGAACAGAAGAAGGAAAAATAACCTCTTTCGCTTTTCTTACAAGTTTTACCAGTTTGGAGATTCGAAGATGTCTTTGGGACCTATTTTCAAAATCCATAATTTTCCTTTTTTATACATGTTTTTCTAATGCATATTTTGGACAACTGGGGATGTTTTTCAAAAAACCAAGACAATTTTTTCTTCAGAACTTTCTCATTTACAACAATCTCCTTTATTTTTTCAAAATATAGCAAGTATTCGAAGATATGAGTTCATTTATAAACCCTATTTTTTAGAAAAAAAACAGGAAAAATATACAGTTTTAGCCTAATCAGGTAGTTTCGTAACGAGCTCCAGGCTTGAGGCTAGAATTCGCTATGAAATTCCTGAAGAATGATTTTTGTCTTTAAAATAAGTTTTATGAAGAACCAAGGAGGGATTTTGATGGTATTTAGCTATTTTGACCTGAAAAATACTTTTTGACCAGTAGAGGTGGTAGAAGAAAAGGTTAAAATACATAAATAAGCTCGCTGCAAAATTTTTCTACGAAACTGCCTAAAGATGCTCTGTTTTATAGTGAGGTATTTGTAAAGGGTTTTTTAAGGTAAAAAAGGTATATGGAAGACCAACAAGCCACATGGAGGCATCCAAATAGATAGTAGGCCATCTCAATAGACTTTCATTACTTGGCATGTGTTCCATTCATACAAAGAAGCAAGAAGATGCAATTATAGTTAATGTTGATCCTTTCCTACAAAATAGGACGATTGTTGCTAAATTATTGGAGAGTACATTTATGTCTTATGTCATGGAGAGTACCATTCAATCATCTCATCTCTATCTACATAATTGTCCCACTATTAGTGAAGTGGAGGAAATAAATGTAATTAGGGTCCCATTAGGATAGTAACTCTTAAATGGCTGTCATTTTTATGTTCCAAAAATAGAGTTTTTAGTTATGATTAGGTGTTAAAGTCAAGGTTCGATGATCTAGCTAGCTGGGAAAATCATATGTAATGTAAATTTTTTTATTTATAGACAGAAGATCGAATAAAAAAGGGTTGGAGAATTCTTTTGATACAACTACTATTGTAATTTTTGATATCAGTAATAGACAAACAGTGACTTTTCTTGCTTCACCTGATAATATTGATGTGTTTCAATGGTGTATGTGTCTCTTTTGTATCTTGCTTCCAGTAGTATTGATGCTAAATTACTCAGAATTCATATTAGATTGCTCTGACTTCCTTTTAGCATTTAGTTACTGATTATTCCCATGTGTTAGTGTTTTTCTATCATTGAAACAAAAAAAGCCTCAGCTTGCATAAGTAAGAATGCTTGTCATTGATTTCTTTTTACTGACTCCATAAGCCCAATGGTAGTTGAATCTTACTCATTTTTCACCTGCAATCACATACACCAAAACACTCACAGAGTTAGCCATCTATTTTAATACCTAATTGAGTAAATCCTTTGATAAGTTGAGAGAGCCCTTTTAGACTGAAGAGGCTAATCTCCAGTCAAAATATAATTTTAAATAGTTACTCCAAGTTGAACATTGAAGCAGCCCAATAGGGATCAACTTGGTGATAACAAGAACACCAACTTCTATTGGTAGGAAGCTTCTACTTCGACACTTAAGGCTTCAACCCTCAGACCCACTACACACCACATTTCATCAATTTTCACATTCCACAACTTCAACACAACTCAGCATAAATATCAAAATCAATAAACTCAACCCAAACCTCAATCAGAACAGTGAGATCATTGTAACCAGATTACAATAGTAAACTAGATTTCATAATTAGCATGTAGAATCAATCTCAACCCTAATCATTCATTCTCTTAAAATACATACACTACTTCACTTTACTGAACTCGTGTGTATACGCACTTTGCTTCACACCAACCTGTGTATAGATATCAGAATACTGAATTTCCAGAATATGAATAGTCTCAGAACTAGATCTAAGGCTTTCAAATAGATATCTTTTCAGATCTTCAGAACCCTTATTCAGTCATCATCATTATTCATATTTAATCACTCATTGATCAAATTTGTACATATTCAACTTAGCAGCATATAACATATTCAAACAACCCAGATCTACCTGAGGACTTCAATGATATACTACATAAATATAGCAGTATTAAATAGATAACCTCTTCATAAAGCTTCAGAAAACCCTAAATTCCATACGCACTTTATCTAAGAAAAAGCCACGTATATACTTGCTATCATTTAGACGAACTAGCGTATCAATTTGTAAATATTAATTTTTCATAATGTTTCAAATCTATAGACTTACCCATATTTATTCACTTCACTTCAGTGAACATGCGTCGGGTCTGAGATCCAATCATCTCGTCAATAGATCAAATACATAGTCATTTCAGGTCTAGAGATCGTGATTCATCATTGTATCCAAGGGTGCCACATAGTTTCAAATATACCATAGAACAGAGTCCATCCCAGGTAGATATACTTCAGAGAGAAGTAGTAACAACCCTTATACATGTTGGGGTTCCCATGTTTTGGCAAGTTTGGTAATACCAAAAGACGAGACAACATCAGAACCACTTTAGACCTTAGGATCTAGCCCTCCTGGGTCCAGAGAGGGATCTCTCTATGATAGGAAAAGGTTCTATGTCTTTGAAGCTCTTGTTTTTAGGTTTTAGGCTAGTTATTGGCACGGTTTTGTTTGTTTGACTTTCGTTTGGTTGTTGGGAACAGGAAAATAAGGGTCTGCTATGAGACACGACTGAATAAAGAGGATTCTAGACAAGGGAGGAATGGTTTCGAGGAATACTCGAGACCATTGGGCAATGGAGTCAGGAAAGGGTTTACTTGCTATTCAATCTGCAGGCTTTCAGTTGGGCTAGTCATCTAAAGCATTGGATCTTAAAGATGATAGTGTGATATGAAATGGTGAGAAAGAAAATGAAAGGCAAGGAAACCTCCAAGATGACCACTTAGGAATCAGGTCTAGGGATAGGACATGCCATTAGACACCTGTGACCCAACTCCTAAAAGGTGAACTCTTCAGAAAAAGGGAACATTAAAGATTCAAACACTAAGGTGAAGACCTGAGATCAGAGAGAGACTTTGAACTCTCAATGCTTTGGCATCTAGCTTAAGGGAACTTAGAAAGGTTCAATTGATTAAAAAAAACCCTAGTGAGGTAGAGATAGTGTTCTAAACTCCCAACATCTAAATTCATTCAATTAAAGCCTAACAAGAACATCTAAGAAAATATTCGTTAATTCATACATCAGCTAGCAGTAAATTATAGCCACTACACTGGTTAAATTAACTTAAATTAGCGCTCAAATAACACATATAGTAGAAAAAATCAAAGGTAGGGAGAGCAGAAGCTTAGGGTACCATGTGAGGGTATATCCTAAACCAGATTTCTGATGCATACCAGAGAAATGAAATGTGATGAATTACAAAGGAAAATAGAGACAAAGTAAGAAAAACATCACCGCTGCTTTAAATCGGGATCCAAAGAAATGTGCTTGTCATATAAAAGAGAAACACCAGTCATGTACAACATTTCCAACAACTTGATATTCAGTCTGAAAACATCTTCCTCAGCCTATCTTACAACTTTAAACAAAGAACTAAATCTCAAGAGAAACAGCTTACAGTTCACAGATATCTGATCAACAACATTTACAATGAGTTTCTTCATGAGTTTTATAGCAGAAAGAGAGGCAGAGGAGGTAGATGAAACACTAAATGAAACATTAAACAGATTAGAAGAAATGGGTTGAAACCCATTCTATTTTAATATCTGAGCATTAATCTTCAGTACTCTTTGGATGAAAGAGTGGTCTTCGATAGGTTGCAATTTACTCCAGGTATGTTCTTGATGTGACTTCGCTGCAGTACTCATAGTACCCTGGTGAATAAAAAAAGGTAGATAAATGACTTCAAAGACTTCCATACCATGTAACAAATGCTCTGGTAGCATTAGTACTATTGTCAGGGTGGAAACCTTCTCTTGGACACAATATAGACCTAACACAGTATGAGTACTGTGTCCTTTCTTGGGGGTAGACTCCTGTTGATGTGAAACCCTGATGATATTTTTTTCCATGCATTAGGCCTTCTGTGTGATTCATGGGGTCTTCAATCTGGTACTTTTCCTTTAAAACACTAAATTAAGGCTTAACATCTTCAATAGTGTGCATTAGAACTCCTTAACTTTGTATTGATACTCTTTGCCACTTCATGATTGTCTCTGTCTATGAAATCTGAGCTTTGATGGCACTGGAAAGGTTTCGCATAGTTACACTCTGTACCTTTAATGAAAATTACACTCTAGCACCATCCTAGGCTCTTCTCTATTCTTTCAGGCTCCAGAAATGATCTTTTCTTTGTTCTGTGCCATTGTAACAGTGACTGTGAACAATGGTGGTGTTCACCGCCTGTACCCTGCAAAACACGCAACTCTGTTAAGAAATCCATGCATGGAGAAAGATGGATGCGGTGTAATTCTTTGAAGATGGTAGCAGAACATGAGCGAATGCTATGGATGCAATGGAGAGCGGCAGGAACATGCAGCAAAACAGTGGGAAAATGCATATGGAAGTTGGGCAAAATGGAAAAATTTTAATCTAATACATTAAAATCTTAATGTCGGGCGGAATGGTATGATGTTTAATGTAAAACACAAGGTTTGGGTCCTTGAACAAAAAACATAGAAAATGCGTGAAAAACATATGAAAAGGGTTGATATGGTGGGACCCGGTCATGGGTGGAGGGCGATTCAATCAGGACCGTCGGATCTCAGGAGGAGATCGACGGCTGTGACCTAATCGGAGGGGAGTGATGGGGGGGGTGGGGGGGTCAAAACTCTGATGAGCGATGGTGTGATTACCATTGGATTAAAGGGGAATTGATGATGGAGATTACAATCAGGGGATCACTATCAGGAAATGCAGTGGGTGGCACAATTTAAGAGTTGCGACTGCGATCGACGCTGATCATTAGATCTAAGAATAGATCGATGGTTGATACGTGATTGAAGAGGTGAGCGGGGAGAATAACGAGCGCATTGTAGAAATAGTGCGGACCATCAGATCTGTGTTGATCAATGGCTCAAAGCATGGCGGCAGTCTATGGACCAAATGCGCCATTGCATCGGAGATCTTAAGTTCACAAGGGTAAAAGGTGTTCCGCTCCGAAACTCCAATGCAATTAGCGCCTTTCGACTTAGCGGTTGTTTCCGGCGCCTGGGTCATGTGGGAAAGTGGTTTTGGTGCTGGGGAAAAAGGTGCCAGTGTGTAATATGTTAGAAAATGGGGTTTTTAGCTTTGAAACAGAGTTTTAAGGCTAACATTAGGCTTTCGGTGGGGGGAGAAAGGGAATTAAAATAAAATGAAAGGATTTTACTTGGTTTTTTAAAGGGGAATTGGGTGGTTTAGGAGATTTAGGAAGGGATTTTAGGAGTCAAAGGGGAAACTTTGAAAATGCGAAAAAGGGTTAAAATGGGAAATTTTGTAGGGGCATAAGGGGAAAACGAGGGCCTTTCTGAGCACAATTTTTTTACAGTCAGTGAGGCCTTTTGGATGGAAACAACAGTGAGGATTTTTTTTAAAGGCCATGAATACACAGAGGCTTCAAGGATGAGATATTTTCCTAGGAAATGTATCTCTTGAAGTCTCATAAAACAATTTAGCCACCTGTTCGACAAAAAATTCATAGGTGGCTAACAGTGGCTCCACATGGGGATGGATTCTTCTTGAAGGAGTCAAGAATTCAGAAAATAAATCTTTGGAGTGGGCCAGTTGCCAGATCCTTGAACCATCTTGCTTCTTTGATTCAGCTGCTACACACATGATGAAGCTAAACAGCAGAAAAATTACCCCAAACAGTCTACCTACCCAATCTACAATCCTAAAAAATTTTCTTCAAGGTGCATTTGAATTGGCAGACCTTCTTCATCATTTTTATTGAAAACAGAAAACAAACTAATCTAATTCTACCCTTATCACTCCATGATACTAGATTAAATTGTTGGCCTTATATTTTTCTCTACCTAATCTAATATCTGCTAGGATTAAACTGTTTAGCAGATTTCTCCTCTACATTCTACAACAAAAATTTAAAACAATCAAACTAGGATTAGACAGTCTAGTTTGTTGTGGATCCAAGGCATAAAGACAGTTGCACATGGACTGAAATTGCAGAAAATTTGAAAAAAAATTCTTGAAGGCTTGAAATCTGAAACTTTGGAGCATCCTTATTTTCTTTGTGACTCAAGTTTTGAGCTTGTTAGAGTCACTTTCTTCTTCATTTCTGTTAGCGTGATTCTTTCCTCATAAAATATCACTTTAGCTATGCATATCAAGTAGCCCTAACATCAAGTATGGCTGCAAAATATCTTGATATTTGCTGCATATTATTAGATCTAAGCATAAAAGACATTAAGCAGATAAAATGTGAAATGGCTCCATGCCTCCAATGAACAAGACAAGAACAATGTATAAAAAGAATCTTATATTATATATTAAATAATGGGGCACCTGAGAGGAAAACAAGAAAGGTGTTTTCCAGTTCTCCTCAGTGGGATGGGTTCTTGGAAGTCCTCAGTGTTTCAGATCTAAAATTCCTCTCTTTGGTTGATATGAAAAACCCTAACAAACATGGAACTCAATGGGAGTTCAAAGTGCAAACAAAATAAAATTGGTGACCAAGAGTAGATCTAGTGTGATATAATGCAATGGAGGTGACTAATGAATGGGGAAAACCCTTCTATTTATAACAAAATATTGGGGTGTTCTAGAACTCAGTGCATGAATAAAATATTATTAATCACATTCTAGAATCACCCTTTAGAAATATTTTATTATATTTGTTGGAGGGAAAAGGGTTTTTGACTTGGGTCAGTTCCTTTATTTATAAATAATAAATAAATAAATGATTTATTTATTATTTAAGGGAAATGAGGGGAATATAATTAAATAAATAATGGTTTATTTAATTATTTAAAAATAATTTAGTCAAATTTAACTAGGAATAGTATTTAAATAGTGATTTAAATAAATTATTCTTAGGAAATAATTAAATAAATAGTGATTTATTTAATTGATTACCTTGTTTTGGGCTAAATATGACCAGGAAATGTAAACGAATGTGGTGAAAGCGATTTTACTTGGGGTAAAATTAGTCTTACATGGTGTACTTGGGTTCATTTAACGATAATGGGTTAGATGACCAAAAAATGGTGTAACAAATTGCCCCCCAACATACGAGTGTTAGGAGAAAATCGTATGACCGAAGTACGTTGTAAGAACTAAATCACTAAACAACAAGATAGAAATGAAAGAGAGGAATGTAAGGTAATCTAAAGTGGTGGAGGACTAGACCCTGAGGAGACGAGACTTACAGGTGCAACAAGTCCCAAGTGTATGATGTGGTACCAATGTGAAAGGCAGTGGGGGAGGCATACCTATGCCCTTCGAGACAATAGTACAAAGAATAAGGTGCCCGAAAAACCACAGAACGCAATAGTAAAACCAGTGCTGGCCTAATCATGAGCCAGAAATCAAGAATGATGAATCCCACATACATGCGATGCCTGGAATAATCGTCAGGACTTATACAATAATATGGTAGTACATGAAATATTAATACACCCAAATGCCCCCTACACATGGGGAAGGGCTTGCAAAATCAGACCGACACGTGCAAATCGAAGAGGTGCTACAAGCGACTGAGGCCGATATCATCAAATGAGAGGAGCTACATCAAGTGTTGGAAGGAAGAAGTCATCTAGGTATGTGGGGGGCTACCTGAAGGGCCACCCCCTCATGAGGTTTGAGACATCTCACACATACCCGGGGATCACCAATAGCTGCTGCTGCATCACTGAACTGTCAAGTGTATAGATCACGATCATGCTGAGAAGAGCTCGAACCAGGGTACACTACCCGCTAGACCTGGCTTCTGGAGTAAATGAGTGGATGTCGATAGAAGTAGGTTCGCCATAGGTGAGGTAACAAGGGAAACTCAACTAAGGCACGGGAGAAAATAGTAGAGTGACTAACAGACGGGCACTGACGATGATAATGAAATGAGGGATACCGAGTAGTGGATGGACGACTTCCCTTGTTAGAGCATAAGGGGCATGAATGGCTTGGAAACAACTGAAACACTATCGTGAGGGATAGGGGACAATGGTACTGAACACCATAATGTGCAGCACGAGAGAGGGACCAAGCATTGAAGGATGGAGGACTATAGTGGGATACGAAGGGACGGGAGATAGATTCCATGACTGATGATGACTCAACTCAGATGCTCTAAACAAGGGAAACTCGATGGTGCTGCTACACAGTAAAGGTCCAATGGGGAACCATAAAAACATGAGTACAATAGGGTACCACATGACGAAAATCAAGACGAACAAAGACAAGTAAGGAGACAAAGTGGTGCCTGAAGTACAAGTATTGTAAGTGAAGAAATTTGATGTGTAGGAGAGGTGAATAGACTCTTCGTGGACAAAATGTGTCCTGGTCAAGGATCAAGGTACGAAAAACTAAAAGGTATCCAAAGCTCATGAACAGGCCAGGTCGCACTTTTTGGGGTCTGTTCTGTGACCTGGGTAGCATGTACTGGGCAGGAAACTGCAACTTGTCCCAGGAAATGACCTGAAAAGTGGGACCTGGCAGAGAAAGGGGGTTTCAATGCTGTTTTTGGCTGAGATCTGGAATGGTTATGGTTGAGGGGAATAGGTTCCCTCAAGCATGTTGTGGTCATGCAAAAATGTATGTAGAAAAAAGGGGAATCTAAACACATTTTAAGGATATGGTGCGCCATTTGTTTTGGTTATGGTTTTGCAGTTTGAGAAAGGAAATGGAGGATTACCAATCTTGTTTAGTACTGCATATATGAATCAAATGGATGTTAAGTTTCAGTGTTGGCATACCTAGGGCCACTATCCAAAACAGAGGAGTTGGAGATAATGAACTGATGCTCTCTTAGAAAACAGATAGGTTGGTCAACAACTAGGTCAAAAAGACTGGGTTGCAGATGTAAGATGAAGGAATGATAAGGGGTATCATCCCTAGAGTGATCTGAAGTGATATGGGACTCTATAGGTTCTTCTAAATGTGGAAGAATAATGGTACTAAAGTCAGCATGACTAGATACACTAGGAGAGTTGTGGAGAATTGTTTCTCTTGGTCTCTCAAATATGGGTGCCCCCTTACTCAAACATTGGGTTTCAATGTAATGGCCACAAGGTGTATGTGGTGTGAATGCATGGGTTCGATGTAAGGGGGAATAGATAAAGTCAAGGGTGGGGATTTTTTCCATAATGTCATCATCATGATAGAGGATGGGGTGACTGGTGGAAGAAAGACCACTTGACGCGGCGAAGCTACCTGAATCGTCATTATGAGAAGATAGGTTCACATGCGCATCGTCACAAGGGGTGACAGAAGAGTAAGCAGATAAGGGATCTGCCGATTTTGAGCCCAGGGTGATCACTGAAGGAAGGTCAAGCGAAACAATAGGGGAGGATTCAGAGGGAATGTTCCCCGAGGGTCGCATGGATGATGATAGGTAGAATATGGTGGACGAAGGCTCCGTCATCTTGAAATCAGGAGGGGGAATGTCAATGGGGGCCGTCATGTCTAGTAATTTTGTTGAAGAAAAATGCGCAAATAGGGGAGAGGTGGACTCGTGACGCTTGGCCTTGAATTGGCAGACCGCGGCTAGAGAGGTGCAGAAGTCCTTGAGGCGGGGACAAAGGTGGGTGTAGTGGCCATGGAGATCACACAAAGCATAGGAGTGGTTGGTGTGAATATTCTGGGGCTTCTTGGCCATGGCCGCAGAAGGAAAAAGGGCTTTTGGGACCATGGACTCAGGGAACGTGACATTAACCATGGGCTTGAGATGAGGCAATTCAGGACAGGTATGGGTGGCGTGACCAACAACATCACACAAAGCACACAGGATGGTATGCTTTGGAGGCCGAGGAGGGGCAGGGTTTGTTGGGGCTACCTTGTCCTTTGATGCCCCCCTGTGAGCTTGGCCAGTCTTACCCGATGCGGTCGCAATAGGAGGTGGGTCCTGTTGGGGTGACTGAGGCACTGTTGTAGTAGGAGAAGTCATGGGGATCGGTTGGACCGGGGTCAAAGCAAGATAAGGTTTGGGTTGACCGAGTGGGGTAGCGGCTGGAGGATCAAGGTACCAGATGGGAATCCCAAGGGTTAGTTTAGGAATAGAGAGGGTGGCCATGACAGGTAGCATGTACACTCCCGGTGGGGGAGCTAGGAACGGTAGCTAACCAGCGGGGTAATGGCCAGGAGAGATGGCTCCAAGATGGTTGAGACCTAGGGGAACCAACCCAAGAGGGTAGAGAGGTGCATGGGTATTAGCAGTAGGAGAAGGGTCAGAAGGGAGAGGTCCGGCTGGTTGAGGCGAAGGGCTAGGAGCGGGTGGCTGTGAGCGAGGTTGAGGTTGCTAACTAGCCGAAGCAGGTTGTTTAAGGTCAGCCCGAGACGATTGCATCATGCAAACATTCGCTAAGCTGGGATCAGAGACAGGAGGAGGAGGAAGACCAAGGAAGGTTCCAAGCAAGGAGGAGTCTTTGTAAATTCCGGGGGAAACATTGGTCAAAGAATCAACGGTTTGCTTATTGGTGACAACAGAGATGGTGGACTCAGGGGAAGTCTGAGATGTTGGTTCATGATATGTCAACTGGTCTATGGTGACAATCTTTCCATTATGGGGGAAAAACAGCTTGTGGTGGACTGCGGATGGGACGGAAGACATGGCATAGGTGTAACTACGCCCTAAAAGAATGTTATAGTCAAGAAGGGTGTCGATAACTTCAACGTCGACACAGACAGTCTTGCCTGCAAGGGTGATAGGACAGTTACAGAAAAGGCCAAGGGGCTGGGAGGCATGGCCATCCCACACACGAAGGGTGATTGTGGAAGGGGCCAGCTCAGGAGAGCCAAGTTGTTTCGAAACCAAAGCGGACATTACACAGGTGGATGCCCCCTCGTCAATGATGCACCGGGAAATGTTAGCATTCCGGATTTTGACTGAGATTTGGAAAGCTACGAAAGCAGGAAGAGGAGGAGACTTTGACTGATGGGCATTGAAAACAATCAATTGGTCATCTGCTGGATCTACAGCGCCCAGGGCAGATAGTAGAGCGTTTCTTTGGGAGGGGCACGACTGGAGGAGTTCCAGCGTTGAAATGGCAACATGAGATTGGGCTAGCTCATCTACTATGCTAAACGAATGGGCAGCTCGGTCAGAAGTAGCATTTCGGCGTAATGGTCCCTTAGGAATCTTGGTATGAACCTCGGCATTGGGCGGAGGGATATGCAAGGGACCATTAGCTGTCGAAAGAGGCTCTGTAGAACCTAAAGTAGGTGACTCGGGGGCAAATGGAGCAAGAGGCTGGGGGAACGGACGAGACTGAGTTTGAAGGTTAAGGTCGAAGGTTATAGGTTGGTCAGAGTTCATCATGAGTATCTGGTAATCAGAGGTACCAGATGGAGGAGGTTGAGTGGTTACTGGTCCGTGAGGTGGTTGGGTAGCCACAAATCCCTGCTGTGCATCCACCTGATTTTGAGGGGGCGGTGAATTTTGTTGTGGGGGTTGAAAAGACAAGGGAGGCGGAGGTGCGAATGCTGGAGGAGCTGGAGCACTAGGCTGTGGATATGGATGATAATGAGGTTGGGGAACAGTGTGGTAATCCGAAGGTTGGGTAGAAACACGAGGCATGTCGGATCCTGGATGCGTGCTACCGGGAGGGGGAGAAGTGCAGGAGGTGGTGCCCCCTCCCCCAGGAAAACCATAGCTCATGGGAGGTTGGGCGGATGGATGAGAGAGAGCTCCAACGAAACTATCAGCGGCATGAGGTGTCCCTGGTGCGTTAGTGCCACTGGGTCTGGGGAGGTCAGGAAGGACGGTATAAACATAACCAGATTGAGCATAGATGAGGTCATATTTCAAGGCTATTTGGAGGGTGGCTTCTTCGGTTTGAGGGAAGTGGGATGCGACCTCTTTGCCAATGGGAGGTAAGAGAGAGTGAAGGAACCAATCCATATAGACACGGTCTTCAAAGGTAGGGGCTTGACATAGGCTCTTTCTTCTCCGTCATTCTTTAACATGATCAAATAGGTGGGTCGTAGACGATTGACGGAAAGAAGTCAAAATTTCGATACCGGTGTCATAACGAGGGGGAAGCTGGAAATAAGATAAGAAGGCGTCGGCAAGGGTCGCAAAGGTGGTAGGGGAAGAGGTGGGCTGGTCAACATACCATTTAGAAGTGTCACCCGTAAGCATGCGTTGGAACAATCTAAGACGAATGGAGTCGTCGGTAATGGAATTGGAGGAACACCAAATATGGAAGGATCGGATATGGTTGGAGGGATCTGTTAGACTCCTATACCAATAGGTGTCATTTTTCATGACTGTCTTGATTGAACTATGGAATATGTTCAAACCTTTTTCTTGAGCAAATGTGTTCCATATTCTTAAAAAACCAAAAAATCAAAAAATTTTAAAAATGTAAAGAGGGTATACCCTAAAAGAAAATCAAAGGGTAAGAAAATAAATTGGTCAAGAAATGAAAGAATGAACCCCAAGCAAAAATAGACCAAGGAAAGTGTGCAAATCCAAATGCCAATTACTATTTCATTTTTGTAATAAAGCAATTCAGGAAATTTTGTCAAACTTTTGCCACAATTTATGAAGAGTCAAACTGTTTAAACTTGACTCATTCATTTTCAATTTCATGTTGTATAATAGAGAATAAATATCTGACCAAACAGTTTAATCTTGGCAGATAAGTAGATAGGTAGAGTTAATAAAAGGTGCTCAACAGTTTAATCTGATCCCTTGGATGTAATAAGGGTAGAAATAGATAGATTTACCATGTAAAAGAAAAGAATATTGATAAGGGTTTGCAAGTCTAAATGCACCCTAATAGAGAAGAGAAAATGGTAGTAGTAGATAGGGTAGGTAGATGGTGTTACAAAGTTTTATCTGATGAATGGTGCTGCTACATGTTTTTGATCCTTTACTGGTCACTGCAACCATCGTACTAGGGTTCCTACATTGGCAGAATTACAGAGTAAAGCAAAGTAAAAATCATTAACTCCCCCCTCTCACTTTCTCCCTAACAATTTTCACTAATTTCCCCAAAGTGCTAAGGAATTTGAAGATTAAAGGAGCTCAAGGCATTTCCTTGACTTTTGGAGGGACCGGACCCTTGGCCCAATAATTGAATAAAACCTTAGTACTTGAAGTTATTCATCATTATACTTATTCACTCTTAATCTTTTCCTAAGTAAACTCCCATTTTACTTAGGAAAATCATGCCATATTTCATAAAAGTCCCTCAAAATTACTTGCTATTCTAAAGTGTTGAAGTTGAGATATTGTAATTTACTTCAGAAATTGTCACTTTCTTAGATGTGCAAAGTTTTTTGAGTTCCCTTGTTCCTTTGTCATATTAATGTTTAACTTTAATTATTAACTCCCTAGTGAAAATGCCTTATCCTAAGTATATAACTCCTCTTACATACATATCCCAAAAAAAACCCTCTATTAGAAAGTTTAACCAAAGTATTTATTTCCCAATTAAATCTTTAAAAACCCACATTATGTGCCCTTTGGTTAAAATATATCATTATGTAATATCCCTGCCCTTATGACAAGTTAATTATCTTGGTTAATTTATCATATAATAAAAAAGATATATGAGAAAAACTTTAAACATATGGTATATATGTTTAATACAAAAAATAATAAAGCCAAAGTTTTAATTCAAACTACGGAAAGACCCCATGCCACCGTGGCCATCCACCTGGCATCCCACCCAACGCTTCAACTACAACCACGACCCTTATTTCCATTATACAGTGGGATTAATTAATTATCAGAATTAGTTAATAACCAACCTTTTCCGCCTATTAGACGCCCCCTAGGATGTTTAATAACATTAATCACATTTAAAACCCCGCCGGGCCCGCACGATAACGCCCCACCATCTCCCCATCCCTTCCACCTTTGGATCGCCCCTGCACAGATCTACGACTAACATTCATCCCGCTAGCCATCCCTTGTCAGCACTTTAACGTGCGGGGGAATGGTGGTATTGAAATAGTCCACCAGCCACGCATCCATCGCCCAATGGAATCACCGCCCTCGCATTAAAAACCACCTTTGCCAATAAGCGGTGCGGGGACTAACCGCTTACCACCCGACCCCTGACCCACGTCAGCTCGTACTGAAATGACGTCATTCCTCGAAAAACTACAAACCCCTTTTTGACTTTGGAAATAAAACAAATTTGCGTGTTTTTTATGTCATTTTCGTTATTCGAAAGCGACTGTGCCTTCCGCTAAGAAATTCGAATTTTCACTAAAATTCACTGTTCTATCCAATTTCGCTCCAGAAATCTGCCAGACCTGTGTTCAAGCATCCTCCTGCTACCGCCTGATACCTGTTAAAAGCCAGCTTTCTTCCAAGAACAGGTATTTATCTTATAGCGCTCCGAACTTCAAAAGAAAGTCTGTTTTCCTTGTTTTTCACTGGATTAGTGATTAAATCTTATCACTGAGATCATTCTCTGAGGTTTAAAACTGTGAATTGTTCCCCCGAAACTGCAATTGTACCAATTTCCCTCATTAAAATTGAAATCGCGCTCGGCCTGTGAAGAAAACCCAGAAACTTCCGTTTTGAATCCACAAGAACCAAAATGGAAGCCCCGGCAGCCCTGAATGTGACCCCATTGAATGCCCCCCACAGAGAGTTAGAATATTTGCCCTTAGTGGATAAAGACTTCCAAATTAAAGACTTTCATTTCGATGAAAGTCCTCTTCGAAGTTATTGTCGCTGCAGAGACTATTATTCGAAGGGGCAAGATGTCATTGGGTTGTGGGAATCCGATCTCCCGAGATATCTCATCCCCTCAGTCATTACTTTCCCAGAAATTATCCACTATTTTCATTCTAACTATGATCCCACTCAAAGAGCTATAATATCCCCTGACGAAAGTGTTATTTTCTCCATTACTTCCCAAGCTATCAATACAATGCTACATTTTGAACCTAGTCAAAACCTCACTCCCTTGTCCATTGGGGAATTGCTTAAAAAATCTACTCGGTTGTCCCCTGAAGAGGTGATCAGAAGATCACATCCTTGGATAAACAGTCTTAATACTATTCATAAGATTTTTTTATTCCAATATTTTTATCAAATCTATTCAAACAGAGGTTAGAAAGCATAACAGCTAAAGAGTATCAATGGTTAAAGTGTATCAGGTAAAAGTCAGTGAAAGTTAAAATGAAGTTACAGAACAGTCAAAGGTAAACAGTAAAAGTAAATACAGAAGGCAGTAAAATGGTAAAAAGAGATGAGAATACTTTCACCAATAGTGAGGTTTTTCTAAAGTGAAAGTAAAACAGTCAAAATAGCAAGAAAGTAAAAAGATGAAAAAAACATAACAAGAAGGAACATTTTTGTAGAAATTGCATATTTTAGTCATAGTTTTGCAGAAACTATTGTGATCAATAAAAGATGAATTTTACAAAACTGAAGGAATTTTATGTTCTTAAGAGGGCCATCTACAAAAACCTCTCTCACTTTTCTAACAGCCATTATGGTTTTGGAAATGTTAAACAATGTTGGAAAGAACTTTTTGCAGAAAATTCCTGTTAAGTCATCATTTTGCAGAGAATATTGTGGCCAATAAGAAATACATCTTACAAAACAGAAGGAGGTTTTTGTTCCTAGGAGACCCATATACAAAAAAATATCTCAGTTTTTGGACATTGATTTCAGACTGAGAGATAAATGCACATATTTAGAGGCTATTTTTCAGACTCTGTAAAACTCTGTTTTACACATATTTTTATAGAGCCTATTTTGCACATCTAGAGAGGAATTTTAGGAAAGTGAAAGAGGTTTATCTCACCAACATATTTATCTACAATAACCTCTTCCACGTTTTACATATCTATTACGGATTGAGAAATATAAAGGTATCATTGGACCCCAAATTTGCAGAATTGTTGGAGCAGAATTGCACAAAGAAAGGAAGCAGTTAGTGACTTGGATGTCTCATCATCAACTAAGAGTTGGATCAAATTCGAATTCTCCTATTTGTCATCACCTATCCATACAGAATAGTGCCAAATAGATGAATTAGTTTGAGTATCCTTTATTTAAGTTCTATTTATGTAAAATAGTTGGAGAGATTTGGGAACCAATTTTGATATTTTTTCAAGATATTTTAGTTTAGAATTTGTATAAATAAACCCTCAAAGAGAGTGTTGAAGGTGGATTCTATTACTTTGCTGTGACATGGAAGTTTTTTGGAATAAAAGCGTTTTGGAGAAATTTATTTGTGGCTTACTGGATGACAATTTGAAGCTCAGGACTTTTTGCAGGATTCATGTGTCGAACTGCAGTTCAATAAGTCTTTCTATCCTATGTCTTAAGTTTTATATCTGTTTATAATATCATTATGTCCATTTCTGAATAATTTACATAAAGGATTGAATCAGAATTTACTTAATTGTACTCTGATTTCAGATGTGATTATTCTTAATGTTTTCCTCTAAATTGGTTATAAGCACTAATTCTTAAATGCTCCTGCTTTGCTAATTTAAACATTCTTGATTACTATAATAAAGAGATTCTACTACTCCGCTGTGACATTGATGTTTTTGGAATAAAAGCGTTTTGGAGAAATTTATTTGTGGCTTGCTGGATGACAATTTGAAGCTCAGGACTTTTTGCAGGATTCATGTGTCGAACTGCAGTTCAATAAGTCTTTCTATCCTATGTTTTAAGTTTTATATCTGTTTATAATATCATTATGTCCATTTCTGAATAATTTACATAAAGGATTGAATCAGAATTTACTTAATTGTACTCTGATTTCGGATGTGATTATTCTTAATGTTTTCCTCTAAATTGGTTATAAGCACGAATTCTTAAATGCTCTTGCTTTGCTAATTTAAACATTCTTGATTACTATAATAAAGAATTATTCATTGCTCTTTGTTTGTAATCATTTCATTTCTTTCTTTTCTGAACATGGTGAAAGATTCTTAGCTGCCTTTCATCCCTTCAAACCCATTCCATCCACTTTAAATTTTAAGGATTGTTCTCTGTTTGACTATCTTGCCCTGTAAAGCCATCTTGTGTGTAGAATAGAAATCCAGTAAAGCCATCCTTTGACTCCATAGCCCAATGGACTGAAAATCTTCAACCTTGCCCTTAGTTGACGGATTCCACCATTCAAACAAAATCAAACTCTTGGATCTATAACTAGCCTAAAACCTTCTAAGAACAAAGATAAATCATAAAGAGAGAGCCCTCTCTGGATGCAGATTGGCTAGATTCTGCATCTGAAGGTTGGTTTGTGGTTACCTCGGGTATACTTTTCTTTTCCACAACTTCAAGGAAAACCTGAGTGATAACATAGTGGCGACCATACTGGGGATCTGAATCATTTTATTGATACTATTTTTTGATTTATAAGCTATAGACAGAGTCTGAAGATCAGCCAGGTAGCCTTTGAAATGCTTTTGCTCTGCAACTGCATAGTAAACAAATGCTGCTTCAGTCTATCTCTGGTTTAGCTTATAAATTGAACTTTGGATTCAAACATTCAATCAGATTCTCTTGTTTAATAAATCTTTGAGAAAATTTTAATTAAAAATCTTAAATTTCTTAAAGAAATCATAGAAGTTGTTTTGAAAATTCATAAAAAAATAAAATAATCATAAAATATTCAAAATTTGGTTTCCTGAAGAACTAACCTTTTCTTCAGAATTGTTTTACAGGTTTAGATCTGATCTATGATGGTGGACAGGGATCAGACACACAAAGGTTAAAATCATCCACCTGGCGACTCCAAATAAATTTCACAATCAAGACTCCACTGGAGGAATGAACCTCAAAGGACAATATGGAAAGATCAAACTTTCAACTTGGATCTTAATCCAAGACATTATGTTCTTTCTCATTAAGAAAATTTTTCAATGTATATTGTATTTTATAGAAGATCTTAGATTAGTTTTTAGTTATTTTCCTTTGAAGATTGTAAGTAATAATTCTCCTAATTTTTTTGAGCAGCTTTCTTATGAATCTAATGATGATCATTTTCCAATTAAGAAGCCTCAAATAATCAAGACTGATCTTACAATCCCTGTACATATCCCTGTGCCATATAAAGTTCCAAATAGATATAAACCCCTTATTCTACCTCCTTTACTCCATGATTTTCCTGAAAAATACTACAAGTATCTTCCTAGATTTGATGGAGAAAATGGTATCACGGCCCAAAAACATATTCAATGTTTTGAAAATTATTTGGATTTATTTGAGATTGATTAAGATGATGTTAAAATCAGACTTTTTGCTCTTTCTTTGCAAAATAGAATAAAGAGTTGGTTCAAAAATCTGCCTAATGCTAGCATCTCAAATTTCCAACAGTTTATCAAACTTTTCTTTGATAGATGGATAATAAAAGTTAATCATTTTTTGATCATGGAAGAATATAATCAATTAAAAAGACATTCAAATGAAATGATACAACAATTTTCTGATAGATTTAATCAAGTTTATTATTCAATGCCAGAAAATATTAGACCTCCTCATGATTCAGCTCTCTTGCATTATCCAAGTGCCTTTGATTCAGAAATAGAATTTCGGTTAAGAGAAAGAGATCCAAAAACACTTGTACATATGCAAAATATTGCAGTTGATGTGGAAGTTAATCTCCAAATCAAACAGGAAAAGTTGAAAGTAGAAGAAGAGGAAAGGAAAAACATTGCAAAGGTAAAACTCAACCTTTTGGTAAGAAAACTAGATGAAATAACACAAGAGATCACTATGAAAGAAGAACTTTTTATTCAAAATCACCATGAAGAAATAGAAGAGGTTGATAGCCATGAACAAATTCCTCTTAATTCAAATTATCATAAATCAGAAAATGAATTTACAAATCAATATGAGGAAGAGGAATCTGTTGTTCTAATGTGTATGTTTGATGGCATTCCTTATTTTGATGATTTTCCTAAGTATGATCATTATGATGATAGTTATGTTCTCCAAAGTCAAGCTAACTTTACAGAGATATCAGAAGCTAGTTTGGAGGATGAAGAAATGCAGTTTCAGCAGATTGGAGACAGTGATCAGCCAATACAGATCAGCCATGAGAGTGGGAAAGGAAGAGCAGAAAATGTGGAAATAAGTGAAAATTCTTTACCTCTTTGTTTTGCTTCATTTCAGTTCATTAGAGAAAAATATCATGCCATCAATAATCAGCAATCTTTAGGAATTGTGATTGACAACAAAGAAGATAATGAAACTGTGATCAAGATTTTTTAGTTTCACAATTGCAGTTATCATTTCCCATTGAAATAAATGATCAAATGACACAAGAAAGTTCCATACCACTATTTTTTGAATCATTTCAGAATTTAAAGGAAATGTGGTATAACATATTTAAAGAAAAGGATGGGAAACTTGTTAAAGTTTATGAAGTCTCATGGAAACCTATATGTTATAGGTTGCAGCCATTTTCCCAAGTTTTTCAGGATCCAATAGCAGATATGTTGAATATTGAAGGCATTCAAAGCATTCCTCTATTAAATAACTATGATTTTTAGAATCAAGATGATAAAGGATTCAACACTCAAACATTACAATCAGTAGGAATATCATCACAAATCTTATCTGAAAGTTTACAGGGAGATAAAGATGAAAATATCATTTCATATTCATGGTATGGAGGCCATCCAGAACAGATGTACAGTTGTTCAGATCAGTTAAACATCAGTGTATATATTTTGGAAGATCCTTTTGTACAGTTTCTAGAGTCAATAAAGGAAATCAAGTGTTTCCTTATCCTCTCATTTGTTGACAAGTTTCTAATAGGTTGCAGAAGTACAATTTTGATAATCAACAAGAAAATGCAACAAAATCTATCAAAGTACATAATGCTTGAATGGTTGCATTGGCTATTTCATTTTACCTAACTAGCAGTTGAACAGTAGATTGAATAGGTAGATGAGTGCTAATAAGCTTGAAATTGGAAGCATTTTTTGTTTTCAAATTTTATTTAGTTTTCTTAGTTGGTTTGAAAGAAGTGCATATTTGTTTTAGTTTTGAATTAAGATTTCAGAGTTTTATGGAAAAAAAAGGATTAGATGCCCGTTCGATTTTCCAACCACAACAAATTGAGTTGGATTAGAACAAATGAAAATTCCTAGCGGAAACAAGTTTTAGGATTACAGTGGATAATAATTTCTTTGAGTTGGGCACAGATTGAGGCCTACAGCTTGAGAGGTTTATCATGCTCTCCTGACCCAAAGCTAGAAGGAGATTACATAGTTCATTTTGAAGACATTTTGAGGCATCTGATCTGCTGTTCTTGAATTTTCACGAGGAAAAGCCATCCCCAAGTGGAGCCAGTGTTAGACTCCTATACCAATAGGTGTCATTTTTCATGATTGTCTTGATTGAACTATGGAATATGTTCAAACCTTTTTTCTTGAGCAAAGGTGTTCCATATTCTTGAAAAACCAAAAAATCAAAAAATTTAAAAAATGTAAAGAGGGTATACCCTAAAAGAAAAATCAAAGGGTAAGAAAAATAAATTGGTTAAGAAAATGAAAGAAATGAACCCCAAGAAAAAAATAGACCAAGGAAAGTGTGCAAATCCAAATGCCACTACTATTTCATTTTTGTAATAAAGCAATTGTGTGCAGCTTGTCAAAATTTTGCCACAATTTATGGACAGTCAAACAGTTTAATCTTGGCTAGTTCATCTTTCAATTTCATGTTGTAGAATAGAGAATAAATATCTGACCAAACAGTTTAATCTTGGAAGATAAGTAGATAGGTAGAGTTAATAAAAGGTGCTCAACAGTTTAATCTGAGCCCTTGGATGTAATAAGTTGAGAATTAGATAGAATTGCCATGTAAAAGAAAAGAAAATTGATAAGGGTTTGCCAGCCTAAGTGCACCCTAATAAAGAAGAGAAAATGGTAGAGTAAGGTAGATAGGGTAGGTAGATGATGTTGCAGAGATTCATGTGATGAATGATGGTGCTAAATGTGTTTAATCCTTTACTTTCATCACCAAGTGCAAAGACAGAACAATACATTGGCAGAATTACAGAGTAAAGCAAAGTAAAAATAATTAACTCCCCCCTCTCACTTTCTCCCTAACAATTTTCACTAATTTCCCCAAAGTGCTAAGGAATTTGAAGATTAAAGGGGCTCAAGGCATTTCCTTGACTTTTGGAGGGACCGGACCCTCGGCCCAATAATTGAATAAAACCTTAGTACTTGAAGTTATTCATCATTATACTTATTCACTCTTAATATTTTCCTAAGTAAACTCCAATTTTACTTAGGAAAATCATGCCATATTTCATAAAAGTCCCTCAAAATTACTTGCTATTCTAAAGTGTTGAAGTTGAGATATTGTAATTTACTTCAGAAATTGTCACTTTCTTAGATGTGCAAAGTTTTTTGAGTTCCCTTGTTCCTTTGTCATATTAATGTTTAACTTTAATTATTAACTCCCTAGTGAAAATGCCTTATCCTAAGTATATAACTCCTCTTACATACATATCCCAAAAAAACCCCTCTATTAGAAATTTTAACCAAAGTATTTATTTCCCAATTAAATCTTTAAAAACCCACATTATGTGCCCTTTGGTTAAAATATATCATTATGTAATATCCCTTCCCTTATGATAAGTTAATTATCTTGGTTAATTTATCATATAATAAAAAAGATATATGAGAAAAGCTTTAAACATATGGTATATATGTTTAATACAAAAAATAATAAAGCCAAAGTTTTAATTCAAACTGCGGAAAGACCCCATGCCACCGTGGCCATCCACCTGGCATCCCACCCGACGCTTCAACTACAACCGCGACCCTTATTTCCATTATACAGTGGGATTAATTAATTATCAGAATTAGTTAATAACCAACCTTTTCCGCCTATTAGACGCCCCCTGGGATGTTTAATAACGTTAATAACATTTAAAACCCCGCCGGGCCCGCACGATAACGCCCCACCATCTCCCCGTCCCTTCCACCTTTGGATCGCCCCTCCACAGATCTACGGCTAACAATCATCTCGCTAGCCGTCCCTTGTCAGCACTTTAACGCGCGGGGGAATGGTGGTATTGAAATATTCCACCAGCCACACGTCCATCGCCCAATGGAATCGTTGCCCTCGCATTAAAAACCACCTTTGCCAATAAGCGGTGCGGGGACTAACCGCTTACCACCTGACCCCTGACCCACGTCAGCTCGTACTGAAATGACGTCATTCCTCGAAAAACTACAAACCCCCTTTTGACTTTGGAAATAAAAAAAATTTGCGTGTTTTTTATGTCATTTTCGTTATTCGAAAGCGACTGTGCCTTCCGCTAAGAAATTCGAATTTTCACTAAAGTTCACTGTTCTATCCAATTTCGCTCCAGAAATCTGCCAGACCTGTGTTCAGCTAATTAGGTTGGGAATAAACCTCCTTAGGAAGTTAATTTTCCCAATAAAGGACTGTAACTCTTTAATGTTTCTCGGTTGTGTGATCCGAAGTATTCCCTCAGGTCTCTGTGTGTCTATTCTAATTCCCTTCTCTGATATAATGTGGCCAAGAAGCTTACCTTCTTGTAGCCATAATACAGTCTTTTTTGGATTTAATGACAGATCGAACCTTCTACATTTTTCAAAAACTCTTCTCAGATGTTTTAGGTGTTCTTCATCAGTCTTGGAGTAGATAGTTATGTCATCCAGGTTGATTACAATGAAGTGTCCTATTTCATCTGAAAAATCTATTTCCATCGCTCGTTGGAAGGTTGCGCCAACGTTCATCAATCAAAAAGGTATTTTTATGTACATAAAAGTGCCCCATGGAGTGGTGAAAGCAGTCTTGAGTTGGTCTTCTAGGAGTACTAAAACTTGGTTATAACCTAAGAAACCATCTAACAGGGAGATCTGCTTAGAGCCAACTACACTCTGCAGGATATGTTCCATCTTTGGAAAAGGGTAATTGTATTTAAGTGAGGCTCTGTTAAGGTTCCTGAAATCTATGCACAGTCTGATCTCACCTATTTTCTTTCTCACAGCTACAAGGTTTGAGACCCAATCAGAGAACCTCACGGGAACTATTATTCATGACTCGTACATCTTTTTTATTTCCCTTTCTACCGTAGGCAGTTGTTTTGGGTTTATCCTATGAAGTTTCTGTCTAAAGGGTTTCTGGTTTTCTTTCAAAGGTATTTTATGTTGTATGATGTTTTTGTCGTAGGCCTTTAAGTCCTCGTAGCTCCAGGAAAACACGTCGATGAATTCTTTGAATAAGTCGATGTATTTCTTTTTCATGTCTACAGGTAAGGACTTAGCCATTTTAATCATCTTTGGCTTATCTTTAGTGCCTATGTTGCATTCCTTGACATCAGATTTTGAGTGTTCTATGGTGGGTTTTTTCACTACATCGTCAAAATCAAAAAGGTCCTCTAAAGGCGCTATACCTTGGGGTATGTTCTTATCTTTGGCCTGCAACACCTCTATTTCCTCTTTATCTGCATTCTTATATTCTTCGGTTAGATTTCCAATCTGTTCAGTTAACACATTTATTTCTACATTATGGGGTGATATTTCTTCGTCGAGAGGTTCCTCACTCAGGAAACTATCATTGGATTTTGAATCTGAATCGGAGAATTCAAACTCATCCCTGCTTGTTAGGAAATCCTTAATCTGCTTATTGCCCTCGAAGACCTGCCAATATTTCTTGTTATCAGGTACTACAGGTCTGTATTTGGTTTGAATGATGACTTGTTTGTCACTGTGAGGCTTATGATATGAAATATCTATGTAGGCTAATCCATTTGCAACTACGTTCTGACTCCTAGGTACAAACACCAGTTCATATTCCACAAAGGTTTTCAACAAATCCATAGCGTCATTCCTGTACGCTCTCAATCTAGGGTGTTTAGCTGTATATTATCCATTCACTTGTTTTATGATTAAATCAGAGTCTCCATGCACAACTAACCTATGGGCTCCTATTTTTCTCAGTAAATTCAGGCCTAGGATAAGAGCCTCATACTTCGTAATATTGTTTGTACACTTGAAATTCAGATTAAAGGCATGGCTCTCGGCATAGCCACTCTTAGTGTTATGTAACCACACTCCCACCCCTGTAGTATTTCTAGTATAAGAACCATCGAAATTCATTTCCCATAAAGGTTCATTCTCGGGTTTATCATTGGCTTCTTTCCCAGCGTTAGTTTCATTGTTATATTGTAGTGGGGGGCCTGTGTTATGGTGCGAGGGGTTTCGTTCTTCATGTGGTGTATGAGTTTTAGAGGGGTGACTAGCTAGTTGTTTGCATTCTGTTTTTGGCTCACTCTGAGTTTCAGATTCAGTGCACTATCCAAAGGATTCTTCTTCATTTTCCTCCCAGTCTAGAGTGGCCATATTGTCAAAATCTATGGGCGTTATCTCATGATTTGTATCTCTATTTTCTAGTTCTGGTTCCTCTACAGATTCATCATTGTAGAGAATAAAGGAGTCCAGATCTGTGTGTATAGAGTAAAAAGGTTAATTTTCAGGCTTTTCAGGGCTGAAGACCAAGAATTTCATTTTTGCTTCTCTATAAAGTCTCCTAAGTTGGCTAAAGACAGGGATTGTGGCATATGTCCCATCCATCTACATGGTACCTTGTAGCTTGGCTCCCCATGACCTCGATAGTAACATGCCATACATGGGTGGCACGTCTGCCACTACAACATCCATAACCATGCATTTGTCTGGGATCTGGGTCAAACTCACACACATGCCTTTGATCTAGCCAAGACACTTTACCCTGCTAGAATCAAATGAATATAGGTCTTTATAGGGATGGGTTATCTCTAGGCCTAACCTCTCCATAACTACCTTAGGCATTAGGTTGTGTGATGCCTGAGAGTCATGCATCGCATTGTGAAGGATCTTGTCATGGATATTGAGACTGATATAAAAAGGAGGTACTACCCTTTCCTGAAACTTCCCTTTTATCTTTGGACCAAACAGAAGGGCTGGTTGATCATCACTCAGATTGATAGTATCACTGTTTTCCCATCGATTTAATGCTTTCAAAATTTGGCCTTTATATACATCCTGAGTGGCCAACTCAAAGAGTCGGACAGAGATTTTAATTTTAGCAATCTCACTCTCCAAATTGAAAATATATTGACCCTTTGCGACACTCAACTCTATTTTGTTAGCCACTACTTTAGTGGCAGAATCAGTGAGCTGATTCTCGCTATGTACAGTGTTAGGGATTGTTTTATTAGGAACACTAGCTGTAGTGCTAGTGCTGCTAGTTGGTTGACTTTGTTTTTCAGTATTTGGATTGTCTTTCCCTTTGTTCTTCCCAGAACTTTCAGTTGCTGATTTGCTATTTTCAGTAGTTTCTTTAGGGGTTTTCTCAAGCCTTTTCTTAATGGTAACCTCAAAAGATTTTGGTTTGGAGTTTTCTAAGCTCTTTTTTCTTCTGAGCTCATACTTCTCTCTGACCTACATGATAGCATTTTCAAACCTGAGCCTGTAATCCTTAGATTCTAATCTTTCCTCATCCCAATATGATGGTGAGGGTTGATCTTCTTCTGTGGAATAGTTGTGGATGGAGTTTTCTATTCAAAACATATTTATTGTGGTTCCCTCAAACTCTTCTATGATTCCCTCATCTTCGTCAAGAAATTTCTCTTGAAATGGGGGAATAACTTGCTAATCTGAGTCTCTTTGTCTGTTGGGAGTGGTATTGTTCCTCCTAAAGTTTTGGCTATGGTTTTGGTTTCTGTTTTGATTACTAACTAAGACAACCATTTTTTCCATCATTTTTTGCAGCCTTTCCATATTTTTGGCTAGATGGTCATACTTGGGATCATATGTGGAAGCTGCAGTGTCATCCCTATATGTTACCCTTTTCTCAACCCTCAATTTGGCTTTCTTTTCAATCAGGTTAGCCTCTACACTCACTTCTCCTTTTTGCATATCTTCCAACATGTTGTAATCTCTCTCCCTAAGCTGGTAGGCCATATCG
This sequence comes from Pinus albicaulis, assembly GCA_034641835.2. NCBI lineage: Eukaryota > Viridiplantae > Streptophyta > Pinopsida > Pinales > Pinaceae > Pinus > Pinus albicaulis. The sequence continues at coordinate 784,615,779 of CM076574.1, forward strand.
GCATCATAGCCTTCAGGATATCTCACTAGGGCCATACCTTGGGGAGGTTTCATATGTGGAGGAAGGGCATTATAAACACTGTTAAACCTTGTAGAGTAGTCATGGACACTCTCTCCTACATTTCTTTTAAGGTTTTTATATTCTGCTAGGATTTGGAGAGGGTTGGTCTTGACTTCCCATTTGTTTATGAAGTATTGATATAAAGAGGTAAGATCATGGATACTGTTTGGAGGTAGGCCTTTAAACCATTTCTTCACATCACCTCCTAGACTCCGTGTAAAGATTCTCATCTTGACCGTCTCATCATCTATCTCCATATAGTCAAAAGAATCCTCCATCCTGTCTACATGGTGTTGATCTATGGTAGACTGTTTTATAGTAAAGTGTGGGATCTTTGATTGATAATCATTTGGTAGAGGCACTAATGGTTGTCGTAACACTAGAGGTGCATACCAGGTTGCCATGAGGAGGCTTTGTGGAGGTACAGGGTTGACTTGAGCAGCAGGTATGTGGATGACAGGAATATTAGGACCAACAACACTCTGTTGAGATGATTTCGGATGGCAGAGTCCCAAGTTTTGAACGAAATGGATATCTGGCGGTGTAAAAGGGGGAGTCTCTCTATCCCTAATGGGTTGACCACTGTGAGATGGTGAACCAGGAAGCTCAAGGTCTGGCCGGTCTAGAGCATTGAATGACCTAGTTCCAGGTAAACTGTTTTGAGGGTCTAGGTCAAAAATAAGGTTTGATAGAGCTGTAAAGTCTTCTGGTGCAGAGCTAGCTCTATGGATATGTCTAGAAATAGTTGGTCCTTTAGGTGTAGGAGATTTCCTGAGAATTCTCTCAGGGTTGTCAACTATTTCAGGCGGGTTTGGGTCAGGATAAGCTCTTGTGTGAATGGTTCTTGAAGCCAGAATGTTGTCTTCAAACAGAGCAGCTTAGTCATATTTTTTACTTCTATTATGGTTGATGTTGTTATGGAGGCTGGTCTCCCAGTGGAGTCTTATGCAAACCAAGATAATCAGTAGGCCTACTAATCACCAATGGAGTCTTTAATCATTGAAGAACTATGGAGTCACTAGGTGGAAGGTTTATAATGTTTCAGGAGGGTATACTGTCCACCGCAGTGATTACTACCAGGCTAAGGCTACTATGGTCTCTTTTGAGTTTGTGAAGTGTTCAAAGGTATACTTTACTCAACATTACCCAGCGGATTCACCATTATGTTGGGGTTCCCATGTTTTGGCAAGTCTGGTAATACCAAAAGATGATACAACATTGGAACCACTTTAGACCTTAGGATCTAGCCTTCCTATAGAGAGGGATATCTCTATCATAGGCAAAGGTTCTACGTCTTTGATGCTCTTGTTTTTAGGTAATAGGCTAGTTATTGGCACGGTTTTGTTTTTTTGACTTTTTGTTTGGTTGTTGGGAACAGGAAAATAAGGGTCCGCTATGAGACAAGACTGAATAAAGAGGATTCTAGAAAAGGGAGGAATGGTTTCGGGGAATACTCGAGACAATTGGGAAATGGAGTCAGGAAAGGGTTTACTTGCTATTCAATCTGTAGGTTTTCAGTTGGGCTAGTCATCTAAAGCATTGGACCTTAAAGATGATAGTGTGATATGAAATGGTGAGAAAGAAAATGAAAGGCAAGGAAACCTCCAAGATGACCACTTAGGAATCAGGTCCAGGGACAGGACATGCCATTAGACACCTGTAACCCAACTCCTAAAAGGTGAACTCTTCATATAAAGGGAACATTAAAGATTCAAACACTAAGGTGAAGACCTGAGATCAGAGAGAGACTTTGAACTCTCAATGCTTTGGAATCCAGCTTAAGGGAACTTAAAAAGGTTCAATTGATTAAAAAAAACCCTAGTGAGGTAGAGATAGTGTTCTAAACTCCCATCATCTCAATTCATTCAATTAAAGCCTAACAAGAACATCTAAGAATAGATTCGTTAATTCATACATCAGCTAGCAGTAAATTATAGCCACTACACTGTTAAATTAACTTAAATCAGCGCTTAGATAACACATATAGTATAAAAAATCAAAGGTAGGGAGAGAAGAAGCTTAGGGTACCATGTGAGGGTAAATCCTAAACCATATTTCTGATGCGTACCAGAGAAACGAAATGCGATGAATTACAAAGGAAAATAGAGACAAACTAACAAAAACATCACCTTTGCTTTAAATCAGGATCCAAAGAAATGTGATTGTCATATTAAAGAGAAACACTAGTCATGTACAACATTACCAATAGCTTGATATTCATTCTAAAAACATCTTCCTTAGCCTATCTTACAACTTTACACAAAGAACTAAATCTCAAGAGAAATGGCTTACAGTTCATAGATATTCGATCAACAACCTTTACAACGAGTTTCTTCATGAGTTTTATAGCTGAAAGAGAGGCAGAGGAGGTAGATAAAACACTAAATGAAACATTAAACAGAGTAGAAGAAATGGGTCAAAACCCATTATGTTTTAATATCTGAGCATTGATCTTCAATATTCTTTGGATGAAAGAGTGGTCTTCGATAGGTTGCAATTTACTCCAGGTATATTCTTGATGTGACTTCGCTGCAGTACTCATAGTACCTTGGTGAATAAAAAAAGGTAGATAAAATGACTTCAAAGACTTCCATACCACGTAACAAATGCTCTGGTAGGATTAGGACTGTTTTCAAGGTGGAAACCTTCTCTTGGACACAATGTAGACCTAACACAGTATGAGTACTGTGTCCTTTCTCGGGGGTAGACTCTTGCTGATGTGAAACCCTGATGATATTTTTTTCTGCGCATTAGGCCTTCTGTGTGATTCATGGAGTCTTCAATCTGGTAGTTTGCCTTTAAAACATTGAATTAAGGCTTAACATCTCCAATAGTGTGCATTAGAACTCCTTAAATTTGTACTGATACTCTTTGCCGCTTCATGACTGTCTCTGTCTATGAAATCTGAGCTTTGATGGTGCTAGAAAGGTTTCGCACAGTTACACTTTGTACCTTTAATGAGAATTATTCTCTAGCACCCTCCCAGGCTCTTCTCTGTACTTTCAGGCTCTAGAAATGATATTTTCTTTGTTCTGTGTCACTGTAACAGTGACTGTGAACAATGGCGGCGTTCACCGCCTGTACCCTGCAAAACATGCAACTATGTTAAGAATTCCATGCATGGGGAAATATTGATGTGGTGGAATGCTTTGACGATGGTAGCGCAATAGGAGCGAATGCTATGGATGCAATGGAAAGCAGTGGGAACATGTAGCAAAATAGTGGGAAAATGCATATGGAAGTTGGGCGAAATGGAAAAATTTTAAGGTAATACATTAAAATCTTAATGACGGGTGGAATGATATGATGTTTAATGTAAAACCCAAGGTTTGGGTCCTTGAATGAAAAACATAGAAAATGCGCGAAAAACATATGAAAAGGGTTGATATGGTGGGACCTAGTCGTGGGTGGAGGGAAATTCAATCAGGGCTGTCGGATCTCAGGAGGAGATCGATGGCTGCGATCTAATTGGAGGGGAGTGAGGGGGGGGGGGGGTCAAAATTCTGACGAGTGATGGTGTGATTCCCGTTGGATTAAAGGGGAATCAATGACGAAGATTACAATCGGGGAATCTCTATCGGGAAATGCAGTGGGTGGCATAGTTTAAGAGTTGCGATTGCGATCGGCGCTGGCCGTCAGATCTAAGAACATATCGACGGTTGATACGTGATCGAAGAGGTCAGCGGGGAGAACGACGGGCACATTGTAGTAATAGTGCATATCATCAGATCTGTGTTGATCAATGGCTCAGATCGCGCCGGGAGTCTATGGACCAAACACACCATTGCATCGGAGATCTTAAGTTCACAAGGGTAAAAGCTGTTCCGCTCTGAAAATCAAATGTGATTAGCGCCTTTCGACTTCGCGCTTGGCTCCGGCGCTTGGGTCATGTGGGGAAGTGGTTTTGGGGCTAGGGCGAAAGGTGCTAGCCTGTAATATGTTAGAAAATGGGTTTTTTAGCTTGGAAACAGAGTTTTAAGGCTAACATTAGGCTTTCAGTGGGGGGAAAAAGGGAATTAAAATCAAATGAAAGGATTTCACTTGGTTTTTTAAAGGGGAATTGGGTGGTTTAGGAGATTTAGGAAGGGATTTTGGGAGTCAAAGGGGAAACTTTGAAAATGGGAAAAAGGGTTAAAATGGGAAATTTTGCAGGGGCACAAGGGGCAAATGAGAGCCTTTCTGAGCACAATTTTCTTACAGTCAGTGAGGCCTTTTGGATGGAAATAGTAATGAGGATATTTTTTAAAGGCCATGAACACACATAGGCTTCAAGGATGAGAGATTTTCCAAGGAAATGTATCTCTTGAAGTCTCATAAAACAATTTAGCCACCCGTTCACTTGACAAAAAATTCATAGGTGGCTAACAATACACACACACACTTGCACTATGATATTCTTCTCCTTATATATATATATATATATATATATATATATATATAGCCTTTCCTAATACCATGAGCCAAAACCACACAAGTGTCAATGGTATTCTTGGAAAGAATCAAATAGATGACACAATGCTTAATATTGTGGGCTAAAACTATGGTAATTCCCCATGGTATTATAATTTTAGAGTGAAAAAGGCATACACAACTTGGATCGTTCTTATCTACGTGTATACGCGACTTGAACTGTACTAACCTGTGTATAGAACCATCAATTATGAATATTAATATACTTCAACTATAATTTACACATTTCTTATGTTAGACCTTCTGCAAACTACTGTGCCATCAAGGACAACATATTAAGACATTAGAATCATATTTCCAACAATCTCCCCCTTTGGAATTTATGGCAACCATGATGGATTTTTATCACCACATCTTGTATATATATAAAAATTAATCAAAAAACACCACATCGTGTAGATATATAAACATTATTCAAACACCAAGAACTCTCCCCCTTTGATAGCAAGAGAAAAATGTGGCATTTCCCCTGAGCATATTCAGACAGAATTTTAATGAAATATATGACTCTCAACTGCATTTGACCAATCCTATTACCAAGGAATCATACTTACATCAATGATCCAACCAAGTGGAATTACATATTTGACTCAAATACCCAACCAAGTGTGTTTACACATTTAAACAAGTCCTTACATGACTGAATATAACAATTTTACATCATAGGTATGAACATGACCTTTTCAACAAATAACAGATATGAATTTTTATATCCAAGACGAAATAATCTCAAATAGGAGATCATAATAGCAACCAACATAGTGCCAACAATGCACTCTTTTCAAAAAGGGAAGTGCTCCCCCTAAACCTGTGCAACCTAAATGCCTTCAATAACCAATTCATCAAAGAATATTCATCAAGGAGATAAATATGAAATAGAGGTACAAAAATATGAATACTAGAACAACAATAGAGTTTACCAAATAACTCCACTGACTTTTCTGAAAGTTGAGCTAGATAATTTCTATCAACCAAAAACTATATGCGGTTTTATTCACAGAAACTGGTGTATATACGCGATTCGCCTTTATGCAACCAGCGTACCCAATTTAATATTCTAATATTAAGTAGAATTGTTAAGAGAGGTAGAGACAACTCCCAGCTTCTGTCTGAGATATTCGAATGCTTCCCTGGGAAGAGTTTTAGTAAATATATCTGCAACTTTTTCTTTGGAGGGAACATACTCCAATTTGACCTTTTGTTCAAGCACTTGTTCACGTAAGAAGTGATACTTGATAGGAATGTTCTTGGTCTTGGAATGCATAACAGTATTTTTTGAGATGTTGATGGCACTTGTATTATCACATAGAATAAATATGGGAGATAAAAATTTGATTTGAATATCTTGTAATGTTTTCATCATCCAAAGAAGTTGTGTGGATCATGATGCAGCAGTGACATATTCTTCTTCTGCTGTAGATAAGGCACTAGAAATTTGTTTCTTGCTGATCCAAGATACTAATCGGGGTTCGATGTAGAATGCACCACCACTAATGTTTTTTCAATCTTCGATATTTCCAGCCCAGTCCGCATCTCTATAAGCATGAACAATGAGATCATCATTCTTTGGATACCATAGACCAAAGTCTTGAGTCCCTTGTACATATTTGAATATTATTTTTACAACCTGAAGGTGTGACTCTTTTGGGTTAGCTTGGAATCGTCCAAGAATCCCAACTATATGCATAATGTCTGGTATTTTCTCGGTTAGATAAAGCATACTTCCTATCATAGATCTATATTCTGATTGATTCACTATGGGTGAATCATCATGAGAAATAAGGTTACATCCAGTTACCATTGGAGTAGTCACAGGTTTGCAGTCTTCCATCTCGTACTTCTTCAGAATTTTCTTGAGATATTTTTCTTGTGATATAAATATGCCATCTATTTCTTGTTGCACTTGTAAGCCAATAAAATATGTTAGTTCCCCAAGTAGTGACATTTAAAATTCTTGCTACATAAGAGAAGCAAATTTCTGACTCATTGACTCTTCATTACTTCCAAAAATGATGTCATCACCATACACAACAATAATCAATAGTTTATCATTCTCAATTTTTGTGTATAAGATACTGTCAATAGATCCCTTTGTGAAACCTTGTTGTTGAAGATATTTGTCAAGACAATAGTACCATGCCTAAGGAGCCTATTTGAGAACATATAAAGCATTTTTAAGTTTTAAAACAATTTTTTCATCATATCTTAGAACGAATCCTTCTAGTTTTTCTATATAAACTTCTTCTAGATCACCATTGAGGAAAATAGATTTTACATCCATTTTAAAAACATTGAATTGTTGAAAACTTGAAAAAGAAAGAAACATTATTATGGATTCAAGTCTAGATATAAGAGAAAATGTTTGTTCAAAGTCAATACCTTCTTGTTGAGCATACCCTTTACAGACAAGTCTATCTTTGTTTCTAATAACATCTCAATTTTCATTTAACTTGTTTTTGAATATCCATTTTGTTCCAATAACATTTTTATTATGAGGTCTTGGAACCAATTCCCAAGTTTGATTATTTTCAATATAATCAAGTACTTATTCATGGATTGAATTCAACATTCATCTTTACTGGATTGATTTACATTATTTGGTTCTATAGTGGATAAGAATTCCAGATAGCTAGGGGATCCTACAAGACCTCTTCTTGTTTGGACACCTGATCCCTTTTCTCCCAGAATTTGATATTCTAGATGATTCTTTTGAACATACCTGGATGGAGCCTTTTTTTATATTTCTTCTTCTAGTGCTTCATTATATTCTCCTTCTAAATTTTTGTTATTTGATGAGGGAAAGTATACATCATCATCATCTTCATTTGTTGTTGTTATTTCCTTACTAGGAGTTGTGAGAAACTCATCAATTACAACATCAATACATTAAACAATCTTCCAAATTCTTTTATTGTAACATTTATATGCTTTACTTCTAGAATAGTAACCAATAAATATTCCTTCATCTACTCTAGGCTCAAAATTGCCAAGTTTTTCATTATTATTCTTGATAAAACACTTGCTTCCAAAAACTCTAAAGTTCTTCACAGTAGGAAGATTACCATACTACAGCTCATGAGGAGTTTTATCATTGTTTACATGAACATTAGCCTTGTTGAGAATATTTACAGCAGTATGTGTTGCCTCTCCCCAAAGTGTATCAGGATTTCCAGATTCATCAATCATAGCACGAGCCATATGTTGGACTGTTCTATTCATTCTTTCTGCCACGCCATTTTGTTGTGGGGTTCCCGCTACATAAAACTGTCTTTTTGTGCCATAATGTTAACATAAATCAAAGAATTTATCTGATATATATTCTCCTCCTTGGCCTGAACTAAGACATTTGATTTTTATATCTAATTCATTTTCAACCAATTCTTTGAAGATATTAAAATTTTCAAATTCCTAATATTTATGCTTTAGTAAACCGATCCAACACATTCTAGAGAAGTCATCAATAAATACAATATAGTATTGTTCTCCACGCCGTGAGTTTTTTCTTACAGGACCACATAGATTAGTATGTATAAGTTTAAGAGGCTTACTTGTTGATCCTTCTTTGGCATTGAATTCCACCCTATTTTGCTTACCAAATTGGCATGATTTTCATATGGCACTTTCAGGGAGAGTGATGTTGGGAAGTTCATTAACAACTTTTAGTCTGCTAGATTTTCTTATTTGAGAGAAGCTCAAATATCCCAATCTTCTGTTCCATAAGCAATTTTCTGTATATTTACCTAAGTATCATTTCTCTTGGTGAGCTTTTAATAAATACAGATTGCTTGGTGTTCTAGTTCCTTTTATTACTGTTTTTCCGGTGTCAAGTTCACATACTACACATTATTTTGAACTAAAGACAACTTCATTTCCTTGATCACACATTTGAATCATACTCAACAAGTTATTCTTTAATCCATCTACATAGATAACATTGTTAGCTTTCACCTTTTATTTTAGAAAAACATAACCTTTTCCTTTAATGAAAGCAGGAGAGTCATTTCCAAAAGTAATATTAGTTTCCTTCTATAATGCATTTATGAAAGGAGTTTATTTTTATCACCTGTCATGTGTTTTGAGCATCCGCTATCAATGTAGCATTGATTTTCTTCTCCTTCTGCAAATAAATCTATGCCACAGCTTTCAACCTGTAAGTCCTTCTTTCTCCATACCTTGGAGTTTGAGTGTATATGCTCTTTTGGCTGAAGTTTTCTCTTACATTCATATTATTCATGTCCGAAGTTATTGTAATAAGAACATTCGATTTCATTTTGAAGAGGAGAAAAAATGTTATAATTATTCTTATTTATTCCTGTCTCATTTCTTTGCTTTCTTACTTATCTTGTCATGATGGTTTTGTATGCAACACATTGAGAAGATTTATGAAAAAAATTATGACATGAAAACATTTTCCATTAAAGAATAAATTTATGCTATCATTAAACCTTCTTTTGATGTTTACCTATTGATTAATACTTCTATTATTGTTCATCCTTAAATTGAAGTGCTCATGTTTTGCTTGGGTATTCTCTTTGTTCCTTTTCTGAGTGATGAAGTGTTGTTGGCTGGCTTTAGCTGCATTTAGATAGCTTGGTGTATTTATAGGAGGAGAGCGTTGAACCTTGATAATTTCATCTAAGGTTTCAAATCCTTTAGAAAATATAAGATTTCAGGTTTTCACTTTCTCAATTTCCTTTCTTATACTTAGAAATTTCAAATTATAATTTCTAATTGTGATTATCCTTTTCTATAATTTGATTCTTTAGAGTATCTATGACTATTTTTCTTTCTTCCAGACATATTTTGAGTTGATTGATTTATTCAAGAAAATAATTTTCTACTAATGTATCCATAAATGTATCTTTGGTCTCACTAGTGTTCTTTTCAAATTCCATGAGTAATCTAATATCTTGATCAGGTTATCCTTCTTCACTATTTGATAGACCAACACTATCTTCATGAGTATAATAACTTTTTCTATTGATGAAACATTTCTTATTTCCCTTTTCCAATTCCTCTCCATTTTCATGATTATCTTTAAGAGGGCACTTAGCAGCATAATGACCAACTCTTCCACAAGAAAAACATTTAAAATGAAGCTTACCTCTGAACCTTCTAGTGCCAAGTTGTAGCTTCTTTACAAAATTTATCTCATCTTCTTCTGAAATATACCCTGATATTTCTTTTTCTTATATTTCCTTGTTTTGCCTAGTATCTCTAAAGAAAAATTCTTTGACTTCAAATGGACCTCCTTTCCTCATTTCACATGCAATCAGAATCCTATTAAGTTGAACAATAGTAAGAGTTTGTAGATCATGTTTCTCTTCAATAGAATATTATTTTGACTCGAATTTGGGATTTAGAGATATTAAAACCTTTTCCACTAGAGTAGTGTGAGTTATGGTTTCACCTAGATTTCTCATACAATTTACAATATTAGCTAGACGTAAAAATAAACTAGCAATGCTTTCCTAACTATGCATTCTGAGTTTTTCATATTGAATTCTGAGAGTTTGGAGTTTAGCACCTTTTACCTTGGCATCACCTTCATAGCTCAAAAGTGTTTTGTCCCATATCTCATTTGATGTATTCAACTACATGAATTTGAAAAATTCTAATTTATTCAAACTTCGCAATAATGCACTGACCACCTTTGAATTGATTTCATGGTTCTTTCTTGTTGTTGGATATGTTGGAACTGAAGCTGGATATTGATAACCTCCTTCAACTATATCCCATACATATTCTCCAAGAGACTGAAGATAAGATCTTGTCCCTGTCTTCCAAAAGATTAAATTGTTTCCGTTGAAGAGATGAGGCATGATAGATGTTGTCCCATCTTGATTTCTCATCTTATATGATCTTCCTTCTAGCGATTAATATTCTTCAGAAGGACTTGCTCTGATACCAATTGTTGGAAAAAATACTGAGAGGGGGGGGGGAGGTGGGTTGAATCAGTATTTATATTAATCACAATATTTTTCTTTTCTCTTATTGATTTATATACGTGACTTTGAGTACCCCTACTAAAGTATATACACGGCTACACTAAATGAAACTTGCGGATACTCAGATAACTTTACTGTTTAGATAAAATTTTAGAAACTTTCTTTTACTCAGCTTATAATTTATGCATCAGATAGATAAGCAGTAAATATTTCCATTAATAAAAGAATAAATCGTATCACAAGATAATCACACATGAACACCAAGATTTACGGTGGAAATCCAATTTGGGAGAAAAGTGTCGTTGTTTTCATCTTTGTCTTCAATATTTATTATATGGAAAACTGCCTACAATATTCTACTGATGCAGACTCATATCAGTACACAAGAATCTACCTGTAGAAGGCTGCAACCTTCTCTTGTTTTCTAGCTACTACTGGAAGGGAGCTCCAACCCCGTGGTATTGTTTACCAGCCTATACTAGAAGGGAGCTACGACCCCCTGATCAGAACACTAGCTTCTACTAGTAGGAAGCTTCTACTTCCACACTGAAGGCTTCAACCCTTAGACCCAATACACACCACGTATCATCAATTTTCACACTAGATCCCACAGCTTCAACACAACTCAACATAAATATCAAAACCAATAAACTCAACCCAAGCCTCAATCAAAATAGTGAGATCAATTTTACAACATTTCAGAATCAGCATGCAGAATCAATCTCAACCCTGATCATTCATTCTCTTAAAATGCATACACTACTTCACTTTACTGAACCTGCATGTATATGCGCTTTCCTTCACATGAACCTGCGTATAGATTTGAGAATACTAAATTTCCAAAATATTAACATTATCAAAACCATATCTGAGGCTTTTAGTCAAATATATTTTCAGATTTGCAGAACCCTTATTCAGTCAACATCGTTATTCATACTTAATCTCTCATTTATTTGTACATATTCAACTTAGAAACATATACATTATTCAAGAAACCAAGAACTACATGAAGTCTTAATTGATAAACAACAGAAATATACCAATAGTAAATTGACAAACTCTCCAACAAGCTTCAAAAAACCCTGACATCCATACACACTTTATCTGAGAGAAAGTCACGTATATAAACGCTTTCACTGAGATGAACTATCTTATCGATATGTAAATATTAATTATGCAGAATGTTTCAGATCTATAGACTTACCCAGGTTTCTTCACTTCACTTCAGCAAACATGCGCCAGGTCTCAAATCCAATCATCTCGTTAATAGATCAAATACATAGTCATTTTAGGTATAGGGATCCGGATTCATCATTGTATCCAAGGGTGCATCATAGTTTTAGATCTACCATTAAACATAGTCCATCCCATGTAGATATACTTCAGAGAGAAATATTCAGTAACAACCCTTACACATGTGCACACTTGCACTATGATGTTCTTCTCATATAGATTTAGCCTTTACTATTACCATGAGGCAAAACCACACAAGTGCGGAGGGTATTCTTGGATGGAATCAAATAGACGAAACAATGCTCAATATTGTGGGCTAAAACCATGGTAATTCCCCTTGGTATTATAATTTTAGAGCGCAAAAGTTATATGTGACTTAGATCATTCTTATCTTCATGTATACATGACTTGGCCCTTACTAACCCACGTATAGAACCTTCAATTATGAATAATAATCAACTTCTGCTAGACTTTAGACATTTCTTCTGTTACACCTTCTGCAAACTACTGTGCTTCTCTAGAATACATTTACTCCATTATTTTCCAGAGAGTTTCCATCAAGGACAACATATTAAGACATAAGAAACATATTTCCAACAATCTCCCCCTTTAGACTTGATGGAAACCATGATGGAGTTTGATCACCATGTCCTGTAGATATATAAAAATTATTCAAACATTACCACATCATGTAGATATATAAAAAAATTTAAAACACCAATAACACTCCCCCTTTAACATCAAGAGAAAAAGGTGGAAATTTTCTCTCCCTGAGCATATGCAGACAAAATATTAATGAAATACATGAATCTCAACCAAATATGACCAATCCTATCACCAAGGTCTCATACATACATCAATGATCCAACCAAGTGGAATTGCATATTTGAATCAACTACCCAACCAAGTGGGTTTAAAAATTAAAACAAGTCCTTACATCATTGAATATAACAGTTTTACATGATAGGTATCAACATGCCCTTTTCAAAAAATAATAGATATGCCTTTTTATATCCAAGACCAAAGAATCTCAAACAAGGGATCATAATAGCAGCCAACATAGTGCCAAAAATGCACTCTTTTCAGCAAGGCAAGTGCTCCTGCTAAATCTGTGCATCTTGAACACTTTCAAAAACCAATTCATCAAAGCATATTCATCAAAGTGATAAATATTAAAGAGAGGTAAAGAAGGATGAATACTGGAATCACAACAGAGTTTACCCAACATTGCCACATATTGTTATGAAATCTAACCCAGAGAATTTTTGTCAACCAAAAGCCATACACGGTTTTATGCATAGAAACTCACGTATTTCGCCTTTATGAAACCATCGTATTGAATTTAATCTTTTGATATTAAGCAGAAATGATAAGAGAGACAGAGGCAACTCCCATCTTCTGTCTGAGATATTTGAATGATTCCTTGGGAAGAGGCTTAGTAAATATATCATCAACTTGTTCTTTGGAGGGAACATACTCCAATTTGACCTTTTGTTCAAGCACTTGTTCACGTAAGAAGTGATACTTGATAGGAATGTGCTTGGTCTTGGAAGGCATAACAAGATTTTTAAAGATGCTAATGGCATTTATATTATCACGTAGAATGGAGATGGGAGATTAACATTTGATTTGAATATCTTATAATGACTGCATCATCCAAAGAAGTTGTGTGTAGCATGATGTGAAAGCCACAAATTATGCTTCTACTATAGATAGGGCAATAAAAATTTGTCTCTTGCTGAACCAAGATACTGATCTAGCCCCATGTAGAATGCACCACCACTAGTTCTTTTTTTATCATCGATATTTGCAGCCTAGACTGCATCTTTATAAGCAAGAAGAGTGAGATCATCATTCTATGGATACCATAGACCAAAGTCTTGAGTCCCTTGTACATATTTGAATATTTTTTTTATAGACTAAAGGTGTGACTCTTTTGGATTACCTTGGATCATCCAACAATCCCAACTACATGCATAATGTGTGGTCTTGTCCCGGTAAGATAAAGCATAATTCCTATCATAGATCTATATTCTGATTGATTCTAAATGGGAGAATCATCATGAGAACTAAGGTTACATCCAACTACCATTGGAGTGCTCACAGGTTTGTAGTCTTCCATCCCACACTTGTTCAAAATTTACTTGAGATATTTTTGTTGTGATAGAAATATTCCATCTCTTGATTGTTCTACTTGTAAGCCAAGAAGATATGCTAGTTCCCAAAGTAATGATATTTCAAATTCTTGTTGCATAATAGAAGCAAATTTCTGACTCATTGAATCCTCATTACTTCCAAAAGTGATGTCATCAACATACATAACAATAATAAATAGTTTATCATTCTCAATTTTTTGTATAATTTATTGTCAATAGATCCCTTTGTGAAACCTTGTTGTTGAAGATATTTGTCAAGACAATAGTACCATGCCCGAGGAGCCTATTTGAGACCATAGAAAGCCTTTTTAAGTTTGCAAACAAGTTTTTCATCATTTCCCACAATGAATCCTTCTTGTTGTTATATATAAACTTCTTCTTCTAGATCACCATTTAGGAAAGCATATTTTACATTCGTTTGATAAACTTTGAATTGTTAAAAACTTGACAAAGAAAGAAAAATACTTATGGCTTCAAGTCTGACTACAGGAGAAAATGTTTCTTCAAATTCTATACCTTCTTATTGAGCATACCATTTAAAAACAAGTCTATATTTGTTTCTAATAACATCTCCATTTTCATTTAACTTGTTTTTGAATATCCATTTTGTTCCAATAACATTTTTATCATGAGGTCTTGGAACTAATTCCCAAGTTCGATTCTTTTCAATCTGATCAAGTTCTTCATTCATGGCTTGAATCCAACATTCATATTTACTAGCTTGATTTACATTTTTTGGTTTAATAGTGGATAAGAATGCCAGATAGCTAGGGGATACTACAAGAGCTCTTCTTGTTTGGACACCTGATCCCTTTTCTCCTAGAATTTGAGATTCTGGATGATTCTTTTTAACATACCTAGATAGAGCCTTTTCTAATATTCCTTCTTCTCGTGATTCATTGGGTTCTCCTTCTATATTGTTCTTATTTGATGATGTAAAGTATACATAATCATCATCTTCATTTGTTGTTGTTATTTCCTTTCTAGGAGTTGTGAGAGACTCATCAATTACAACATCAATACATTCAACAATCTTCTGAAGTATTTTATTCTAACGTTTATCTCATTTACTTCTAGAATAGTAACCAAGAAATATTCCTTCATCTGCTCTAGGCTCAAACATACCAAGTTTTTCATCATTTTTCTTGATAAAATAGTTTCTTCAAAAAACTCTAAAGTGCTTCACAGTGGGAATATTACCATACCAAAGCTCATAAGGAATTTTATTACTGTTCACATGAACATGAGCCTTGTTGAGAATATTTACAGTAGTATATGTTGCATCTCACCAAAATGTATCGAGAGTTCTAAATTCATCAAGCATAGCATGATCCATATTTTGGACTACTCTATTCATTATTTCTACCACACCATATTGATGTGGGGTTCCTGCTACATAAAACTGTCTTTTTATGCCATAATGTTCACAAAAATCAAAGAATTCATCTGATATATATTCTTCTCCTTGGTCAGATCTAAAACATTTGATGTTTAGATCTAATTCATTTTCAACCAACCCTTTGAAGATCTTAAAATTTTCAAATGCTTCATCGTTATGCCTTAGTAAAACGATCCAACACATTCTAGAGAAGTCATCAATAAATAGAATATAGTATTGTTCTCCACGAGGTGAATTTTTCCTTCTAGGACCACATAGATCCGTGTGTACAAGTTCAAGAGGCTTACCTGCTGATCCTTCTTTGGAATTGAATTTCTTCCTGGTTTGCTTACCAAATTGGCATGATTTACATATGGCACTTTCAGGCAGAGTGATGTTGGGAAGATCACAAACAACTTTGAGTCTTCTAGATTTGCTAGAGAAGCTCAAATGTCCCAATCTTCTGTGCCCTAACCAAATTTTCTGTAGATTTACCTAAGTATCATTGCTATTAGCCACCTTTCAATATATACAGATTTCTTGGTGTTCTAGTTCCTTTTATTACTATTTTTCTGGTGTCAAGTTCACGTACTACACATTCTTTTGAACTAAAGACAACTTCAAATCCTTGATCACACATGTGAGTCACACTCAAAAAGTTATGCTTTAATCCATCCACATACATAACATTGTTATATTTCAACTTTTATTTTAGAAAAAGAGAACATTTTCCTTTAATGACAGCAGGAGAGTCATTTCCATAATTAACATTCTTTTCCTTCTCTAATGAATTGTATGAAAGGAGTTTATTTTTATCACCTGTCATGTTTTTTGAGCATCTGTTATCAATGTACCATTGATTTTCTTCCCCTTATGCAAATAAATCTATGGCACAACTTTCAACCTGTAGGTCCTTCTTTCTCCATACCTTGGAGTTTTAGGGTATATGATATTTTGGCTAAATTTTTCTCTTGCATTGAGATTCTTCATGTCCAAAGTTATTGCAATAAGAACATTCAATTTTGTTTTGAAGAGGAGAAAAATTGTTGTAAATATTATTCTTTATTCTAGTCTCATTTCTTCGCTTTCTTGCTTCTCTCTTCATGATGGTTTTTTATGCAACATATTGAGGAGCTTTATGACCAAAGTTATGACATGAGATACATTGTCCATTAAAGAAAAAAAAATTGTGATCATGAAACCTTCTTTTGATGTTTACCTGTTGAATGATACTTATGCTATTGTTCATCCTTGAATTGAAGTGGTCATGTTTTACCTGGGTATTCTCTTTGTTGTTTTGGTGAGTGATGAAGTGTTGTTGGATGGCTTTAGATGCATTTAGATAGCTTGGTGCTTAATATTGAGAATATTCTCTGATATATCCAAGACCTGTCTTTATAAGAGGAGAGTGTTGAACCTTGATAATTTCATCTAAGGTTTCAGATCCTTTATCAATCTAAGATTTAAGGTTTTCACTTTCTCAATTTCCTTTCTTAGACTTACTATTTCACATTCTAATTTCTCATTGTTCTTCTCTTTTTCTATAAGGTGATTCTTTAGAGTATCTATGGCTATTTTATTTTCTTCCAGACATATTTTGAGTTGATTTATTTCTTCAAGAAAATCGTTTTCTCCTAAAGCATCCATAAATGTACCTTTGGTCTCACTAGTGTTCTTTTCAAATGCCATGAGTAATCTAATATCTTGATCAGATTCTCCTTCTTCAGTATTTGATAGACCATCACTATCTTCATGAGTATAATAAATTTTTATATTGATGAAAATTTTATTATTTCCTTTTGCCAATTACTTTCCCCTTTCATGATTATCTTTATGAGGAAACTTAGGAGCATAATGACCAACTCTTCCACAAGAAAAACATTTAAAATGAATATTACCTTTGAATCGTCCAGTTCCAAGTTGCACCTTCTTTAAAAAAATTATCTCATCTTCTTCTGAAACATGTTCTTTCTTTTTCTTCTACTTCCTTTTCTTTTGCAGCAACTCTAAAGACAACTTCTTTGACTTTAGATGGACCTCCTTTCCTCATTTCACACGTAGTCAGAATCCATGAAGTTGAATAATAGTAATAGTTTGTAGATCCTACTTCTCTTCAATAGAAGACACTTTTGACTTGAATTTGGGAGTTATGGATCTTAAAACCTTTTCTAATATAGTGTTAGTTATGGTTTCACCCAGATTTCTCATGCGATTTACAATATCATCTAGACGTAAAAAGAAACTAGCAATGCTTTCCTCATTATACATTTTTGAGTTTTTCATATTGAATTTTCAGAGTTTTGTGTTTAGCACTTTTTACCTTGGAATCACCTTCATAGCTCATAATGATTTTTCCCCATATCTCCTTTGCTGTATTCAACTACATGACTTTGACAAATTTTGATTTTTTCAAACTTCCCAATAATGCATCGGCCGCGTTTGCATTGGTTTCATAGTTCTTTCTTGTTGTTGGATATGTTGGAACTGAAGTTGGATATGGATAACCTCCTTCAACTATAGCACATACATCTACACCAAGAAACTAAAGATAGGATCTTCTCCTTGTCTTCCAGAATATTAAATTGTTTTCGTTGAAGAGAGGAGGTCTGATAGATGTTGTCCCATCTTGACTGCTCATATTAGATGATATTCCTTCTATAAATTAAGATTCTTCGGAAGGACCTGATTTGATACTAATTGTTCGAAAAAATACTAAGAGGGGGGGGGGGGGGTGAATTTGTATTTACAATAATCACAAGAATTTTCTTTTCTCTTGCTGATTTATATATGTGACTTTGATTAGCCCAACCAGCGTATATACATGGCTACATTAAATGAAAATTGTGTATACTGAGATAAATTTACTATTTATATAAACTTTCAGAAACATTATTTAACCCATATTATCAATTATGCATCAGATAGTTAAGCAGTAAATATGTTCAGTAATAATAGAATAAATCATCTCACAAGAGCATCACACATGAACATCAATATTTAAGGTGGAAACCTAATACAGGAAAAAAACACCTTTGTTTTCATCTTTGTCTTTAATATTTATTATATGGAAACCTACTTACAATATTTTTTTGATGCAGACTTGTATCAGTATGCAGGCATCTACTTGCAGAAGGCTGTAGCCTTCTCTCATTTTCCAGCTACTACTGGAAGGGAGCTCCAGCCCCCTAATATCAATCACCAACCTCTGCTGGAAGGGAGCTATGACCCCTTGATCTATACGCCAATTTCTAATGGTAGGAAGATTCTACTTCCACATTGAAGGCTTCAACCCTCAGACCCACTTCAAACCACGTTTCATCAATTTTCACACTAGATCCCACAACTTCAACACAACTTAGCATAAATATCAAAACCAATAAACTCAACCCAAACCTCAATCAGAAAAATGAGATCGTTGTAACCAGATTAGAGTAATAAACCAGATTTCAGAATCAGCATGCAGAATCAATCTCAAGCTTGATCATTCATTCTCTTAAAATGCATACGTCACTTCACTTCACTGAACCCTCGTGTATACATGCTTAATTCTTTCACACCAACCTGCGTATAGATAATGGAATACTGAATTTCCAGAATATGAATAGCCTCAAAACCAGATCTGAGGCTTTCAGTTAGATATCCTTTCAAAGTTTTAGAACCCTTATTTGGTCAACATCATTATTCATATTTAATCACTCATTGATTAGATTTGTACATATTCAAATTAGCAGCATATACAGTATTCAAACAACCCATATTTACATGAAGAATTCATTGACATATAGAAGAAATATAGCAATATTAAAAAGATAACTTCTCGGGTAAGCTTTAGAAAACCCTAACATCGATACGTGCTTTATCTGAGACAAAGCCGCGTATATATGCACTTTCACCGAGACGAACTAGTGTATCAATCTATAATATTAATTTTGCAGAATGTTTCATATCTATAGACTTACCCAAATTTCTTCACTTCACTTCATCAAACATGTGCTAGGTCTTAGATCAAATCATCACGTCAATAGATAAAATTCATAGTCATTTCAGGTCTAGAGATCATGATTCATCATTGTATCCAAGGGTGCATCATAGTTTCAGATCTACCATTAAATAGAGTCCATCCCATGCATATATACTTCAGAGATAAGTATTCAGTAAAAACCCTTACACATGCACACACTTGCATTGTGATCTTCTTCTCCTTATATAAATTTAGCCTCTCCTAATACCATGAGCCAAAAACACACAAGTGCTGATGGTATTCGTGGATGGAATCAAATATATGATACGACACTTAATATTGTGAGATAAAACCATGGTAATGCCCCCTAGTATTATAATTTTAGAGTGAAAAAGGCATACACGACTTGGATCATTCTTATCTGTGTTTATATGTGGCTTGACCTATACTAAACCACGTATATAACCTTCAATTATGAATATTAATAAACTTCTATTGGAATTTACATGTTTCTTCTGTTAGACCTTCAGTAAAATATTGTGCTTCTCTAGAAGACATATACTCCATTACTTTCCAGAGAGTTTCCATCAAGGACAACATATTAAGACATAAGAATCATATTGTAAACATTTATTATTATAGTAGAACTCATCTTGGAACCTCATCAAGCTACTATTTTTCAAGCAGTAGATTCCGCATGATGCTTTGAATTTGTGAATTATTTAAGAATGGAGTTGCCAAGGTAGAATTACAGCCTTCGAGTTGTCTGATCTCCTGCAATCTTCAAGAGCTCTTGGTAGACGCACCAAAATTTTATCACAAAACTGAGGCTAATTGGGTTGCTCAACATTCTATTCATTGTAACTGTTTCAAACCACTTAGGTTTGGAAGTGAGACCTTCCAACCAGAGAGGGCTCTCTCAAGAAAATGTATGCTATTCAATGATGACATTTAAAAAATTAATATGGCTGACACTCATACATATTTTGGATGGTTTTTTGTAGGTGAATGATGTGTGATGGCTACCATTGGGCATGGATTCAGTATGAAACTCAATTACATATAAACATCATTCATGGAAGCTGAGGCATGTGAACTCTTACAAAATTAACTTTGACAGCAATAAATATGCATAAATGAAGTTGGAACATAATAATTTACGAATTCCAAGTAATTATGCATGAAGTAAGCTAAATTGACATTGAATAGGTAAATGAGACAAGCACATAAGAGCCCACAAATAATCTCAGGTCTAAATTTTTTTTATGCAACTATATATTAACTGAGTAGAGAAAATACTACAATAGTAGCATTGGTCATAACATCAATAAACCTTTTCTAACTCTAAAACTATCTCATTTATAGAGTGAGTACTCATACAAATGGTTTTCCACCTTACTAGCTTTAAATTCCTACCTTGAAGACCTATTTCAAATAGGATTACATCACTTGGATACTTCATAGGGATATTTTCTATTTGGCAGAGTTTGAATACAAAAAGGACTCTTCTTTCATTAAATAGATCAACAAATCTCTTTAATAATCCTTATCAAATGCAAACAACTAATTTTCTGAGTGTAATGGACTTTTGATATGTCATTATTCCTTGTGGATGCTGAGTTGGACCTCTTCCAAGTCAATTTTTACAAATTTTACACAAATCTGGCTAGTGAAAATTCTGAAATATCGGCCTCAAAGATGAGTGCATAATTTCCAAACCTTGATGGATTTGCGAAAAATGATAGAGGTTTTTGTAAATGGGCTTGTGTGAAAGAAATATTTCCTTCATATATCCAAAATTATTTTTCATTTGGTCACAAATTAAAGTTTAAGTTGACTGCTAAAACATTCATGTAGAGGAAAGTTCAGGAAAGGGTCAACAGGGTCATCCACTACAATCATCTTCAAACCTTTTTTGTTCAATTCTTCTTACACCATATCCATTGAATGATAATGACATGATAAGGTGTCAAAAACCATGACCATGTGGCAAATTTTCATGCTATATTTTATGTCCTTATATTCCGAATTTGAAAATGAGTTGTGTATTAGTGAGGTGGTGAAAACGGTGTGTTGGAAGCCATGTCATCATTTTGCTAAGTGATATTCATCAAGAAGTGTACAAATGGTAGTCCTCAACTCTTTTGATGACTCATTTTCTCTCTAAAATATATTCAACTCTTTAAAAATACCAAAACTTTAGCTTTTTGTAAAAATAGAGTTTCCAGGTAAGTTCGTAGCGAATTCAGATTGTTTTACACTGATTTTGCTATGAACTTCTGTAGAAGTGCCACATTTACATGAAAAGGATAATGTCACTTATGCACGAGATATTTTTGGGATTTTTATTTGGAATTAACACCTATCACCTTAATTAATACCTTTAATATCCCCACATATCTACAATTTTTTGAAAATTAATGAACTTCATGACCTAATTTCACCCTAATTGTTGGACATTAGGTTCAATGCTCTCCGTTTGTTTTGTGACATGGACTAACCACCTCTTGTGGATCCTAACTCTGGCGATTGTAGCAGAGACTAAATCCTGTGTGTTTTAGTCTAACGACAATCATGATTCCAACAAGTGTTATAAGAGTGACAGATCTCGAGTTCGAAACTCACCCAAATCACGTTGGGGGGGAGATTGTTGGATATTGGTTTCAACACTCCCCATGTGTTTCATGACATGGAATAACTGGCTCTCATGAATCCTAACTCTAGCAATTGTAGCAGAGACTAAAGCCTGTGGGTTTTGGTCTAATGGAAATCGTGATTCCAACACTAATGACCTAACCTAACTTACCTAAGACCAACCTAGACAAACCTAGTTGTTATCAAGGATAAAATGGGGTATTGTTAGTTGTTGCTAGTTACGTTGGGTAAAATATAGCTTCTATTATGTCACAATCTTGGTATAGCTTTCCCTTTTGTGGGACACCACCTAAAAATACTTTTACTGGAGGGGCTAGTTTACCTGGGGATCACCCCACTTCCAGTACCATTTCTTACTCGTTCATCCACCTTATGTTGGTCCTACTATGCAATATATTCCTTTCTTTCACCCTTGGTACAACCTCATTAGTAGTCATGATTTTAGGGGTCCATTTCTCTTTTTATATTTTTACCATGGGGGTAACATCCATCTATCAGTTATGGTTGTACTACAAGGTTGGTCAGGGGCTTCTCCTTCCTATGATCCATTAAGTCAAATTAACAATATGTTTCTATCCTCCCTCCATTTTCCCGATTTAGCTAAAATGAATAATGACCCCATTTTTCATGATCCCTGGTGGTTTCCTATGCCTGCGAAATTACCATAGGATATTCCCAAGTTCTAAGGAAATAATGGAGATCATTTGTCCACCCATATCACCACCTACCATCTATGGTGTTCATCAAATTATTCGGTGGATGTTTCTTTCAAAATTCTCTTGTTCTAAAGAACATTAACTGAGGATGCTGCCAAATGGTACATTGAGTTAAACATTGCATCCTACTGTGATTTCACCTCTCTAGCTCAAAATTCGTTGATGCATTTTTAGTTACCAACTCGGTATGATATTGATTGTGACCTTTTGTCAAACTTCAAACAAGATGATTCCACTCTCATTTCTGGTCATATTCATGAGTTTCATCGTCGCAACAGGTTGGTAAGAATCAAGAGACATGATGAAATGATCCATAAATGGTTCATTATATCACTTTGTTCACAAATTGCCAAAAATGTGTCCATGTTTTGAGTTGTTACTAAGGAGCAAGCTATTCTATGTAATATTCCCAAATTTTCACATGATATTTGGAATATTAGAGTTCTTAATAAACTTAATTAAGTAAGTAAATAAAAGGGTAGAGGGACCCAAAAACCTCAAATATGAATAAAATCCACTTTTAATGTGTGTATGTGGATATTCTAGATCTATATCTAAAACATGGAGTAGTGGAGCAGCTCCATTAATGATAAATAAATGGAGATCTTGTCTCATTTATGAGATAGATCATGGAAGATGAAACAGTCAAAAAAGATAATGGATCTTAAATGTAAAATCATGAGGATATTTGAAGAGGTCAACTGAGATCATAGTGCAATCAAAGAATATCATAAAGAACTTATGATAAGTTAGTGGAGGAAGTTATGAATTTAGTCCACATGTGATGGAGAGGGTGATTACCCCATGTGAACATGAGGGAGGACACGGAGAAAGAGCATAGTCAACCATAGAGAATTATGTCCACATGTACAACGGATTTTTGGAGTGGGCCTAGGCTATGGAAGGCTCATGATCTATATAATGAAGGTAAAGGCACAATAGAAGGCAGATCTGGATACTTGGATTATTCTTTGATCTATTTATATCTGGACTTGTCAAGTGACATTTCCATGCACTCTTACGCTATTTAGCTAAGTTTGTAGTGTTGTTTAGCACAGGGTGTTCCCAAGTGGGAATCCCACCCTTACCCATATAGGACTTGTGTGCCTACCCTAAGAAGGTTTTCTATTGAGCTTTATTCCTTATCAGGCACTAGTGCCATTTTCAGGAGGTTGTTTCTAGCGTTAAGCTAGGAAACCGGTGGAGGATTCATCTTGCCACTTTGTTATTCATATTCAATCTTCCAGGAGCAACAGATCTATATCTGGTATTTAGGCCATTGGGTTTTACCTCCATGCAAAAGTAGTCCCTTCAAGGACTACATAGTCTAGTCCTGTAGATCTAGTGGAGGAAGAAAGTTTTCAGTATTTCAGCTAGAAATCCTGTGAGGGATCATCTCCTCACGTTGGATCTAATTTTTCCATCATTCAAGAGATAATTTGACATATCTAGCAGCAGGCTATTTAGCCTCCTTCTCTTACAGCATAGTTTTTTGAAATTGTTGATCATTCAACAACTATTTTCAGTGGAGGATATTGGAGGAGCTAGATATTGAGCTTTTAGCACAAGGATCTAGTGAAGGGATCAACCCTTCTTGCATAGAGCTGATTGTACATCATTGCAACTATCATATCATCAGTTCATGTAGCAGATCTGCATACCCAGTAGCTACATAGAGAAAGCCCTAAGAGGGTGATTTTCTTAAATTGATAGGTCTGAGAAATCCTTTCTAGGTTATCTTGGGGATCCATCATAGAGCCTGGATCTATAATTTTAGCTCATCCCATACTGCATAGATATGACTTTATATCTTTCTGGAATTGTAGTCCCAATAGTTTCAATAGGGACAACGTAGTTTGCCTTCAAACAGTTCAGCAGTTACATAGTCCCTCTTATGGGATCATTGTAGGGGCATTCTAGGCCATCCCTTTGGCTTGAGTGTTTCATATTTTGAGCACTGTTGTACTTTCTTTTCACCTCCCACATAATAAAATGGCTCAGCTATTTCTTTGCTTTCTAATGTGTACTCAGATTTATTTTTTAATTTTTTGCAGTTCTTATATTGTGTTTCAATATTACTGCATTCTCTCTTTTGGGATATTACAGTGGTATCAGAGCATGATATTTAGCTCAGCTTGTGGACACTTCATCTTTTGCATAAAAAAATAAGAAGCAGATAGATGAGATCTATCATGAAGGAGGATTGTAGTTTTGCCACTCTTCTCTTTAGATCCATGCAAGATCTCTCCAAAGAGGTCAAAAAAATGAAGGGAGAAAGGAAAAAGGGGGATCCAAGAATATGATTTGATGAGGAAGGTCCAATCACTTTCTATCAGTAATAAAGAAAACCGGAGAATCATATATCTCCTCATAGATCTACTATGCCAACTTTGTTTGAAGAAGGTGAATGATATAGAAATGAAGGAAGAAGAGAACCTGAGACTCATGAGACTCTTAGTTTATATCTTGAGGAGTAAAAAGCATAGTCTAGAGCACTTAAAGAGAATCTAACTCTCCAAAAATTCTTCAAAATCAAAGAAGAAAGAGGATCCTATAGCAGCTATAGAAGAAAGAGGCACAATAGATTATATTTGCCTCCATTTGATGGATCTTCCTCAAACACTGTTAAGGATTTGAGGTGCTATCACCAAATTGAGTCTTTTTGGGCTGCTTCAATGGTCAACTTGGAGTAACTCTTTCAAACCAATCTTGTGGCTAAAGCTTAGCCTCTTCAATCCAAGAGGGCTCTCTCAAAGGAGTTTATGATATTGATTAATGATATAAGATAGATGGCTAACTCTATTATTTGTGTCTTGGTTCTTTATGTTTGTAGGTTGAAAAGATGAATTTTTGCTACCATTGGGCTATGGATTTGGTGATAGTTATCTCAACAACAAAGGCTTTCCTTGTGGAAGATGAGGCTTGTAAATATTTCAATGAAGGAGAAACACATGCAGAAAATTTTCAATAACTTGAGGTTCAAAGGAATTGAGCATCTAATATCCACATGAATTATGAGTATTGAGACATCAATACATTGATAAACTATTAAAGAGATATACCATAGCTTAATACTTAAATTAAGTCAAAGCATGAATGATCTAAAGGTTACGATTAATAAGCATTAAGACATTGAGAAGAAAACTATTAAAGAGAGATATATCCGCAACTTATCACTTAAAAAGGAAGTCAGAGCATGAACAATCATGAGTTTTGAGTAATAAGCACTAATACATTGGAAGAAAACATTTCAAAATATAGGAAAAACACTCATTGAAATATAATAATAATCTCAGGTGAAGAAAATTTGTGTTGTTACTGTATATAACAGAAACTCCAAAAGCTTTACAATCAAATAGTCATCTGAGATAACATCTACAACCCTTTCTAACTATAAAGCTAAGTCATTTATAGAATTAGGACTCATAAAAATTATTTTCCACCTTGCTAGCCTCGAAATCCCACCTTAGAGACCTATTTCAAATAGGATTAGCTCTCTTGGAGACTTCCTAGGGATATTTCTGCTTTGTAGAGTTTGAATCCAAAAAGGACTCTTCTTTCATTAAATAACTCAACAAATCCATTTAATAACCCTTATCAACTTCAAAAAACTAACTTTCTGAGTGTGTTGGAGTGTTGATGTATCATTAAGCCATGTGAATAATGAGTTTGACCTCCTCCAAGGCGAATTTTACAAATTTTTCACAAATTTGGCTAGTGAAAATTATGAAAAAGTAGGCTTCCAAGATGAGTGTATAATTTCCAAAAGATGATGGATTTGAATAAACTGAGAGAGGTTTGTGTAGCTAAGGTGGTGGTGAAGAAAACCCTTTTTCAGATTCTAAAACACGTTTTCATTTGGACATAAACTAAACTTGAATTTGACTACTAAAACAATCATGTAGAGGATAGTTTCATAACAAAAGTTTCATAGTGAGTTTAATTTATCAATTTATACCACCTCCTAATGAATTTGAAGAAACGTAGAGAGGTTTTTATAGCAGGCTCTGTGATGAAGAAAAACCTCTTTCAGAGTTCCAAATTCATTTTCATTTTATCAGAAACCTTCAAATCATTTCGCTACGAAAACAGGGCAGTTTCGTAGCATTTTGTTGTTCTTCAAGCCCAGGAATGCTACGAAACTACTGAAATTCCATATTTTTGTGTAATTTGAGAAATAAACCTCATAAGTGCCAAAAAATTTCTTCTAACATTCCATTAGCCTTAAAAATCATAAACCAACTCACCTTATGATCATTGAGGCATTTATGATGGGTTGAGCTATTGGCTCTTCAAGAATTGTCATTTTTAGACCTTTGTTCTGCAATTCATCATGGATTAATTCAAGCTTCTCCTGGAGGTCCTTAACCTAATTTTTCAACCTTCTGTTAGTAGACTGCAATTGAAAATTCATCTATGTCAATTGAACTCACTAAAGCACTGAACATGTTTGACTTCTTTCCTCAATGGTTGGGTCAATTTTAGTAAGTGTTGTGTGTCATCTAAAATCTTAGACACACTATCAACAATTGTCCTTCTAAATACTTCCACATCTATTGGGTCTTCATTGATCAAATTCAAATCTGATGGTTCATATCTCAACCATTGTCCAGCCTTATTTTTCCTTCCTTTTCCTGCCATGGTTTCTTTAATTTCTTCACATCCTCGCTTGATAATTTGCAGCCTCACTTGATAGTTTTAAGCCTCACTTGATCAGTAATATTTGTAAAACTTTGAAAACAACAGCCACAATTTTGGCTCAATGCAATAGCTCTCCAGAGCTCAATATCCCACAAGGAGTAATAAAAAATGAAAAATGACCGAATTAGGAAAGATTTTGAAGTTTTGATGTCTTCTCATGACTTAACGATGACTCATACATACCTAAACTGATGATGATGACTTCATACCTGACCATGTACTTTTATTTTATACCTCCATGACTCGAATGGAATCTAACTTACCCTTTCCCAATGATGATGGAAACTCATAATGTCGGTTGACAAGCGGAAGCGCGGCACATACCATATACTAGGTGTAAACTTGACTCTTTTAAAGCTATGAAACTATTAGCGATTTTAAGTAGTGAAAGTGAATTTCATTAAGCTTACGTAATGTTCCTACTTAGCCTTAGCAGATACAAATTTTGATTTAATTTTATGTTTTGTGAATAAATGAATAAAAGAGGACATATAAAACTCCCAATAAATCAATACCCATGTAGACAAAGACAAATATAGGCTATGTAAGTAATCACTTGGGTGTGCAGGGTTGAGCCAAGATTGGGTCACCTTATTGAATCAACTTCCGTTGTCTGGAGTCAATGCATCTCCAGAGGCTGTGATTCTAGAAAAGGGAGCCTCTAATGTGAAGAGGGGTGACTCATCAAAGTGGTTTAGGGTTTGCAAGGTCTTTCTCATGTTATAAAAGGACGAGAGTAACATGAAGAGGTTGTTGATGAATTATATTTCTGAAGTATTTGTCTGCTTAGACAAATACCATTCTCTGCTGTTTAGTGGAGGATTGTGATTGGAATTCCTGTTTAGGGGTTTCATCTCTTCCCTTGTGGATCATTGGAGGAGTTCTTTGCTGAATTTGGCCACTATATGGTTTGAGACCAAGCTCTATCTTTCATGAGCAGTGCTGGCCCATTGAGGGTTTTGCAGCTGCTATCTTTTGTAGCAAGTGGCACTTTAGATCTGCTTAGATCTAGTTGTTTTTGAGGAGATTTCTCTATTGGAGAGTGTTCTTTAGCCTCCAAAGAGCTATCTGATCCATATTTTGTATTAGATCTGTAATTTCATTCTATTTATTCAGTCTCCTTCACCCTCAGTGCAGTTTCTTCTCAATACTGTGTTGTTTTGTGAGAGGGCTTTCTTATTTCAGTTTGCTATCAGTTTGGAGGAAGATCTCTTGCTGTTAGGCTTGCCTTCCCTTGGTAATACATGGATTGGGTTTCTGATCCATGTCTCTATATATATGATCTATTTCAGTAATAAAATTTATCTTCAGAAATTTCTAGGTTTTCTGCAGCACTATAAATTGTAATTCAGATCTACAACTTATTATGCAATATTTTGATGTAATTCCAATTGGATATTGTTATTAAAGTCTTGTAGTTTCCAGATCTGTATTAGATCTAATTTTTTATCCATAGATATGGTAGATATCTGAGATTTAATGTACAACAGCTCAACCATCTGAAAAATAACGCTGTCTATGTATTTCTGCAGTTTATTCCTAGTTGCAGCTCTAATTTCTGAAGGGATTTTCCCTAGTTCTCTTTGTAATATGTTTTAGAGGAAATAAACTTAAATATAAATCTGATTTACTATTATATCTATGAAATATCAGATCTTTGGCTTTCCTCCTCTGAGCTTCATTCAAAACTGCGCAATTCTAGTAGCCGGGGTTTTCATCTTGTAGCAGCGCTTCTCTTTGGTTCATTTCTAGCTAGTCTTGATTGTGGGAGATCTGTATAATGTGCTTAAACTTATTTTGAGTAGAGTATATATATATAAGTCATACAAGCATAAATAATGGATCTAAACCTAATATACATTAATCTTACTACTGTGTTTTTCTTATACATCGTTTTCATTGAAGACCTTGTTGAGATTCCTCAAAGGGATTATTCGAAGTTCTATAGGCAGAGTCTATAGTTGGTCAGGTAGCCTTTGGTTCTCACCCTCTTTTCAAAGGTGTCATAACCAGTAAATTCCTTTGTATTCCACCTCTAACATAGAATCTTAAGAATCCCCAAAATGTAACATTACAGTTTCGCTACAAAACTGTGGTTTCTTGGCTTAACAGATATTTTCGGTAAATAAACCTTGGAAATTGATATCTATCAGAAAATCATGATTGATGTAACATGAGATTATTTGAATGAAGGTGGGTTTACACCTTAGGATAGACTAAATTAAAAAATTTCTTTGACCAAGTAATGAAAAATGAATTCTATGACCCTACCTTTGACACATGAACCTCTAAGAATTTGTCAAATGATGCTTAATTTTTATGAGTGATAACAGTGGCTCCACTTGGGATGGTGTGCCATTGTGATACACCAAATAACCTGTAGTTCCAGTGCTATCCATCTTCTTGGAAATAAAAAATCTGAAATTTTTGAAAAGTTTTCCAAGCTCTTATGGCCCTCACCTCAGGTTCAAGCTTGATGATTACTACTGAAAGACCAAATTTGTACCTACTAAAAATATGTTCAGTCAACTTTGAGCTTATTCACGCACTCCTACCTACCCTAGCATCTGCAATCTCCATTTTTTATTCAGGCAACATGAAGCTTCCAATGAAGCCAGTCATTGATCTGATCTAACATTTGAACCTCTTGACTGCACTTGACCCAACAGTAAGAAAGATAATAAAATTACGAAGGAAACATAAAATTTATCTGATCCTCATAATGAAAATATAATTGGAAATATGGACTATATAACTCTTCCATGTAGTCAGCTATAGGACCATAGAAGACATATCTTGTTTGATGATTCTGAAGAAATTTTGCAGCTTTGGACAACTCATATATGCTTTTCTCATCCAAAAAAGATTTCAATTGTGTGTTTTCAAACTGATTTTCAAAAACAGAGTATTCTTCCGCAATCTCAAAAGAGAAAGGTAGCAGCACCCTCTCTTTGTGTCCCGGCATTAAAAACTTTTGAAAATATTGATCTTGATCATGAAGACTATAAGATTGAATTTGATCTTCTAACACTTCAATGTCTTTTTCAATGTTCTTAGCAACTTCATCCACAAATCGAATCTTATCTTCTGACTTGTACTCAAATGATTTCATATTAGAAGACAAGGATAAAGAAAAATCTTCACCCACTTCCTCATTAGTGTGGTCATTATTTGATGTACACTAATGCAAGGAATAACATGAAGAATCAACTTTTTCCTTTACTTGAGGGTTATAGAAATTATCTTCCAGTATTTCCTCTTGTTGTTTGAAATGATTCTCATACTCCTGATGATCAAAATATTGACAAGTCTGGTGAATCTTTTCATCAAACTCATAGGATTTAACATGATTTTCATAAATAAACTCCTTTTGGGTTTCATTTTCATCCAAGAAAGAGGTTGTCCTTTCTTCTTGTTGATGAAAGGGATTTTCATGAAGAGCCTCTAAAATTTCTTTATCCATGAACTCATCATCTTAATAACAATTCTCCAAATATTCAATAAAACTCAAACAATGTTTACAACAGTCTTTGAACAGGAATAAGAAGGGATGACACTCTTCATACATCTCATAAAATGCAACATGGAAATTGGCAATAGAATATAATGAACCATGTGGCATGCTTTCGTACCAAGACCATGTTTTTCCTTCTAAAGTGGCCATAAACATCTTCATGAGACAATCCTCAGGGAACTGAACCTTAAGTCTATGTACATGCATATGGAATCTAACCAAATGAATAGCATCATTGTCTTTCTTTTGATCTTTAAATATAGGAAGATAAGTTAACCATTCCACCTTTGGCATAGGATTTGGAAAACTAGAGATATCAGACCAATTCATAGGGGCATACCTGGAATTTATTCTTGCAATGGAACTCATATTGAAACTTCATCAAGCTACTGATATTAAAGTAGTGGAGTCACATTCCAATTGATTATTTGAGGTGTGGAGTCGCCAGAGAAGAAATACAACGAATATGTGCCTAAGTGTCTATTGCTCTCAGACCTTAGAACTGAAACTTTGTCATTCTTCCGATGGAAAATTTACACCTTCGGTCCCTGGCAATGACCCCAAAATGTTATCACCAATGTGTCATAAAGAGACATTTCCAAAGGAAACAGAGGAGGATGTCATTCTTGTCACTCTGGACAAAGGGTCATTACAATCACCACCAGCTGCAAAAGTACTTGTATCTGAAGGAGAGACACTTGCACCCCTGCAAGATAGTCTTAAGATCCTGACACATAGAGTCCCATGCATGATTCAAGAGATGCATGAGAAAGAGGAGGTATATTCTAGCATTGGTTGTTGTGTAGGTAACTCCTCTTTGCAGACAGAGACGATCCCTCTAGCACTAGAGTGGGTCTAGCAACAAGAGGACATGCTAATGTGTTGGTTCCTATTTAAGTAATGAAACAAGTTGGGATATATTTTCCTACCTAATATAACAAGTATTTTATCAATTAAATCAACAATAAACATCTAGATTATACACATCTGAGCCATTCATATCATACTAGACAAATATTGAAACAACAATATAACATTAAGCATCGAATGGACAAAACGAACATAGTTCTATTGATTTTGAGAGAAGGAGGATTACAACCATCGATTGTACCAAGCCCTCCTCAGTCTCCCAATCTCTCTTCACAATGTCTCATACTCTATTCCACAAGTATGCAAGAACTTTGAGCAATCCTTCGACCTTCAATTAAGAGCCTTCAGCTCCTTTTTATAGGAGAGGGAGAAGGCCATTGTTGCCCTTATCTTTCCAATAGTTTGGAATGGAAAAGGCTTAGATGTTTCCTTGATCTCCATGCTTTTTCCTCTCTTGGAGTTCAGTCTTCTATGGCAATGACCAATAATGAACTGGTGCTTCTGCAGTTTCCTCTGTGCACTGACTCCTTCGTGAGGGAAAGTCGGAGATTCAAATCTTTCTCCGCGCTCTTTTCCCAATTCAAACTTAAAACACGGGTAACGCGACCTTTTAGTGTAAACAGAGCATTGCCCTAGCCACTAACGCGGCTAATGTATTTCTTGCCTACGTTATAACGCCCTTGTTCTGTTCTATGTATGCGTTACCCTGGTAGAAATAGGTTTAATTTAGGTCTTTGTACTTCTTCCATATTTGTCTTCCCCTCTGAGCTGATGAGGAGGTATTTTGACCTGTAACAGATGCCCCCTAAAGTGTGAGGTCAGAGACGAAGACGATGGCCGAAATACTTTATAATTTGTAGAGAGAGAGAGAGATTGAAAGACTGAGGAAAACCTGAAACAACAACATATTTCAGAAAATATAGTATTTTCCTAGAGTCGGGCATGTCCCATGCTCGGTAGCTTTAAACAACATGATTTCTCTAGAATAGAGATATGAAGATTCTGTCCACCAATAGGCACAATGTGGAAGTGTCTGTCATAACAGGATCAGGTTGAAGAAGCTGTCTCCATAAACAATATCGCAGCTTGGGGAAGGGAACACAACTTTAATGGTGTAGCCTTTTGCCCCAAGGTCTTGACCGCCGATTCACTTAAACTGCATATTTCTCAACATGTGAATGAGGGAGTTGTCGTCGAACATGTGAGAAATCGTCTGATTACTAGTCAATAATGAAAACTGTTAACAGACGCGAAGGTGGCCACCGATAATGATGATGGTCCCTAAGATGCCCAGTACAATCTAGCGAGTGTGAATAAAAGGATTTGAAGTCGAACACTCGTAGAATCATTCGACCAAGAGCCAATGATGAAGACCCTTGATCAAACACAAGACTACCTGCCACTGATGTCTGCAAGTATCTGGGTACTGATGGGTTTCTGGATCAATTTCCTAGATAAGGTGTTGAAGTCAATAGGAAGTGATCTGTTGAAAGGTAGGCCCTGAGGCGTCCTACATCAGTCAACACGAAACGGAAACCAACTGATTTTGTTTATGATTTGAGATAAGGAAGAGTAAATGGGAACGTCAGACGACAAATAATTTATGGCATAATGAACGGTTTGGTTGATAACAGGAGCAGTAGATAACGAGATCTGCTTGAACAATAGAAGGCACTCTAGCAGGGTACTAGGCAGCTGAAGCGTGTTGAACACCAAAGAGTGTGTTAGGATTTTACCGGTGCAGGGACACTGGGAAATAAAGGCTAATACTCATAGATGGTAGGGTTCGGCTAAATGCGAAAGAGTTTTCTGGGAAGTGCCATGTTCAAGAATTTTGCTGCCAAATCGACCTTTTTGAAAATGTAACAGAGGTAATATCCATTTTGTCCAAATTTTTCCCCGTCTGATTAAGTTTAACGAGTCCAGACGAGTAAACTCGGTGAATTTTTCATGTTTAGAGAGTCTGAAAAATGTCAGGAAAGACAACTCTGTGCCCCATCTGATTAGATTTAACGAGTCCAGATGAGCAAACTCGATGAATTTTTCATGTTTAGAGAGTCTGAAAAATGTCATAAAAGACAACTCCATGTCCTGTCTGATTAGGTTTAACGAGTCCAGACGAGAAAACTCGGTGAATTTTTCATGTTTAGGGAGTCTGAAAAATGTCATAAAAGACGGCTCCATTGGGGTACCTTTGTCATGTCTTGATAACCGGGCACGACAAAGGGGTAATAGTAAGCCCGAAACAGTTCATTTTCCGTAAGTTAGTCCATCGAATCCGGAAAAGTGAGAAATCTATGTTCAATGGACGTCTACCTCATTTTGTTATGAGTACGAGGAGACGAAGTAAACTCAATCTTCTTTGTGAAATTTTAACGAGTCCAACAAAGAAAACTCGGTACCTCTGTGAAATTTTAACGAGTCACGCGGAGAAAACTCGATACCTCCGTGAAATTTTAACGAGTCACGCGGAGAAAACTCGATATACTTTTTCTGTTTAAAGAGCTTTGAAAAAGAGGAAAAGAATGGCTCCTTGTTCTTTGTCTCAATAGTTTAATGAGCCTGACAAAGGTGACTCGGGATTTTTTCGGTTTTATGAGCGAGAAAAAGATTCCTAAAAAGAATGCTCAGTACTTCTCCATAGTTTTTACGAGCCTGAAGAAGAAAACTCTAGGTTTTTTGGATTAACGAGCAAGAAAGACCAAAAAGAATGCTCGATGCCAACTTCGTGTAAGTTTAACGAGTCCGAAGAAGAGAACTCGAGGTTTTTCGGATTAACGAGCAAGAAAAATACCATAAAAAGAACGCTCGATAAAACATGAGTGTGTCTGCTCATAAATCTTGATCCCTTATTAGAATCATCGGTACCAAATCTCAAGAGTTGCGACATGTGCACAGTGAGGAATCACGACTTTGCCGACTGACTTAAGAGAGTCATGCCCCAGAATTAGCTATAAGAAGGTCAGAAGACATTCATTTTCACTGTTTCAAGTGCTGTGAAGAAGCTCTGGAGTGAAAAAGAGGTGAAAACTTCAGCTGGTGATTACGGTCGATCCGGGCAACAGTTTTCTATTCCGCGAGATCCAGGTAAGAGCTAGAACCTCCTGTTATCATTTAATTGCCAATTTTTTAGTTTTTGCTGGTTCAAAATTAGGAAATTTTGAGGCCCTAGAAAAATATTTGCACCTAACGCTGGTCAGGAGTACAACAGCCGCGTTAAGCGCACAACCCGTGAGGGATGTAAGCGTTAGAACGCTCTGTTTTGTATTAGTGTCCGCGTTAGGCGCAACATGCTTTCTAGCGATTCAATTTTTTCATTTTTGAAGTGGTCCAGGCAAATTTTAATCGGTTGGAAATGTTTCATTTGCAGGTTTTGAGCTATTAATCATGAGTATCTGGCGAGAGAGAGAGCATGAGCGGGAAGAACGAGAGATGGTGACGGATGCGGCAAGTTTAATGGCTCTCCGGAGGTGCGGATTTCTTAAGTATGCCCGTTTAGAACTGATGAGGGGTCAAGAGGACCTCCTGAGGTGGCTGATCCAGCAGTGGGACGAACGGCATCATGTCTTTCGGATTGGTGGCAACGAGCTCGCCATCGAAAAATATGATGTTTACTTTTTGACCGGCTTGTCATGTCGTGGGGCGAGGCCCAATTTGACGGGGTCCAGAGCTGACCCTCGTTCCACTACTGATTTGATCCATGCGCACTGCATACGTGGCACCCAGGTTGTGAGTAAACGGATACCTATTGCACAGGTGACTTTGAGACCCTTGCGGTCTATTCTATGGATGATTTTTCACTTGGCAGGTGCCAAGAGTCAGCATGTGGCAACCAGGGCTCAGATGCTCCTAGCCTTGGATTGTATGCAGCCTCAGGTTTTCGACTGGTGTGACGGTGTGGTTCGTCGGGTCCGAGCAGAGCTTACTCCATGTAAGACCCGTATTCAAAAAGAGTTTGGGTATAGAACACTGATTGTTTATTTCATACTGGAGCGAATACCACTGATGAGGCCCAGGATCCCTACAGTACCATTGGGTCCACGCGAGCCGAGGCAGGCTCGGTGGGCCACTTTGCTTCCACAGACTGGAGAGGGTCCCGTCCGTCACTGTTTTGATGAGGGATTTTTTGATTGGCTGGACTCTCAGATCATCATGATTGAGGATTATCCCTATGCAGGGATGAACTTCACAGGCGATCCTGAGCTAGTCCTGCCCCCTGGCACCCAGTGGGGGCCCGATGGTAAGAAAAAATGATCAGTTGTTTTCAAAGAAGTTTTTGTTTTTAGCTTTTGAATGTTTATGTAAATTTTTTTGTTAAAAAGGGGTGAAAATTAAGTTTTGACATGAAACTTGTGATTGCTTGACACAGATGTGGCACCTGTCTGTTCAGCTGGGGCCCCTCGCCATGCTCGGCGAGGACTGCAGCTACCCGCGGCTGGCGAACCTATAGAGGAGGCGGAAGCCGGCGACGACGATGATACCCAGATTTTACATGAACTCTCCAGGAACCTGGAGGGTCTGAGTATGGGTATACCACCGCTTCCTATGTGGGAGGTTCCAGTTCGTCTGCAGCGGCATACTGTGGGTGTGCCGGAGAGATACCTGGTTCCTCTGAGGAGGATGGCTAGAGCAGTTGTATGCTATTATGAGCATCAGGCTTAGCTGTTTGGAGTAGGTGTATTAGTGTCAGAGCATGGCTTAGTGAGCCAAATTTTGTAAAACACCCCAAGTTTTGGGAGATTTTTCTTTCTTTTTGATGTTTACTGTGTACTGGACACGACATATATCTATATATATATATATTTTTTGGTGATTTTGTGTTTTTAAATTTTTATGCATTTTTTGATGTGATAAAAATATATGTACTCATGAGTAAATATTTTACAATAAATGTGACAAATGCCAATCTAACACATAATTTTCCAAAGAATCAGCTAATGCATTAAATTCCCTAGGAACGTGCTCAAATGTGATTGTTTGAAATTGACGTTCTAAAAGTCGCACTCGTAAAAAATAACGTAACAACACAGAGTGGCGGACACGGTAATGATTGTTTAGCTGCATAATGATGAGTTGGGAATCTAACCTGACCACTAAATCGGAGATGTCACGAGATGCCGCTTCCGTGAGGAGTTGGATCACTGACATGTACTCGGCCACATTTTTGGTGGCGTTACCCAGGAAGATCCCCCCAGAACCAAGAAGGTCCGACTCCGGAGTATAGAGAACCCAAGCAGCTGAAGCAATGTGTCTAGTGTGACGACTAGCACCGTCTGCATACCCGACGTATGATAACGAATGTGATGACATCTGTGCGAAAGAAAAAGATTACATGAGAAAAACACTTTAAACCAAACAAATAATCAAGAAGCATCAAAATAAAAATAGGCAAAACTTATATACATAAAATTACAAAGCATATGCCTAGCGAAAAACTAGGCGAAATACTTCTTCAGATAGAGCCCGTTGCGGGGCTCCTCGAGTGGAATTCCATTACAATCCTATAGTTCGTAAGCTCCTTTTGAGAGGGCTTTAGTAACAATGTAAGGACCGAGCCACAATGGTTGGAGTGTTCCTGCCCCCAAGAGGTCGTGTTTTTTATCATAAAGTAGAACAAGATCGCCCTCTTGGAAAGAACGAGGCTTGACAGATTTGTCGTATTGAGCTTTTACTCGGCGCTGGTGAGCTTCGAGTGCTAGTGTAGCATCTCGACGAGTTTCGTCCAAATGATCGAGCGAGAGCAAGCGCTCTTCTGTGGCGGTGGTGCCAGGCAGGAGTTCAACCGCTAGTTTAAGCGATGGGATTTCACACTCAATCGGAAGTACTGCCTCCAGGCCGAAAGCAAGTTGGAAAGGTGTAATATTTGAAAAGCAATACGGAATATTTTCCATGATACCTGTCTTGACCGAGATATCAATGAGCAGTGTCTTGGAAAGATTACCCATGTTCCCTTCTGAATCGATAGTGTGGACAGTCGTATAAGAGGAGGGAACTATCTCAGGTTGGTCAAAAGACGGGATTTCAGTTTTTATCGCCTCCGAATCAATCGTCGAAGCGCGATGGTGGAACTCTCCCCAAGGTCATTCTTCTAATGACATGATCTCTCGAATAGCTTCGTCTGTAGGCTAGACTTCATTGAGGAGATCCTTAGAGAGAATTGTTATGGGAGAGGGGGTTGTACCTGTGGTCGAAACCATATCAGTGGAGGGTTCAGATGCGGTTTGGATGGCTTGGTAAGCCAACTCAACCGGCGAAAGCGGCATCTGATCTCCATAGGAATCAATATCTGAAGGTGCCGGGATGATCCATGGGTCGATAGAGCCATCCGAAGAGGTGGATATCATTGCAACCGTGTTTGGGATCTGCGGCGGCGGTAGAGGAAAACAACCCAGTAGGGAAGATGCCTTTAGAAGAACGGTACTGATACTGACGTAAGAGTCGGGGACACCTCCTATTAGGGGTACAGAGCTACTTGGTAAAGTGGAATAATCAGGGGTGCAGAAGGATAGCTGGTCGACCGTGACTATTTTCCCATCCAATGGAAATAGGATGAGTCGGAAGACCGAAGACACGATGGCGGTCATAGCATAAGACCAACTGCGACCGAGCAACAGATTATAGTCGAGATGACGCTCTACGACTTCAACGTCCACGTTTACCGTTTTCCCACTCAGAGTGATGGGAAAGCTAGCGAGGTATCCTTTGGGTAGGAACGTGTGGCCATCGAAAGCTTTAAGGGAATTCGATGGCGGGGTTAGAGTAGGAGAACCTAAATTCAGCCAGCAAGCTTGTGACATAACGCAGGTCGAAGCACCTTCGTCTATGACAGTGCGATGGATGGGTCTCCCTTTCGACACAACCTACACCTGGAATGCGAGTTGATGCGAGAGGCGAGGTTTAGCCTTTTCCATATCAAAGACTGCTAGCATGGAATCTTGGGGATCTATTCCACCAATGGCCGAAAGCAAGGCTTTCCTTTGTGTTGGACAGGTTTGTAATACTTCAAGTGCAGACATAGCTGACGGTGCCTGCGCCAAATCTTCTACAATATTGTAGTTTTGGGCTGCACGTGCAGAGGTATTATGAGTCGTGCGTCGAAGTGTCCCTTTAGGGGGACGAATTACAGGTTCAACAATAGGCCTTTCGATATGCAAATCGTTGGGCGGCGGCGGATTGGAACTAGTTCCAGGTTCCTGAGCATCTATGGTAGGAGTTCCATAAAGCTTGGCGCGAGTTTGAAGGTCAATACTCTCGATGCCATAAATGGCAGATGGTCCTTCGCCGGAAGGATACGAACCACCATTGCCCCATTGATGGGGTTGTGGCGGGTTGTCAACCATATGTTGATGTTGCTGCTGTTGATTGGGGAAAGGATTGTGAAGAACGACAGGTGTTCTCCCAGAATCCTTGTTAGCAATAAAATCAGTGCATTCCTGCAACTGAGGACATTTGTATGTCAAGTGGTCCTCCGCACAGATTTTACAAGGAAATCTCATGGGTTTATCCTTTCCTTTTTCATTAGCGGCATTTTTCTGATTAGAGTTATTCTGATTATTCGACTGCTCTTCCGAAGAAGATGTTTTCTTCTTATTCTTCCTATTTTTCCCGTTGGGTTTTTGTGAGGTTTGCACCGATTTTACCTCAGCGGAAGGGAGAGGAGTCGTTTGATGGGGGGCGGTGGCAGCCGAGGATGGCTGGGAGGTTTGCCCCCGAGACTGATTGGTGGCTACACCAGAGATCGTGCCAACGAGACCATCGGCATGAGCTCCGGTTTTCTTAGTAGCCGGAGGGTTCGGGTTACCAGGGGCATGGGGGAGCAGATCGTAAAGCGTGCCGAATTGTGAATAGATCAAATCCAGGTGCTGGGCACGACGAATACATTGATCTTCTGTCACTGCACCAGAAAGGCCAATGTCTTTAGAGATATGGGGTAAAAGAGACTTGCAAAACCAATTTTCCAAGAGATGGTCCGGTATTGGTGCTTTGACAAGCCTCCTCCTACGTCTCCATTCATGAATATGGTCGGAGATGTGGGTGGCGGTGTCTTGGCGTAGTGATGTTAACAATTCTGTGTCGGTTTCCACTCTAATTGGTAGTTGAAATTTCTTTAAGAACTCCGTCGCTAAAGCGCCAAACGTATTGATGGCGGCGCGTGGTAATTCAATGTACCACTTGGCGGCATTGCCTGTAAGGGTGCGGGAGAACAGTCGAAGGCGGACACTATCATCTACCATGAAATTGGATATGGACCACAAATGGAAGGTAGTGATGTGTGCGGCCGGGTCATCTCCATGCTTCCCGTCGAACTTCGGGATATCTGAAGGAATCTTATGCGGTATAGGAGGCCAAAGCGAGTTGTGATTGATGGGGTCGTTTGTCAGCTTATGGATGTCGGGTATGTCCAACGCTGCCAAGAAAGGCAATTGTGGATTTTCCCCCGAGTCTAACCAAGGCAGTATGGGCTGACTACTTGGACCATAGGGTCCCCCCATCCATGTGTTACTAGAAGGGTAAGTGGGACTTTGATAAAAACCCCCCATAGGTGGAGGAGTAGGAACATACGGTTGCTGTCCATAGGGCATAGTGTATTGAGGGGAAAATGGTTGGTTGCCCCCAGCGTAAAAGTGCCCTCCCACTCCAGATGGAGGTTGGGGTTGGTTAGTCCAAATGGATGCAATAGAGTTTCCCGGAGGCATACTAGTACTTGCATAATTTGGAAACGGTATAGATCCTACACCTATGTTTGAACCACTTAAGGGGATAGTATTTACAATGGGTTGTCCCATTTGTCCTAAGGATTGCATAGGAAGAGAAATATTCCCTGCTACCTGTGTACTGATAACACTGCCCCCTGGTGTAGTGGCCAGGGGGTTTGAACTCAACAGAGGGTTCCAACTGAAAGGGTTACTAAAGGGCACCGAAGTAGTCGTTCTCGTGGGAGGAGCTACCGTGGTCCCCAACGTGATCACGGTAGGAGTAGATGCCGAAGGGTTCGGTAAACTACTGACAGTTGTGTTGACCATAGGGTTGGGGGTAGGTATATGTTGACTACTGGGGTTACCCAGTAACGACATAGAACTGACCACCGGCGGGGAAGATGATGGCGAACCAGGAATGGTTACCATTGGTATCGACCCTGTGGATACCGGTGGAGAAATAGATGTTGGTGTTGCCGCAGACATATCTTGGCGCGGTGGAATCTGGATTATCACCGGTCCTAACGGATCAGTGAGCGGAGGATTGTAATTAGGTACAACGCCTTCAGTGAAAGGGTCCTCCGGGAGTTTCGGCTGATAAGGGTCTATGTGAGAATCCAGATTAGTCAGAGGAGACTGCTCTTCCGTAGAAGGCCCGGGTTCACCAAGGTTCAATATTTCCTCTAAAGTGAGAGGAGGTAGACCTTGCTGTCGTCGAGACAGACGGAGTGGGTCAGGGGACGCCACGGTGACCGGTTTAATTTTTAACAAATTTTATTTAAAATGTGATATATTATATGACAGACTTATACAGTGTCACTTTTTACTGCCATGGTCATCATGAGTCGTGCTTTTGTTCAAGGGAAGTCTAGCCTGAGTCGACCATTCTGCGGTGTCTCTTGACTCATTATTCAGTCAACCTTCCCGGTCTTGTCAGTATCATGTTCTATCACATCAGATGTTCTGGTCTTCTGCTCGTGCTGGTTTGAGAGGGTCCCCATTGACTTCTTGCCGGCGGGTTTGTCTCTTATCGACTACGACACATTGCTCTGAGAGAAAACCTAGAGCCGCACCTTGGGCCTATTTCCATTATTGATAGGTGACCTCGTGCTCAGCATTTGATCATCATCATGGGTCTTTGACTGAGTGGTTTCCCCTGTGTTCGACGTCAGCACACATTATCACACTTGGGATTCGTGCGGTACCTTGATTTCCATTTGACCCTATCGGTGGATTTCTCGCCTCTGTGTCAGCTTTCATTATTGGTTGGTTCAGAGGGTTTCTTCCGTGCGCTAGCTTCATCTTGTGCATGTCGGAAACGTACTTCGGTTTTGGTTCCATCACTCTACTTCGTACGATTCCTTCCAAATCTTGGCCTGCGGGTTACACTCGCGCTGGACTGATGTAGGATGCCTTAATGCCTTCCTTCCAGCAGATCTTTTCCCATCGACTCCGACTCATTGCTCTGGGAATAAGGTCTAGAGTCTTTTTGTCAGTACCTTAGGGTTTGCAGTCATCAGTGGCAGACTCTTCGCCATCGACAGTGGGGATTCATCATTGCCTCCTGATTGGTAGATTCTTTCAAGTGTTCAACTTCAACTCATTCATTCGCACTTGTCAGATTGTACTGGGGCACCTTGACACTCATTATCATTATCGGTGGGTTGTCTCGCGTTGGTTAACGGTATACATCATTGATCGGTAATCCAACGATTTCTCACATGGTCGACTTCAGCTCATTTATTCCCATTGTGTAGAATTGTGCCATAGTGATCGGTGAAGACCTCGGGTTGCATCAGCATTTTTCGGTTCACTTGTGACAGTCCTTTCAGTTTCTGCCAGTGATGCCGTCCACCCTTATATATTGCAGTTCAGCACAGCAACATCCTATATGTTGGCACCCGAGTTGCGTGATTGTACCGTTTGATTCCACCACTTATGATCCGGTACTTGGAGATTCAGTTACTTATATGATCAGACATCCAGTTGCACCATCTTTGCTCAGCTTTCTATATGTGATACTTGGACATTGATTCAGACTTATATTTCTGGGCCCTGCTCAGATGATTCACTATGTACTATGATAGGTCCCTATGTCACTAGTATAGCCCCTTATTATTGTTAGTGTAAACCCCTTATTGTTATTATTGTACCCTTGTAACCCCCATTTTGTTATTATTGTGCCCTTAAATTATTATTGTTAGGTCGGCTAGGATTACATTGTGGCCCACTAGGATTACATTATGGCCCCATGGACTCCTATATATAGAAAGGAGGTTTTGTAAATTGTATCATCGAAGAATTGTTCATTTATGTAATGTATTGGAGGTTGCCCCCTCGAAGTGGCTCATTTCTAAGGCGTTGATATCTCTTTTCTTCTATTTTTGGAGCTGGTTACACAACATTTGGTATCAGAGGCTTGGGATTCTAGGGTTTCGCTGCTCCAAACAGGTCATCGTGGAATTTTCGCTATAACTTTTTTTCTACGAAGTTTCAGAAGCTGAAATTTTTAGGGTGCGAAGCTGAAATCCTGAGGAAGCTTGTATAAAAATTTCAGATCTTGGTTCGCAATATTTGCGGAGATATCATCTGTGGAAGTTAGGTCTGTTTTCAAGCTCCTAAAACGGTCATCGTGGAATTGTCGCTATAAAAAATTTTCTACGAAGGTTTAGAATCTGAAATTCGTATGGTGCGAAGCTGAAATCCTGAGGAAATTCGTCAAAAAATTTCAGAGCTTGGTTCTCAATATTTTCGGAGATATGATCTGTGGAAGGTAGTGCTTTTTCAGGCTCCAGAATTTCATCTCAAAGAGGTGATCGTGGGAAAAGTTCAATAACTCTCTCTCTGGAGATTGGATTGGAGTGCCGTCAAAATTGGTCGCAAGTACATGGCCTGTAGTTTCTTGGCTATCAATTTCAGAGACAAAGAACAAAACAGTGACACGTGGCAAGTCATACAAGTTCACTCTACTGAACCAGTCCAAAATTAGGTCATTGTGGGAGATTGGACACAAATTTGTCTTGGAGAATCAAAATCAGGTCAGACCTGTGGCATTTGAAAGAAGCTTCAGAGGGCTACTACAGGGCTGAATTTGAGATATCGAAGATTTTCAATTACAGAGATAATTCAATTTCAATATCGAGCTCCTAAAAGCTAGTAAAAGGTGTGTATTTTTTTTTCCGAATTACATAAGTCTTGTTGGAAGAATCAAGTTGAATTGATTCCAAGGGAAACTTGTAGAATAGATATCAATATTGGATTTTAAAATGGCCCCTAAAAAGAATTCAACACCCATTAAGCCTTCAGAAGGCTCTACTATGACTCATGAAGATGAAGAATTGCAACATGACCTATCAAAATTACAAGAGCAAATGCAACAGTTTTCACTCTCGCAAAGAGCAACAAAAAATGAAATGGAAGTTTTGAAGAAAGGCATGGAAGTGAAGATGGACGGTTTGAAGAAAGGCATGGAAGTGAATATGGACGGTTTGAAGAAAGGCATGGAAGTGAATATGGACGGTTTGAAGAAAGGCGTGGAAACTAAGATGAATGGTTTGGAAGCTAAGATGGATGGCATGGAAGTCGGCATGGAAGCTAAGATGGATGACATGAAGAATGATCTAAAAGGATACATGGAAGGCTTGATGACAAGCTTAAAACCAGAAATGATTCCTAATGGCGGAAATATAGGAGAAGAACCTCCTGATGAGAACAAAATAAATGTTAATCATGATTTCATAAACTCAAATGTTGGCGGGAAGAACCACCATATTCCAAAAATGGATATGAGGAAGTTTGATGGAAAGGATCCTGTAACATGGATACTACAGATGGAGCAATATTTGATCTCCATAACGTGCAAAACACACAAAAGGTACGCATTGCAACTTTACATTTAGAACAAAATGCATTTGTATGGTATCGATGGCTTTGCTCCCGTAAAAAAATTGTCACTTGGTCAATTTTTACTGAGGAAATGATAGCACATTATGAGGATACAAAGAGCAACACCTTCTTTAGCCAATTGATAAATCTCAAACAAAAGGGTTTAGTGGGGCAGCACATTGAGGACTTCCAAAATTGAATATAAGGGTAACTGATATTCCAGAGGAACACAGGATTG
This sequence comes from Pinus albicaulis, assembly GCA_034641835.2. NCBI lineage: Eukaryota > Viridiplantae > Streptophyta > Pinopsida > Pinales > Pinaceae > Pinus > Pinus albicaulis. The sequence goes on from CM076574.1 coordinate 784,660,260, forward strand.
ATCTCTTCATAGGTACTCTAAAGGATAACATCCAACATGAAGTTCGTGTTTTGGAACCTGATTCATTGGAGAAGGCATTCAAGTTGGCAAGAAAAGTTGAATGTAAAATTATGGCGACAAGGAAGCCTACCACTCAATTTTATAAAGAAGGAAGTGTTGCTACGCCTAGATTTCCACAACCTACAAGGTTGACACCACAACAATTGGAAGAAAAAAGAGCAAAAGGGCTTTTCTATAGTTGTGATAGCAAATACACTAAAGGTCATAAGTGTGCTGAGAAGAAATTATTTTACATAGATTGTGAAGAGGAAGAAGAAAATGAACAAGAAGAGGATATACACCAGGAACCAACCCTAGAAGAGGAAGAAATGAATCCGACCATATCGTGTAATGCACTGGCAGAATTACCACTCCTCAAACTCTCAAGGTACAAGGACAAATCAAGAAGAAAAAGGTAATAGTGTTGATTGATTCAGGTAGCACCCATAATTTTATTCATTGTAAGGTAGCCAAGGAATTAAATTGTTTCTTATACCCAACACCAGAATGTCAAGTGATGGTTGCAAATGGAGGAACTATAAATTGTTCTGGAAAATGCCATAATATCAAGCTAACCATGGGGGAATATGTATTGACTAGTCCAATGCTTTCCATTCCTATGGGAGGTGTTGATGTTGTACTAGGAGTACAATGGTTACAATCTTTGGGGACGGTAGCTTTTAATTTTCAAGAACTTTTCTTGAAATTTTTTTCAGAAGGAAAGGAAGTCGAATTACGGGGTATTGCAGGGAAGCCAGGAAGGATAATAAGCTCTAATGTCATGACAAAGCTTCTAAAGAAAGAACATCGAGGCGTAATTGCACAATTATGCTCACTAGAAGTTCCAACATCAAAATCATCTATTTCTGCAGATCTCCAACAAGTCTTGGACAATCATTCCAAGGTGTTAGAAACTCCCAAAGGACTCCCACCTATTCGTGATCATGATCATGCTATTCATTTGATTCCAGGAAGTGTTCCTCCAAACATCAGGCCTTATAGATATCCTTACCTCCAAAAGAGCGAAATTGAACGTATGATTGCAGAAATGTTAGAGGCGGGTATAATTCAACCCAGTCAAAGTTCTTTCTCTGCTCCTGTAGTATTGGTACACAAGAAGGATGGATCATGGCGAATGTGTCCGTATTATAGGGAGCTCAATAAGCTCACCATTAAAGATAAATTTCCCATTCCTGTGATTGATGAATTATTGGATGAATTACATGGAGCAATTTATTTTACCAAGTTGGGTCTTCATTCAGGATATCATCAAATTAGAATGAAGACCGAGGATATTCCAAAAACAGCATTTCGAACTCATGAGGGTCATTATGAATTTTTGGTCATGCCTTTTGGCCTTACCAATGCACCTTCTACATTTCAAGGGTTGATGAATTCCATTTTCAAACCCTTCCTCAGAAAATTTGTGCTAGTATTTTTTGATGATATACTAATCTACAACAGGTCTTGGAAGGATCATGTTGAACATGTTGACAGGGTGCTCAAACTATTACAGGAGAAATAATTATATGCAAAAAAGTCCAAATGTTTCTTTGGAGTACAAGAGGTGGAATATCTGGGTCATATTGTATCTCACGAGGGTGTTAAAGTGGACCCTAACAAAATTAAAGCCATTAAGGAATGGAAAGTTCCCACAACCATAAAGCAGTTGCGAGGATTTCTCGGGTTAACAGGTATTATCGCAAGTTTGTTAAGAATTATGGGAGAATAGCAGCACCTCTAACAACATTATTGAAGAAAGATGCATTTTCATGGACTCCTGAAGCAACTAAGGCCTTTGAACGCCTTAAAGAGGCAATGTGCCTAGCACCGGTCTTAGCTACACCAGACTTCACAAAAACCTTTATTGTGGAATGTGATGCCTCAGGAAATGGAATTGGTGCAGTTTTAATGCAGGAAGGAAGACCCATTGCTTTTGAAAGTCGTCCAATCAAAGGAAAGAATTTACAGAAACCTATTTATGAGAAGGAAATGTTAGCAATACTACATGCACTAAAGAAATGGCGAAATTACCTAATGGGAAGACACTTCAAGGTAAAAACTGATCATGATAGTCTTAAACACTTTTGGAACAAAGACTATCTTCAGAAGAGCAGCAAAAATGGGTCACAAAGATGTTGGGTTATGACTTTGAAATAATATACAAAAAAGGAAAGCTTAATGTTGTTGCAGATGCACTCTCAAGAAAGAATGAAGAGGTGGAAGCATTTCTTTGTGCCATTTCTATTATCCAACCAGATTGGATAACCGAAGCAAGAGATGAATGGAAGAAGGACAAAGATGTATGGACACTCATTCAAAAGTTGCAGCAAGATCCTAGTACATCCGATACATTTAGTTGGAAAAATGATTCCTTATGGTACAAAGATCGCTTATATCTTTGTAAGAATTCCCAACTAAAACAAAAGATTCTTCTCGAATTGCACACTTCTCCTTTAGGAGGACACTCGGGATTTTTAAAAACTTACCACAGGGTGAAGAAAGAATTTTTTTGGGATGGCCTTAAATCTGATATTCAAAAGTTTGTGGCGGAATGTTTGGTTTGCCAGCAGAATAAAATGGAAACAATTAAGACCCTGTGACTTCTACAACCTTTATCCATTCCAAGTCAACGTTGGGAGGAGATTTCAATGGATTTTATCACAGGTTTACCTAAGTCTGAAGGAAAGAGTGTCATCATGGTGGTAGTTGATAGACTTACCAAGTATGCACACTTTTGTGCTTTATCTCATCCATTTAAAGCAAGTACAGTTGCTACTACATTTATGGACAGAATTCAAAAGCTACATGGAAGCCCAAGGGTTATTGTGAGCGACAGAGATCCCATTTTTACTGGAAATTTTTGGACAGAGTTATTTTCTTGTTTGAGTACTCAATTAGCTCATATCTCATCTTATCATCCTCAATATGATGGTCAAACTGAGATAGTAAATAAATGTTTGGAAGGATATCTTCGTTATTTTGTATCTGATAAAAAAACACAATGGGTCAAGTGGTTACCTCTCGCTGAATGGTGGTATAACACTTCCTTCCATACCGCAGCAAAAATGACCCCATTTATGGCACTTTATGGATATCATCCACCATCCATCACATCATCTTTAAGAGAAAATTCAAAGGTTCAAGCAGTGGAAGATCACATCGAGCATCAACAAGAAGTTCTCCAACTCTTAAAGGATAACCCGAATTTGGCACAAAATCGAATGAAACAACAGGCAGATCAACATCGCAGCGAGAGAAGTTTTGATGTAGGAGATTGGGTATTTTTACGGCTACAACCATACAAAAAAATGTCCCTCAAGCAAGAAAAGAAGGATAATAAATTATCGCCAAAGTACTATGGTCCTTACAAGGTGTTGCAAAAGATTGGTACTATGGCATACAAATTGGAGCTTCCTGCTTCTTCGCGAGTACATCCAGTTTTCCATGTTTCATGCTTAAAGAAGGTTATAGGTGAAGATCTTCCAGTTCAAACAGTATTGCCATAACTTGATGGGGAAGGGAAAATCATATTGGAACCTGAAGCAGTCATGGAAAAAAGAACTCGACAACTACGGAATCGATCAATTTCAGAGTATCTCATCAAGTGGAAGAACTTACCCACCGAAGATTCTACATGGGAGGATGAGAATTTTATACAGAAGCACCCAGAGCTACTCAAGTGTTGAGGACAACACTTTTTTGAAGGAGAGGGGCATGATAGGTCCCTATATTACTAGTATAGTCCCTTATTGTTGTTAGTGTAACCCCCTTATTGTTATTATTGTACCCTTGTAACCCCCATTTTATTATTATTGTGCCCTTAAATTATTATTGTTAGGTCGGCCAGGATTACATTGTGGCCCACTAGGATTACATTATGGCCCCATGGACTCCTATATATAGAAAGGAGGTTTTGTAAATTGTATCATCGAAGAATTGTTCATTTATGTAATGTATTGGAGGTTGCCCCCTCGAAGTGGCTTATTTCTAAGGCGTTCATATCTCTTTTTCTTCTATTTTTGGAGCTGGTTACACAACATACTTTGGGCCTGGGTTATACTTGTATACATGTTGGATCTATTCAGTACTTTCTATATATGATGTATTTTTGACTGAGCATGGGTATGCCCACCTCAGCTTGAGTTGACTCTCTGGTTTCTTTCATTGGTTTTTGGCAGGCTGAAATCTGGTGAAGTCCTCTCTTGTCCTTGCGAAGTTCTTTCTATGTGCATAATACATTTCGGCCATCATGTACCCCTTCTGACCTCATATATTAGGGGGCATCTGTTATAGCATCATTTCTCACCTTAACATGATTCATGATTGCTTCATGGCTTTTGGGCACCCATTCCTACAGACTTGGACAAATTCACTTAAAAACAGTGTAAAATCCCCCATACGCGACTATGCCCGTGATTTTCCGCGTGTATACGCGAGTCCAGCTAGACTTTTCCGCGTATGCCATTAAAATGATTAAAAAATATATAAAAAATCCTTAATTTCGCGCTGGGTTGATGGTTACTCAGGTAGTTCAACCACCCCAGCCCATGGCCAACTGTTTCCAACTGCTGAAACTACTTGGAGGGACTATAAAAAGCCCTCATGTGTATGGCCTAAGGGAGAGAGAGAGAATTATTGATATTATACTCTGTTGGTATTCCCTATCCAAGTCTGATTCCCCGTGCCTCCTGCACTTTCCCAGTTCATTGTAGGAAACCCTTGTTCCCTTGAGATACACATCCCTTTATATGTTATCTCGTATGCACCAGTTTGGAAGGAGTCTTAGCGAGGCAAGGGCTGGACGGATCCGGACGACGGTCTGCGAAGGCCTTGGAAGGATCAGGTGATCTCTCCACTTGATTAATTTTGTACATGCTATTTATAATACAGAAGTATCATTCTGTTCCCGAAATAAATGTGTTAGTGTATGCTTATATGTATGAGAATATTTGGTTATACAAGCATTCATTATGATTTATTTAATGTTTTATATGAATCTCACTAACATTTAGAGTAGACATATGATGTACAACCTGTCCTTTGTGCTGGTTTCTTCTTGTTTTCAGGTTAAGAAGGAAGGACGGTTGCTGGGGGTTTGGACCCCACGTGGATCTACTTCAACCGTAGGACCTACGGGTAACTTTCTCATTCTGCTCTATTTAGTTTTTCTGAACGTGCATGGTTGTGTGAGTCTCTGTTAAGTAGCATGCCCCTGCTCTGTGGAGGTTGTACCCCAACCAACCTCTAGGGTGAGATTTCCCCGAAACAGAAGGCTTGAAACTGAGGGTGTGGAGGTGTAAAATGCCACCTAGACTGCCACCATGACCACCATGTAACATCAACCACATTAATCGCCCAATTTTTTTTATTTAAAAAAAAAAAAATTAATTCGGACAAATCACTATGGTTTAAAATGCGAATTTATGGCATTATTGGGAAAATTAAGTGTCCCACAATTTCACCTGAAATTGTATGAAAATGTTGCTCAGTTAGCCGAAATCAGGGCAAAAATCGTAGGATGAGTTTGGATTTTGGGGATTTTTTTGGTGCGGTTAGCAGAAAAAGTAGGGAGGCTCATAACTTCTTCAGTTTTTGACCAGTTTTGGAGCATAAAGAGACCAGACAAGAATTTTTTAGTATTCTAAAGCTAATGGAATAGGTTTTGAAGCCATTTGAGCACTGTAAATTTATGTAATCACCATTTTGAGCATAATGAAAGAGGGCCAAGTCATGATGGATCAAGGAGACGTAGCCCACAAGGGGTGAACTCTTTCATCAATTGTTGTGTTGTGATTATTTTTATGGTGTATTTGTCTATTGTTTTTTCATATTTTAGAGTTTATTTTTATGCTTTATGTGTTTAAAAATTAACATTAAAGCTCCCAAAAACTCAATTTTAACACTTGCAATTTACAAACCCTCAAGCACATTTACATTAAGATCTCATACAGATCAAGTATGTATGTGTTGAAGCCCTGAAATTCGGGTCTACAAAAAGGGGTATACCCACCCGGTCTGGACCTTGGTTGGCAGCTCCTTTTCCATTTGGTATAGTGGGTCTGACTGGGGATAATGGGACCAGTTTCCCAATATGTGTGTGTGTGTTGAGAATTTATATTTCCTTTCTAAAAAGTTCCTAAGTGAAATGCTTTTATTTTATTTCTAATCTAATAACATGCAATTATATTCTAATTAAACAGAAATATCTAATTCTAAACTAACTCAGGATGTAATCTTTTCGTTATGCGATCTAAAATGATTTCAAATAACAATTGGTAATAAAGATCATTCAACTGTTATAAGAAAAGAATTCAATAAAGATAAACCACTTCGTATAAAAAGTTAGATGAAACAGTTGTGAAAAAACATATCGCATAATAAGCTACTCATATATTAAGCATAAATAAATAGCTATCACCGTACAAAAGTGACAAATGATAACTCAAGCATTCAAACATCAATATATAAACAACTGAACATAAATATCACTTTAACACAAAGGCAGAAATAGTTAAGAGATAAAAGTACCATTTATAACTAGTTCTACTCATGAGCTTCAAGCAATAATGACTTATCTCTTCTTAATCCAACATCCACTAAGAGTAAAAAAGTGCAACATCAGTAGTAGATATTAAACGCAGATATCAATAAATCATGTTCCATTCATTCATCAAAACCTCCTCGGAGGGTGCAAAAGTGCATGTTCTGAGGACAAGTTTTTGACAAATTTCAGGACCCTTCTCTAAATGCATGAGAAGGGTTTAAATACTACTAACTAAATCTAAAAATAATTTATTAAAAAAATGTAGGATACGGTTTAAATGACCGTCCTCTTTTTAGGCAAAAATAAAGCAAAATTAATACTAAATCTAAAATTAAAACTTAACAACTAACTACTTATGAATCTATTATTTGAAATTGCAAGCGTTCAGCATTTGTTTGAGAAGAATAGGCTGGCTGACTTCTGACTTTAACTGTCCTGTGAAAACGGAATCGGCAAGAGCTGGCGCCATCTTCTCAGCAGAATTGATGATACATTTGAGAGTCATGCACTGGCTGTGTGGTTTTACCAAACAGCCCAGTAAGAATCCCAATTTAACTTTGTTAATCTTTTAATCGATTCTGCCTTTTTTTGAGCCTTCTGTCTCCAGTCTGTCTGCAGTTGTTGTGCTTTTGGTAGATACCCTAGAGTATTTTCAGAGATCAGATTTTCCTTGTGCAAACTTTCATTTATACAATCAATAATATTGCTTGCTGTTGTGGCTTCTTCTTCTGCCGCTTGCTCTGCTTTCCTAATTTGTGCATCCCAATTATTAAAGAGCATTTCTTTGTGATTGTAATTGATTATTGGTGCACCTGCTTTTTTCCCCTCCTCTGTTTCTTTCCAAGCCAAATAGTCAGTAACCCTTTTATCAGTTAAATCATAATCATGTCGTAAGTCTACGACTTGATTATTGATTTTATCACTTTCTTCACAATAAGAATTCCACTATGATATTCTTTGGCATAATATTTCCTATTGCTGCAGTAGTTGATCATTTAAGGAAATAGACTCTGTGATGCATTCTGTAAGCTTGGGATCATCCTTGTGCATCTCTTGCATAACTTGTAGTTGTTTCTCTTTTTCAGCCAAACTGTTCTGGTATCCTATCTGCATTTGTTGGAAGTCCTGTTGTAATTTTTCAAGTTGTTTCTGTGCTTCATTGTTGGCGTTGGCTTGTTGCAGTTGTTGTTGCAAGATATTCTTTCTCATTCAGTAATTTTCGTACCTTAGATGCTTTATCAATGGCTGCAGAGGCATATGCTCCTGTGATCTGAGATAATTTAGTGAGATTTTCAGTTGGATCAGTGGCAGGATCTTGCCATAGGACGTCTAATTGTTCTACATCATGAGAGAGCACATTTTCCAATTTCCTTTTCTTTCTTTGTCTTCTTACCACTGCCTTGTGTTGTGGACTATAAAATACATCAAGAGGAGGAATTTCCTCTATTTTGAGCATAAGTTCAGAGGATGGGGTAATGGGAATATGTTCCATTTCTGAGACATTGCTAGTTATTCATGTGACTATATTTTTTGTTGTATGTACATTAATCACAGGTGTCTGTGTGTTCTGTCCTTCAATATTGATTAAATCATTGAATGTCTCCCATTCCTTATCTAACTCAGTTCTGACTGATGGTTGTTGTACAATGAGAGGGGGAAGATTTAGCTGTGGAGAGGTATGTTACACTAAAAATTGTCATCCCGACATTCTCATTATGTGTATGAGCTCATTATTACTCATACTTCTCCCTTTGCAAGTCTAACATATCAGTTCCTCATGTCAAGCCTTGAAAATCAGAGAAAAGTTCCTAAAAATCTCCTAAACTTTGGTGTCGCACTTTCTCTCTATCTTGCTTGTGGTCCCGCACCTAATGTTCAGCCCTCTTGCGTACCTGAATGCACTTTATCTGTGTTAAAGGTGCAGACCCCTATAAGATAAAAAAGGTGCAAGTAAATTCCAAAAAGCTCAATAAAAGTAAATTCTAGAAGCCTCTAGAAAGAATCTTGTGGTGGCAAAACTGCTCTTATGAGGTGCACGTATCCCTTACCTTATGGAGCTAACCCCTTGATGTGAGGAGCTTATCCCTTTGAAGGAGGATTCTATCCCTTCATAGTTGGAACAGAAAACCTCCTCTTTTCCACTATAAAAAGAGGCATTGGGTAGCCTCAAGGGGAGTTCAAGCTTTATAATATTTGAAGTTAAGTGTTGTTGAGATTCAGACTCAGTTAACTAAGACTTTTGTGAGGAGAGATTACATACCTCTATTCGTCTTGGTTAGAGGAGTGAAGAGCTTATCAAAGTAGAGGAGACTTCTGCTTCGGACCCCGGGAAGGCCTATGCAACATCAAGGCTCAGGTTGTAAGGTTTTCCTTCTTTTAAAATTAATACAAATATACTCATTTTTCTCAATAAGCTTTTAGTTAATGGTTTATTTCATAGATTCCTTGATCACTATGATAAGCATGGTTTATGATGATTTCTATACAAGTGCTATGTGATATTTTGCTTGTTTGTGACTGCAGGTTTACAAGGAAAACTCCTTCAAGCACGCGAGGGACAACAACGACTTCAAACAAGCGCTGGACATATGGTAAGTCTTTTACACCTCTATAGAGATTTTTGTAAATCATATATTCTTAGAGAAAGATTAGTTTATTTGGCTGTTTGTTGCTAGATACTTTTAGTACTAGGGAGATCGGTATTTTCCGCAAGACGAATTAATCCACACAACAAGGTCAAAACCCGTTGATGGAAGCCCTTTGTCTTGTGGCAATATCCCCATCGATCCTTTACTTCTATCATGGTCATTGTCAGATCTCTTAGAATGTTCTGAAATTTCTCACCCATACTTGGATTTAGATCTGTCTGTACCTGAACTTCCACTGAGACTAATACTGGGAGTTGGTTCCCTTATGGGTTCCAGGCATAATTTATCCAAAGGGATAGTAGTTAACCTCTTTTCCCTATATATCTTGAACTCTTGAAATTCTACTAGAGGAAACCGTATTTGGGCCGAATGTAGAATCTCTTTAAGTGTGTCTTTTTCTTGGAACATGTCATCAAAAAGATCATCTTCTTTAGAAAACACTCTTATCTTGACTGCATTAGTGAAATTTTTAACAATATCATAAGGGCTCTAAAAAGGTATACGTTGACTAATTACGGTCAATAGAGTTCTCTCTCGCATTATTTTATCCTTTTTCGGGCTCGAGAGACTAAATTTATGAAAAAGTATGCCCATGGATTTTTCTTAAGTTTTTTCTTCGGACTCCCTAAAATTGAAAAAGACTGAGTTTCTCCTATACTGGACTCGTTAAAATTTAACAGTAAAGGACCTGTTTAATTTTCAACAGGAACGAACCACTCCTTCTTAGGGTTCGAATCTTAAACTAAGTTGGACTCATCCGAAGAATGAGCTTATAAACAAGCAAATGTTATCCTCCTCAAGCTTGTCAAAAATAAAGAGGTACTTGCCAGAAATGGTGGGGGAAAAGAGAGAAAAATGGGCGTGTTTGTTGTATTTTGATTTTTCGAAAATCCAGTCAACCACTCTTGAACACGACACTTTCATTCACCTGGGTTGGGAAATCCTTTGCCTAACAGTTAATCAAACCATATTGAAAGTCTTCAGCCGGTTTCTGGGTATTAGCTTTGGGTCAATTGTCACCAAGCCATCTGCAGTGTCGTTATGTGTTCAAGAGGACAGCTCAAATAAACCATTCATCTGCAAAATATCTGTCATCCATTTTGACCATCCCTGAGTCAGTCCTTGCCAATATATTTTCAAAACTTGATCTATGATTTCATGTTGTGGGCTTGCCTACGACGGATCACTTTCTATCGACGACAACTCATTATCTAGGAAGTTGATCCAGAAATCGTCAGTACCTTGAAATCTGCATGCCTCAATGGCAGGTTTCTCGCTTTCGACGACAGGTTGCATCATTGACCTTCGATCGAATGATTCTGTGACATGTTCGACTTCAGCTCATTCATTCACATTTCATGGATTGTACTGAGTACTTTGAGAGCCATTGACATTACTGGTGGTTACTCTCACACTTGTTAACAGTTTACATCATTGACTGGTAATCAAGTGGTTTCTACCATGTTCGACTTCGACACATTCATTCACATGGATAGAATCGTACTAGTTAGAGATGCGGAAAACAAGACCCGGGATCTAGTTTCTACCATCCAGGATGCGAGGAATTTTGTTATCATTTATACAGTGGACTATTTATAAACAGATGGTTGTGTCCATACTGTGTCTACACATGTCTATACTGTGATGTACTCAAAATCATTCCTGTATCAGAACAGTTTGAATAGTTTCTAGTTAGTGTTGATATGAGTATGGGATTGCCTACCTCAACGATGATATATATATATTTTGCATTGAATATATTTACAGGTTCCGACTAGGGTGTCCACAGTATGATCCTTGAAATGATAAAGTACTACACTCTTCATATATGACAGACTTCATCATCATCTATTCCAGACTTTTCACTTTAGAGGGAAATTTGTTACACTGAAAATTTTCATCCGGACATTATTCTATGTGTATGAGCTCATTATTACTCATACTTCTCCCTTTGCAAGTCTAACATGTCAGTTCCTCATGTCAAGCCTTGAAAATCAGAGAAATGTTCCTAAAAATCTCCTAAACTTTGGTGTCGCACTTTCTCTCTGTCTTGCCTGCGGTCCTGCACCTATTGTTCAGCTCTCTTGCGTACCTGAATGCAGTTTATCTGTGTTAAAGGTGCAGACCCCTGTAAGATCAAAAAGGCGCAAGTAAATTCCAAAAAGCTCAATAAAAGTGAATTCTAGAAGCTTCCAGAAAATATCTTGCGGTGATAGAACCGCTCTTATGAAGTGCATGTATCCCTTACCTTATGGAGCTAACCCCTTGATGTGAGGAGCTTATCCCTTTGAAGGAGGATTCTATCCCTTCATATTTGGAACAGAAAACCTCCTCTTTTCCACTATAAAAAGAGGCATTGGGTAGCCTCAAGGGGAGTTCAAGCTTTAGAATATTTGAAGTTAAGTGCTGTTGAGATTCAGACTCAGTTGACTAAGAATTTTGTGAGGAGAGATTACATACCTCTATTTGTCTTGGTTGGAGGAGTGCAAAGCTTATCAAAGTAGAGGAGACTCCTGCTTCGGACCCCGGGAAGGCTTGTGCAACATCAAGGCTCAGGTTGTAAGGTTTTCCTTCTTTTGAAATTAATACAAATATACTCATTTTTCTCAATAAGCTTTTAGTTAATGGTTTATTTCATAGATTCCTTGATCACTATGATAAGCATGGTTTATGATGATTTCTATACAGGTGCTATGTATATTTTTCTTGTTTGTGACTGCAGGTTTACGAGGAAAACTCCTTCAAGCACGTGAGGGACAACAACGACTTCAAACAAGCGCTGGACATACGGTAAGTCTTTTACACCTCTATAGAGCTTTTTGTAAATCATATATGCTTAGAGAAAGATTAGTTTATTTGGTTTTTTGTTGCTAGATACTTTTAGTACTAGGGAGATCGGTCTTGTCCGCAAGACGGATTAATCCACACAACAAATTGGCGACTCAGCTGGGGAAAGAACTTGTTGTTTTTGGTTATCTTTTATTTTGATTTGAGGAAATGTTTTTCCTGGTTTTTGATTGATAGACATCTGCCTGGGTAGCTTAGGTTTTCTTTGTTTTTGAAAATTTTGAGATCTTTTATGTTTTTCTCTAGTTTTCCTGGGACTGCACTTTGCCTTCTTTTCACAGTGCGGGCAATTTCGCATCTTTGCTTGAGTAAACAGTGAGGTACCGCACCTATTACTTCTGCAAGCCTGCAGACCCTGTTAAAATTTTGAAAAACTTTAGATTTCTTTCTTTAGTTTATCTTCATTTTTTATTTAGAGTTTTTGGTTTCTACCCAGATTGATGATTATTTCTGTCAAAATATTTTTGTGAATGAATCTTATCAGTATTGGTGTTTTGATGATTTTCTAGAAGTTTTGCGTTTTGGGTTGTTTTTCACTTGGTCTTTGTAGCGATTCGAAGCATTGACTGTTTGAAGTACCTGAGATTACATTGGTCTTTTGTCTTTTTGCTGAATCTGACCTGATTGTGAAATCATCCTTTATTGAGAAATAGAGCTACCTGTTTCTTCGCAAATCTTTGAAAAGAAACTTTGTATTTGTTTTTGAATTTCATTTTTTATAAAAACATATTTGAGTGTTTTTGATCTGTTTGTTATTCTGAATGAATAGATCCTTAGTTTGCTGAATAACTAAGTAAAACATTCTTCAAAAAAAATCTTAAAGCTTTTATTCAATTAGATTGTTAAAACTTGTAGATCTCAGAATTAGTTTTGTAGTTTTGAGTGTTTTAAAAAAAAAAATTATAGATTTCTTTTGAAGGAAACTTGTTTTGTAGCTTCAAGTTTTTGAAAGTGAAAGGATTTTCTTATGAGCTTTGATAATTTGTTTCATTTTGAGTTATTGTTGGAAAGACAAAATATTTTCTTTCAATTGTTCTTTATGTTTAAAGAAGGAATTGTTTATTAAAAGAATTGCATTCTCCAACTCTTTCTTAATTAGAATTTCATTGAAAAGAAATGATTTGATTATCATTCTTAGGTGCATTTTTAGTGTTTTTTGGAAATCGAGTCTTCACACCATCAGAGTTTTATTTCTGCACCCATTTACTTAAGAAACAACTCTTAAAAGTAACGTTTAATTAAAATTCATCTAGCAATATTTTTATTTTCGAGGGCTCTTATCACCAACATAGCTTAGGCTAGTATCTTGGAGTAGGGAGTAATTAACTCTCCAAGGTAGAAAAAACAAACAAGTAGACAAATCTTGCGGTAGGAAATAAATCCAATTGTAATTTGTATAATCTGGGAAGCTTCTCTTAAAGAAGTCAATCACGAGATCATATCCGAACCTTTGAGACAATCAATTCTATTTCATTGGGGAAGATAGAAGATTTTGCGTGCATTACAAACGGTAAACCTCGGATTAACCATTGTCGAGGAGCCTGGGGTCACTTGTCGGTAAACCTCGGATTAACCATGTCGAGGAACCTTCAAGGGGATTGAGCTTTGTTACTCTGCCCTTGCGCGTGGGATCGGATCATAGACTGTTCCCCCAGTTATATTTGTTACTATTGGTAACCTTAGTGTCCAAAAACTTAAGATTATTTCCCAAGGTGACGGTGAAGGAAAGATCTCACTGTACCTGGAGCAGACGTCGACTAGACTCACTTGGACTCTCTGGGGGGTTCTCTTCACATGAGATGGTTTTGTGAGGAAACTTGTGCCAGTCTATTTCATTAAGCAAGTTTTCGAGGTAACTGTTCCAACCGTGCTTTCTGTATTGAATTTCTACTAAGTTGGATTTCATCACCAACTAGTGTTTTTAGTACGGGAAGTTACCGTTTGTGTGTGGTTTGAACTCTTAGATTTTTAAGCGTGTGATTCAGCTGTTTGTTTCTTTAGAGACTTTAGGTGTTTTCATTGAAATTTTATTTGTTTGCGTGTGATTAGTTAAATATTTAATCATGGCGGAATTGCCGAGACAATCCCAGAGACTACAAGGGAAACCCCCTGAATATACACCAAGTCAGCTTGAAGGGCTTCGTGCTCTGGTATCATCTAGTAGCGGTAGGATTAAATCAACAGAAGTTGGGACTTCATCTATAGTTGTTCATCCCGATTATCAAACACCCATAACAGAACACATTCAAGAGCCGATTTCAGTTTCTGAAGTTACTGGTAGTATTTCTCCTACCAGTGAACTAGCTGACGAACCTGAAATCTCTGAACCTGAAATTGAACCTTCTGTTTTGGAAACATCTTCAGGATTTATTACACCAACTTCTAGCGATCCTGGTTCACCTAGGCTAAGAAATATTGTCACTAACGATCTTCCATCTGGACTAATTTCTATTGAGGAACTTACTAATCCAGACGAAGAGTTATCTCTTCCTGATTCCCCTCAGTCTTTAAATCTTAGGGAACGTGAATCAATTTTCTACAGCCCTATTCGAACTTCTGCTTGGTATTTATCCTTAACGAATTTTTTAGAGAATCCGGGTATTGCTTTTTCTCCACCTCAAGTTCCATTTAATCCAACACCCATAGGTTACTATCCGTCATCCATTATGGCAGGAGAGTCATCCATGTTTTCCCAGACACCGGAAACATTTTTACATGGTGGTCCTTCTGTTCCTTCGGGATATCAGGCTCTGTCTGGTACTTTCTCCAGAGCAGCTCCTCAACCAATAGAACAAGTGTTATCATCTGGTTTAAGTGGAATTAAAACTGAAACGTTAAATGTAGAGCAAATTTTTATGATGTCTGGTAATGTTCCGAATCCGCAACCTCAAGGCAGTCAGTTACTGCCTTGAGGGCAATCTCAGGGAAATCCGTTACTGCCTGGGGGGAAACCTCAAGGTAGTCAGTTACCGCCTGGGGGGCAACATTCAGGAAGTCAGTTACCACCTGGGGGTCAACCTCAAGGTAGCTTTTTCCCAGGACAAACTGTGGAATCATATTATTTTGGGGGACAACCCCAAGGGCAGTACATACCTCAAGGATATCAACCTTCAGGACAGTACACACCCCAGGGTCAACCCCAAGCTCAATATGCTCCTCAGGGTCCTTATCAACCCCAGCTTCAGTACACGCCTCAGGGTTATCAACCTCAAGGTCAGTACCCAATTCAAGGTTACCAACAGCCTTCTGGTCAGTCATCTTTTCAAGGAGCCGGAAATTTACCACTTACTTATCAACCCTACATTCAACCAGGTTATGGTCCTTATGTTCAACCTTCTGCGGGACAATACCTTGGAATGAATATGGTGTGGGATCCGTCCCAATATCAACAGCCTATGCAGCCTAATGTGCAGTTACCTTTTCAACCTGGACAACCTTTGCTTTCTGGTCCGACCCAGCAACCTGTCCAGCCTACTATTCAAACTCCTACACCTAGTTCTGTTCAGCAGTCTGCGCCTAGTACACCTCAAACTCTGCCTCAAGCTGCTGCAACTGCTTCTGCGTCTGTCCAACCTGTAACACCTATTTCTGGAGTATCTGTAACTCCGAGTTCAGCTATCTCTACATCCGTGCAAATCCCTCAAGTATTTGTACCTCAGTCAGGGCCTTCCGTTCAGACTTCGGTTCAGATGCCTGGAGGACAAGCCGATACAAGTATAGTTGTCACAAGTCAACCGCAATTCACGTATCAACCGTACTAGGGATATCCTCAATTCGGTCCCAGTTCACAAAATCCAAATTATCAGTATCAACCGTACCCTGGCTACACTTATCAGCAGCCTCAACAACCCCAGTTTGGTCTCGTTAATCCTGGTTTTCCAGGAGGTTACACGATTCCTAACGCAAATCCAATTCCCAGTTATCCTGGGTATCCACCTCCTGGAACTGCTTTGGCTACTCAAGGTTTTCGTGACCCTAACCGTCAGTTACCATTTATTGCAACTTTGGATTTACCTGATTTGACGTGCCTTACGAATGATCTGATTTTCTATTATCCGTACTGGCCGCCAATGCCACATAAGTTGCCCAGTGATATACCAAAATTCGAAGGTAAGTCAGGAGAGGATCCATCAAATCACGTCATGACTTATCACCTCTGGTGTGCGTCTAATTCAATTATTGATGATTCAATTCGCTTACGTCTTTTCCAAAGAACTCTTATTGGTCTTGCAGCCAAATGGTACATTGAGTTACCATGAGGCTCATTTAATAATTTCAGTCAGTTAGAAACTGCCTTCTTGACTCATTTTCAGTTGCCTGTCAGATACAACAATGGCACGGAATTATTAACTTCACTAAAACAATCTACGTCTACATATATTTCTGATCATATTCATGAATGGCGACGTAGAAGGCGTTTGGTGAAAGTTTACATTCCGGATCAAATTTTGGCAGAATGGTTTGTTAAATCATTGTTGCCCAAGATCACTGAAGATGTAGCTAAAGCTGGTGTTGTTACTGAAGAGCAAGTAATTTCTCAAGCTCAGTACCTTGACCTCGTTTATACGCAGTCAGTTACTTTACACGAAAAAATCCCCGACCTTCCAAAACAAGGTCAAATAGCTGCTACTCCTTCAGGGTCTCATGCTGCTGATGGTATGATTGGTACAGTCAATACTAAAAGCAAGAAGAAATCTTCAAAGAATTCTTCTCCTATTATAACTTTACCAGATTCCCCGAAAGGAGAATCTTCCCCCGAAATTTCTGCCGACATTCATGTCGTAGAGACATCTACGGCTAATTCTAAATCCGGTGGTAAAAAGAAAGGGAAGAATAAAAAAAAAAGAATTCAAAAGAGAAAACTGATAAAAACGAATCCAATGACGAAAAGCACAAACCTCGCTATCCTTGTTACATTTGTGACAAGGATCATTTTACTAAGGAATGCCCACATCGAGCAGAGGTTGCAAAATTCGTTAAAGGTTCACAACAACCTGTTGTCTTGAAGGATCCTTTTCCGACTCAAGATAGCAAGATGGTTGGTTCCACCTCGACTACTTTAGAAGAGCCAATTTTGATGATGTCTCATGTAAGGATTGCGACGCAATCGCAAGATTATGGTACTAAGAATCTTGTTGATGGTAAAGAAGCAAAATCTTCTAATGCAAATACATCAACTACACCTCCTCTTGTTTCTGGTCCGCTACAGATCGAGAAACAAAATCCAGACTTAATAATCAAATCGCCTGCTAAAGGTGTTCTTCGTAAATCAACTTTCAATCCACATGCGAGAGCTGCTCAGAATTACAACATTGTTGAAGACTTAGCTATTTCCCCTTCAGCAATGTCGGCTTTGGAAGTGCTGCAATCATGCCCAACACAGCGTAAATTGCTTTTGTCTCCTATAGGAGCTGTAGATGTTCAGGATTCTAATCTTATAATCTTTGATTTAGAAAATAGTACACCTCGTCTACCTCATCAAATGGCTTTCCAGATACCAGTGTTAGTAAAAAACAGACCGATCTATCGGACTGTGATTGATGAGGGAGCTTCAACGTGTATTATGTCGATTCAGTGTTGGAAATCGCTTGGTTCTCCTACACTCAACCAATCTCCGATGATTCTTAAGGCTTTTGATGGTCGAGGTTTCCACCCTTTTGGTATTTTGCAGGATTTAGCCATAGCAGTTGAAGGTAAAATTGTAAATATAGATGTGGAAGTGGTTGATGCCCCTCTAGATTACAACCTTCTTCTGGGTTGTAGTTGGTCTTATGCTATGAATTTTGTTGTTTCTTCGGTCTTTAGACTCATAAAATTTCCATATCAAGGAAGGATCGTTACAATAGATCAGTTAACTTATTTTTCTTCCGACCCAGCATCTACAGAAACAATCCAGCACATTGGTAAAGCGGCTATCCCTTATAAGGATGTTGGAGTAGGTTTGATGAAAGATTCTGGTTTACTAGGAAATTTTTCCTTCCCTCCTCCTAATGTATCGCCTCCTACCACAACTATTCACATTATTTCGTCAGACAGTGTTATGTTTGATGATCCTTGGATCATACCTTCTGACTCCGAGTTAGATTCAATTGATGGCATGATGCCTTTGAGTCCATTTGAAATTGCGTATCAGGCTGTACAGTCACTTTCCGACCCCTCTTCAACCGAAATTGATCCAATGGATGGGATCCATGAGGAATCACTTTCTATATCCAGTTCAGCCACAACGACATTTCCTGATCTTGTTCATACTGATGAGAAAATTTGTGATTTTTTATCCGTTGATGATTTACCATGGGAAGATCTACATCATTGATCTTTGTTTTTACCTGAACTAGATCATTTTGAAGATGATTTCGCTTCAATTTTTACTACTGAATATGTCAAAGAACCCCAGAATCCATTACAAAATCCTGATTTGGAGTTAAATTTGGAAAATATCTCTCGAACGGTTCCAATTGACATTTCAATGACTGCCATTCTGGAGCATGTGGCGGTCATATGTCTGGGTATGCCACAGCCCAAAAGATATTGCGCGTTGGTTATTTCTGGCCATCATTATTCAAATATTGTATTTATGTAGTCCGGAAATGCCACAATTGTCAACTTTTTGATCGTAAGATGCACGCGCCACCCGCTCCTCTTCATCCCATAATTGTTGTTGGTCCTTTCGCGAAATGAGAGGGTATCGAATTTATTACATGTAACCCTCACTCGGCTAGGGGGCATGCATATATTATCTTAGCAGTAGATTATTTTACTAAGTGGGCCGAGGCAATGCCTACATTTTCGGCTGACGGCAAGACTGCTGCAACTTTCGTATTTAATCACATAATTGCTAGGTTCGGTGTTGCTCAAGCCATTATTACAGATCATGGAAGTCATTTTCGGAATGTCATGATGACTGAACTGATAAATCAACTTGGCCTGTGCCAAGATATTTCCACTCCATATTATCTGCAAGCCAACGGTCTGGTTGAAGCCATAAATAAAGTTTTAGTCACCATGATTAGACAAATTATTGGTATTCACAAAATGAATTGGCATTCCATGTTATTTTCAGCACTTTGGGCATATCGAACCTCAGTAAAAACATCAACTGGTTTCACTCCTTTTCAACTCGTTTACAGTTTGGAAGCTGTGTTGCCGATTGAATGCGAAATTCCATCACTGAAATTAGCCATAGAATGACTCCCAGCTATGTCTGAGGAGGAGAAACGTTTCTTATACTTGGCTCCGCTAGATGAGAATCGACGAAATGCTGCAATAGCAAACGAAGCTCATGTTAAACGAATAAAAGCTCAGTATGATAGAAGTGTTACCCCTCAAATTTTTTTAGAAGGAGACCTAGTCTTAGTTTATGATCAAACCAAAGATAAGCTAGGAACTGGGAAATCCGTGCCCATGTGGCATGGTCCTTTCATTGTTAAGCGAAAGCTGGCAAAAGGGGCCTATGAGCTGATAGATTTTGACGGTGTCCCTTTATATAAACCCAGAAATGGACTTTATTTGAAGCGATATTATGCTTAAACTTGGTGTGGAGATTTTTTATTAGATTAGATTTCTTTACTGCTGGTGTGTCTTAGATTAGAAGTGTGTTTTTATCACTATTCCTGCTTATCTTATTTTTACTCCTGATATTGCAGTTGTCGACGTCTCTTCAAACCTACATTGGTTTTTCTGATGGTGCTTGTCATAGTACACGGAACATTTCTTCCATAGCTTGGGTTATCTATTCACCCTCTGACGAGTTAGTATCCATTCATGGGGTAAGCCTTGGTCAAAAAATGAATAACATTGCCGAGTATAGTGTAGTGATTGAGTTATTATCTGAATCCATATCATTTGGAATTCGGAGTTTGATTGTTAGGTTGGATTCTGAACTTGTTGTATTACAGCTTAACAGGGTTTATGCCATTAGAAATCCAGTGTTATTACGGTTATTTTTAAGAGTTCATCTCTTGGAACGTGAATTTGATTACATTGAATATCAACATATTCCAAGACATTTAAATACATTAGCAGACGCAGTTTCTTCTAGTATGATAAATCGACATTTGCAATGATCAAAACAGTAAAACAAACAACATCCATAATATGTACACAGATAGCCGGTAAATAGTGATATATCATAGTATAGAAGTGTTTTCAAAAAATATACATCGTCCTCGATCATAGGTTGGAAATGCCTTATGATCGGCAAAATGATAACACAAAAGTAAAAAATATGAGTCTACAACACGATCATCCAATCACTGATGATGATCACGATAAGAAACCACTGCCCGAGCCACCCTACACAGGAACCTCCTAAAAGGCCCTGGAACACCAATCACGTATCTTTGCAATCTGAGTGGGATCTCATCTATGTCTGTCTCTGGAATATCTAGATTTAGACGCTCTAGATGATGCTCTAAAATCAGACAAGATTTTTGCTGATTGGCCTACTGGGGCTTGTGCGGCTGCAACTAGTTGTCTTCTGTCATAGGGCTGGAGATGGGCTGGTCGTCGTGGGCCCACATCTGCATTCAAAAAAAAATTGGTTATTAATTGTCAAGACGATCAAAAATAATAATAATAATTAGAATTTTAGAACTTGTTGAAAATGATTTTACCTGATTTATCCCACTGTTCCCCTATTGGGAGAGTCATCTCCTGGTCGTCGCGGAAATCTATCCCGGCGTATGGAAAGTCCTCGATGACAAAAAGTTGGTGGTCCAACCAACGAAAATATGAAGGAGGAAATCGAACAATCTCAGCGCCCTCAATACCGTGACGGGCCATCAATGCAACCCAACGAACCATCCTAGGTTCTCGGGGTCGACCAGCATCAACAGGAATACTCTGCGGAGCTAGCATGGGTACCCTCTCTAGAGAAAAAGTGACCACGATGGATCCATATCCAAAGTTATTTAGTTTTCCATTTTTCGCTCTAGTTAGTTGGCCTTTTACATTGGCCAGCACAGCTTCGCACCAGTTGAAAATGGTGCCCTGAAAACAGTCTACAACAATGCGCATCTGGGAACTGGTAGCTACATGAAGTGCTCACGTTCTCTCCAAATCACCATCATGTTGATCCTACAATGCATAAAAAGATATGTTAGAACAATCTAATTTGAAAATTTTTGGGCGCCAAAAGAGAAATTGGATTTTGAAATTTAAAAATGCGAGGACCGCACTTTCCCTTTGTACACAGTGCATAGGAACACATGCGCTTTGTGGGAAAATTTTGGACCCACGACTTTTTTCTACATAAGAAATATTCGGAGTCTGCAGGTCCCATGTGTGACACCTGCGGACCTCCGCGGGCGATTTATTAAACTATGTTTCTCCCTTAAAAATAAAAGCTAAAGCCTAAAAATGAATTGTAAACAGATGAAAATCAAGATTAAGAGGTCATGGATTACCTGGGACTGACGGTTCTCGATATCGTCGGATGGATTTTCCAGAATCTTCACAGGAACGTTTTTACCCAAAAGCTTCTACTTTTCACTCTGAACTTGAACGGTAAAAATGAAGTTGAAAAAGTCCTTTTTATAATTTTTTTCGAATAGATGAATTTTTAATTTGTTTATTTTTCACTTTAAAAAGGATATTTTGAAGGCATTTTTACTTATCTTAAATAGGTATGTGTAATGTTTCAATTTTTTGTGCAAAAATTGGATTTTTTAGGAGAATTGATTATTTTTCGACAAAGAGCATACTTTTATCACTTTTTCGAACTCTTTCAAAAATTTACAAAAAATAAAAACATTGGAGTTCTCTTTTAAGCACTTTTCAGACTCTCTAAACATGAAAAGATTTCCGAGCACTTGATTATTCGAACTTGTTAAAGTAAATGAATGATCGTCCCTTCAGTATAAGTTTACCCCTTTTACGGACTGAAATGGACTATTTACGAAAAAGGTATACGTTGACTAATTACGGTCAATAGAGTTCTCTCCCGCATTATTTTATCCTTTTTCGGGCTCGAGAGACTAAATTTACGAAAAAGTACACCCATGGAGTTTTCTTAAGTTTTTCTTTTGACTCCCTAAAATTGAAAAACACCGAGTTTCTCCTATACTGGACTCGTTAAAATTTAACAGTAAAGGACCTGTTCAATTTTAAACAGGAACGAACCACTCCTTCTTAAGGTTCGAATCTTAAACTAAGTTGGACTCATCCGAAGGATGAGCTTATAAACAAGCAAATGTTATCCTCCTCAAGCTTGTCAAAAATAAAGAGGTACTTGCCAGAAATGGTGGGGGAAAAGAGAGAAAAATGACTTGTTTGTTGTATTTTGAATTTTCGAAAATCCAGTTAACCACTCTTGAACACGACACTTTCATTCACCTGGGTTGGGAAATACTTTGCCTAACAGTTAATCGAACCTCATTGAAAGTCTTCATCTAGTTTCTGGGTATTAGCTTTGGGTCAATTGTCACCAAGCCATCTGCAGTGTCGTTATGTTTTCAAGAGGACAGTTCAAATAAACCATTCATCTGAAAAATATCTGTCATCCATTTTGACCTTCCCTGAGTCAATCCTTGCCAATATATTTTCAAAACTTGATCTATGATTTCATGTTGTGGGCTTGCCTACGACGGATCGCTTTCTATCTATGACAACTCATTATCTAGGAAGTTGATCTAGAAATCGTCAATACCTTGAAATCTGCATGCCTCAATGGCAGGTTTCTCGCCTTCGACGACAGGTTGCATCATTGACCTTCGATCGAATGATTCCGTGACATGTTCGACTTCAGATCATTCATTCACATTTCATGGATTGTACTGAGTACTTTGAGAGCCATTGACATTACTGGTGGTTTCTCTCACACTTGTTAACAGTTCACATCATTGACTGGTAATCAAGTGGTTTCTACCATGTTCGACTTCAACACATTTATTCACATGGATAGAATCATACTAGTTCGAGATGCGGAAATCAAGACCCTAGATCTAGTTTCTACCATCCAGGCTGCGAGGAATTTTGTTATCATTTATACAGTGGACTATTTATAAACAAATGGTTGCGTCCATACTGTTTCTACACATGTCTATACTATGATGTACTCAAAATCATTCATGTATCAGAACAGTTTGAGTCAGTTTATAATTAGTTTTGATCTGAGTATGGGAATGCCTACCTCAGCGATGATATGTATACATATATATTTTGCATTGAATGTTTTTACAGGTTCCGACTGGGGTTTCCACAGGATGATCCTTGAAATGATAAAGTACTGCACTCTTCATATATGACAGACTTCAGCATCATCTATTCCAGACTTTTCACTTTAGGGGGCAATCTGTTACACTGAAAATTGTCATCCTGACATTCTGCTATGTGTATGAGCTCATTATTACTCATACTTCTCCCTTTGCAAGTCTAACATATTAGTTCCTCATGTCAAGCCTTGAAAATCAGAGAAATGTTCCTAAAAATATCCTAAACTTTGGTGTCGCACTTTCTCTCTATCTTTCCTGCGGTCCCGCACCTAATGTTCAGCTCTCTTGCGTACCTGAATGCACTTTATCTGTGTTAAAGGTGCGGACCCCTGTAAGATCAAAAAGGCGCAAGTAAATTCCAAAAAGCTCAATAAAAGTGAATTCTAGAAGCTTCCAGAAAATATCTTGCGGTGATAGAACCGCTCTTATGAGGTGCATGTATCCCTTACCTTATGGAGCTAACCCCTTGATGTGAGGAGCTTATCCCTTTGAAGGAGGATTCTATTCCTTCATAGTTGGAACAGAAAACCTCCTCTTTCCCACTATTAAAAGAGGCATTGGGTAGCCTCAAGGGGAGTTCAAACTTTAGAATATTTGAAGTTAAGTGCTGTTGAGATTCAGACTCAGTTAACTAAGACTTTTGTGAGGAGAGATTACATACCTCTTTTCGTCTTGGTTGGAGGAGTGCAAAGCTTATCAAAGTAGAGGAGACTCCTGCTTCGGACCCCGGGAAGGCCTGTGCAACATCAAGGCTCAGGCTGTAAGGTTTTCCTTCTTTTGAAATTAATACAAATATACTCATTTTTCTCAATAAGCTTTCAGTTAATGGTTTATTTCATAGATTCCTTGATCACTATGATAAGCATGGTTTATGATGATTTCTATACAGGTGCTATGTAATATTTTTCTTGTTTGTGACTGCAGGTTTACGAGGAAAACTCCTTCAAGCACGTGAGGGACAACAACGACTTCAAACAAGCGCTGGACATACGGTAAGTCTTTTACACCTCTATAGAGCTTTTTGTAAATCATATATGCTTAGAGAAATATTAGTTTATTTGGCTGTTTGTTGCTAGATACTTTTAGTACTAGGGAGATCGGTCTTGTCCGCAAGACGGATTAATCCACACAACAAGGTCAAAACCTGTTGCTGTGGAAGCTCCTTTGACTGGGCAATATCCCTTACTGACCCTTCACTTCTATCATGGTCATTGTTAAATCTCTTAGAATGTTCTGAAATTTCTCTCCCAGACTTGGATTTAGATCTGTCTGTACCTGAACTTCCACTGAGACTAATACTGGGAGTTGGTTCACTTATGGGTTCCAGGCGTAATTTATCCAAAGGGATAGTAGTTAACCTCCTTTCCCTATATATCTTGAACTCTTGAAATTCTGCTGGAGGAAACCATATTTGGGCCGAATGTAGAACCTCTTTAAGTGTGCCTTTTTCTTGGAACATGTCATCAAAAAGATCATCTTCTTTAGAAAACACTCTTATCTTGACTGCAGTAGTGAAATTTTTAACAATATCATAAGGGTCGAACGGTCTTCTTGGAAACTTTAACAAACGTAAACATGTAATGTTGTTTACTTCTTTAAATGCATGGCCAACATCAAATAGTGAAAAGGCCCCACAGGCCACAGGAAATTGTCGCCAAATAGCCTTCTTTTTATCCTTCAAATCTTTAGTCAAACCTCCTTCTCCACAGGTTTGATAAGCAATTTCTCGTGCCATGAGTTTATCAGGAACATACAAAGGTAAAACGTGAGGGGAAGAAAAAATTCCAAATACCCTAACATATGTAAACAATTCTTCTCCAAACCATCTCACAACAGGAAGTATGTCTATCTCTGCTTCAGAAGAAAACCTTGGAGCATATTTATCATATAACATTCTGTACAGGGGCAACATGATTCCATGGAAAATATTGTAAAAATAGGGAATGAACTTGGAATCCCACAATTATTTGTGATAAATATGAATGGGTAAGGGGTCTTGAGTCGTCCATTTCCAACCCATTAAAGGAAACTTGGAAATATAACAAATTGAATCCATCACATAAGCAGATAAGTAAAAAGGGGGAAAAATTCTCTGAGAAACAGTTCTTTTAGACCGGTAATTCAAAATGGCCGTGGCTAAGTTGTCAGATAATATCTTAGCCCAATCCACAATAGTAGCATTAACAGTAGCATTCAATAATGGTATCCATTTAGATGAAAACTTATTAATGTATGGCTTTCCAAAAAGCCTACAGAGCATAGCAGCAGCAAAGCAATACGGAGAAGTGAGAGAACCAGTACTATACATACCATGTTTATCCTTTTTTAGTGGTTCGTCCCTCCTTGACCAGTCCTTGGTGCATTCTGCCAGGTTTTCATTTTCTTTGGAAAACTTCTCCATAAACTGCTTGTTATAAGTCACCTGTGACTTCGGCAAATGATACATGAGTCTCAAATCTTGTGGACTGAATGAACCAATCAGTTCTTGATCCTGAGTCTTAAACTGTCTGTTTGTAATATCAGTGTTGTCCAGTACCCATTTAACCATGTCTGTGTATGGAAGAAGTTTGGGCCTCGCCGCTATCCGGTGCAAGAATGAGCAAGCTAGCTCTGTAATAGACGCTTCAGAAGACCCATGTGAGCCTGTAGTGGATGTAACCTCCATTACTCTGGGGTTCTCTTCCTCAAGTAGATTATACATGCCCTCCCAAGTAGTAATACCAGCGTCTTTGTTACAAGCGGTGTCTGTATACAAGGGAGTCATTTCTTTGTCTTTAGAACTCAGAGCCTTGTCTTTATTTCCCATTATACCCTGAATATTGCTTTGTATAGTCCTCTGTTCTTCGCTCCTGCAGTTTACGAATTAAGTGAGAATAATGATAGGAAAAAGGTGATGGGAAAGTTTTAAATGCTGAAGACATATAAAATATACCACCTTACGTGAAATAGATCTTCGATCAGAACGAAACCATATTTTATTAATGATTGACAACCAATTCATTGATTAACATTAAAGTGCATAACCAGGTCTCGGTTTATGGAAAGATTTTTTCGTATAATGAGCCTTAAATATCTGTGATAAGGCGATCTGCGATTTGCTTCGCAATATCGTAGATCGCAATCTTGTGGAATTATAATATAACAATAGTGCAATGTCGCAAAATAGCAAAATCGTTGGATCGCAATATCGCAAAACTGCCAGAGCGTATCAAATGAAAATTTTCCGTTAATGTGTTTTTCTGTGAAACGCGATTTGCGATACGTGTCATCGCACATCAGTAATTTGAGGTTTTTCATCGTAACGTATTACATTTGAAGTATGCGATGCGATAAATATTCTTTTAGTGCGTAGTTTCGCATCGCGATCTCGCAATCTTAGAATTCTGCTGGTAAAGGGGTATTCATTTCCTTTTTGCGATGCGATATTTCTTAAAGAATGACTTTATCCTATCTTATCATAAAACTTAAGCTTTTTAAATATTTTTAAAGGGATATTCTCCTAAGTTTATGATAGTAAGTTTTATTGAAAAAAGGAAACACAAGCACTAATCGATTTTTTTTAAATTTTTTGACTAAGGGTCCCCACTTATTTAGTATTAGTGATAATACTAAATAAGAAGGGGGGTTGTTGCTGGTCACAACAGTATGCAAGGCCTCTTCATCATATATTCTTATGTCATATGGAAGCCAACCAATGAGGGGTGAAGAAATTCAGGCCGACAGAGTAATCGCAGGATCTGGTAACTCAACCATGGTATATTCTTCTGGTTATTTTGCTGGAATTCCCCAAAGTGAACATGAGTCATATCGGTAGGACATTAGGGTTAGAAGTTCTAAATTTAATCCTTCACATGCCTCATATTCATTAGATGAAGGCCTATATAAGCAAAGGGAGAATAAATCTAAGAGTACAAAGGTTAAAGAAGGAGGGTGTTTGTTGGTCCTAGGGGAAGGTGTTAAGATGGATTAAGTTATGGATACTGCGGAATGCATTCTGGTTAGTAGAGTAAAAGGGAGAAATTACTCATTCGTACGTTTGAAGAAATGGTTCATGGAGGTTTGGGGCCAAGTATTTGATGTAATGTCGTCAGTGGTCATGATGACCAGAGGTTGATTTTCCATTCCCTTCACAAGGGCCGAGCATGCATCATGGATTCTCACCAAATAATGGCACATTGAAATGGCACCCATAATGATGAAAATATGGTCTACCCTTTTCGAACCTGAGAGGGAGTAATTGGGGGTAGTACTGATATGGGTAAGGCTTCCTAGATTACCCCTCCAATTCTGGACGGAAGATATCTTCAGAAGAATCAGGGATGATTTAGGGACTTTATTGGATTATGATAATTCATTCCATGAGATAGGTAAAATGGATTTTTCTCACATTCTCGTACATATTAACACCAGGAAGATCTTGGTGGAGAGTCTATTTATTCATCGGAGGGGTTATTCTAAATTTCAGAAGCTGGATTATGAGGGTGTGTCATTTCGGTTGAGGAGGTGTCATGAAGTGGGTTATATCTTTAATGATTGACCCCTACTTTCCAAGCCGAAATATGTTGGAGATAGTTCAGGTTGGGATGGTTTAGTAAATGGGGATATACATGTTTTGACCTCTATGTTGTAGACACCTCAGTTTAGCTTGGTTTGACAGACAAAGACGACGGGTAGGGAGGAAGATCGTCAAGCATCTAGACAAAGTCAGTCTACTGTTATGTTAACTCGTGCACGAGCATCTCCATCAGTTCCCCTCCCAGGTACCAATCTCTCTATCCCATCCTCTGATTCTATTATTTATTTGAATCCATATCATTACTCTTCTTGTTGGCAATATGATGCAATGTCTTTTCCTTGATGGCAACCTACTTGATGGAGTTAGCCCTGATGGAAACCTACTTGATGATTCGCCTATGATAAGCAACCTATGTGCTAAAGATGTAAGAATGATGTATCTACAGATCAGTTCAGATGTGACAAAGAGAAAAATTCTAATAAGTGCCAGAAAAATGATAAATATAATATGTCACAACGTATATACTCTACTTTTGTGAAGGGAACCCGCGTATACATTTAGGGTTAGCATATACGCAGTTTTTATGAGGCGAAGTTGCGTATACATGCGAATACGCACGCTCAAAGTCGCGTATGCCTTTTGCGCTCTAAAAACTATGATACCTAGGGGCATTA
The DNA here is from genome assembly GCA_034641835.2 of Pinus albicaulis. Lineage (NCBI taxonomy): Eukaryota > Viridiplantae > Streptophyta > Pinopsida > Pinales > Pinaceae > Pinus > Pinus albicaulis. Next base: position 784,688,744 of record CM076574.1, read on the forward strand.
CCATGGTATTGGCCCACTGTATTGAGCGCTGGATTATCTATTTGATCCCATCTAGGAATACCATTGGAAGTTGTGTGGTTTTGACTCATGGTATTGATAAAGGCTAAATCTATATAAGGAGAAGAAGATCATTGTGCAAGGGTGTGCATGAGTAAGGGTTGTTGATGAATAAATATCTCTAAGGATTATCTGCATGATTGAACTCTGTTCTTAATTGATAGATCTGGATCTTTGATGCACCCATGGATCTGAGGATGGTTCAAGATCTCTAGATCTTGTGATGATGAAAAATCTCTAGGATGATCTGCAGCAGAAGAAATGGTGAAGATCTGGCGCAAAGTCTGCTGAAGATAATGAAGAAATCTGGGTAAGTTTATAGATCTAATCTGTTTTGTAAAGTTTTCCATTTACAGATCTATACGCTAGTTGGTCTCTGCAAAAGCGTGTGTATACGCGGTCTCTATTAATGAAAGGCACGTATAGGGTTTTCTGAAGAATAAAATACACAAATTATATGCGGGTTGGTGTGTAGGAAAGCGCGTATGTATGCGGCTTCAGTAAAGAAAAGTAGCGTATGATATTTGATTCAATGAATTTTCAGGGTTGAGTTTACATCTGCATATCTATTCTAAAGTCTGGGTTATCTCTGATATTCTGGTTACAGTGGTCTCACTGTTCTATTTGAAGTATTGGGCAAAGCATGTTTGTTGATAAGTGAAGGGTTGTGTTGAAGCTGTTTGATCCAGTATGAAAATTGATGAAATGTGGTCTGCAGTGGATCTAAGGGTTGAAGCCTTTAGTATGAAAGTAGAAGCTTTCTGCTAGTAGAGGCTGGTGCTAATATAAGGGGGTAGTAGCTCCCTTCCAGGAGAGGCTGGTAAACAAGAGCAGGGGGTTGTAGCTCCCTTCCAGGAGAGGCTGGTAAACGAGAGAAGGTTGTAGCCTTCTGAAGATGGGTTCCTGCGTGTTGGTATGAGTCTGCGCCAGTACATGGTTGTAATATGTTTTCTTTATAATAAATATTGAAGAATGAGACGACGACAGCGGTGGTTTTCTCCCGACTTGGGTTTCCACCTTAAATCCTGGTGTTCATGTGTGTTGCTTATGTGTGATGGTTTATTCTGTTTTTATTGCACATGCTTACTGCTTAACATCTGATGAATAGATGATGCAATGATTTAAGAATCAAATACATAATAAGAGCTCTGAGCATACGCGAGTTTCCTTAAGGATATCCGCGTATATACGCTAGTTTTGTTCTGTAAATTAGCGTATGGGTTTTGAGAAAATAAAAGTAAAAAGTTTATCAGTTAGCTCTAAATATTGATTCACCACGCCCCCCCCCCCCCCTCCCCCTCTCAGTATTTTTCCCAAAACTTCTTTATCTAGTCATTCTATTAATCATGGGGTGCTACTATCCTTATGAAATATGAGTGCTATTACATTTCCTATGGCCTTGTCCTTGTATGTTGTTCAGAACCTTTCCCCATCATCCCTTTTTTGTCCCTTTCTTCATAAACTTCAACGATGTAAATATCATTTGAATCTAACATGATAAATAGATACAATTTGAGGTCGTTATCAAAATTCCCAAATGTGTCGGGTGCAAGTATAGGTATTTCATCACCTTCTAAAATTCCCAAAGCACCTAGAGGTAGACAATCCAATATTTCGAAATACATTCACAAAGCTGGTGTGGATGTAGCAGAGGGAAGACAATTATACTTAGATGGGTTTCTTAGAGAAAATTGCACCCCGATCGTTGTTTCTCGATGAAGTGGATTTCTTTCAACTATCGAGGGATGGCTAGCCCTGCAAAAAAAGTAGCTCTCTAGAGATTATTTTATTCTGAAAGGTTGGATTTGATCTTATTAGAGGAAACACTAGGGAATAGTGTGAAAATTGTTACTTTTTTAGAATATATGGTAAAGGGATGGTTTTTCCATGCCTTAGATGCTAGAGGCAAATCTGGTGGTATTTCCATTGGAATTAACTAGAGAACGATGAAGCTTGTGAATGTATGGGGAAGGGAAGGTTTACTAGTGGCTGATGTGATCCCTAAAGAATTGGGCATATAAGAAGTAAGGACATGTAAACGTTCATGGGACATGTCACAATAAAATAGCATATTGGGAAGATATTATGAGATTGTCATTTATTCAAGCCAATAACATCATAATAAGCGGAGATTTAAACTTTTCTTTGGGTTATGCAGAGTCTTAGGGGAGCCATGCTCAGGTGGAATCGCTCACTGGGTCCTTTAAGAAATAGTTGTAGACCAAAATTTTTTTGATATTGAAGTGGTCTGCCTCTAAACCACTTGGAGGAATCGTTGGATGAGGGATGCCATGTTAGCTAGACAACTAGAAAATTTTATAATTAAGGAAGTAGTGATGGATACGATATCATTGATCAGAAAATGGGTAGGATCAGGAGGTATATCAAATCATTCACCTATTTTCTTAGAAGAGGATGGTATTTTGCCAAAGTTGCGAGCATCATTCAAATTTAATTCCACATGCTTAAGATATGAGGAGTTTCACAGGATTTTCAAGGAGGTTTGGCAGGCCTGCTCACTCAAAGAAGAATGATCACCTGCTCAGAAATTGGCCGAAAACATAATTCGTCTGAAGTAGAGGAATATTCAATGGACCAAGAATAAGAAGAAAAAGGAAGATGAATCCCTTTATAGGATTGAGGCTGAGCTGGCCCATTTGGAGGACCCTGATGGTGGTGGGGTGGAAATGCGAAGGTGGGTTACACTTTCGTGAGAAACTTGCTCGAAAATTTCACTTGTGCAGATGTTCAGCCGAACTTTTAAAAATAGTTCGGCTGAACTTTTTTCGTCATTTTCTGAACTTGTTATGCCATTAATGTTGACAACGTATCTAACCAAATCTTTTTCTAGAGTCAGTAAAATCAAAGATAATAGTTCGACCGAACTTTTAAAAAAAGTTTGTCCGAATTGTTAAAAAATTTCGGCCAGACTTCTTTTAAAAGTTCGGTCGAAAATTTTCTTATAAATATAGAAACCCGTAGAAATATTTACTACGATTTTATTTTACCGCTACCTGACCGTTTCAAAGCAGGTTAGAGAGTAGGTTGGAGAGATTTTAAGTGATTCTGTTGCAGTTTTTTAGGTTGGAGAGTGGGTTGTAGAGCGGGTAAGTGATTCCGTTACAGTTTTTGAGGTTGATTAATTTTTTTTTTTCATTAAATATTGGATGCTAATTTTTTTACTGTGTTTTGTTAGTTTTTTTTGCAGGAATTTGGTGTCCTCATCTCCTTGGCGTCCTCATCTCTTCCGCTTCGTTTGTTCCAGGTAGACTGTCATTTTTGTAAATTAACAATAGATTGTTAATTTGATTAATTAATAGTAGAATATCCGTAAATTATCCTGAATGTGTTAAAAATATATATGAATTATCTTGATTGTGTTAAAAAATATTTATGGAGGTGCAATTCTGCATTATATATTATTTATTTTTTAATTTTTTAATTCATAGATATTTTTATGGATATGCCAAACTAAGATGAAAAAACATCTTCTTATTAATATCTAGTGCCTAATTTTGTTTGAAATTATTGCATTATGTATTGGGATATTTGACATCCCCATACATTAGGTTTCCTGCAAACAAATTTCCACACTTATCTTACCATCGATTGTCTAGTTTAGTCCTGATGCCCATATGACTACCCCATTAATGGGATCATATTACAAGACCACCTTCACTTCCAAGATCCCAAGTCCCAAGATGTGATAGAGATCCAAGATCGATCGTAATGGAACACAATCAACTCACCATGGATTTATTTTTATGAATTCGGTATAAACCCATTTCTACTTGTGGCTTTTCTTGCTGCATCTCTCCCACCGTATAGAGGCCTCAGTGAAAACATAGATTAGGGACAAAATAAGAATGAGTGAACCATCTATATACAATATTCCAGTCATATCTAGTAATCAATAGAGCTTGTAATCTAAGGATGCTTAATTATACATGATATTTCTACAATGGCTTTAGCACAGTGATTTGTAGGATGAATAGAACCAATACCATTGACTGCTACTAATGTGAAATTTTGAGACCCCATCTCCTTTTGTCGAGAAGGAAGCCTTCGAAAATATTAAGGTTCATAAAATTATGAGCGTTATGTTGCCCCAACATTGCATAAACCATAATTTAGTAAGGATTTCTCATTGTATACTTTTGCATCTGATCATTCTCTTGCTGCAGTACTCATGCAAAAGGATGAAAAGGGAGGTGAATACCATATTTCATTAATTACCACTAATCTACAAGGAGCTAAACTAAAATACCCATCCATGGAAAAACATGCGTTCACTGTCTTTAAGGATGTCAAACAATCTGAGCCTTATATACTATAGAACCACAACAAAGTTATAGAGGGAATATGGGGGTCGATTTGGTTACATATTTTCTTTGGTTTTATTACTATACAAGAAAATGAAATTAAAAATGGTAAATATTCATGCTTACCATGTTTTATTATGCTAACATAACACTTGAATTTAACTAGTAGTGATGACGTCTATAGAACCAAATTGTGTATGTATGGTAGCTTGGGAAGGAGTATGACATAGTGTATCATCACTATAGTTATATGTTCAAATTTGAATCCTCTGTACACCACTCTTTTGCATTTCAACTTAGGCTCTTCCCTATCAATGTTCCTTCTTCCCTTTTTCACTACTAATATGCCTTAATATCAAGTTTAGTATTAATGTTGGCTTCTTTGTATTAGAAAATACAATTGTAAAACATACAAAAATCACAAAACGTAGGGAGCATGATGTCAAACCAAGAGGTAACTCTGCAAATCAGAATGTGTATTAGATGAAGAATGTGAATGTATTTATACATGGAGGTGAGGCTATTGGGATTCACTTCCTAATGACTCTTGGCCTTCCTTATTTCCTAATATAGTTTATATACAATATTAAATATCCTCACGCAACCCTTAGGATTAGGTGTCAACATTCCCCCCTTTAATCCGAAGGGATGTTGGTGAGTCCAAGCATCGATCTGAACTTTTCAAACTTTTCTCTTCCAAGTGCTTTGGTGAAGATATCAACGGTTTGCTCATTTGTGGAACAATGATGTAGATGGATGGTTTTGGCCTAAACATGATGTTGAATTAGATGGTATTTTGTATTGATGTGCTTTGATCGATCATGGAACTTTGGGTTCTTGGCCAACTTTATTGCAAAAGTGTTGTTGATCATGAGTGGTGTGGGATACATTTGTTTCATCTGAAAATCTTCTAGGATTTTCCTAAGTCACACAATTTCCTTTGTTGCTTCATCTGCTGCCACGTATTCTGCCTCGGTCGTGGAATCTGTTGGAACTGACTATTTGCGTGATCTCCATGAGACAGCTCCTGATCCAAGACTCATGGTGTAACCTGTAGTAGACACCCCTGTTTCTTTGTCCCCATCAAAGTCTGAATCAGAGTATCTGATCAAGCTGAAGTTGCCTACCTGTGTATATTTGAGTCCAAAGTCTTGAGTCCCCTTCAAGTAATTTAAAACTCTTTTCGCAGCAGACCAATGTCCTTCACAAGGTTTTTGCATAAACCTTGAGAGGATTCCAACAGCAAATGAAATGTTAGGTCTGGCAGTGGTCAGGTAGATAAGACTTCCTATAAGTTGTCTATACTTAGTTGCATCCTCGAATTCCTTCCCTTCAATGGATGTGAGCTTCAAGTTTTGTTCCCTTGGAGTGGTTAAGGGATTGCATTCATCCATGCCAAACTTGTTCAAAAGATCTCTAATGTACTTCTTTTGAGAAAGAAATATTAATTTAGGATGTTGAATTACTTCAATACCCAGATAGTAATGAACATAACCCAAATCAGTCATTTCAAAACCTTTCTTCAATTCTTTCTTCATGGATGCAATATAGCTCTCATTCTTCCCTGTCATCAAAAGCTCATCTACATACACCACAAGATATACAACTTTTTTTCCAAATTTCTTAACAAAAAAAGTTGCATCATCAAAGTCAAAATGTTTGAAGTCAAGTTTCAGAAGATGCTCGGTTAATTTCTCATACCAGGCTTGTGGTGCTTGCTTGAGGCCATACAAAGATTTTATAAGCTTGCAAACTTTGTGTTCTTGGCCCTTTACAACAAATCCTTCTGGCTGGGACATAAAAACTTTCTCCTTTAGATCTCCATCCAAAAAGGCGGTTTTTACATCCATATGATGGACTTTCCATCCATTCTGAGCTGCTAGGGCAAAGAGAGTCTAGATGGTGGCCCATTTTGCTGTGGGGGCAAAAGTTTCTTCAAAATCAATTCCTTCTTTTTGTGCAAAACCTTTTTCCACAAGCCTGGCCTTGTGCTTGTCAAGTGAGCCATCTGCTTTATACTTGTTCTTGTAGACCCACTTATAGCCAATTGGTTTTGTTCCCAAAGGCAGATCAACTAGCTTCCAAGTGCCATTCTTTATCAAGGCATCATACTCCTTTTGCATCGCTTCATTCCATTTATCAAGAGAATCGGCTTCTTTGAAGGAAGTTGGTTCATGATCTGTAGACAAACTCAATTCACAATTATAAGCAATATCCATATCAACAAGAGAATCAGAATTATCTACGTCACCTTCATTTTTTTTAGTGGAACTTCTTGTTCCTATTTTTCCAACCTCATCGAGATGAACATTCTCTAGTGTCTTTGTCAGCCATTTTGGAGGACCTTTCTGAGATGGCCCAGGCTGCTCATTTGACTGAGTTGGGATTGAGTCAAGATTCAATCTCTCAATTCTGTCAATCACATCATTCAATGTGTCATCTGTGGTTGTTTCTTCATGTGGGGGAGAGAGTGCTTCAGGAAATTATTCCACAGTTTGATTCAATATAGGAATCCCCCCTTCAAGGTGTGGAATATGATTATCAAATTCTTGAAAAGACTTTGCATGTGTGAATCTATCCAATCGATCAATTTTCCGCTCAACAACATTGTCTATCTTGGAGGATTCAAGGAATATGACATCTCTTGCTATTACAAACTTCTTATTGGCTTCATCATAGAGACAATATCCTTTGGAGGTATTGTAATACCCCAAGAAGATACATTTTCGACTTCTAGCACCAAGTTTATTCCTTTGTCCCTTGGGTATCGAGGCATAACAGGTGGAACCAAGGACCCTGAAATGCTTTACCGAAGGAATGTGGCCATGCCACATTTCAAAAGGATTTTTGTTTCTAATTGAACTTGAAGGACACCTATTCTTTATGTAAACAACAAATAGAACTGCATCAGCCCAAAACATCAATTTTACATTCTTGAAAAATAACATGGAGCGAACCATATTTAAAATAGTTCTGTTCATCTTTTAGCTACACCATTCTGTTGGGGATTATACGGCACAGTTGTTTGATGTTTGATCCCATGTTGAAGAAGATAATTTTCAAATTCATTTGAAGTGTATTCTTTTCCATTATCAGTACGTAGAGAGCCAATATGAGTTTTTACAACAATTTCAATCCATGCATGAAAAATCTTGAATGTTTGAAAAGCATCAGACTTGTTCTTCAATAAGTAAATCCAACACATTCTGGTGTAGTCATCAATAAATGTCATCATATATTTATTTCCATTTGTAGAAGCAAAAGGCATAGGGCCACATAAATCTGAGTGAATAAGCTCAAGTTTTCTATGTGCTCTGGAGTGTGAATCATGAAATGGTTGTTTTCTATGCTTTCCTAGAATACAAGCATCACATTCCTCAGGTTTCCTAGGAATTGTAGGCAGTCCATTAACACCATTTTTCTTCAACAAACGAAGGCTTTCATAGCTTAAGTGTCGAAATCTGGCATGCCATAAAATAATTGATGGGAATGTACCTTCATCATGATGTGAACTGAATGCAAAGTTTTAAGCATGAGAAGATGAACCTTTCAGCTTCAAGAGTCTTCCTTCTTATATTCCCTCCATGACAAGTGAGTGATCTAATGCTTTTCTGACCTCTACCTTGCCATAAAACAAGTGAAAAAAGTGTCCTTGCTGGCGGATTTTGACCAGGGACAACAAGTTTCTCCTCAACTCAGGGAGGTATAGAACCTCATGTAGAATATGATCTGGAAGACCAGGCAACCTAAGCCTAACTGTGCCAAGCCCTGATGGCTTGAGTTTGGATTTATCTGCGAAGTATACTACTCCATCAACTTTTTCAGTAAATTCTTCAAAAAAATCTTTTCTAAATGTCATGTGACATGTTGCTCCTCAATATAGCAACCAATCATCTCTCCATGAAGTAAATGAAACATCAAACAAGTCTTCAGTTACTCCATTGTTACAATGTGCTAGAACATAATGAGTGGATTTAGGTGCTTTACCTTTGTCTTTGTCATTAGTTTTACCTTTGTCTTGATTTCTTTGCTGCTCAATTTTATCCCAAGGTGTCTTGCATGTGGATGCATCATGCCCGTCTTTATTGCAACGTATGCAATGAAGATTGGATTTGTCAGATTGTTTGCCCCCCCTTCCTCTGGAGTTTCTTCTTCCTCTTCCTCTTCATCCACCTCCTCCTCTGGAAGGATCTGGAGCATGACTCCTTTCTCTATGTGCAAATTATGCAGCCTCTTCAGAAGATGAAGGGAATTTCATATTCCTGAAATCTTTCTCTCTTTCTGCAAACTTTTTCTCAAGGGAATTAAAGGTGATATGCTCAAGGTTTCCACTTTCTTGCAATGACTCAAGATAATGTGAGTAAGTCAGATATAATGCCTTAAAATATGCTATGAGAGATATGTCAAATTTTACACCAGTGTTGTCAATGTGATGCATGATAGATCTTACTTCTGAAGCTAAAGCAAGGGGATCATCATTCTTCATTTCAAGACTGAACAACTTAATCATCAATTGAATAATTTCTAGTTTTGAATGTGAGTCATAGAGTTCTTTTAGCTTGCTCAAGGCTTCATAGGCATTTGAAAATGGTGAAATATGGCGACTCACCTCTTGATTTACGAAAGATGCAATCAAGGCATAGGCCTTGCAGTTCTTGTTTTCCCAAATGGCGAGCTCCTTGTCTGAAGTGGGCTTTTCTGGTGGATTTCCTTCTTGTCCTTCACAAATTCCTTTCCACAACTCATTAAAAATGAGAGTGTGCCTGATTTTTTGAGACCATTCAAGATAGTTCTCCTTGCCGGGGAGAACCACCCCTACAATAGATATGAGAGAATGCATTTTTTTTAAGGGAAAAAAGAATTACTTTGCTGGAAATTTTCTTTTGAAAAAAAACTTTGCTGGAAATATACTCAATTCTGCAAAAAAAAAATTATATATATTTTTTTTGTTTGGGAAAAATTTTGTGGGGGCAAGATTATGAATGATAGACATTATGAATGGGTAGTATTAAATGGGGTGGTATTAAAAATGGGGTTAGGTTGTTATAGCATCATTTTTCACCCTCATGTGATTCATGATTATCTCGTTGGCCTTGGGCACCCATTCCCACAGACTTGAACAAAATTCATAAAAAATAGTGTTAAAAATCCCATACGCGGGTATGCCCAGACTTTTCCGCGTGTATACGCGAGTCCATACACACTTTTCTGCGTATGCCATTAAAATCATTAAAAATATATATAAAAATTCCCTATTTTCGGGCTGGGTTGATGGTTACTTCAGTAGTTCAACCACCCCAGCATGTGGCCAACTGTTTCCAACTGATTGAAACTACTTTGAGGGAGTATAAAAGCGCCTCATGTGCATGGCCTAAGGGAGAGAGAAATTATAGATATTATACTCTATTGGAATCCCAATTCAAGTCTGATTTCTCGTGCCTCCTGCACTTTCCTAGATTTTTACAGGAAACCCTTTTTTCCTGGAGATGTTCATCAGTTTATATGTCATCTCGTGTGCACAAGTCTTGAAAGTATCCTAGCGAGGAAAGGGCGGGATGGATTTGGACGACGGTCTTTTTGAAGATCGTGGAAGGATTCAGGTGATCTCTTCACTTTTTATTACTGTACATGCTGTTCGTAATGAAGAAGAACCATCTTGTTCCTGAATTCACGTGTTAATATCTGCTTGCATATGTGAAAAGATTATTATTTAAGCATTTATTATTGTTTATATGATGTTTCACATGGATTTCACTGACATTTAGGATAAATATATGCTGTACAACTAGATTTCCGTGCACGTTTCTTCTTGGTTTTCAGGTTCAAGAGGAAGAAGGATTGTTGGGGGTTTGGACCCGCGGGATCTACATCAAACGTAGGATTACGGGTGAGTTCTACTATCGATGTTATCTAGTTTTTAGCATACAAGTGTGGTTGTGTGAGTCCTTCTTGAATAGCATGCCCTGATCTGTGGAGGTTTTGACTCAACAAACCTCTAGGGAGTTATTTCCCGAAACAGAACTGGCGACTCCACTGGGGATCGCATTCTTGTGATTCCCCTGTTGGGTGGTTTCAGTGGTTTTAAAAGTTTCCAACAGTTTTAATCATTATTTCCAATCCAGTTAACTTTTTCTCAGTCAGACTGAAGACCTAGTTCTTTATCCAGGCTTGGTCATTTTTGTTTTTCATTATTTACCTTTCCATACGCAATTTTTTCTATACACAGTCGCGTATTAACGCAGTTTTTGTTAAAGGAAGTCGTGTATACGCGGGTTTCCTTTGACACAGCCGCGTATGCACGCCTGTTGCAAAACTACCAAGTAGCGTATGCCTGGGCAAATTTTGAAATTTTTGATTTCTTGACTTTTTGGTCTTGTCTGCCTATGGAGACCTGTTCTTGCAGTGTCTTTATAGTCTCTGGATTGTGTTGATAGTGGTTATTGGTCTTTTTCTCTCTTGTTTGGTTGAAGACTGTCTTATTAGGAAAATCTTGTTTTTTAGCGCTTGCATTTCTGGTTCGAGTACCAAGATCTCTTTCTGGGGATTCTTCGTTGTTCTGCTTAATCAGAACAGAGAGCTTCTACTCATATACTCTTTCCTCATTTTATGTTTTTCCTTGCGCTTCGATTTTTGCCCATTTTTTAGTTGGTTTTCTTGAGTTCATTTGACTAGGTCTTGTTGCAATTTTTGAAGAGTCTTTCTTGGTTCTTTGAAGTTTTTGTTTGCTGCAAGGTTGTACTATTATTCTGGGCTGAGTTACTGAGTTTCTTGCCTTCTTTTGCTCATATAAATCTTGCTACCAAGTGGCACTATAAGATTTGGAGTGTTTTTGAATTTTTGCTTGAAATTCAGAGTTGTTTGGCTTGGTAATTGGATAGTTTTCTTGGTCTCTTCGAGCTCTTATTTTTATAAATTCAAAAGCTCAAAAAACATTTTGTTTTGTCATTTGCTTTTGTTTTGCATTTTTGTTTTCGTTTTGTTACATCTTTTGAAGCTTTGTTGAGATTTCTTGCCTTTGGTTTCTGACTTGATTTGGGAAGGGAATTGTCATTGGTTTCTTCCTCTTGTTTCAAGCATATTTTGGTGTCTTTATACTGAGAGTTTCTGATTTTGGGAACTGGTTTTGTGGACAACCAAAAGCTGATAAAATTGAAGGATTCTTGGGAAATTTCTCTTTTCTTTGTTAGATTTTGCATCTTAGAATTTGCATGCTCTTAGTAATTTGCATTAGGTTCACTTAAGAAATTAGTATTTTTCATAATTTTTGCGAGTGTGAATTTTGTTATCTGAAAAGAAAAAATATAGTCTCGTAGAACCTGTGAAGAAATTTCTTTTCATCGAAAGGCAATTACTGCATTTGCATGTAGTTTGGTTTTCATTAATTTCTTTTCTGCTTCATAAAACACCACAAGTTTCATTTCCATATCCCATTGACCTAATATAACAACCAATTAAAATAAGCGCTATAATTTAAAAACAACTAGCAAGTTTTTTATTTAAGTGTCATACACCAACTAGCTAGGTTTTAGGGCCTTGGATTAGGTGAGTGGAGAGTTAACTCTCCAAGGCCGCTCAAACTAAAACATAAAAGTTTATTAATTAAGCGAAATCCAACTCCGTTAGGTCGACCGGGAAAGCTCTCCTCCAGAGAGTCAAGTGCGAGGGGAAGTGAAGGCTGAGAAGAGAGATACCCCCTCTCGGATTTGCTTGATCTTGCCTCAAGACCGTTTCGCCCGGCTTCTGACACAGATTGGTGCCCATAGTTGCCATTCCTAGGTTCCACACAGGTGACTGCGGGGGGGAATACCAGTGGTACCTGAGGCAGACGTCGTATCACTTCCAGCAGTACTTCTAGGGGGTGCCCTTGCGAAGCTTCGGTACTTGTGCCAGCAAAGGCTGTTGTTAGGAGGTCGGTGTAACTGTTTCTATTACCTTCGCCAGTAGGCCTGGGCTGTAATTATCCCAGACTACTTTCGGGAGGTCCTATTTTTCGCTTTCTCGTATTTTGGTGTCCGGTCCTAATCACCTGAAGCGGAAATACCTGAAGGCTACTTGCTTGGCTGTATCTTAGGGATTTTTTGTAGTGAGTGCTCTTTGTTCCTAGCTTGCTTAGATTTATACTTTTTTGAGAATAATTAAAATTTGTTAAAGTGGCTGATCAAGCGCCTCGTTAATCGAGGAGAATTCAGGGGTTATCTCTCGAGAGTGCAGAGCCTTCTTCAAGAAGGCGTAGGAGTAACATAGCAAGTGAATATCACCCTGTGGCATTTGACGCAGTGGAGAGTGATTCTCCACAAGGGCTTGAAGGTCTAATAGTTGGTTCTGGTGTTGGTTCCGAGAGGAGCGTTCCTCTCACCTCAAGAGTCTTGTTTCCGGGAGAGTTAGGAATAGAAGTAGAGGAAGTACCTGAGTCTCCTCAGTCACTTCCATCTCCTTTTCCTCCTGATTATCAGTTTGTTGTTGAGTACATCGGACCTGAGTATGCAATACCAGAAGATCCTCTTTTTTATTCATACCTTTCGATGGCCACGACTGGGAACGCGGCTTCTGCTGTGAGTGTTGCAGGCATTCAGACTCCTACTTCAGTTGAAGGAGGGGTCACTATTGCTATATCTACGATTGCTTCTAGTACTACTGTGTTTGGCTCTGGTTTCACCCAAGCACATGCTTCTCAATCTGGTCCCTTTTCTTTTGGAATGCCCACTAGTGGGATTCCTCCTTTTTCCTTTTCCGCTGCTGCAGCTGCATCTGCACCCATGTCTTCCATGGCTAGTCGGTCAGCTTCTTTTCAAGGGTTCCCCTTCGGAACTGGGCATATTCCTAGTTCAAATCCTTCTTTAGGGTCTTTTCCTTTTACTTCTCAGACTCAAAGTTTTAACCCTTGGTCTGGAGGTCAGAGTTCGACTACTTTTACAGGTTGGAACCCTATATTTACAACAGTGGGGGAAGGGAATCAGTTTTACGCCGGTCAACAAGGGAATGTTTCTTTCCCTTCGTCGAGTGCTTATCAGAATTTTTCCCCTCTTTCTAATGCATGGAACCCCTATCAGGGGCTTTCTTCTTCATTCAATACTTCAGGAGGGGGAACTGGTCCGGTCTTTGGTAACTCTACGTTGGGAGGGGGTCCTTCTCCAAATGTTGGGTCTTTTGGCCCAAAATTTTCTACGAGTCCTTTTTGGCAACCTGGTACCTCATCAAATCCAGGGTACTCTTTTCAGAATGTTGGGAATTCATCCCATCAAGGATGGAATCCTCAGGCTCCGCCTCGTTTACCTTTTCTGGCAACGTTGAACTTGCCAGATTTGTCGAAATTGACGAATGATCCGATCCGATATAGTCTGGGGTGGCCTTCGGTTCCTACCAAACTACCTTTAGACATTCCAAAATTTGAAGGCAAGAATGGAGACGACCCGGCTGACCATATCACCACCTTCCATTTATGGTGTTCTTCTAACTCCTTGATCGACAATTCGATTAGGTTGAGATTGTTTCAACGCACCTTAACTGGAAACGCTGCCAAGTGGTATATTGAGTTAACTAGGGGCAGTTTTGCTACGTTTGGAGATCCGGCTACAACATTTCTAAATCATTTCCAGTTTCCTTTCCGTTATGATGCCGGGACTGAACTCCTAGCTAATTTTAAACAGGACGATGCAACCCACATTTCTGATCATATTCAGGAATGGTGGAGAAGGAAGAGGCTTATTAAAGCTCATATTCCAGGAGAATTCCTTTTGGAATGGTTTCTGAAATCTTTGCAGTCAGATATTTCTAAGGAAGTGTCCCTGTCCGAGGTATTTTCCGAGGAGCAGGCCATTTTTAGGGCCCAGCATCTTGAATTGATATATTCTCAGTCTAGGGTCCTTCATAAATATTTGCCTAATGCTCCTCGCTCCAAATTGTGTTGGGAAAAATACTGAGAGGGGGGGGTGAATCAGTATTTAGGGAAAACTAAAACTTTTTACTTTTCCATGCTCTAAAACCCATACGCGAATTTTCTGAAGACAACTAGCGTATACACGTGAATATCCTTTATAAAACTCGCGTATACACAAAGATCTAATTATGCCATTAATTCTTCACTTATATCATTCCATCATTCATTCATTAGATGTTCTATAAACAGTAAACATGTGCGGTAAGAACAGAATAAACCATCACACAAAGCATCACACATGAACACCAGGATTTTTAGGTGGAAACCCAAGTCGGGAGAAAACCACCGCTGCAGTTGCTCAGCCTTCAATATTTTATTATAGAGAAAAACATCTTACAACATATGTGCTGGCGCAGACTTGACCAGCACGCAGGCACCCACCTGCGCTCGTTTACCAGCCTCTCCTGGAAGGGAGCTACGACCCCCCGACTCGTTTACCAGCCTCTCCTGGAAGGGAGCTACGACCCCCCGATCTCGTTTACCAGCCTCACCTGGAAGGGAGCTACGACCCCCTGACTGAAGGCTACAACCCTCAGCACCTCTATGGACCACGTTTCATCAATTTTCACACTGGATCCAACCAACTTCAATAGAGCACAACTTGCAGGCCTCGTTTCATCATATTTTCAGACTGGACCCACTCCACACATTTAAGCTCAATCATACAACCAAACTGATACAAACAACTCAGAACTGTAGAATACAGATAGCAGTAACTCAGTAGAACAGATCAGACATTTCATACCCCATGCTTCAGCAAACCCTAGTTTTCATACACGCTTTTCTTTCACTGATCCCATGTATATACGCGCCTTCTACCATACAAACCCGCGTATACTTCTGTACATATTACAGAGCTAATTTCATTGCGCATACGCACTTTCTCTTCAGCGAAGTCGCGTATATACGCGCTTCTTATGCGGAAAACTAGCGTATGGTTCTTTAGACATTTAGGTCATTGCAATTCTTCAGAACAGACACATCACACAGATTTTACCCTTTACGTCAGACAGATGTTCGCCTCATCTCAGATCTAATCATTCCATAAACAGATGTAGCAAATACAAATACATTTCAGATCTAGATTCTCTTCTTCATCATTTTCTTCATAGGTGCTTCATGCATTCAGATCTATCATTCAACTGTAACCCTTTCCATTCAGATATACTTCAGAGAGAAGTATTCATTCAAGCTCAGACATCTTGCACCCACACTCATGATTTTCACAATGAATTTCTTCTCTTTATATAGGTTTACCCTTTTTCAATACCATGAGCCAAAACCACATTACTTCCAATGGTATTCCTAGACGGGGTCATTTAGACGAATCATTACCCAATACAATGGGTCAATACCATGGTGGTTACCCCTGGTTTTGCACTTTATGAGCGCTTTTGCCCATATGCGACTTGGCACGTTATTACCCGCGTGCATACGCAACTTCTCCTAGACAAAACCGCGTATTCCTTGAGACATACTCTTTTCATCATAGATCTAGCACATATTGAATTCCTTTCTTCATTACCTTCTGTACTTTCTGTAGATACATCAGATTTACATCATTTAACAAGTTCATCAAGTAGGTTTCCATCATCTTCATCAAGTGGGTTGCCATTCAAGGACAACACTCTATCAAGTGGGTTGCCATCAAGGACAACACTCTGCATCATATTGCCAACAATCTCCCCCTTTTGACTTGATGGCAACCACGATGGTGTTTGATCACTACAACAGATAGATACAATAAAAACATAATGACACCATGTCACTCGCTTCATTCTTTGACACCATTCTTTCTCTCCTCTATTCAAACACCATATCACTCTCCCCCTTTGACATTAAGGGCAAAGGGCGGAACAACACCAGCACAAGGTTTTTCTCCTCATGTAGAAGGAAGCATTCTGCAGATCTGATGTACACTGAAGTGACCAAGCTCCCCCTGAGCTCATGCTGAATCTTCAAACATATTTTTCAATGAATTACATGACTCTATGACCTTCCTATCACCAAAGACTCATACTTACATCAAAGATCCAACCAAGTGGATTTACATAGGAGA
This sequence comes from Pinus albicaulis, assembly GCA_034641835.2. Taxonomy (NCBI): domain Eukaryota; kingdom Viridiplantae; phylum Streptophyta; class Pinopsida; order Pinales; family Pinaceae; genus Pinus; species Pinus albicaulis. The sequence continues at coordinate 784,705,119 of CM076574.1, forward strand.
CTCAAGTACCCAACCAAGTGGGTTTACATATTTTGACTCAACTACCCAACAAAGTGGGTTTACAAACTGAACAAGTCCTTACATGACTGAATATTACAAAATTACACCATAGGTCTCAACATGACCTTTTCATCAAACTACAAATATGACATGTCATGTCCAATACCAGAAAGACCTCAAGAGAGATCATATATCAGAACTATCATAATGCCAACAATGCATTATACTCAGCAAGGCTAGGGCTCCCCCTGAAAATGTGCATCCAAACATCCTTTCCATATGACCAAGGCTCTTCCTTAGCTTGTACAACCTGAACACCATTTCATTAGCCATGAGTATAACCAAAATAATGCTAACATAACTATTAGTAATACCGATGCTCCCCGAACCTCTCGCTTCTCCCCGATCTTCAAATGTCATCCCAATTCTTTATCATTAATGCATACGCGACTGTCCGTCGGAACTCGCGTGTATACGTGACTTTCTTTGTTAATCGACCCACGTATGGAAAGTGAAGCATAGAAATTTTCACATTCCTTCATCTCCCCCTCGAATTTGTCCTTCCCGTACCCTCGGTTTTCTTCATATCATACACTTCCGTCGTAAATACATATAAACTGCATTAATCCAAATATTGAAAAATGCCGACCCTCAACCAAAAAATGTCACAATTATCCATACGCGATGTATGTTAATATACTCACAGATATACGCGACCGTGTTTCATCAAAACCGCGTATTCAATTTAATCTTCTCGAATTTACAGTATTTATTCTTCGAATCGCGCACTACCTCGCTCGTCTTAGATATTCGAACGCTTCGGGTAGAGGTTTGGTAAAGATATCAAGAATCCTTGTCTCCGGAAGGAACATACTCCAACTTCACCTTTTGTTCACACTTGTTCACGTAAGAAGTGATACTTGATGGGAATGTGCTTGGTCTTCGAATGCATAACAGATTCTTGAGATACCGATGGCAATTCTTGTATTATCAGCACTTAATGGGGATAGAGGTGTACATTTGATTTGAAAATCTTGTAAGGTTTGCACCATCCAAAGGAGTTGAGTGCAACATGCGGCAAACATATTCTCGTCTACGTAGATAAGGCAATAGAATTTTGCTTCTTCACGAATCCGAAGATACTGAATCCGGGTCCCATATAGAAAGCACCACCACTAAGGTTTTCCATCATCAACACTTCCAAACTTAACCGCATCAAAGCAAGCATGAAGAGTAAGATCAACATTCTTTGGATACCATAGACCAAAGTCTGAGTTCCTTGTAGATATTTGAATATTCTTTTGACAAATTTCGAAGGGTGAGACTTTTCGATTAGCTTGGAATCGTCCAACAATCCTAACCGCATGCATAATGCCTGTCTAGTCCCAAGGAGACAGCAGACTTCCTATCATTGATTTGTATTCCGGTTGATTCACCGGAGAATCATCATGAGAACCGAGATTGCATCCGATATCATCGGTGTACTTACAGTTTGCATTCTTCCATGCCATACTTCTTCGTAATTTGCTTAATATATTTTTCTTGTGATAGGAATATACCATCTCAGCTTGATGCACTTGCAAGCCAAGAAAGAATGTTGTTCCCCAAGTAAGGACATTTCAATTCTTGTTGCATGACAAAATACAAATTTTTGACTCATAGATTCTTCGTTACTCCCAAAAATGATATCATCAACATATACAACCACAACTAATAGTTTATCATTTTCAACTTTGTGTATAAGTTGCTATCACAGACCTCTTTGAAAATCCTTGTTGATGAAGATATTTATTAAGACGATAATACCAAGCCCTCAAGCTTACTTGAGACCATATAGAGCCTTTTTAAGTCTACAAACAAGATTTTCATCATTTCCCAAAATGAATCCTTCCGTTGTTCTATATACTTCTTCTTCTAGATCACCATTAAGAAAAGTGTATTTAACATCCATTTCGATAAACTTTGATTTGTTGATAAATTGAAAAAGCAAGAAACATTTCTATGGCTTCAAGTCTAGCTGTGATAAAGTTTCTTCAAAGTCTATACCTTCTTATTGAGCATATCTTTGCAAACCAATCTAGCTTTGTTTCTTACAACATCCCCATTCTCATTTAACTTTTTCTTGAAAATCCATTTAGTTCCAATGACATTTTTATCATGTGGTCTTGGTAGAAATTCCCAAGTGTCATTCTTTTCAATTTGATCAAGCTCTTCATTCATGGCTTGCTTCCAACATTCATCTGCTAGCCTTTGATCGACATTGTGTGGTTCAATTGTGGAGGAAGGCGTATGACTAAGATCCTACAAGAGTTCTCCTTGTTCGTACACCTGTTTCCCTTGTCTCCCAAAATTTGAGATTCAGGTGATTCTTTTCAACATATCCTGATGGAGCTTTTTCGTATAGATCATCTTCAGTTCTTCATCGGATCCACCGTTCATATCATTTCTATTTGATGTATAAGGACATAAGTCACCATCATCTTCTTTTGTTGTTTGTTTTTCTTTTTCTTTAGAGTCATAGGAGACTCATCAATAACAACATCAATACATTCAACAATCTTTCAAGCCTTTATTGTAACATTTAAAGTTTTCGTTCAGATGAGTAACCAAGAAATATCCTTCATTCGATCTAGGTTCAAACTTGCAAGTTTTTCTATCATTATTTTTTTAAAGCATTTACTTCCAAAAACTCTAAAATGCTTCACAGAGGGAGAATTACCATACTGCAGTTCATATGGAGTTTTTGCCACTATTTAGCCGAACATGAGCTCAAGTGAGAATGTTAGGTCATTGTGATGTGTCGCTTCACCCTGAATACGTCGTATCTAATCATCAAGCATAGCTCTAGCCATTTGTTGAATTGTTCTATTCATTCTTTCGCTACCATTTTGTTGTGGAGTGCCTCATACAGAATTGTCTTTTTATGCCATGTTGTTCACAAAATTCAAAGAATTCATTTGATGTATATTCTCCTCCTTGATCGCATCTAAGACACTGATTTTTAGATCTAATTCATTTTCTACCAATGCTTTGAAGATCTGAAAATTTTCAAATGCTTCATCTTTGTGTTTAATGAGCCCGATCCAACACATTCTAGAGTAATCATCAATAAATAAGATATAGTATTCTTCCTAATGCAGACTTTTTCCTCATAGGTCCACATATGTCAAGATGAATGAGTTCAAGAGGCTCACTGCATGATCCTTCTTGGCATTAAATCGTACTCCTGTCCGCTTTTACCGAATTGACAAGATTTGCATATGATACTTTCTCGGTAGACGGTAAATATTGGGAAGACCACGATCACTTGAATTCGCTTGCTTTGTTGATTTGAGAGAAGCTCAGATGCCCTGTACCTTCATGTTATGCCATAGCCAATTTTCTCCAAGACTTGCTCAAGTAACATTGATCTTTGCATTAGTACATACAAAGTTAAGCTTGGATTTCTTTTCCTTTTATAATAATTTTAGTACAACAAGATCATGAACCACACATTATTTTGAACCAAAGACCACTTTTTGTTCCTTGATCACACATTTGACTTACACTTAACAGTTATGCCTTAATCCATACACATACATGACATCATTAGCCTTCACCTTTTCTTTTAGAAAAACTGACCCTTTTCCTTTAATTGTATTAGGAGTATCATTTCCAAATCTAACTTTCTTTTTCCTTTTCTAGAGCATTATATGCAAGAAGTTTTTCATTACTTTGTCATGTGTCTTGAGCACCCACTATCAATGTACCATTGATTTTCTTCACCTTCCGCAACACCATCCCACAATTTTCAACCGGTATTTTTCTTTTTCCACACTTTAGAGCTTGAGGGGAACATGTTCTTTTGGCTGGACCTTTGCTCCCCGCATTCGCATTCTTCATGACCAAAGTTATTGCAATAAGTGCATTCAACTTCGTTTTTTGTAGAGGAGAAAAGTTGTTATAGGTGTTCCCCTTGGTTCAATATTCATCCTTTTCTTGCTTCTCCTCGTCATGATGGTTTCGTTATAACACTAACAGCTTTATGACCAAAATTGTGACATGAGAAACATTGTCCATTGAAGTAGAAATTTCTACGATCATGAAATCTTCTATTTGAATTTACCCTCGTTGGTTGTAGCTTCTTTGAAATATCTCCCCGTTAGTGTTCCTTGAATTGAGATGATCATGCTTTACCTCGGGAAAGATCCTTTGTTCCCTTGCTAAGTGGCTGGTTCAGTGAACCACCGTGGCTGCTTTCAGATAATTTGGTGTCAAGTCTAGAAGACCCTAGTATATCCAAGACTCGTTTTTATAAGAGGAGACCGTTGTATTCGATAATCCTACATAAGGTTTCTCTCGAACCTTTAGCAAATCTAAGATTGAGAGTTTTTACTTTCTCATTATCTTTTCCTTAGACTTACTACATCACACTCCACTCTCAATGCTTTTTCTTTGCTTCAAGCTGACTTTCAAGAGTCTCTATGATTATGTCTTTCTTTCTAGGCTTACTTTGAGTTGATTGTTTTCAAGAAAATCATTGTCTTCTAGAGAATCCACAAAAGTATCCTTTCTTCTCTAGATTCTTTTGCCATGAGTAGTTTAATATCTTGTCTGACTTCTTCCTCACTATCGCATAACCCATCACTGCCTTCATTAATATAGTAGCTTTTTCTTGTGCTAGACGTACTTATTCCTTCTTGCTACTTTTTTCCTTAGCAAACATGTTTTTATAAGGACACTTTTGCGCATAATGACCAACTCTTCCACAATAAAAACATTTGAAAGGAAGCTTACCTTTGAACCTTTCAGCTCCAGTTGGAGTCTTCTCACAAAATTTGCTTCTTCTTCTTCTTCGTATATATAGCCGCATTCCCTTGGACAACTTCCTTTTCTTTTCGCACGCCTTAAAAGCAAACCTTTCTTTGATTTGAGAAGGACCTCCTCGTCTCATTTCTGGAAGGCAAAATGATACCATGTAATTGAACAACAAGAAGAGTTTGTAGATTCGCTTTCTTCAATAGCTGAAACTTTAGAGTCAAATTTTGAAGTCAAAGATCTTAAGACTCTTTTCCACCGGAAAGTAGTATCGGCCATGGTTTCACCCAAATTTCTCATTCGATTTACAATCTCATCTAGACGTAAGAAGAAACTGCAATACTTTCATCACTATGCATCCTTAAATTTTCATATTCAATTGAGAGTCTGAGTTTTACTTTTTACCTTGTATCTCCTTCATAGCTCAATGATTTTGTCCTATATTTCTTTTGTCAATTTAGCTGCATCACTTTAGCAAATTCTCGTCTTCGACATGCTTCCTAATAAGACATTCACTACTTTGGCATTGATTTCAACTTCTTTCACCCGCATCGCAGGGAATACTGCTTGACATTGATAGCTCCCTCTTCCATGATTGCCCATACTTCTGCACCAAGACTCGCAGATATGCTTTTGTTCGTACCTCTTAAACACGATTGCTTCCATTGAATAGAGGTGGTTTAGAGACATTACTCCTTCATGACTTCCCATTGCGACGGATCTCCTTCAAGCGATCAAGTCGCGTAAAGACCTCGCTTCCGATACCAATTGTTGGGAAAAACACCGAGAGGGGGGTGAATCGCATTTGGGGAAAACTAAAATGCATTTTTCCATGCTCTTAGAACCCATACACGACTTTTCCGAAGGACAACTAGCGCATACACGTCGGGATATCCTTCATAAAACTCGTGTATACACAGAGATCTAATTATGCCATTAATTCTTCACTTATATCATTCCATCATTCATTCATTAGATGTTCTATAAACAGAAGCATGTGCAGAAGAACAAAATAAACCATCACACATACATCAATATGAACACTCAGATTTTAGGTGGAAACCCAGAAGTCAGAGAAAACCAACGTCATAGCTTGTCTACCCTTCAATATTTTATTATTATAGAGAAAAAAACATCTTACAACATATATGCCGCGCGTACCCCTACCAAGGTGTGCACCTACCTCGCGCTAGTTTACCACCCTCTCCCCGGAAGGGAGCCCCAACCCCCCGACCGTTTACCAGCCCTCTCTGGAAGGAGCTACGATCCCCCGATCTCGCTATCAAATTTCACCCAGAAGGAGTTACAACCGACCGAAGGCCACGACCAAGACCACCATGGACCACGTTTCATCAATTTTCAAGACCGGGATCCAACCAACTTCAATAGAGCACACAACTTTCGTGCCTTGTTTCATCAAATTTTCGACCGGACCCAATTCTCACATTTAAGCTCAATCATACAACCAAACCGATATAGACATCTCGAACTATAGAATACGTATAACTCAAATAGAATATTGTATTAGACATTTCATATCCCATGCTTCAAAGAACCCTAGTTTGCATACGCGCTTTTCTTCCACTAATTCCGTATATACGCCGCCTTCTACCATACAAACCCATGTATACTCGTACATATTATAGAGTTAATTTCACCGTGCATACGTTTCGCCGAAGCCGCGTATATACGCGCTTCTTATGCGGCAAACTAGCGTATGGTTCTTCGCAAATTTAGGTCATTGCAATTCTTCGGCACGTACACATCACACAGATTTTACCCTTTACGCGGTCCCGTATGTTCGCCCATCTCTCGCATCTAATCATTCCATAAACGTATGTAGCAAATACATTTCAGATCTAGATTCCCTTCTTCATCATTTTCTTCATAGGTGCTTCATGCAAAATGAGATCTATCATTCATATATAACCCTTTTCCATTCGTATATACTTCGCAGAGAAGTATTCATTCAAGCTCGTACATCTTGCACCCACACTCATGATTTGCACAATGAATTTCTTCTCTTTATATAGGCTTACCTTTTTCAATACCATGAGCCAAAACCACATTACTTCCGATGGTATTCCCGGATGGGTCATTTAGACGAATCATTACCCAATACAATGGGTCAATACCATGGTGGTTACCCCTCGGTTTTGCACTTTATGAGCGCTTACCCATACGCGACTTGGCACGTTATTACCCGCGTGCATACGCGACTTCTCCCAGACAAACCGCGTATTCCTTGAGACATACTCTTTTCATCATAGATCTAGCACATATTGAATTCCTTTCTTCATTACCTTCGTACTTTCCGTAGATACATCGTATTTACATCATTTAACAATTTCATCAAGTAGGTTTCCATCATGTTCATCAAGTGGGTCGCTATTCAAGGACAACACTCTATCAAGTGGGTTGCCATCAAGGAAAACACTCGCATCATATTGCCAACAATCGGACATACGTAAGTCTTTACAATTTACAGAGCTTTGTAAATCATATATGCTTAGAGAAAGATTAGTTTATTTGGCCGTTTGTTGCTAGATACTTTATTACTAGGGAGATTGGTCTTGTCCGCAAGATGGATTAATCCACACAACAAATTGGCGACTCAAATTGGGAAAGAACTTGTTGTTTTCGTCTTTCTTTATTTTGATTCGAGGAAACATTTTTCCCGGTTTTTGATTGGATAGACATCTCATTCGGGTAGCTTAGGTTTTCTCTCTCGTTGAAAATTTTGAGATCTTTTATGTTTTTCTCTAGTTTTTCCCCGGGACAAGACTTTTCCTTCTTTTTCACAAGTGCGCTCGCATCTTTGCTTCGAGTAAAACAAGTATGTACCGCACCAAGCATTTCCGTAAGCTCGCGTGACCTTGTTAAAATTTTGAAAAACATTAGATTTCTTTCTTTAGTTTATCTTCATTTTTTATTTAGATTTTTTGGTTTCTACCCAGATTGATGATTGTTTCTGTCAAAAGCTTTTTGTGAATGAATCTTATCGTAATCGTGTTTTGATGATTTTCAGAAGTTTTGCGTTTTGGGTTGTTTTCACTTGGTCTTTGTAGCGATTTGAAGCATCGATTGTTTGAAGTACCTCGAGATTACATCGTCTTTTGTCTTTTTGTCGAATCCGAATTCGATTGTGAAATCATCCTTTATTGAGAAATAGAGCTACCTATTTCTTTACAAATCTTTGAAAAGAAACTTTGTATTGGTTTTTGAATTTCATTTTTTATAAAAACATATTTGAGTGTTTTTTATCTGTTTTTTATTCTCGGAATAGATCCTTAGTTTGATGAATAACTAAGTAAAACATTCTTCAAAAAAAATCTTAAAGCTTTTATTCAATTAGATTGTTAAAACTTGTGTATCTCGCAATTAGTTTTGTAGTTTTGAGTGTTTTTTAAAAAAAAATTATAGATTTCTTTTGAAGGAAACTTGTTTTGTAGCTTCAAGTTTTTGAAAGTGAAGTGATTTTCTTATGAGCTTTGATAATTTGTTTCATTTTGAGTTATTGTCGGAAAGACAAAATATTTTCTTTCAATTGTTCTTTATGTTTAAAGAAGAATTGTTTATTAAAAGAATTGCATTCTCCAACTCTTTCTTAATTAGAATTTCATTGAAAAGAAATGATTTGATTATCATTCTTAGGTGCATTTTTAGTGTTTTTTGAAAATCGAGTCTTCACAATTCATCAGAGTTTTATTTTCCACCCATTTACTAAGAAACAACTCTTAAAAGTAACGTTTAATTAAAATTCATCTAGCAATATTTTTTATTTTCGAGGGCTCTTATCACCAACATAGCTTAGGCTAGTATCTTAGAGTAGGGAGTAATTAACTCTCCAAGGGTAGAAACAAACAAGTAGACAACCTTGCGGTAGGAAATAAATCCAATTGTAATTTGTATAATCCGGGAAGCTTCTTAAAGAAGTCAATCACGAGATCATATCCGAACCTTTGAGACAATAAATTCTCGTTTACCGGGGAAGATAGAAGATTTTGCGCGCATTACAAAACGGTAGTAAACCTCGAATTAACCATTTTCGAGGAGCCTGGGTCACTTGTCAAGAAATCCCCTGATTAACCATGTCGAGTAACCTTCAAGGGGATTGAGCTTTGTTACTCGCTCTCTCGTGCGTGGGATCGGATCGTAGATTGTTCCCCTAGTTATATTTGTTACCGTTGGTAACCTTAGTATCCACAAACTTAAGATTATTTCCTAAGGTGACGGTGAAGGAAAGATCTCACTATACCTCGATGCGTACGTCGACTAAACTCACTTGGACTCTCTAGGGGGTTCTCTTCACACGAGATGGTTTTGTGAGGAAACTTGTGCCGCCTGTTTCATTAAGCAGTTGTCGAGGTAACTGCTCCAACCGCCCTTTCGTATTGAGTTTCTACTAAGTTGGATTTCATCACCAACTAAAGGTTTTTAGTACGGGAAGTTACTCGTTTGTGTGTGATTTGAACTCTTATATTTTTAAGCGTGTCATTCACCGTTTGTTTCTTTAGAGACTTTAGGTGTTTTCATTGAAATTTTCTTTTGTTTCATAGGATCATAAATATTTAATCGTGGCGGAATTGCCAAGTCAATCCCGCAGACTACAAGGGAAACTCCCCGAATATACACCAAGTCGCCTCAAGGGCTTCGTGCTTCCGGTATCATCTAGTAGCTAGATTAAATCGTGTTGGAACTTCATCTATAAAGTGGTTCATCCCCGATTATCAAACACCCATAATGTCAGTAACACATTCAAGAGCCGATTTCGCTTCTCGGGTTACTGTAGTATTCTTCAAAGGAATTAACGCGACGAACCCGAAATCTTTGAACCTCGAAACTCAACCTTCCGTTTTGGAAACATCCTCAAGATTTATTACGCCAACTTCTAGCGATCCCGGTTCACCTAGGGTAAGAAATATCGTCGATCGACGATCTTCCATCCGGACTAATCTCATTGAAGAACTTACTAATCCACCTCGAAGAGTTATCTCTTCCCGAATCCCCGCCCTTAAATCTTAGGGAACGTGAACTTCACTTTTCTACAAACTCTATTCGAACTAATGCTTGGTATTTATCCTTAATCAATTTTTTAGGAGAATTCGGTCTTGCTTTTTCTCCACCCCCCGAGTTCCATTTCATCCGACACCCAAAGGTTACTATCCGTCATCCATTATGGCAGGAGAGCTATTCATGTTTTCCCGTACACCGTGCTATTTTTACATGGTGGTCCTTGTGTTCCTTCGAGATAATGCCTGTTCGGTACTGGGGCAACAACCGACGAAAGCGTGTTATCATCCGGGTTTTAAGTGGAATTAAAACCGAAACGTTGAACACAGAAAATCTTTATGATGTCCGTTAATATTATAACCGCAACCTCAAGGCAGCCATTAGCTACCGGAGGGAAATCTCAGTGAAATCCGTTACCATCCGGGGGGCAACCTCAAGGTAGCCGTCATCACTGGGAAACCTTCGAGAATTCAAGCACACCGGGGGTCAACCTCAAGGTAGCTTTTTCCCAGACAAACCGTGGAATCATATTATTTTGGGGACAACCCAAGGACAAGACACACCTCAAGGATATCAACCTTCAGACAAGACATACCCCGGTATCAACCCCAAGCTCAATATGCTCCTAGGGTCCTTATCAACCCTACCAAGACGCCTCAAGGTTATCAACCTCAAGGTCGCAAATCAATTCAAGGCTACCAACAATTTTCCGGTCACCATTCATTCAAGGAGCCGTAATTTACGACTTACTTATCAACCCTATGTTCAACCGCTCGTGTTATGGTCCTTATGTTCAACCTTCTCACAGGACAATACCCCTAATGAATATGGTGTGGGATCCGTCTCAGCATCAACAAATGGCGTGTACCCCACGGTAGTTGCCTTTTCAAGTCGACAGCCTTTGGTTTCTGTCCAACCCAGCAACTTGTCCACCTACTATTCAAACTCCCCGCACCCAGTTCTCCGTTCACCGCGCTAGTACACCTCGTACTCCGCCTCAAACCGTCGAATCGGGCCGCAACGTCGTTCGAACCTCGGGTAACACTTGTTTCTCGATATCCGTAACTCCGAGTTCATCTATCCCCGCATCTCGTTCAAATCCCTCAAGTCTTTGTACCCCCGCCCGGTGGCTCCCCCGCCCGCCCCCCCCCCGGTTCGTATGCCTGCAGGAAAGTCAGCCAAGTATAGTCATCACAAGTCAACCGCAATTCACATTTCAACCGTACTGTGGATATTCTCAATTCGGTCCCGGCTCACAAAATCCAAGTTATTAGTATCAACCGTACCCTAGCCATACTTATCGCAGCCTCAACAACCCCGCCTTGTCCGGTTAATCCTAGTTTTCCCGGAGGTTACACAATTCCTAAAAATCCGATTCCCGCTATCTAGGGTATCCACCTCCGGAACCGCTTTGGCTACTCAAGGTTTTCGTGACCCTAACCGCGTCGCTCACTATTTATCGCAACTTTGGATTTACTTGACGGATGCACCTTACGAATGATCCGATTTTCTATTATCCATATTGGCCGCCAATGTTGCATAATTTGCCCGTTGATATACCGAAATTCGAAGACATTAAGATAAGTCAAATGAGAGGATCCATCAAATCATGTCATGATTTATCACTCGGTGTGCGTCTAATTCAATTATTGATGATTCGATTCACTTATCATTTTTTCCAAAGAAATCTTATTGGTCTTGTCGCCAAATGGTACATTGAGTTACCACGAGGCTCATTTATCACCGCCGCTAGAAATCGCCTTCTTGACTCATTTTCACTTGCCCGTCGTATACGAAATGGCATCGAATTATTAACTTCACTAAAACAATCTACGTCTACATATATTTCGATCATATTCATGAATGGCGACGTAGAAGGCGTTTGGTGAAATTTTACATTCCGATCAAATTTTGGCATAATGGTTTGTTAAGTCATTGTTGCCCAAGATCACCGAAGATGTAGCTAAGGCTAGTGTTGTTACAAAAGAGCAATTAATTGCTCAAGCTTCAAGATTCTGCACTCGTTTATACGCAATGTGTACTTTATACGAAAAAATCCCCGACCTTCCGAATCAAGGTCAAAATAGTTGTCGCTCCTTCAGGGTCTCATGCCGCCGATGGTATGATTGGTACAAATAATACTAAAAGTAAGAAGAAATCTTCAAAGAATTATTCTCCTATTATAACTTTACCAGATTCCCTAAAGGAGAATCTTCCCTCGAAATTTCGCCGACATTCATGTCGTAGAGACATCTACTACTAAATCTAAATCCAAAGGTAAAAAGAATGGGAAGAATAAAAACAAAAAAAGAATTTAAAAGAGAAAACCGATAAAAATGAATCCAATGACAAAAAGCGCAAAACCTCGCTATCCTTGTTACATTTGTGACGAGGATCATTTTACCAAGGAATTCCCACATCGAGCGTAGGTTAAAATTCGTTAAAGGTCTACAACAACTCCGCTCGTCTTGAAGGATCCTTTTTTGACTCAAGATAAGAAAGATGGTCGGTTCCACCTCGACCGTCTAAGAGCCAATTTTGATCATGTCTCATGTAAGGATTGCGACGCTACCGCAAGATTATGGTGCTAAGAATCCTCGTTGATGGTAAAGAAGTTAATCTTCTAATGCAAATACATCAACTACACCTCCTCTTGTTTCTCGTCCGCGCTGCATCGAGAAACAAAATCCGTACTTAATAATCAAACTACCTCGCTAAAGGTTTTCTTCGTAAATCATCTTCAATCCACATGCGAGAGTCGTCGTAATTACAACATTGTTGAAGACTTAGCTATTTCCTTCAAAGAATGTCGGCTTTGGAAGTGCTACAATCATGCCCATGATAAACAGAAATTTCTTTTGTCCGTTATAGGAGCTATAGATATTCAGATTCTAACTCATAATCTTCGATTTAGAAAATAAGACACCCTCGCTCTACCTCACCAGATGGCTTTCCAAATCGGCAGTTAGTCAAAAATGTATCGATCTTTCAGACCGTGATTGATGAGGAGCTTCAACGTGTATTATGTCAATTCAGTTAAGTTGGAAATCGCTTGGTTATCCTACACTCAACCAATCTCCGATGATTCTTAAGGCTTTTGATGGTCGTAGGCTTCAATTTTTGGTATTTTTGGTGCACTTTAGCCATAGCTACGAAGGTAAAATTGTAAATATGTATGTGGAAGTACATGCCTTCAGATTACAACCTTCTTCTCGTTGTAGTTGGTCTTATGCTATGAATTTTGTTGTTTCTTTGGTCTTTAGACTCATAAAATTTCCATATCAAGGAAGTGATCGTTACAAGGATCGCTAATCCTATTTTCTTCCGACCTCAAAGATTCACAAACAATCCACATTGGTAAAGCGGGTTATCCCTTATAAGGATGTTGGAGTAGGTTTGATGAAATATTCGGTTTACTAGGGAACTTTTTCCTTCCCTCCCTCCTAATTTATCGCCTCCTACCGCAACTATTCACATGATTTCGTTAGACAATCGTTATGTTTGATGATCCTTGTATCGTACCTTCCGACTCCGAGTTAGATTCAATTGATGGCATGATGCCTTTGAGTCCATTTTGAAAGTGCGATTTTCTGCATACCACTTTCCGACTCCTCTTCATTCGAAATTGATCCAATGGATGGGATCCATGAGGAATCATTTTCTATATCCAGCCTACCCACAACGACATTTCGATTCGTTCATACCGATGAGCAGATTTGTGAATTTTTGTCCGTTGATGATTTACCATGGGAAGATCTACATCATCTTTGTTTTTACCGAACTAGATCATTTTGAAGATCATTTCACTTCAATTTTTATCAATAACATGGTTAAAGAACTGCATCCACGGTAAAATCTTGATTCGAGTTTGAATTTGGAAATATTTCTAATCTGCCCAATTGACATTTCAATGATCGGCCATTCTATATGGCGGATATATCCGGGTATGCTACGTACCTCAAAAGATATTGCGTGTTTAATATTTTCCGTCATCGTTATTCAAATATTGTATTTATGTAGTCCGGAAATGCCACAATTGTCAACTTTTTATCGTAAGATGCATGCGCCACCCGCTCCTTCATCCCATAATCGTTGTTGGTCCTTTCGCAAAATGAGGGGGTATCAATTTATTACATGTAACCCTCACTTACGGGGCATGTGCATATATTATCTTAGCAAGAGATTATTTTACTAAGTGGCCGAGGCACTGCCTACATTTTTGGCCGACTGCGCAAGACCCGCCGCAACTTTCATATTTAATCACATAATTACAGTTCGTGTTCCCAAGCCATTATTACGATCGCGGTGTCATTTTCGAATGTCATGACAATCGAACCTATTAAATCAACCTGGGCTTCTGCGCCACGATAGTTCCACTCCACATTATCCGTTAAAGCCAAATCTGGCCCCAGTTACACAGTCATAACAAAACAGCCTACCATGATTAGACGAATTATTGGTATTCACAAAACGAATTGGAATTCCATGTTATTTTCTAAAGACTTTGGGTGACGAACCTCAAGAAAAACATCAACCGAGCCACCAACTCGTTGCGCTTGGAAGTTGTGTTTCCGATTGAATGCGAAATTCCATCACCGAAATTAGGCCATAGAATTCCCGCCTACGTCCGAGGAGGAGAAACGTTTTCTATACTTGGCTCACTCGATGAGAATCGACGAAATGCTGCATTAGAAAACGAAGCTCATGTTAAACTTACAAAGCTCGTAATGATAGAAGTGTTAACCCTCAAATTTTTTTAGAAGGAGACCTAGTCTTAGTTTATGATCAAGCCAAAGATAAGCTAGGAACCGGAAAATTCGTGCCCATATGGCATGGTCCTTTCATTGTTAAGCGAAAGTCAAAAGGGGCCTATGAGCCGATAGATTTTTGACTCGTGTCCCTTTAGATAAACCTAAATGGAATTTATTTGAAGAGATATTATGCTTAAACTTGGTGTGGAGATTTTTTATTAGATTAGATTTTCATCGGGCTGTGTCTTAGATTAGAAGTGTGTTTTTATCACTATTCCCCGCTTATCCGAGTTAATTTCGATATTGCAGCTTGTCGACGTCTCTTCAAACCCACATTGGTTTTTCTCGATGGTGCTTGTCGTAGTAATACCGAACATTTCTTCCATAGCTTGGGTTATCTATTCACCCTCTCGACGAGTTAGTATACATTCATGGCGTAATCTCGTCAAACAATGAATAACATTGCTTAGCATAGTGCAAAGGATTGAGTTATTATCCTAACCATACTGCCTAAATTGGAGTTTGATTGTTAGGTTGGGATTCTTAACTTGTTGTATTGCTGTACTCAACAAGGTTTATGCCAGAAATCCAGTTGCTATTACTGCTATTTTTAAGAGTTCTTCTCTTTTGGAACGTGAATTTTATTACATTGAATATCAACATATTCCAAGACATTTAAATACATTAGCAGTATAGTTGCTTCTAGTATGATAAATCGACATTTGCACAATCAAAACAAGAAAACAAACAACATCCATAATATGTACACAGATATCCGTAAATAGTGATATATCATAGTATAGAAGTGTTTTAAAAAATATACATCATCCTCGATCATAAAGTTGGAAACACCTTATGATCTAAAAATGATAACGCAAAGGTCAAAATATGAGTCTACAACACGATCATCCCATCATCGATGGTGATCACGATAAGAAACCACTACCCGAGCCACCCTACATAGGAACCTCCTAAAGGTCCTCGAACACCAATCACATATCTCCGCAATCAGTGGGATCTCATCTATGTCCGTCTCTAGAATATCTAGAGTCGACGCTCTAGATGATGCTCTAAATCGACAAGATTTCTACCGATTGGCCTACCTGGCCGCGGTGTAGCTACGATCGGTTGTCTTCGTCATAAGGTCGGAGATGGGCTGGTCACCGTGGGCCCACATATGCATTCAAAAAACTTTTGGTTATTAATTGTCAAGACGATAAAAAATTAAAAAAAATAGAATTTAGAACTGCTGAAAATGATTTTACCCCGATTCATCCCACTCGTTCCCCCGCTCGGGAGAGTCATTCTGGCCGCCGCGGAAATCTATCCCGCGTATGGAAAGTCCTCGACGACAAAAGTTGGCGTCGAGCTGGGCGGAAAATATGAAGGAGGAAATCGAACAATCTCGCCCTCAATACCGTGATTTCACATCAATGCAACCCAACGAACCATCCTAGGTTCTCTGTCAACGGAAGATCAGAATACTATGCGGAGCTAGTATGGGTACCCTCTCTAGAGAAAAAGTGACCATATGGATCCATATCCAAAGTTATTTAGTTTGCCATTTTTCGCTCTAGTTAGTTGGCTTTTTACATCGTCAAAGACAACCTTCGCACCAATTGAAAATGGTGCCCCGAAAACAAGCCTACAACAATGCGCATCTAGGAATTAAACGCTGAAGAAATGGTTCATGGAGGTTTGGGGCCAAGTATTTGATGTAATGTCGCCGGCGGGTCATGATGACCGCAGGTTGATTTTCCATTTCCTTCACAAGGGCCGAGCATGCATCATGGGTTCTCACCAAATAATGGCACATTGAAATGGCACCCATAATGATGAAAATATGGTCTACCCTTTTCGAACCCGAGAGGGAGTAATTGGGGGTAGTACCGATATGGGTAAGGCTTCCTAGATTACCCCTCCACCTCCGGATGGAAGATATCTTCGAAGAATCAGGGATGATTTAGGGACTTTATTGGATTATGATAAGTCATTCCATGAGATAGGTAAAATGGATTTTTCTCACATTCTCGTACATATTAACACCAGAAGATCTGTGGAGAGTCTATTTATTCATCTAAGAGGGGTTATTCTAAATTTCAGAGCCGATTATGAGGGTGTGTCATTTCGGCGGAGGAGGTGTCATGAAGTGGGTTATATCGGTAATGATTGACCCCTACTTTCCAAGCCGAAATATGTTGGAGATAGTTCGAAAGTTGGGATGGTTTAGTAAATGGGGATATACATGTTTTTACCTCTATGTTGTAGACAATTTTTGGCTTAGCTTGGTTTGACAGACAAAGACGACGGCAGGAGGAAGATCGTCACATCTGTACAAAGCCGCCTACTATTATGTTAACTCGTGCACGAGCATCTCCACCGCCCCAGGTACCAATCTCTATCCCATCCTCTCGATTCTATTATTTATTTGAACCATAACACACTTTTCTTGTTGGCAATATGATGCAATGTGTTTTCTCGATGGAAACCTACTGATGAAGTTGGCCTCGATGGAAACCTACTTGATGATTCGCTCATGATAAGCAACCTATGTGCTAAAGATGTAAGAATGATGTATCTACATTAGTTCGTATGTGACAAAGAGAACAATTTAAGGCGTTTTAAAATGATAAATATAATATGTCACAACGATACTCTACTTTTGTGAAGGAACCTGCCATATCCAGGGTTAGCACATACGTTAGCTATGAGGCGAAGTCGCGTATACATGCGAAGACGAGGCTCAAAGTCGCGTATGCCTTTTGCGCTCTAAAACTATGATACCTAGGGGCATTACCATGGTATTGGCCCACCGTATTGAGCGCCGGGATTATCTATTTGATCCCATCTAGGAATACCATCGTGTTGTGTGGTTTTGACTCATGGTATTGATAAAGGCTAAATCTATATAAGGAGAAGAAGATCATTGTGCAAGGGTGTGCATGAGTAAGGGTTGTTGATGAATAAATATCTCTAAGGATTGACCGCATGAATGAACTCGTTCTTAATCGATAGATCCGGATCTTTGATGCACCCATGGATCCGAGGATGGTTCAAGATCTCTAGATCTTTATGGATGATGAAAATCTCTACGCATCCGCAGCAGAAGAAATGGTGAAGATCCGGCGCAAAGTCTATCAAGATAATGAAGAAACTGGGTAAGTTTATAGATATGATTCATTTGTAAAGTTTTCCATTTACAGATTCATACGTCAGTTGGTTCAGTAAGCGCGTGTATACGTTGCCTATTAATGAAAGCGTCCGTATAGGGTTTTCCGAAAGAATAAAATACACAGACTATATGCGGTTGGTGTGTAGGAAAGCGCGTACGTATGCGGCCGTAAAGAAAAGTAGCGATGATATTTGATTCAATGAATGTTTAGGGTTGAGTTTACATCTCCATATCTATTCTAAAGTCTCGGGTTATCTCCCGATATTCCGGTTATTCAATGTTCGTTTTGAAGTATTGGGCAAAGTATGTTTGTTGATAAGTGAAGGGTTGTGTTGAAGCTATTTGATCCAAAGATGGAAATTGATGAAATGTGGTCGTTAAGGATCTAAGGGTCGAATCCTTCGTATGAAAGCAGAAGCTTTATGCTAGTAGAGGCCGGTGCTAATATCGTGGGTAGTAGCTTCCTTCAGAGAGGCCGGTAAACAAGAGCAGGGGGTTGTAGCTCCCTTCCAGAGAGGTCGGGTAAACGAGAGAAGGTTGTAGTCAAGATGGGTTCCCGTGTGTTGGTATGAGTCTCAGCATCAAGACATGGTTGTAAGATGTTTTCTTTATAATAAATATTGAAGATCGAGATTTAAGATAGCGGGTTTTCCCGACTTCTGGGTTTCCACCCAAATCCCGGTTCATGTGTTGCTTATGTGTGATGGTTATTCGTTTTTATTGCACATGCCATCGCTTAACATCTCGATGAATAGATGATGCAATGATTTAAGAATCCAATACATAATAAGAGCCTCGAGCATACGCGAGTTTCCTAAGGATATCCCGTGTATATACGCTAGTTTTGTTCGTAAAGTAGCGTATGGTTTGAGAAAATAAAAGTAAAATTTTACCAATAGTTCTAACATCGATTCACTCACCCCCCCCCCCCCCCTCTCGTATTTTTCCAAAACTTCTTTATCTAGTCATTCTATTAATCATGGGGTGCTACTATCCTTATGAAATATGAGTGCTATTACATTTCCTATGGCCTGCCCTTGTATGTTGTTCAAAACCTTCCCCCATCATCCCTTTTTTTGTCCCTTTCTTCAGTAAATCAATCTGAGATGTAAATATCATTTGAATCTAACATGAGAAATAGATACAATTTGAGGTCTACCAAAATTCCCAAATGTGTCAGTGCAAGTGTAGGCATTTCATCACCTTCTAAAATTCCCAAAGCACCTAGAGGTAGACAATCCGAATATTTCTAAAGACATTCACACAAAGCCGGGTGTGGATGTAGCAGAGGGAAGACAATTATACTTAGATGGGTTTTTAGAGAAAATTGCACCCCGGCCATGTTGTTTCTCGATGAAGTGGATTTCTTTCAACTATCAAGGGATGACAGCCCCGCAAAAAAAGTAGCTCTCTAGAGATTATTTTATTCGAAAGGTTGATTTTGATCTTATTAGAGGAAACACCTGGGAATAGTGTGGAAATTGTTACTTTTTAGAGTATATGGTGAGGGATGGTTTTTCCATGCCTTAGATGCTAGAGGCAAATCTAGTGGTATTTCCATTGGAATTAACTAGAGAACGATGAAGCTTGTGAATGTATGGGGAAGGGAAGGTTTACTAGTATTTTAGTGGGATCTCAAAGACCTGGGTATATGAAGTAAGGACACAAACGTTCATGGGACATGTCACAATAAAATAGTATATCGGGAAGATATTATGAGATTGTCATTTATTCAAGCCAATAACATCATAATAAGCGAGATTTAAACCTTTTCTTTAAGCGTAGTCTAGAGCCATGCCACCAGTGGAATCGCTCAATCGGGTCCTTTAAGAAACAACAGTAGCATCAAATATTTTTTTGATATTGAAGTGGTCTCATTTTAAACCACTGGAGGAATCGTTGGATGAGGGATGCCATGTTAGCTAGACAACTAGAAAATTTTATAATTAAGGAAGTAGTGATGGATACAATATCATTGATCGTAAATGGTAGGGATCGGAGGTATATCAAATCATTCACCTATTTTCTTAAGAGGATGGTATTTTTCCAAAGTTGCGAGCATCATTCAAATTTAATTCCACGTGATTAAGAGATGAGGAGTTTCACATGATTTTCACAGTTTGGCAGACCAGCTACTCAAAGAAGAATGATCACCGAAATTGGCCGAAAACACAATTCATCTAAGTAAAGGAATATTCAATGGACCAAGAATAAGAAGAAAAGGAAGATGAACTTTTATAGGATCGAGGCCGAGCCGGCCCATTTGGAGGACCCCGCGATGGTGGTGGGGTGGAAATGCGAAGGTGGGTTACACTTTCGAGAAACTTGCTCGAAAATTTCACCAGTGTATGTTCAAATTAACTTAAAAATAGTTCTACTAACTTTTTCGTCATTTTCTAAACTTGTTATGCCATTAATGTTGACAACGTATCTAACCAAATCTTTTTCTAGAGTCGCAAAATCAAAGATAATAGTTCGACCGAACTTTTAAAAAAAGTTCGTCCGAATCGTTAAAAAATTCTACGTACTTCTTTTAAAAGTTCTATTTAAAAATTTTCTGTAACATAAACCCAGAAAGATTTACGTCGATTTTAGTCGCTACCGACCTTTTCAAAGCAAAAAGTTAGAGAGTAGGTTGGAGAGATTTTAAGTGATTCCGTTTATAGCTTTTTAGTTGGAGAGTGGTTGTAGAGCGGGTAAGTGATTCCGTTGCGCTTTTGAGGTTGATTAATTTTTTTTTTCATTAAATATTGATGCGACGATCGTGCTTTTGTTAGTTTTTTTCGTGTCCTCATCTCCGGCATCCTCATCTCTTCCGCTTCGTTTGTTCCGTAGACCGTCATGTCCGTAAATTAACAATAGATTGTTAATTTGATTAATTAATAAGAGAATATCCGTAAATTATCCCGAATGTGTTAAAAAAATATATGAATTATCTTGATTGTGTTAAAAAATATTTATGGAGGTGCACTCGCATTATATATTATTTATTTTTTAATTTTTTAATTCATAAATATTTTTATGGATATTAAAATAAGATGAAAAAACATCTTCTTATTAATATCTAGTGCCTAATTTTGTTTGAAATTATTGCATTATGTATTGGGATATTTGACATCCCCATACATTAGTTTCCCGCAAACAAATTTCCACACTTATCTTACCATCGATTGTCTAGTTTAGTCCCGATGCCCATACGATCACCCCATTAATGGGATCATATTACAAGACCACCTTTCACTTCCAAGATCCCAAGTCCCAAGATGTGATAGAGATCCAAGATCGATCGTAATGGAACACAATCAACTCACCATGGATTTATTTTTATGAATTCGAGATAAACCCATTTCTACTTGTGGCTTTTCTGTCGCATTCTCCTACCGTATAGAGGCCTCGAAGAAAACATAGATTAGGGACAAAATAAGAATGAGTGAACCATCTATATACAATATTCCAAATTTCATATCTAGTAATCAATAGAGCTGTAATCTAAGGATGCTTAATTATACATGATCTTTCTACAATGGCTTTAGCATTGATTTGTAGGATGTGAATAGAACCAATACCATTGACCGCCGCTAATGTGAAATTTTGAGACCCATCTCCTTTTGTCGAGAAGGAAGCCTTCGAAAATATTAGGTTCATAAAATTATGAGCGTTATGTTGCTCCAACATTGCATAAGCCATATTTTAGTAAGGATTTCTCATTGTATACTTTTGCATCTGATCATTCTCTTGCCGCAAGACTCATGCAAAAGGACGAAAAGGGAGGTGAATACCATATTTCATTAATTACCACTAATTTACACGTGAGCTAAATAAAATACCCATCCATGGAAAAACATGCGTTCACCGTCTTTAAGGATGTCAAACAATCCGAGCCTTATATACTATAGAACCACAACAAAGTTATAGAGGGAATATGGGTCGATTTGGTTACATATGTTCTTCGGTTTTATTACTATACAAGAAAATGCAATTAAAAATGGTAAATATTCATGCTTACCATGTTTTATTATGCTAACATAACACTTGAATTTAACTAGTAGTGATGACGTCTATAGAACCAAATTGTGTATGTATGGTAGCTTGGGAAGGAGTATGACATAGGGTATCATCACTATAGTTATATGTTCAAATTTGAATCCTCTCGTACACCACTCTTTTGCATTTCAACTTAGGCTCTTCCCTATCGATGTTCCTTCTTCCCTTTTCCACTACTAATATGACTTAATATAAAGTTTAGTATTAATGTTGGCTTCTTTGTAGTAGAAACTACAATTGTAAAACATACAAAAAATCACAAAACGTAGGGAGCACGATGTCAAACCAAGAGGTAACTCGCAACCGTAATGTGTATTAGATGAAGAATGAATGTATTTATACATGGAGGTGAGGCTATTGATTCACTTCCTAATGACTCTGCCTTCCTTATTTCCTAATATAGTTTATATACAATATTAAATATCCTCACGCAACCCCCTTAGGATTAGGTGTCAACATTCCCCTTTAATCCGAAGGATGTTGGTGAGTCCAAGCATCGATCCGAACTTTTCAAACTTTTCTTCCAAGTGCTTTGGTGAAGATATCAACGGTTTGCTCATTTGTGGAACAATGATGTAGATGGATGGTTTAGCCTCGAACATGATGTTGAATTAGATGGTATTTTGTATTGATGTGCTTTGTTCGATCATGGAACTTTTGGGTTCTCGTCAACTTTATTGCAAAATTGTTGTCGATCATGAGTGGTGTGGAGTACATTTGTTTCATCCGCAAATCTTCTAGTATTTTCCGAGTCACAATAATTTCCTTTGTTGCTTCATCTCGTCGCCACGTATTCTCGCCTCGCCGGTGGAATCCGTTGAACCGACTATTTGCGTGATCTCCATGAGACACTTCGATCCAAAACTCATGGTGTAACTCGTAGTAGACACCCTCGTTTTTCGTCTTCATCAAAGTCTAAATCAGAGATCCGACTGTCAAGTCGTCTACCCGTGTATATTTGAGTCCAAAGTCTTGAGTCCCCTTTCCAAGTAATTTAAAACTCTTTTTTGCAATAGCATCATCAGTCCTTCACAAGGTTTGCATAAACCCCTGAGAGGATTCCAACAAGAAATGAAATGTTAGGGTCCGGTGGTGGTCGTGCAGATAAGACTTCCTATAAGTTGTCTATACTTAGTTGCATCCTCGACCTTCCCTTCAATGGATGTGAGCTTCAAGTTTTGTTCCCTGGGAGTGGTTAAGGGATTGCATTCATCCTATGCCAAACTTGTTCAAAAGATTCTAATGTACTTCTTTTGAGAAAGAAATATAAATTTAGATGTTGAATTACTTAATACCTGTGATAGTAATGAACATAACCCAATCAGTCATTTCAAAACCTTTCTTCAATTCTTTCTTCATGGATGCAACAGGCTCTCATTGCCCTGTCATCAAATATCATCTACATACACCACAAGATATACAACTTTTTTTTCCAACTTTCTTAACAAACAAAGTTGCATCATCAAGGTCAAAATGTTTGAAGTCAAGTTTCGAAGATGCTCGGTTAATTTCTCACATCAAAGCCCGGTGCTTGCTTGAGGCCATACAAAGATTTTATAAGCTTGAAAACTTTGTGTTCTGGCCCTTAAAACAAATCCTTCGGCCGGGACATAAAAACTTTCTCCTTTAGATCTCCATTCAAAAAGGCGGTTTTTACATCCATATGATGGACTTTCCATCCATTCCGAGCCGCTTAGGGAAAAAGAGAGTCCTGATAAGCTGGGTCCATTTTGCCGTGGGGCAAAAGTTTCTTCAAAATCAATTCCTTATTTTTGTGCAAAACCTTTTCCACAAGCCTGGCCTTGTGCTTTTCAAGTGAGCCATCTCGCTTTTATACTTGTTCTTGTAGACCCACTTATAGCCAATTGGTTTTGTTCCAAAGGCGATCAACTAGCTTCCAAGTGTCGTTCTTTATCAAGGCATCATACTCCTTTTGCATCACTTCATTCCATTTATCAAGAGAATCGCTTCTTTGAAGGAAGTTGTCCATGATCTCAGACAAACTCAATTCACAATTATAAGAAATATCCATATCAACAAGAGAATCGTAATTATCTACGCTACCTTCATTTTGTTTAGTGGAACTTCTTTGCTCCTCGTTTTTCCAACCTCATCGAGATGAACATTCTCTACGTTGTCTTTGTCAGCCATTTGGGAGGACCTTTCGAGATGGCCTGTGCCACCATTTGATCGTTGATTGAGTCAAGATTCAATCTCTCAATTCTCGTCAATCACATCATTCAATGTGTCATCCGTGGTCGTTTCTTTCCATGTGGGGGAGAGAGTGCTTCAGAAATTATTCCACAGCTTTTGATTCAATATAGGAATCCCTTCAAGGTGTGGAATATGATTATCAAATTCTTGAAAAAAGACTTTGCATGTGTGAATCTATCCAATCGATCAAGTTGCCGCTCAACAACATTGTCTATCTTGGAGGATTCAAGGAATATGACATCTCCCCATTACAAACTTCTTATTGGCTTCATCATAGAGAATATATCCTTTGGAGGTATTGTAATACCCCAAGAAGATACATTTTCGACTTCTAGCACCAAGTTTATTCCTTTGTCCCTTGGGTATCAAGGCATACTGTGGAACCAAAGACCCCGAAATGTTTACCGAAGGAATGTGCCGCATTTCAAAAGGAGTTTTGTTTCTAATTGAACTTGAAGGACACCTATTCTTTATGTAAACAACACATAGAACCGCATCAAATTTCAAAACATCAATTTTACATTCTTGAAAAATAACATGGAGCGAACCATATTTAAAATAGTTCCGTTCATTCTTTTAGCTACACCATTCGTTGTGGGATTATACGTACGCTTGTTTGATGTTTGATCCCATGTTGAAGAAGATAATTTTCAAATTGGTTTGAAGTGTATTCTTTTCCATTATCAGTACGTAGAGAGCCAATATGAGTTTTTGCATCAATTTCAATCCATGCATGAAAATTCTTGAATGTTTGAAAAGAATCAGACTTGTTCTTCAATAAGTAAATCCAACACATTCTGGTGTAGTCATCAATAAATGTCATCATATATTTATTTGCATTTGTAGAAGCAAAAGGCATAGGGCCACATAAATCTGAGTGAATAAGCTCAAGTTTTCTATGTGCTCGGAGTGGTGAATCATGAAATGGTTGTTTTCTATGCTTTCCTACAATACAAGCATCACATTCCTCACAAAGTTTCCTAGGAATTGTAGGCAGTCCATTAACACCATTTTTTCTTCAACAAACGAAGGCTTTCATAGTTTAAGTGTCCAAATCTAGCATGCCATAAAATACTTGATGGGAATGTACCTTCATCATGATGTGAACTCGAATGCAAAGTTTTGAGCATGAGAAGATGAACCTTCAAATACTAAGAGTCTTCCTTCTTATATTCCTCCATGACAAGTGAGTGATCTAATGCTTTTTCTCGACCTCTACCTTGCTATCAAACAAGTGAAAAAAGTGTCCTCACAAGTGATTTCAAGAGCAAGGACAACAAGTTTCTCCTCAACCCAGGGAGGTATAGAACCTCATGTAGAATATGATCCGGAAGACCAGGCGACCTAAGCCTAACTCCGTGCCAAGCCCCGATGGCTTGAGTTTGGATTTATCTCAAGTATACTTCTCCATCAACGTTTTCGTAAATTCTTCAAAAAATCTTTCTAAATGTCATGACATGTTGCTCCTCAATCTAGCAACCAATCATCTTCCATGAAGTAAATGAAACATCAAACAAGTCTTCGCTTGCTCCATTGTTATAATGTGCTAGAACATAATGAGTGGATTTAGGTGCTTTACCTTTGTCTTTGTCATTAGTTTTACCTTTGTCTTGATTTCTTTCCTCGCTCAATTTTATCCCAAGGTGTCCCGCATGTGGATGCATCATGCCTTCCGTCTTTATTGCAACGTATGCAATGAAGATTGATTTGCCTTTCTATTGTTTGCTCCCCTTCCTCTCGGGAGTTTCTTCTTCCTCTTCCTCTTCGCCCACCTCCTCCTCCGGGAAGGATCTTAGCATGACTCCTTTCTCTATGTGCACTATGCAGCTCCTTCGTAAGATGAAGGGAATTTCATATTCCCGAAATCTTTCTCTCTTTCTACAAACTTTTTCTCAGGAATCAAAGGTGATATGCTCAAGGTTTCCACTTGCTCGTAATGACTCAAGATAATGTGAGTAAGTCGATATAATGCCTTAACATATACTATGAGAGATATGTCAAATTTTACACCAAAGGTTGTCAATGTGATGCATGATAGATCTTACTTCGTCAGCAAGGGGGATCATCATTCTTCATTTCAAGACTGCAGCCTTAATCATCGATTGAATAATTTCTAGTTTTGAATGTGAGTCATAGAGTTCTTTAGTCGACCAAGGCTTCAGGCATTTGAAAATGGTGAAATATGGCGACTCACCTCTGATTTACGGTAAGATGCAATCAAGGCATAGGCTCGCGCTCTTTTTTTTCCTAAAAATGGCGAGCTCCGTCCGAAGTGGGATTTTCTTCGTGGATTTCCGTCTCCTTCACAAATTCCTTTCCAGCAACTCATTAAAAATGAGAGTAAAGGCTCGATTTTGAGACCATTAAAGATAGTTTCTGTGCAGAGAACCACCCCTACAATAGATATGAGAGAATGCATTTTTTTTATAAAAAGAATTACTTTAATGGAAAATTTCTTTTGAAAAAAACTGGCCGGAAATATACTCACACCTCGCAAAAAAAAAATTATATATATTTTTTCGTTTTGGGAAAATTTTGTGGCAAGATTATGAATGATAGACATTATGAATGGGCGTATTAAATGGGGTGGTATTAAAAATGGGTTTAGGTTTTTATAGCATCATTTTTCACCCTCAAGTGTGATTCATGATTATCTCGTTGGCTCCCTTGGGCACCCATTCCTACGACTTCTGAACAAAATTCATAAAAAATGTTAAAATCCCATACGCGGCGTTCGTACCCCGCGTGTATACACGATTCCATACACACTTTTCCGCGTATGCCATTAAAATCATTAAAAAATATATAAAAAATTTCTATTTTCGCTCAAGGTTGATGGTTACTTTCCAGAATGAACCACCTAAAGACGTGGCCAACTCGTTTCCAATCGATTTAACTACTTGAGGGAGTATAAAAGCCCTCATGTGCATGGCCTAAGGGAGAGAGAAATTATATATATTATACTCTCGTTTGAATCCCAATTCAAGTCTGATTTCTCGTGCCTCCGCACTTTCCTAGATTTTTGACAGAAACCCCAAGCTCTGGAGACGTTCATCAGCTTAGTGTGTCATCTCGTGTGCATGTCTTGAAAGTATCCTAGCGATTCAAGGGCGGATGGATCCGGATGACTTGCTCCTTTTGAAGATCGTGAAGGATTCAGTGATTCCTCTCACTTTTTATTAACAAAGGCTGCTGTTCGTAATGAAGAAGAACCATCTTGTTCATGAATTCACGTGTTAAGACCGCTTGCATATGTGAAAAGATTATTATTTAAGTATTTATATGAAAGATATGATAAGTCACATGGATTTCACTGACATTTAGGATAAATATAGTCAGGATAACCAGATTTTCGTGCACGCTTCTTGGTTTTCAAGAGGAAGAAGGGTTGTCAGTTTGGACTCTATGGATCTACATCAAACGTAGATTACGGTGAGTTCTACTATCACATATTTTAGTTTTTTAGCGATACAAGTGTGGTTGTGTGAGTCCTTCTCTGAATAGCATGCTCTGATTTCAGGAGGTTTTGACCCAACAAACCTCTAGAGTTATTTCCCGAAACAGACCACACCACCGGGATTGCATTCTTGTGATCTCCGTTGGGTGTTTCGTTTGTTTTAAAAGGTTTCAAATGCTTTTAATCGTTATTTCCTACCCGCTTAACTTTTTCTCATTGATCGAAGACCTGCCCTTTATCCGTGTCAGTTATTTTTGTTTTTCATTATTTACCTTTCCATACGCTAGTTTTTCTATATACACACAGATATTACCTAGCTTTTTAAGAAGTTGAAGTCGTGTATACGCGGGTTCTTCTTTGACACACCCGCGTATGCACACGCCCGTTGCAAACTCACAAGTAGCGTATGCCCCCAAAATTTTTGCAATTTTTGCATTTCTGATCAGTTCTGTCCAGTCATGGAGACCTGTTTAGAAAGTTTTATAGTCTCCGGATTGTGTCGATAGTGGTTATTTTCTAGATTTTCTCTCTTGTTTGGTTGAAGAACGTTTTGTTGAAAAATCTCTGTTTTTTACGCTCGCATTTCTGTTCGAGTACGTTAAGATCTTTCCGGGGATTCTTGGTTGTTTTTACGAATCGCAATGGTAGAGCTTCGCTCAGCAATTTTCCCTCATTTTAAGTGTTTTTCCCTGCGTCGATTTTTGCCCATTTTTTGGGGTTGGTTTTCTTGAGTTCATTCGACTAGATCTTTGCTGGTAACTTTGAAGAGTCTTTTCTTGCCTGAAGTTTTTGTTTGCAAGGTTGTACTATTATTCCCCGTTTCTGGAGTTACCAAGTTTTTGCCTTGCTCATATAAATCTTTCTACCATGTACCAGATTTGTATGCTTTAAGTTTTTCTTTAATTCAGAGTTGTTTGCCTGCAATTGGATAGTTTTCTTGGTCTCTTCAGCTCTTTAACCAAAGCTCAAAAAAATTTTGTTTTGTCATTTGCTTTTGTTTTGCATTTTTGTTTTCGTTTTGCTATCTTTGAAGCTGTTGAGATTTCTTGCCTGCTCTAACTGATTGGTGAATTGTTGGCTGGTTTCTTCCTCTGCTTCTGCCATATTTTGTGCTCCTGAGCACCGAGAGTTTCCTCTCGATTTTGGGAACTGTTTTGGGGACAAACCAAATATGATAAAACCGACAAGATTTCGAAATTTCTTTTCTTTGTTAGATTTTGCATCTTAGAATTTGCATGCTCTTAGTAATTTGCATTAGGTTCACTTATATAAGAATTTAGTATTTTTTCGACACTTATAGTGTGAAGTTTGTTATCCGAAAAGAAAACATAGTCTGTAGAACCCGTGTAGAAATTTTTCATCGAAAGGTACCATCGCATTTGCATGGTTTGGGTTTTCATTAATTTCTTTTCTCGTCATAGCAACACCACAAGTTTCATTTCCATATCCTTACTGACCTAACAGGAATACCCAATTAAATAAGTGTTATAATTTAAAACAACTAGCAAGTTTTTTATTTAAGTGTCATACACCAACTAGCTATATTTTGTGGCCTTGGATTAGGTGAGTGGAGAGTTAATCCTCTGCTGCCGCTCAAACCAGCCATACAGAAGTTTATTAATTGAGTCAAACCAACTCCGTTAGGTGGATCTGGGAAAGCTCTGCAGGGAGCCGGCGCCCCAGGGGAAGTGAAGGCCGAGAGAGAGACACGCCTCTCCCACGGCTTGATCTTTCCTCAATCACTACCAGCTCATTACGTATTGGTGCCCGTTATCGCTATTCCTAGGTCTCACACAGCACTCAGAACACCGTGGTACCGAGGCGTACGTCGTATCACTCCCAAGAAGATTGGGGTGCCTCATGTTTCGTACTTGTACAAGAAAGGCTGTTGTTAGGAGGCTCGGTAATCGTCGTTACCTTCGCCGCAGGGGCCTGGCCGACCATCCGTACGACCTCGGATCCTATTTTTTACTTTCTCGCATTTTGCGGTCCCCCCGTCCCTAATCACCCAAGCGAAACATTCTAAGGTCGCTTGCTCGTCGTATCTTAGGGATTTTTTTTGTAGTGAGTGCTTCTTGCTCCTAGCTTTCTTAGATTTATATTTTTTTTTGAGTCTAATTTGAATTTGTTAAAGTGGCCGATCACGCCTGTTAATTCAGGAGAATGTGGGTTATCTCCGAGAGTGCGTGAGCTCTTCAAGAAGGCGTAGGGAGTAACATAAAAGGTGAATATCACCGTGGCGTTTGGACGCATGGAGTGATCCTCCACAAGGGCTTGTGTCCTATAGCTGGTTCTCGGTGTTGGTTCCGAGAGGAACGTTCCTCTCACCGAGAGTCTTGTTTCCGGTAGGAGTTAGGAATAAGTAGTAGGAAGTACCCGAGTCTCCTCGGGCCACTTCCATCTCCTCCTCCCCGATTATCACTATGGTTGAGCACATCGGACCCGAGTTCATGCGCACCGTAAGATCCTTATTCATACCTTTCGATGGCCACGAATGGAACGCGGCTTCGCTCGTGAGTGCTATTGCATTCGTACTCCCCGCTTGGCTGAAGGAGGGGCACTATTGCCATATCTATGACTGTCAACATCGTTGTTTTGGCTCTAGTTTCACCCAAGCACATGCTTCTCAATCAGTCCTTTTCTTTTTGGAATGCCCACTAGTGGATTCCTCCTTTTTTCCTTTTCCGCTACCGCAAATCGCATCTACACCCATGTCTTCCATGGCTAGTGGTCAGCTTCTTTTCAAGGGTCTCCGGAACTCGGCATATTCCTAGTTCAAATCCTTCTTTAGGGTATTTTTCTTTTACTTCTCAAACTCGTAGTTTTAACCCTTGGTCCGGGGAGGTCGCAGTTTGACTACTTTTACAGTTAAACCTCGTATTTACAACAAGCAAGGGAATCGTTTTACGGCCAACAAGGGAATGTTTCTTTCCTTCGTCGAGTGCTTATCGTAAATTTTCCCCTCTTTTCTAATCGCATGGAACCCCTAATGTGGCTTTCTTTCTTCATTCAATACTTCAAGAGGGGGAACTCGGTCCTGCCTTTAGTAACTCTATGTTTCTGGAGGGGGGTCCTTTCTCCAAATGTTGGGTCTTTGGCCCAAAATTTTCTACGAGTCCTTTTTGGCAACCCTGCACTTATCAAATCCGGTAATTTTCTTGCATCGTTGGGAATTCATCCCATCAAGGATGGAATCCTCAAAGTTCCGCCGTTTAACTTTTCTGGGCAGCGTTTAACTTGCTGCATTTGTCGAAATTGACGAATGATCCGATCCGATATAGTTCTCAGGCTCTCTTGCCCCTACCAAAATACCTTCGTGCATTCCAAAATTTGAAGGCAAGAATGGAGAGGGACCTACCGACCATATCACCACCTTCCATTTATGGTGTTCTTCTAACTCCTCGATCGACGATTCGATTAGGTTGAGATTGTTTCAACGCACCTTAACCGGAAAACGCCGGCCAAGTGGTATATTGAGTTAACTAGGGGCAGCTTTTGCTACGTTTGGAGATCTCACAACAATTCTAAATCATTTCTGCCTCTCGCTCCGTTATGATGCCTGGACCGAACTCCTTAAATTAATTTTAAATGTAGGACGATGTAACCCACATTTCGATCATATTCAAAGAATGGAGGAGAAGGAAGAGGCTTATTAAAGCTCATATTCCAGGAGAATTCCTTTTGGAATGGTTTTTGAAATCTCTCAGCTGGAGATATTTCTAAGGATGTGTCCTCAATCGTGTATTTTCCAAGGAGCAGCCATTTTTAGCTCCAACATCTTGAATTGATATATTCTTACCTAGGGTCCTTCATAAATATTTGCCTAATGCTCCTCGCTCCAAATTGGACTTATCCAAACTAAACCCGGTCCTCATGGTGATGGACTTATTGGGTCGACGGTTAGGGAAAATTTTAACTCCGTTAGTCAATCGTTACAGCTTGTCTTTACAATTCGCTTCTCCTTCTCGTCGCTCGTGCTCTGTTAAATCATCGCTCAATCTTTGTTGATGAATGCCGTTCGTTCTAACCTTAAAGAAAGTCAACAATCCGAAGGGAAGAAGAAGGGACACAGAAAAAGGGCAAGAATGGGAAGGGTAATGCAAATAAATCCAACGAGCATGTTGGTGAGGGTCCAAAGGATAAAAATAAAGTGAAGTTTCCAAGTTATGTGCGCCGGAGACCATCTTACTCACCTTTGCCCTAAAATTCGTGATGTGCAACCGCTTGTTAGCTCAACAATGGTTCTTCTAGTTCCCCAGTTATGTTGACAAACCCTTTTCCCCAAGGGAAACAACTAGTTTTTGGCGCGAATCAAATACTGGGCTTCTTATGGGGCACCCAGAAGGGGAAACCCATCAAACATATACATGATGAGTGCTCAAGGGATATCGCCACGAGATCCCGTGATTATGGCGAAGATGAGTTCGAAAGCCAAGGGTACCGATGCTACCGAGCCGCTTCACATCACGAAGCCTACTATTGAGCCTATACTCGCATGCCCAAAGCATCTACTAAGCGTATGACAATTAATCCAAATGCCGTGGCTTCCCGTAATCCACTCTATTGTGGAAGATCCGGCGCAGTCCTTGTGCCATGTCGGCTCTAGAGGTGCTCCATTTTGTACTGGCCAAATGCGCAATGTCACATCGCTATCGGGGCCGTCGATCCAAAGAAATTCCTTATGATTACATTCGATATGACTAATTTTAAAAAGAGACTCCCCATCATATGGCTTTTCATATTAAATCATCGTACCGAAAATTTAATATTTTCCTGATTTGTCGATGAGGGCACTTCCACATGTGTGATGTCTCTCACATGTTGAAGGGAATTGATCTCCGCAATTGCCCATCTCGCTACTCTTCTGATCGCGTTTGATGGTCATTCTCACAAACCACATGGTATTGTCCCAACTTTTCCCATCCGTGTTGGGGAACCGTAAATATAGAGGTTGAGATAGTTGATGCAAGCTTGGACTACAACCTTCGTTGGGGAGAAACTGCTTGCGGAGATGGATGCTATTGCATCTTCATTATTTCGTGATTATTTGTTTTCATCACGAAGGGAGGATTGTTATGGTGGATCAACCGGACTGCTTCGTAGACCCAAATGCATCTACTTCGACTCAACTATTCCAAAGTTGGATAAGCGCTGTCACTCCGTTGAGAATTTAGGGGTTGGAATGTGGCCTTTCTTGATGGGTACTTTTGATATTCCACCTCCTAAAGTTCTTCATATAAATGCAATTTCATCCTCCAGGGCTCCTCTTCAAGAGATTTATTCAGAACTCATTATTTTTCTGATTCTTTAAACTTACCTTCCCTAAAGCCACATTAGCGGAAGGTCAAGTGGGTGGAATGGCATTTCCGATAACCGTGTACCGAGATTGCTTATCAATTCATTGTTGACTCGCAGTCCATTCTAGCTCCTCTTCTCCTGTGAGGAACTGATGCCATGTGGCCTCGATTGGACACTTAGTTCTTCTTCTACCCAGATTGCCCTGATACAACTCTTCCATCTAAAGAGGCCATCCTAGAAGCTATGACCTGCATAGATAGACCGTGGGATGATTTGCATCATGGGTCTTACTTTTTACCTCGATTTGGAGCAAAGTTGAATCAATTTTTCCAAGCCCGTGTCTCCCGGTCCGTTCACCCATACTCCCAAACCCCTTAGCACCAACACAGCCTTTGCGTCGAAGGGAACATGGCCGTGATTTCTCCAACTATCCCGATGAACATTTCCAGGATCCCAATGTTATAGAAAATGTCTTCATCGGAGCTGACACTTCGAAGAGATTCGTATTTACATCGATCTCTTTAAAGAGTTTAGGGTATTCGCTTGTTCTTATGAGGAAATGCTCGGTATAGATCCATCTATCGTCCAACATGAGATCAAGACTTACGAAAATGCTAAGCCCGTGAGGCAAAAACTTCGTCCGTCAATCCTAGGAAGGTGTACGATCAAATCCGAGGTAGAGAAGATGCTCAAGGTGGGATTCATTTTCCCTATTCCTTCGACTAAATGGGTTTCAAACCTCGTTCCCGTAGATAAACAAGGAACAATTCGAGTTTTCATCGATTTCAGAGACCTTAATAGCATGTCCGAAAGATAATTACCCCACACAATTTATAGATCAGATCATTGATGAGGCTTCGTAATGAGATTTTCTCCTTCATGGACTCGCTTCTCCGGATATAACCACCATTATCCGTCCCGAAGATCAAAGATAAGACCCGCTTTCTTTATTTGTCCGGGGTACTTTTCGCTATAATAAGATGCCTTTTGGTCTTAAAATTCTAGGGCTAATAATGGCCATGTCATATGCCTTCCATGACATCAAACATATTATCAAGGCATATTTGGATGATTTAGCCGCTCATTCCTCGAAAGAGAATGGATCATCCTCGCTCACCTCCGTCAAGTATTCGAACGATGTCGTTTCTACAAGATTAGGTTTAATCCGAACAAGTGTGTTTTTGCGGTTACATCCACGTTATTGGGATTCATTGTGTCTAGGGAAGGGGATTAGGGGTAGATCCTTCAAGGTTGAGGCAATACTTCGGTTGCCTCCCCCGTCGTCTATTCGTCAACTTCAAAGTCTACAAGGAAAAGCTAATTTTCTTCGTGAGGTTTATCGTAAATTATGCTAAAGTTACCAAAGGATTTATGAGATTGCTGAAGAAGGAAGTTCCATTTCAATGACTTCTACTAACGCTCATTTGATTTTGAAAAAAGCGTTGACCTCTCGCTCCGTTATCGAGTCCACCGATTATAGCAGATTTCTTGTATCTTGCAGAAGAAGAATCTACCATTAGTATGGTTCGGTTCAGAGGATGATGCTCTTGTAGAGCATGCTATATACTATCTTAGTCAAGGCTTGGTAGGACCTCGAACTCCCAGATACTCGACAGAAAACCGGCTTTAGCAACCGTTCATGCCGTGCGCCGACTCGCACATATATATTCTTTATGAAAAAAATTATAAGCCATAAAAGAGTCAATCCATTTCAATTTGTTCTCGTAGGCGAGTGATTGGGGAAAATACATAACAGAGATGGATTGTGATTTTAATTTGATCTTGAGTTTATGTCTTCCAAGTCCAACAAATCATTAGTTTTCGCGAATTAATCTCCAAGTTGCCCCGTGATAAGAGATAGTTCATGATGAATCCTTCCTGATGAACATTTGTTTCTTATCTCTCGACAGATCCTTGGTATGGAGATATCATTGTGTATCTTCGCATCGCGAAGTTTCCTCTACTTTTTCGAAAGATGAGCATCGTAAGTTGCGTCACTGGATAAGAATTACTTGATTATCGGTGATGCCTTATACCGTCGAGGGGTTGATTCAATCCCGAGATGTCGCTTAACTTTCAAAGAAGCCGAGGTCAACAATGATCGTCTACAAGGAGCTTCCGGTGGTCATTTATCCGGGCTTGCTATAGCCCAAAAATCTTTGTGACAGTCGGGTACTTTTTGCCTTTGATTTTCAAAGATTGTGTGGAGCTTCCGTCAAAAGTGTCATCTCGTGTCAAGTCTATACTCGAAAATGCGCCATCCAAACCTCCGCTTTTTCAAATATTACTTTTGGTCCCTTTACAAAGTGAGGTATTGATTATAACATGTAACCTCGCCTTCGCTAAAGGTCACATTATTGTAGCAAGAGACTACTTTACGAAGGGTCGGCGGCCCCTACTTTGGGAATGACAGACAAGAAATTTTTTCCGTTCAACCGAGTTAGTCATCGTCGTTTGGTGGATTCTCAGAGAGATTGTCATCGATCGTTGCGCCTATTTTCGAATAGCATGACTACTGTTGCTTCAAGATTAGTTTCCAACAGGAGCATTCATCTTCGTATTATCCTCGTGCCAATGGGCAAGTGGAAGCCGTGAATAAATCCTTGAAGACACTTCTTCGCAGGACAATCAATAAGCTCGATCCAATTGGCATATCATATCCTCGCACTTTGGGCATACAGACATCAAAGAAAACTGTGAATCGGCTTACCTCCATTTCAACCAGTCTACGTTGATTTCGTATTTCCCATTGAATGAGATTCCTTCTTTATGTTAGTTTTTGAACTTCTTCATGACACTTAGTCTTGAAGAACGTCTCCTTCATTTGGAACATCTCGATGAGCAAATAAGCCGGGATGCCACAATGAATGTAGAAGACAAAAATCGAGAAAGACAAAGTTCAAAGATTAGCAAGGCTACACAAGCCAGGGTTTTTCCGAAGGTGACCTTGAGTTGCCTATGCCCAAGAAAATATGCCCCGGGGGCGAAAGTTTAAGTCTATGTGTATGGCCCTTTTATCGTTAAAAATTACTAAAAAAAAAGGAGCATATACCTTGGTTGATTTCGAAGGGAATGAGCGTTTGAGTCCGGTAAATGGGCTCATTTTGAAATATTGTGCCTGCTTTGGCCTGGCATTTTGCTTTTTGTATATAGCAGATTTTCTTCGTACGTATCTAGTTTTTTCGATCTTCGATGGGATGGTGATGCTTTTTGATCTCATGGCAAAGTCAGGCTCGATGTCATGAGTCATTTTGGTTTCGCCTGAGGAAAGCAGAGACACACCTTTAACTGGCCGCCGCTTGGGTGCTTCATCATCCATCCGGCCGCCTGTTGGGGTCAAGAGGAGTCTCGCATTGGTCCTACTAAATAATATGCGTATCAACGCAATATTTATCTACTTCCTCGAGGCAATATATTTGGGTGTTGATTCGTTGGTAGTTTTCGGACTACTGTACCGGTGGTGTCGGCAGTTTAACTAATACTTATCGGGTTAGAGATCCATTTTTACTTCCGGTTGTTCTCGAGGGTACGTTTGTTACAAAGGTCATTTTTTAATTTTTAACTTTCATTCATATATTCCCGACAATCGATGGCGTACTCATTAGCTAATCAAGCAATTGATTGGCATATTAATTCATTCAATACATTAAAATTTAATTATAAAAACATCATACATTTTTATACATTCGCTACATCACATCAAAAATCGTTGTATATATATCAAGTGTTCAAACTATACAAAATTTCATCCAAGTCATACAAAATTTAAATATGTTCGATCATGTTCAAATCTCAAAAAATATACAACATCCGTAAATTATTATATCCATTTATTCCTTGTCCCCGCTTCGTGTTGTGTTCCTATAGAACATTATCAGCCGCGACTTAGCGGAATAATCGCACCGAGTCACGAGGTACTCCACTACCCGCCTTTGGATGGCCTTGGGTAGATCTTTCATTATAAACATATGCACTTGGCGGGTTAAACCCAAGTTCCTTCCGTACATCATGGAGGGTTCGTTCGGGTTCATCGTTCGCCGGCTTCTATGCTTATGTCGTGGGTAACTATCAGTTTGACTAGTCCAATATCTATATCATGATCATTACGATATTTTAAGTCACTTTGAATCCAAACAAAAAACATGTTTCATTTTTTCACACATATTGAAAATCCAAAAAATTATATAAGCTAAAAATTAAATCTGACCACCGTACCCCATGCCACACCAAAGGATTATCCGGATCGCCACGGAAATCCATCCCGGCATAGGGATAGTCCTCCATAGCGATGATTTGTTCTCCCACCATTGGAAGAACTCATCATCCTGTGGTTCGAGGAACTTCACTTCCCCCCAGCCTTCCTTCATCAAGCCACCGACTGGGCAATTCTTGGGTCCCTTGGACTACCGATAGAAGAGATCACTTTGGGTCTCACTAGGAATCTTTCTGCTGAAGAATTTCATCAATATTGTACCATGGTCCGAAATGTTTTGTCTTTGATTTTCGATGGAATTCAATTGTTGCTTCATGTTCATTAGTAGAGTCATGGCACCAATCAAGTATACAAGAGTTAAGCATTCCACAAGCCTATACTATTTGAGTCCTCGGGATGCTCGGTGTAGGGAAGTAGATCTTGCTACCTGTACCCAATGGTAAATAGGAGAATTTTCATGTGCAAGTCTCTAAATCTTTATAGAAATTTGAGTCCCTAACTTTCTGGAACCCTCTTACGCAAGAGACGTGACGGCACCACTAGTGAGCTCCAAAGGCTTTCCATGTAAATCTACCGTCTCCTCCGAGAAAGTCCAAAGAATAAACAGATATCTTCCACCTCGATACGTATGGGCATTTGATCTATTATGAAGCAATCTTCTTCCGTTCCCAATAATTCACAAGCATTTCGAGCAACCGACATTACTCTTCATATTTGGCATTTTGAAAAAATTTGAGCAATCCACAATTTCGAAGAATATTGAGCGATAATTGGTCCCAGCATTTCATTGTCAATGTACCAGGTTTCACGTTTTCCATGATATAGTCATCCCGAAAATTCAATAATTTGTCCATTAGAATCACGTTTTTTCATTTCTAAGTTGCACATACGCGATTTTCTATACACAAGCCGTTTATATATACGCAAATTTTGCCGTATAAACCCGCGTATGCGCAACCATAGTTTAAAAAATAATTCTACTGAAATTTCCGAATTTTAAACTTATGAACGGAAAAAATTGATAACAAGGATGGATTAAGAGCTTACTCAACAAATTCGGCGAAGTTCGACTCGTCAATTGCTCCTATTTCGACGAAAGAGGCTTTTTCTCCGCAGCTCTTTTTCCCAATTCAAATAAGTAACAATGAACCAAATGTGAGGTAACTTGTGTATTTATGCCCAAAAATTGAAAATTTTCGCAAAAAAATCATATTCTTATTTTTTTCAATCTATCTGTCGCATAACCCTTGATGTTTGGAAGTGCCCAGATTGGCATATTTTTGTGCACATTTTAATGAACTCAAGATTTTTTCCGTTTCGATCCATGACCCGCCGACCACCATGGCAGGTATATGATCTTCACCGGAATATAGGTTAGGGAATCCACTTTCCGTTGCATTTGCATACTAGCCTCCATTCTGATCACTTGCCATAGGGTCGATCTCATCAAAGTCATGAGTATTTCACCCATTTCACTCGCCGATTATTTAATCATGACTTGGTGGTAGAGCCCTCCTTTACATGGGCTTCCTAGTTAGTTCCTCGCTATCACTTGTTGCCTATGCCGCGTTTTATAGGCTCCTGAGTCCTCTTAGTCCCGCCATGACTTATGTGTTGAAGCTTCATTCTTCTTCTTCTTCACTATCATTTTTATGGCCATTACCCTAGAGGCTCCCCGGTGTTGTTAAGTTTTATTATTGCATTACATATCGGCTACTTGTTTATCCCGGCCTTTAGCCGGCTTCATTTTGGACTCGATGTTTAAGCCAACTTTGACCTTAACGTTCTATTGTTAAACATTGCATGTATTTAGTTTAATCGCTTAATTGATCTTTTTACCCAGAGCGGATTTTGCATTACTTTGATATCATTGATAGTTTCGCCACACTTGCATTGAGCATGTGATTTTCCTATCCTAGGAACTAGTGCATTTGTTTCTTGATACTCATTCTATCCATTGTACTATAGCATTCTTTTATTCTTTTTCGTGCTTATTATATGAAAAAGACAAAAAAATCAAATATAACAAAAAGAGCTAGAACGGATGTAACTTCGTAATTTGATGGCAAGGCAATGTTAGTTTGTCGCCCTTGAACAAAGCACATACACTTATATATTTCCTTCATTTGGGATGGTTTTAGTTTTTGACCTAGGTTCACCTTTGCCTTGTTTCACTAGTCATTTCCTTCCGTTGGTTATCTCTTCCAATCATATGGAGAGTTTGTTTTTGCCTCCCCGCATAACAGACTTATACAAAGGTCACTTTTTATCGCTATGGTCATCACAAGTCGTGCTTTTGTTCAAGGGAAGTTCAACCATAGTCGACCATTCTGCGTGTTCTTTGACTCATTATCTGGGCCGGTCTTCCCTGCCTTGTCGTTACCTTGTTCTATCACATCGTATGTTTTGCCTTCTCTCGCTCGTGCCGGTTTGAGAAGGTGCCCATTGATTCTTTCGTCGGCAGTTTGTCTCTCATCGACTACGACACATTGCTCCGAGAGTAACCCAGAGCCGCACTCGGCCCTATTTCCATCATTGATAGGTGACCTTTGCAGTTAGCATTTGATCATCATTATGGGTCTTTTGACCGAGTGGTTTCCTATGTTCGACGTCAAAGATACATTATCACACTTGGGATTCGTGCGCACTGGAGCCATTTGACCCTATCTATGGATATCTCGCCTCCGTGTCACCATTATTGGTTGGTTCGCAGGGTTTCTTCCATGTGCTAGCTTCATCTTGTGCATGTCGAAAATGTACTTTGGCTTGGTTCCGTCACTCGCTTCGTCCGATTCCCTTCCAAATTTTGGCCTTCGGTTACACTCGAGCCGGATCGAAGTGGGATGCCTTAATGCCTTCCTTCCGCCAGAGATCTTTTCCCATCAACTCCGACTCATTTCTCTCGAATAAGGTCTAGAGTATTTTACAAGACTTAGGTTTGAAAATATCAACAGACTCTTCGCTATCAACAACGGGGGATTCATCATTGCCTCCCGATTGATAGATTCTTCCAAGTGTTCGACTTCAACTCATTCATTCACACTCGTTAGATTGCATCAAGTACCTTCGACACCATTTTAATTATTGGTGGGTTGTCTCACATTGGTTAACGGTTTACTATTGGACCTAATCCAACGATTTCTCACATGGTCAACTTCAAAATTTCATTTATTCCCATTATGTAGAATTGTGCCATCGAGATCGTGAAGACCTCAAGCGACCAAGATTTTTCGTCTACTTCGATGATCATCCGCCTTCTCGTTGATGCCGTCCACCCTTATATGCTGCGTTGTCGTACAAAGAAGATCTTATATGTTGGCTCCCGAGTTGCGTGATTGTACCATGTGTTCTACACCTTATGATTTGGCATTTGGAGATTTAGTCACTTTTATGATCGACATCTAGTTTCAACATCATTGATCAGTTTTCTATATGTGATATTTGGACATTGATTCTCGACTTGTACTTCCGGCCCGCTTTCAAATGATTCATTATGTACTTAGTTTAGATATACTTGTATACATTCTCGATTTATCATGTAATTTACAAGGATATATTTTTGACCGAGCATGGGTATGCCCGCCCTGGAAGATGAGTTGACCGCTTTCTTCTCGTTCTGGCAAGCTGGAACTGTGAAGTCCTCTCTTGTCCTTGCGAAGTTCTTCTATGTGCATAATAAATTTCTGCCATCATGTACCTTCTAACCTCATATATTAGGGGGCATCTCATAGCATCATTTTTCACCCTCATGTGATTCATGATTGTCTCGTTGGCTCTCGTGGGCACCCATTCCCACAGACTTGAACAAAATTCATAAAAAT
This sequence comes from Pinus albicaulis, assembly GCA_034641835.2. Taxonomy (NCBI): domain Eukaryota; kingdom Viridiplantae; phylum Streptophyta; class Pinopsida; order Pinales; family Pinaceae; genus Pinus; species Pinus albicaulis. Next base: position 784,745,899 of record CM076574.1, read on the forward strand.
GTTAAAAGTCCCATACGCGGTATGCCTAATTTTCTCGCGTGTATACGTGAGTCCATACACACTTTTCCCGTATGCCATTAAAATCATCAAAAATGTATAAAAACTCCATATTTTCGTGCTAGGTCGATGGTTACTCCAAAAGAGTTCCTCCCGAACCACCTCAAAGACGTGGCCAACTATTTTAAATCGATTGCAACTACTTTGAGGGAGTATAAAAGCCCCTCATGTGCATGGCCTAAAGGAGAGAGAAATTATAGGATATTATACTCTCGTGGAACTCTGTTCAAGTCTCGATTTCCCGTGCCTCCTACACTTTCCCGTACTTCTTGACAGGAAACCTCGTTTCCCCGGAGATGTTCATCGCCTTATATGTCATCTCGTGTGCACAAGTCTTGAAAGTATCCTAGCGAGGCAAGGGCGGGACGGGATCCGATGACTCGGTCGTTCAAGATCGTGGAAGGATTCAGTGATATTCCACTTTTATTACTATACATGATGTTCATAATGAAGAAGAACCATCTTGTTCCCCGAATTCACGTGTTAATATCTCGCTCGCATATGTGAAAAGATTATTATTTAAGCATTTATTATTGTTTATATGATGTTTCACATGGATTTCAATGACATTTAGGATAAATATATGTCGTACAACTAGATTTTCGTGCACGTTTTCTTGGTTTTCAAAGTTGAAGAGGAAGAAGGGTTGTTGGGGGTTTGGACCCTCACAGATCACATCAAACGTAGGATTAAGCAGTGAGTTCTACTTATTATTGATGTTATCTAGTTTTAGCATACAAGTGTGGTTGTGTGAGTCCTTCTTGAATAACATGCCTGATTCAGGAGGTTTTCACCCAACAAACTTCCGGGGAGTTATTTCCCCAAAACACGTTGGTATTGCTAAATGTAGGCGTATTATCGCTAGGAGGCGGTATTATGTATATATGGGGGGAGTATTAAATGGGGTTCTATGGTATTAAACGAGGCAAGATTATAGCTAGGAGGCGTGGTATTATGTATATGGGGGGGGGGGAGTATTAAATGTGACGGAGGAGACTCGTATTATGTGCGGTGAGGCGGTGAGGCAGAGGGGAGGGAGCGTACAATGGTGAGGAGAGCGGTGAGGGGTAGTGGCATAGGGAGTGTGGAGGAGTCGGTGGGGAAAGCAATGAGGGAGTTGGGTGAGGGGTCGGGGTGAGGGTAAATTAAGGAAGGGGTAGGTTGCACGGGGATATGTTGGCAATGTGGGGTTGCGGAGTGGGGAAATGGGATAGGCGATGGTGTATGGAAGGAGATGTGTCGTGTGGGTAGGAGGATAATTTGTGTAGGGGGAGGGGCCGAAAGGCTACGGATGGAGAGAAGGGAAACAAATTTTATGGGGAGTGGGGAGGCCGAGAGGTCGTTTAAAAAATTTTAGAATGGGAGGATTTTTAACCACTACAACTGTGGTATGTGATTGCGTAAATGGTGAACCGCAATTGCAGACCCTCGTTTAAAAATTCAGAATCGTGCAAAAATACAGATAATTTTTAAAAATTGCGTAATTGTAGTATATAAACCTCGAATGGCATCAATCTAATGGAGCAACAAAAAACTAGATGTGCGTGAACATAAAACTAAATGTACAAAGATCAAGTAGTTAAATGAGGGAGTTACACTCACAGTGCAAGAATGCCAATAGTGGGATTGGTCATACCATGTCAACCAAGAGGTAACTCCGCAAATCAGAATGTGTATTAGATGAAGAATCCGAATGTATTTATACATGGAGGTGAGGCTATTGGGATTAACTTTCCAATGACTCTTGGCCTTCCTTATTTCCTAATATAATTTGATATACAATATTAAATATCCTCACCCAACCCTTAGGATTAGGTGTCAACGCATGATGATAATGTTGAACACCATTTACCAAACTCGACCGGGAAAATGTCAAAGGTGTTGGGTATATATATATATATAGCTCATTAATACCCTCATAAAAATATATCAAACAATAAATTACAACCCACTCATATATTTACTGTCAAACTTTCTTCACTCTTTATGAAATAATAAATATATATACCCGTCATAAACAATGTATCAAATAATGTAATAATGTACAAATTACCGCAAACCCTTTAGAAAAATAACACTTTCATTTAACATAATCATTATTACATTCCAAAATTTTTGAAACCCCTTTTAAAAGACACTAAAATATGTATACGTCAACTTAAGCCTCAACATGATGGTGACATGGATGTCTTACTTATATTTTAAAGTTATGGTAAAGGGTGAATGCATAACTCCGTTGTAATTACGAGGCTAGTATCAAATCTTTATCTTATGATTAACTACCTTAGTCATCTTTATATTATGATTAACCGGCTTCGTCAATTTCTTTTCTTTGCACACGTGCCTTTTTTTTCCAAAAGAAAATCCTCAAAATTTCAAGTAGATCGAAGACTTTTGTGATCCATAATTTAGATAAAAGAACTTTCATATTAATCACATCATTAGGATTAGGTCTATTAAGATGATAAAAATTTACATAGTATATGCCCATTAGCATTCAAAGAAACGTATGTTTTTTTCACCTAGCGGCCGTAAAAAACATAGAGTTTGCAAAGCAGAGAAACCATCACAACCGATACCCACTAGCCCCACAAAGATTTTGAAGTGGAGAGCACCTGTGGAGACCCCACAAGCCACCTCAATAGAGAAAAAATCAGCCCCAAACATGAGTCAAAACATGCATTAAGTTGTTTTGTTCACAAAAACGTCTAAAAAGTAAACACTTTTTATAGATGTGCAAAGTTTAGTTATCAAAGAAAACCAGCTTTTGTCTTGACTTCCTCTCATCGAGGAAAACAATGCGAAACAGTAGGATAAAACAAGAGAAAAGTTTGATGTTTGAATTTTGTAACTACATAAAAACAAAGTAGATATAAATAGATACTAAACTCGATTTCTCATTCTTTTTGCACAAGAGAGCACCATCCTCGGGCTAGTCTTTGCTTCTTTCGCATATTATCCTAGGATGGGACTTTGTTCTTTAAGATACAATTTAAGAAGAGCATCGATTTTTCTTGGCACTTGAGTTCCCACATCGTTTATATCACTCCGGCTCCTGGCCCATCCTTTTTGAGACATGAGCCACTTATATCTGAATTTTGGAGCATATTGTCCGGTAGGGAGTGTACCCATCTCAAGGATTCTCGCCTAGCATGGATGCATAATTTGACCTTTGAAGCTCACTAATATATCCTTGCAATTACGCCACCACCTCGTCTTCTATCTAAATGTCCTCCTCAGATTTCCACGCTTGTCCCCAAACATTTAATCGGACTATATTTTCAATGTGACTTAGATAGCGAATCCCTCCGCCGGCAAGGTGATCAATCAATTATCCGGAGAGGGCATATGCCACGTTTCACCCTACCCGCAGATCCTAGCCTATTATGACCTAATCGCCATTTCCTACACACAAGCCAAGCCTTGTTCAATAATCCTCATTGAGTCCAAAGTGGCTTTCCAACTAATGGTGCTTTAGCAATTTTTTATCCGGTAAATCTGTGCAATCGCCCAATCGGCATTGGGTCTATGTATTTTCTTTACCACCGATGTCCATAAGTTATCCAAAGTGACTAGCCACTTTCTCCCATGCCACCCATGGCAGTAACCGATTTGTCCTTCGACCATGCCCACAAAAATCGGGCCGCAAATCTTCCTTATTTTGGAAAGGATTCCTTTCGAGACCCATGTTAAAGATACCTCCAAGACAATTTAATATCTAGAGTAACCGATTTTATCAACACGAGCCTTTCCGCTCGACAACCATTTGAAACTCCAATGCTTTTAACTTAGACTTAATCTTTGCCACTAAATTCTTGCCAATCCTGCATTCTCAGAGGGAACTGCGTTTTAAGTGGAACCCCAGGTACTTAAAGTAGTTGGAAATGTTTTTACTTCGAAAGGAAGCTCCTCGAAATTATTTCTTCTTCCGCCCTGCAAACCCTTCGAGGTTTATCGAGGATTTTCGACTGCTAATGCACAACCCCGTTGCCTTGAGGAAAATATCTAGAATCGATTTAATTCATTTGGATGTCTTTCTAATGCTATTGTTGGAATAGTAGGATATCATCAACAAATAGCAAATGAGTTATGGAAATATTGATCAGTACTTCAATTCTTTTGATATCTCCTCACCTCTTTCATCATGGATCATTTGACTAAGGCCTTTTGTTTCAAGGAGGAAAAGGAGGGTGACAGATGGCAACCCCGACGAAGTCCCCTCTAAGCTTGAAAGAAGGGAGTTGTGGTCCCGTTGATTAGAATGAAATACTTATGGTTGTGATGCATCCCATTACCGAGCTGATGAAATCACCCCGAACCCTAGATGGGCCGTGATCGGCTCGAAGGCACATCCAAATTATATGATCGATATGCTTTGGAGAGGTGGATTTTCACAATCACTCCTTTCTTCCCACTCCTTTAGGACTGCATAGTTTCCCGTGCCACCCCTACCACCTCATGAATTTGTCTTCCATCCAAGAACCAAAACTATTCCCCGGAAATGCTATTCGAGAAGAAAGGATTCGTACGTGTGGCTATCACCTTTGCAAAAATTTTGTAGTCAATGCATGTGCAGATATATTGGCCTAAAGTCCTCAAAATATTTGGGGGTCCTCCTTTTTGGGAATGAGATCCATGAAGGTAGAGTTGAAGTGGCTATATATGGTGCCTTTGACCCGACTCTTCTACCACTCCCAACCAAATCGGCTCCGGGGACTCAAACAAATGTTGGAAGAATTCAATTGTCCACCCATCTAGCCCAGGATTTTATCCTTCTGGCATTGACTTTAGGATCCCTTCAACCTCCTCTTTCGACATTAGTTCCATTATGCTATCATTTCCTCCCCGTTCAATATATCGCGGAAGAACTACGCCACTCTAATCACTTATGCTATTGAAGCCTTCGTTGTGGATTTAAAGAGCGATCTGTACTGCTACATCCTAGACTAGAGAGCTCCCTAAAGTATTTTGCGCTTTTCCTTCCTCCATTTTCATACCCCAAATGGTGTTTATGTTTTCTTCGCCCTTTTGCATAGTTCGAAAGAATTTTTTTTTTTTGTCCCCTCGTTGATGTACCGATGGCCCTAATTTTTAATCGCCAATCGTTCTCTTTTTCCAAATAAGATTTTATTTCTATTTGTTTCCGTATCTTTGTTCTATCCCTCTTTTCATTTGATTCATAGCCGTCTCCCTCCAAATTTTCCAGATATTCCATTTCCTCATTGATATGCCGATGATTCATCCTTCACATCATTTTTCGATTTTTCCCACTCCAAAGTGGCCTTTTCATTTTTTTTTAGGTTTTCCATGAAGTGAAGCTCTTCCCTCCATGTCGGTCCTCCTCCCCTTCCTCCGTGTTTCTTTAAATAGTTGATTGTAAGATTCATCCTTGAGCCACGAAGAGTTTAACGTGAAAGGGGCTCCGTGTTTCGTAGGGGGAAATTATTTCTAAGGATATGAAATGGATCTTAGTCACCCCCTTCCCCCACCCAAGCCTAAGCCCGAGGATCTAAGCGCTAACTCCTCTTTAGGAGGAAACAAAGCAACTTTTTTGCCACCCTTTCAACCTGGAAATATTATTCCTCCAAGTATGCCTGCTAAATCAGACGGCATACACTAGGTTAAAAGAAGATAGTTTTTTCATAAAAATGTCCGAGAGAGGGTCGCCGGCCTCGATGGTCCTCGTGCTTCCGAGTGTCCCAAAGTGAAATTCATGTCTCCTCCCAAAATGAGGTTTGGATTCGCAAAGGATTTGGAAAACAACTTATTCCAAAATGGGGCCCTCGTCCAAGTAGGGACCATATACATTCAATAAAAAAATGGGAAAGCAGTAGTTCATTGAGTAAACTTCCATTTCTAGAACGTTATCCATTCCCCATGTGCTAATCTCCTTCAATCTACCGCATTTTATTCCGATCGCCGTGTGCCCCCGTACCTTCCAATTGCATCTAGGGCCCGAAAACACCAACTCTAGAACATTTTTGGACATAGATCCAATAATCTTGTCACCGGCCCCGAAGTCTCTCGTAACATGAAGACATCTCGGTTCATGTGACTTCACTAAGTCCCTTAGTGCTAGTTTTTTAGGTTTCCACTAATAAAACCCCCCCCCGCACCGAAGGATAAAATAATCATCTATAACCTAGAGAGGGGGGTTTGCGCTTCTCTAAGTACCTCGTAAAGGGAATGTTTCTCATTTGCAATGTCAAGTTTTTCCCTTAACTCGGGCTTTGGACATATTTGGATTTCCTACCCCCGACCTTCCTAGGCCCGACCGAGAGAGGCCGAGGCCCAGATGCCCACTACATTCTAAGTGCATTTGCCTCTTATATCTAGATCTAAGGTTATAAGGGGGTTTCTTCCGGAGGGCGGTGGCCGGAGGGGGTCATTCTCGGTGTGGCCGAGACAACAACGGCTCAATATAGAGCCTGGGGTGGTGGTTATAATGTGGTCTAGGGCCTTCGAAATTGAATCCACATGAATATATTCCATGATGATAGACCTCGGAGGGACCAAAGCCTTGAAAGAGTAGAAGTAGAAGTAAACATATGGAACCGAGAGAAAGGATAAGGTCCCTAGGATCGTACCCTCCTATTGTGATGTCGAGGCCAAATTGCCTCTTTCTCCGCGTTGGGAAGTAGAGGTTGCTCCTCCTGGCCGGGATTGACCTTGTGGACCCCACTAGCCACCGACCACTTTCTCCTTTCCATGTCACAAGCTACCCTACCGCTTCTCTCATTGGCTCCTTTCCCGATTTTTTTCTAGGATTCTCGTCTTCCTCTTCTACTTCCTTCTTCTTTTGTGACCTAAAGGTTAGTCCTTAGCCATGTCCATATTTGTGGCATTGGTGGCACCAAAAAGGCATGTTACTAATCGATCATCTATGTAAAAGAGAGGTCTTTATATTTTAGACGAATCTCCTTAACTAGCCCTTCCTTAGGGTTTAAACTAACCTTTAATTGGAGCCGTGCTCTTATACATGGTTTGTGGAAAGACATATCCACCCTCCGAAACTACCCCAAGGTATTCCCAACAGATCTAAAAATATACTCCATCCAAAATGAAAGGAAGTCCCGAAGCTTTACCCACACTAGGTTTCTCAATTTTCTCAATGTACTGAGTATGAAATAAAGGGGTCCATTTTCTAAAGAGAATAGGTCATTTTCTAAAACTCCACCGCACCTCGTAACCCACTCTAAAGATTCATTCTTTGAAAACTTAAACATGAACCAACCTCAAGCTAGGTTTTTAACTTCGACCATTTCCGTATCCCGTGACCAGCGAAGGTCCATTTCGTTATGTATTTAGCCGATAATTTCTCTCTCGACTCAACCAACTAATTTGCCCAGCAAAAATTTCCATCACCTTATTGATTTGAATGTCAATCTCAGCACCAAGAATGAGATTACTTTCCTTCTTCCTCGATCAAATCACTTTCTTCTTACTTCTCGTTAAATTTCCACTCCTTCCTCCCTCCTCATGCCCCCGTGAAGTTTCGACCTGGCCCTCCGGAAGGGACCCGAGCCACCTTCCACCCTCGTGATGAGGTTCCGCCCAAATGGTTTTTTCTACTACTTCTAATTTTTTGCCCCATAACCTACATGCACCACCTCGTCACGATGCCAAACACCTCTCCCGATCCTCTGACTTAAGGTAGAACCCACCTACTAAAGCGTTCCCATGTCTTATGCTAGAAAGAGGGTTTTGAAAACCTTTCCAACCTCCGCCAAGTACCTCGCCACCTCTATACTCCTGGAAGAGGAAAGATCCCTCACATGCAGCCCTTTGGCACCGAAAAGGACTTCTTCGTTAAGGATGCATCTGGGACTCCCTTAACTAGATCTGGGATCGTGGAACCCTTCCAAAAATGCCTTCAAGCCCACATTTCCCCGAGGCCCACAATTAGCTACAATATCCCTTAACCCTCCCAAAAATAACGATTGTTTGAAACCACCGGCGTAGGAGTACGACGAACCATCGTCTCATCCGCCTTTGCCGCCATCCCGCATTTGTGTATGAGAGTTACGCGTATCTAGTCTACTTTCCACCTTCCAGACACTAGCAGGCTTGTATTGGAGTGTGTCAGAAGGCCTATCCTTTTCCCTATCCCCTAGACCTCCCCGAACCCCGGGATTTTCCTCAACTCCTTCCGTCCGCTAGAAATATACTTATCTAGGTTCTTCTCTGTCTCTGCAACCCCAAAACCATAAGTATATCTTCAAAGCTTGGGATCAATTTCCATGGAGTCATTCTCTAACCATTATTTATGCCTCTCGTTAGCCGGTAAACCACACCTCCCGATAGCGATGGACCACCGAAACAAGGAGCGCATGCTTCCTCAACAGATGGAAGTGAAATTATGGGAAAACGATACCCTTACAACTCCCTAACCTCCCCATTTCCCCCCGGCTCTCTTTCCGATGCGTGATGTGGACTATTGTAGCATGCCCGCCTATCCTTCGTACCCCGTCACCTATGATCGTTACCCGCCGCTCGCTAGGATCCTCCTTCCAAGGCATGCAACGAGCTTGAGAAGTCCAAGATTCAAACTCACCGCCATGATTAGGTTTTCGAGCTCCATCTCCGTCGTTAGGAAATGAAGTTGCTTTAATACATTTATGAATTTTAACCATCACAATTCCAAGAATGCAATACCTTGCACACGTGCCTTACAAGGCTTTCATATTTATAAGACTTTACTACCAATTTCAATGTAATTTCATATGCGTCCAAATCTAAAGATTAGAAAATAGCTAAACTATTCATTCAACTTGAAAACTTGTAGATTTTCTTTTCCAACTTAAGCATCCAATTATTATCACTACTTCTAGCATCTTTAACTATTCCATTATTCACAAATTAAATAAAAGCACTACAATTGAACCTAACCGTAATAAGATGCATAGGATTTTTAATCGAGAACAAAAATCTATAACATTAATTTCCTAATAACTACATATATCATTTGATACTCAAATATAATTATATTCTCGCCATATATAGAATTCTAAAATATTGAATCTAAGGTCAAGTAATAATTGTATATTAATCCCGGATGCGGTGTTATGCGTCGTGACACGAGACCTCCACACACCAACACACAAACCTAGCATGATGCATGGAAGCCTCCATCGCTAGAATCCCGTATTAATCACCCCACGACAATGGTGAAAGCTATTAAATCGCCTTGCTTGGCTTCGGGAGGAAGACTCCTACTCACACCACTCTCGCTGGAAAATGGCATTCACTTTATCTTCACCGGCCAACATTTTACAGTGGGGAAGGTTTTCTTTGGTATGTTTCAAATCAATCATAGACAATGACGTTCGCCTTTAGTGACCGTTAGGTGGTTGGCATCAACTCCTCCCGCAACCGTTTGGAGAATTCATCGCCCACCATTAATGTCCCTTGAGCAGCAATCACCACTCCCATTGCCTCGTCAACCATTCTCGTCTTCGGTGCATTCTCGCTCCTCTCCACGCCCTATATCCTCTATGCTCTCGCAGCCTGCTCCTTTCCATCACCTCCATCCCAACTGCCCCTATCCGAGCCACCCCGCCCCTCACCTATTTTCCACATTATACCCCTTCCAGCATCGAAGCCCATCCATGGTAATGTGCAAGGCGTTCACCCCCGCACGCACGCACCGCAGCAATTCCCATCGCTCCGGGGTACCTCGAGTCCTCGGGACTCCACCTATTTCGTCTCGTCTCACCCTTTCAAAACCTTGGCACCGATGACCCCGAGTCCTTAGTGGACTCCACCTCTGTATTTCATCTTTGGCCACCCTTTCGAAATCCTTGGCACCGATGACTCCCTTGGCATGGCTATGCACCTTCTCGCTTCCTTTTTTATCAAGTAGGAAAATTCCACACTCTAAGCCACGGCCGCGAAGACCCGGGGCTGGGCCTCCCCGTGAAGAGGCCTATATCGAAGAGATGGTGTTTGGATTATGTATATGGATGGCATATGACGCAAGGGTGAAGAGACAAAGGTTTTTGGTCGTAACCTCTCCTCCCGTTGCTCCTCCGAGGACGCGCACATCCCTTCGCATAAGAAGAAGAGATCATATGCGTTTATGGTTTCCGTGATTATGGAGGAAGACCCCGCGTAGAATGAAGTTGGAAACAAGACTTGGATGCCGCTCCTCCTTAAGGTTCCCGGCCTTTTTTTGGATATATCTACTTCATGTTGTCTTTTTAGCTTACATTAATGTTTCGCATTATCTAGCTAAATATGACTATCTAAGACTTTTTAAGGGCTAATTTCCCATCGTGGCAACCCCAACTTTGTTATTTTGGAGACACATCGCAGTAAGGATCGACTAATTTCCTCCACCATCTTCTTGCCCCACATCTTTTTGTATAGTATTTTTGTATAATTAATAGATCATAGTCCAACTTACAAAAAAATGTATATTAATGCATTCTCTATTCTCCTCACCCTCAAGGTATTTCAACATGTATTTTTTACATGCATGACATAGAATTCATAGATAGATACAATAACATATGAATTAGTAGATGACCATGCATGCGAACATATAGAATGTATACTAAGTACAAGAATTCATCACTTTTTCTATTCCATCCACGCAGATCATTAAGAAATTCCAAAATGATCATAAGAGTAAAACATGGTTTTATATACCCATTATTGCATGGGGAATACACAGGAGTAGAGCACCTTTCACCCAACCGTGAGCTATCTCCCCCACTAGCTCCCCAAGCCAATACCTTCATGCTAATATGATTCAACCCTCGCCTTTATCCTTAGGATTAACTTGAAATGTAACATTACTACTCAATTTTAGTTCTTTTGTGGTTCAGTCCTAATGCAGTTATATTTCCATGGAACAATCAATTTTCTAGTTTTACATTCTAATATTCTATACCATATCACACACATTCATTATGTTACATATTCTTTATTGTACTTTCATTTATAATGACATTAATTAATAAATAAAGCAACAATATTTCATACCAAAATTCCGTTTAGCTTTTAAATCAATAATATATATATATAAGTGAGATGTGAACTTGGATGGGAAGAATGACATTTCTCCTCCCTAACCACCATGCTGACATTCCCTCATATTGTATTGCCTTCTATATCATCCGACACCGTTTGTTTTATATTAGTTTTATGCCTAAAATATGGAGGGGTGGTGAATTTCTTATTCTTTACTAAATCAAATATTTTTTCAACTTTTATTATTTCTTTGTTCTAAAAATCCAAGGACCAATCTAAGGAATGAATTAGAGTACCTAACATTCGTTGATATCCCATGTTTCTTTGCCAATCCACATATTATTCATCAAGATAGAACTTGTAGCCTAAGGAAGCATAACAACTCCCATTACCTTCTGTTGTTGTCCACATCAAAGAATTTTCCCGTAAATTATCATTAAATTGAAATGTAACATTATTATACTCAATTTTAGTTCTTTTGTGGTTCAGCCTCACTGCAGTTAGTATTTCCACTAACAATCATTTCCTAGTTTTTTACATTCTAATATTCTATGTCATATCATACACATTCATTTGGTCACTATATTCTTTACTTTACTTTCATTTATAATGACATTAATTTCACAAATAAAGCAACAATGTTCATACCGATATTTTTTTTAGCTTATAAATCAATAATATATATATATATATATATATATATATATATATATATATATATATATATATATATATATATATATATTACCATGTTGTTTCCCGAATAATATCATTAACTTGAATGTAACATTACTACTCAATTGAGTAGCACAATACACCTTCCATAAAATCAATTTTCCTTATTACAATGTGCAAATAACAAATGCAAGTTCATGCACTCGGGCACTTTGTGCTTCAAAGTAGAAATGATGAGGCAAAGAAATAAATAAGTTTAACGAGATAAGTAAATAATAGGATCTTAATTGTTATTGAATTAAAAGTGGGATAAATTTAAGGATTTGATATTTTTTTCAAAGAAAGTGTTACGAGATTATACATTTAAATAGAGATTTAAACCCATCACGACTATAAACACAATATGTTGAATTTTTTATTGAATTTAAAATGGGATAAATTTAAGGATTTGATATTTTTTCAAAGAAAATGTTGAGATTATAGACATTCCTAGATATTTAAAACCCGTCACAACTAGAAACACAATATGTTGATTGAACATCAATTATCTTTCCTATACTAATAGAAAATTCGCTACAATATTTTTTTTTGTACAAATATATAATTTACTACGCATTGTATGTTTGTATAATAGATGCTTTCACAATTTTTTCTTTTGTATTGGGATAAATATCGCATTTTTGTATAAATAATTCACTACAACATGGAATTTCGTACAAGTAGATATTCCAATGTTACATTTTTTGATAATAATTTGTGTTCATTTATGCACCGAATAATCCCCTCATTTAGGAAAAGAAAGTACACACATATATACTTAGACTTGAATTGTCCTTTCTTGCATAGAAAATAGATCGTGTATGGAAGAGACAATATAAATACTACCTCCTATTAGCACACAATACATTTTCCATAAAATCTAATAGAAATTTGAACTTTCGTATTTCAAACTTCCGCGATCTATATTTTGTTTTGGTGTTGTTTTTCCTCTTAAGCCCTTCCTTTTTATACATCTCTCCGAGATCTCGTTTTTCACACTTTTATATCTTGATAATGAACCTCAGAGACTAGCTTGAAATGCTAATATAAAATTCATTTAATGTGATGGGTCTAGAAACAACACCAAAACATAAATTTGAATCAATGGAAAATAAATGTTCTTAATTTACTATGATAATAAATTCCATCGAGTGTTGTTATGACTCCATATCTTACCACTGCGGGATGACTTGCAACAATATTAAGTTTACAATCTCAAATTCCATGCAATCATTAGGAATGTATGATTATAATTATTCAATAAACATTTTTGGTGCCTATCACAATGGTGGGTAACATACGACACTTGCTTGGGGACAAGTTGGATTCCACCCTAGTTCGTATTCCAATGTAACCACTCCTTGTATCTAAATTATGGCCCTTTCCTTATTCTTCATCGTCATGGAGAAAAAGAAAAATAAAATATTACATGTAGGTTGTGACCTCTTTCAATGCTAAATCACAAGCGACCCGAGAACCTCGCTAGTAAACAAAATGTTACATCAAAATCCAATATGGTCTAAAACGAAGATGGGTTTACCACACAAGCACTCTACATATTCATTTGAAATATGTTTTAAAATCCTCAATAATATAATCCAAAACTTTTCAATTAAGTTCCTTGGCATTGAAACCACAAAATTCAAAATATTATGGGTTTGCACTTGTTGCGTATCCAAAATTTCATCTACATACCTCATCTTCATAGTTTTCAGTCACTATTTTGCTTGGATAGAAAGCATGAGAATATGGTAATGGGTTTACCCACTAGCACTCTACATATTCATTTGAAATCTATGTTTAGCCTCAATAATTTAATCAAAAATTACTTTCGATTACATGCCATACACCTCCAAAATTACTTTTTGATTACACATCATACACCTCATAGGGGTCCATACCATCACCTCAACAACTATAATCGCTAAGATGTTTTGTTACTCATTTTCATCGCGCAAAATATTATAAAATGTTTAGCTAAATGCAGATGGTCCTAGTGTTTTTGGAAACCATGTATGCCATTTCTCCCATAAAATAAGTATTTGCAATAAATGAATTCAATATTTTATTGAATTTTTTTTCGTGACCGAAACCCACTAAACATGGTTGAAAAATGGACATCATACATAGATTTTTCTTGTTATTCCAATCCAGGGAAAGCATTGATTACATATGTGCTAGAAATATTGCGACGAACAATGTCCTCCAAAGGAAAATGAATATACCCTAAGAACAACTAACAATGAAGCATATTATACTACATTGGTAGAAGGCTTGGGAACAACTAGGGAGTATGGATCCAATGGAATTGTTGTTTTCACCAATTCTGAACTTGTGTGCAACCAGATGAAAGGCCTGTACCAAGTTAAGAAGGAGAGGTTAAAACAACTTCATGGAAAATAAAACAATATTGTTAGACAATTTCAATATTTAGTATAAGACATTGTGAAAATGTTAATATGATGTCTAGCGATCTATTGAATGGGGCAATGCCAATTAAATTTTTTTGTGTCAAATATGAATTAGTGTTAAGAAGCTACTCTCCATAAAAATTTATTGATGGACATTGTAAGATATCTTTGATATGTGTGTTTTTTAGTTATAAATGTGTCATTTTTAATGACCATGTGTTTTTTTCAATTATATACCAAGTGTGCCCCCACTATGTAAGCATAACTTCGTGAAATTCATGTTTTAGAAAATTTTATATTTAATTTTCAAACTGTGCACCTGTTAGGTCCCTATATCACTAGTATAGTCCCTTATTATTGTTAGTGTAGCCCCCTTATTGTTATTATTGAACCCTTGTAACCCCCATTTTGTTATTATTGTGCCCTTAAATTATTATTGTTAGGTCGGCTAGGATTACATTGTGGCCCACTAGGATTACATTACGGCCCCATGGACTCCTATATATAGAAAGGAGGTTTTGTAAATTGTATCATCCAAGAATTGTTCATTCATGTAATGTAATGGAGGTTTCCCCCTCGAAGTGGCTTATTTCTAAGGCGTTGATATCTCTTTTCTTCTCTTTTTGGAGCTGGTTACACAACATTTGGTATCAGAGCTTTGGATTCTAGGGTTTCGCCGCTCCAAACAAGTCATCATGGAATTTTCACTATAACGTTTTTTCTACGAAGCTTCAGAAGCTGAAATTTTTAGGGTGAGAAGCTGAAATCTTGAGGAAGTTTTTCTAAAAATTTCAGAGCTTGGTTCGCAATATTTTCGGAGATATGATCTGTGGAAGTTAGGTCTTTTTTTAGGCTCATAAATAGGTCATCGTGGCATTTGCGCTATAAAATATTTTCTACGAAGGTTCAGAATCTGAAATTCATATGGTGCGAAGCTGAAATCCTGAGTAAATTTTTCAAAAAATTTCAGAGCTTGGTTCGCAATATTTTTGGAGATATGATCTGTGGAAGGTAGTGTTTTTTCAGGCTCCTGAATTTCATCTCAAAGATGTGATCATGGGAAAAGTTCAATAACTCTCTCTCTGGGCATCGGATTGGAGTGCCGTAAAAATTGGTTGCAAGTGCACGGACTGCAATTTCTTGGCTATCAATTTTAGAGACGAAGGATGAAACAATGACACGTGGCAAGTCGTACAAGTTTTCTCTACTGAACCAGTCCAAAATTGGGTCATTGTGGGAGATTGGAAATAACTTTTTCTTGAAGAATCCAAATCATATCATACCTGTGGCATTTGAAAGAAAGTTTAGAAGGCTAATACAGCAGTGAATTTCAGATATTGAAGATTCTCAATGACAGAGATAATTCAATTTCAATACAGAGCTCCTAAAAAGCAAGTAAAAGGTGTGTATTTTTTTATCCGAATTTCATAAGTCTTGTTTGAAGAATCAAGTTGAATTGATTCCAAGGGAATATTGTAGAATAGATATCAGTGTTGGATTCTAAAATGGCCCCTAAAAAGAATTCAACTCCCATTAAGCCTTTAGAAGGCTCTACTGTGACTCATGAAGACGAAGAATGGCAACATGACATATCAAAATTACAAGAGCAAGTGCAACAACAAATTTCGCTCTCGCAAAGAACAACAAAAAATGAAATGGAAGTTTTGAAGAAAGGCATGGAAACTAAGATGGATGGTTTGAAGAAAGGCGTGGAAGCTAAGATGAATGGTTTGGAAGCTAAGATGGATGGCATGGAAGTGGGCATGGAACCTAAGATTGATGACATGGAAGCTAAGATCGATGAAAACATGAAAGACAACATGGAAAACATGAAGAATGATCTAAAAGCATACATGGAAGGCTTGATGACAAGCTTAAAACAAGAAATGGTTCCTAATGGCGGAAATATAGTAGAAGAACCTCATGATGAGAACAAAATAAATGTTAATCGTGATTTCATAAACTCTAATGTTGGCGGGAAGAACCACCATATTCCAAAATGGATATGAGGAAGTTTGATGGAAAGGATCCTGTAACATGGATACTACAGATGGAGCAATATTTTGATCTCCATAATGTGCAAAACACACAAAAGGTACGCATTGGAACTTTACATTTAGAACAAAATACATTTGTATGGTATCAATGGCTTTGCTCCCGTAAAAAAATTGTCACTTGGTCAATTTTTACGGAGGAAATGATAGCACATTATGAGGATACAAAGAGCAAGACCTTCTTTAGCCAATTGATAAATCTCAAACAAAAGGGTTTAGTGGGGCAGCACATTGAGGACTTCCAAAAATTGAATATAAGGGTAACTGATATTCCAGAGGAACACAGGATCGATCTCTTCATAGGCACTTTAAAGGATAACATCCAACATGAAGTTCGTGTTTTGGAACCCGATTCATTGGAGAAGGCATTCAGGTTGGCAAGAAAAGTTGAATGTAAAATTATGGCGACAAGGAAGCCTACCACTCAATTCTATAAAGACGGAAGTGTTGCTACGCCTACATTTCCACAACCTACAAGGTTGACACCACAACAATTGGAAGAAAAAGAGAAAAAGGGCTTTGCTACAATTGTGATAGCAAATACACTAAAGGTCATAAGTGTGCTGAGAAGAAATTATTTTATATAGATTGTGAAGAGGAAGAAGAAAATGAACAAGAAGAGGATATACACCACGAACCAACCCTAGAAGAGGAAGAAATGAATCCGACCATATCGTGTAATGCACTGGCAAGAATTACCACTCCTCAAACTCTCAAGATACAAGGAAAAATCAAGAAGAAAAAGGTAATAGTGTTGATTGATTCAGGTAGCACCCATTATTTTATTCATTGTAAGGTAGCCAAGGAATTAAATTGTTTCCTATACCCAGCACCAGAATGTCAAGTGATGGTTGCAAATGGAGGAACTATAAATTTCTCTCGAAAATGCCATAATATCAAGCTAACCATGGGGGAATATGTATTGACTAGTCCAATGCTTTCCATTCCTATGGGAGGTGCTGATGTTGTACTAGGAGTACAATGGTTACAATCTTTGGGGACGGTAGCTTTTAATTTTCAAGAACTTTTCTTGAAATTTTTTTTTCAGAAGGAAAGGAAGTCGAATTACGGGGTATTGAAGGGAAGCCAGGAAGGATAATAAGCTCTAATGTCATGACAAAGCTTCTAAAGAAAGAACAACGAGGCGTAATTGCACAATTATGCTCACTAGAAGTTCCGACATCAAAATCAACTATTTCTGCAGATCTCCAACAAGTCTTGGACAATCATTCCAAGGTGTTTGAAACTCCCAAAGGACTCCCACCTATTCGTGAACATGATCATGCTATTCATTTGATTCCAGGAAGTGTTCCTCCAAACATCAGGCCATATAGATATCCTTACTTCCAAAAGAGCGAAATTGAACGTATGATTGCAGAAATGTTAGAGGCGGGTATAATTCAACCTAGTCAAAGTTCTTTCTCTGCTCCTGTAGTATTGGTACACAAGAAGGATGGATCATGGAAAATGTGTTCGGATTATAGGGAGCTCAATAAGCTCACCATTAAAGACAAATTTCCCATTCCTGTGATTGATGAATTATTGGATGAATTACATGGAGCAATTTATTTTACCAAGTTGGATCTTCGTTCAGGATATCATCAAATTAGAATGAAGATCGAAGATATTCCAAAAACAACATTTCGAACTCATGAGGGTCATTATGAATTTTTGGTCATGCCTTTTGGCCTTACCAATGCACCTTCTACATTTCAAGGGTTGATGAATTCCATTTCAAACCCTTCCTTAGAAAATTTGTGCTAGTATTTTTTGATGATATACTAAT
The DNA here is from genome assembly GCA_034641835.2 of Pinus albicaulis. NCBI lineage: Eukaryota > Viridiplantae > Streptophyta > Pinopsida > Pinales > Pinaceae > Pinus > Pinus albicaulis. The sequence continues at coordinate 784,763,895 of CM076574.1, forward strand.
CTACAGCAGGTCTTGGAAGGATCATGTTGAACATGTTGACAGGGTGCTCAAACTATTGTAGGAGAAACAATTATATGCAAAAATCCAAATGTTTCTTTGGAGTACAAGAGGTGGAATATCTGGGTCATATTATATCTCACGAGGGTGTTAAAGTAGACCCTAACAAAATTAAATCCATTAAGGAATGGAAAGTCCCCACGACCATAAAGCAGTTGCGAGGATTTCTCAAGTTAACAGGGTATTATCGCAAGTTTGTTAAGAATTATGGGAGAATAGCAGCACCTATAACAACATTATTGAAGAAAGATGCATTTTCATGGACTCCTGAAGCAACTAAGGCCTTTGAACATCTTAAGGAGGCAATGTGCCATGCACCGGTCTTAGCTACGCCAGACTTCACAAAAACCTTTATTGTGGAATGTGATGCCTCAAGAAATGGAATTGGTGCAGTTTTAATGCAGGAAGGAAGACCCATTGCTTTTGAAAGTTGTCCAATCAAAGGAAAGTATTTACAGAAACCTATTTATGAGAAGGAAATGTTAGCAATACTGCATGCACTAAAGAAATGGCAAACTTACCTAATGGGAAGACACTTCAAGGTAAAAACTGATCATGATAGTCTTAAACACTTTTTGGAACAAAGACTATCATCAGAAGAGCAGCAAAAATGGGTCACAAAGATGTGGGGTTATGACTTTGAAATAATCTACAAAAAAGGAAACCTTAATGTTGTTGCAGATGCACTCTCAAGAAAGAATGAAGAGGTGGAAGCATTTCTTTGTGCCATTTCTATTATCCAACCAGATTGGATAACCGAAGCAAGAGATGAATGGAAGAAGGGCAAAGAAGTGTGGACACTCATTCAAAAGTTGCAACAAGATCCTAGTACATCCGATACATTTAGTTGGAAAAATGATTCCTTATGGTACAAAGATCGCTTATATCTTTGTAATAATTCCCAACTAAAACAAAAGATTCTTTTGGAATTGCACACTTCTCCTTTAGGAGGACACTCAGGATTTTTAAAAACTTACCACAGGGTGAAGAAAGAATTTTTTTGGAATGGCCTTAAATCTGATATTCAAAAGTTTGTGGCGGAATGTTTGGTTTTCCAGCAGAATAAAGTAGAAACAATTAAGACCCCGGGACTTCTACAACCTTTATCCATTCCAAGTCAACGTTGGGAGCATATTTCAATGGATTTTATCACAGGTTTACCTAAGTCCGAAGGAAAGAGTGTCATCATGGTGGTAGTTGATATACTTACCAAGTATGCACACTTTTGTGCATTGTCTCATCCATTTAAAGCAAGTACAGTTGCTACTACATTTATGGATAGAATTCAAAAACTACATGGAAGCCCAAGGGTTATTGTGAGCGACAGAGATCCCATTTTTACTGGAAATTTTTGGACGGAGTTATTTTCTTATTTGGGTACTCAATTAGCTCATAGCTCATCTTATCATCCTCAATCTGATGGTCAAACTGAGATCATAAATAAATGTTTGGAAGGATATATTCGTTGTTTTGTATCTGATAAACAAACACAATGGGTCAAGTGGTTACCTCTTGCTGAATGGTGGTATAACACTTCCTTCCATACTGCAGCAAAAATGACCCCATTTATGGCACTTTATGGATATCATCCACCATCCATCACATCATCTTTAAGGGAAAATTCGAAGGTTCAAGCAGTCGAAGATCACATCGAGCATCAGCAAGAAGTTCTCCAACTCTTAAAGGATAACCTGAATTTGGCACAAAATCGAATGAAACAACAGGAAAATCAACATCGCAAGGAGAGAATTTTTGATGTGGGAGACTGAGTATTTTTAAGGCTACAACCATACAAACAAATGTCCCTCAAGCAAGCTAAGAAGGATAATAAATTATCGCCAAAGTACTATGGTCCTTACAAGGTGTTGTAAAAGATTGGTACTATGGCATACAAATTGGAGCTTCCTGCTTCTTCGCGAGTGCATCCAGTTTTCCATGTTTCATGCTTAAAGAAGGTTATAGGTAAAAATCTTCCAGTTCAAACAATATTGCCAGAACTTGATGAGGAAGGAAAAATCATATTGGAACCGGAAGCGGTCACGGAAACAAGAACTCGACAACTACGGAATCGATCAATTTCAGAGTATCTCATCAAGTGGAAGAACTTACCCACTGAAGATTCTACATGGGAGGATGAGAATTTTATACAAAAGCACCGAGAGCTACTCAAGCGTTGAGGACAACACTTTTTTTGAAGGAGAGGGGCATGTTAGGTCCCTATATTACTAGTATAGTCCCTTATTGTTGTTAGTGTAACCCCCTTATTGTTATTATTGTACCCTTGTAACCCCCATTTTGTTATTATTGTGCCCTTAAAATATTATTGTTAGGTCGGCTAGGATTACATTGTGGCCCACTAGGATTACATTATGGCCCCATGGACTCCTATATATAGAAAGGAGGTTTTGTAAATTGTATCATCCAATAATTGTTCATTCATGTAATGTATTAGAGGTTTCCCCCTCGAAGTGGCTTATTTCTAAGGCATTGATATCTCTTTTCTTCTCTTTTTGGAGCTGGTTACACAACAGCACCCACTATGTAAGCACAACTTTGTGAACTTCATGTTTTAGAAAAAATTGTATTTAATTTTCAAAATGTGCATGACTTCAACAATTTGTGCTTCAAGTTTTGTGTTTTACATTTGTGTTCAAATTGTGCTCCAACATTTGTGTAAATTACATCAATTTTTTGAATTCTTTGAAATAGTAATTTTAAAAAGAATTGTAAATGAATGAGGTAACTTTTTAAACATCATGTATCTAGGTGTATTTGTAGATATACATATATATCATGGACGATCATTCACCATGTGATTTTTCGAGGCTTTAAACATCTTATATCTCCGTATCTATAGATATCCATATATATATATATATATCATATTTAGATTATTTTCCACGTGATCCTTCGAGGAAAAACATCAATAGTCCATGCATCTATGAGAGGGGATCATGGATCGGTGGGATTCCATCATGTTCATGGTATTTATATTAAAGTGAAAGTTTTTAAATGATATTTTAATATAATATTATGCACATCCATACATGTATAGATGTATGGAATTTATTTTTTATCAATTTAGTGATTTAACTAATTTTTAATCAATTTCATTATTTTAGGAGTTCAAAGGAAAAAGAGTATTCATCAATCAATGGAGGGCCATGGATCACGAATTGTGTATGGTTTGTATATATATAAACCATACCACAATTGCATTAAATAGATAGGTAGAATCATATGTATGTATGTATGTACATGCATATATATTTGAATTGATTAGAAATTCTATTCTTGTGAAGCTTCACTCTCGTCGTGTGAGGGTGGTGGTGGTGGTACATATTCCCCCGGTGTAAAATCAATGGGTGGTCATGTTGGTTCTCAACCAATGGGTGGTGGCCAATAAATGGGTGGCACGTTCTCAACCATCTCGTGGGTGCGCATGATGGTGCTCACCATCTCAAAGTGGCCTTCAATCTCAATATTGTTATCATTATTATTATTTTTGTTAAATTATTTATATATAAAAAATTAAGTTAAAAAAAATTTGTACATTTGTTCACATGTGTTTTTATTTATACACATAACTTCATATTGATGCAGAAGGTGAAAATGTTGCTCAAAAATGATGTAGGAAAAATCGTGTAATTCAAGAAGAAGTGATTGTACACCAACCACAACTTATCGATATAATTATTGATTATTTACCCCGGGAAACAAACATCCAACAATGAAAAATTACAAAAGTGTGAAAGTCTTTATTCAAAATTTAGGAAAGATCTGGGAGTTTGAAGCTCCCGCAAAGAATTGGGAAAACTTAGAAATAGTTACGCACTCTCAAAGAATCCTTATATATGTTTACAAAAATTCACAAGCACCGTTACCTTTGTAGAAATGATGAGGCAAATAAAGGAAGTAGTAGTGGGTCCCGACATGGGCCAATGTTAAAAACAAGGTTACAAAACAAATGGAAAAATGTATGTTTACTTTCAAAGAAGGTCCAAAAAAGAAAGATGTCGATGGTGTAATATTTCAAGCACCCTAATATAGCCTCATTTGTATGATAGGCACCTTGCAACCTATGAAAAACTATCATGGAATTATGAGGTTCGTGTTTCTTGCAAAATTATTTTTGCGTAATTATTTTTTAGAATGAAACTCAATTATAATGACCTTCCTTCGAATTTTTTGGTCCTAGGAAAGCACGATTATGTGACCGTAAGAATGCTATGTGATACCGAGTTGCCTCAATTCTCGAGCCACCTCTCGTTAATCCCACCCCTTGTGTAAAATTCTGCGACCAGAGATGGATGCCACTTCTCAAATTAGTCAAGAATAAAGGGATGCCATCATAGACAACGTTCGGTAACGGAATTGGTGGAATTGATATTGGTTTGAATCGACAAAAAGCACGAGATAATTCACATGATAATTTTGTATATAATATATATGAGGAGATAGATAACATGAATATTGAATAGCTTAGAACATATGCAAATCATTGTCGCAATAGTTGGCAAGACTTAATTCTTCATGAGGAAGATGGCATGGGATCTAGATGTGCTAATAGTTAGGTGGATATTTCAATGTAATTTGCAACTTACACACACAGAGAGATATATATATGGGTGTTTGTGTGTGTTATTCTAACATAAATGTATCATATGTTCACCATTTGCAGCTTGTACACATGTTGGAATGAAATTTATAATATCACAAATTCAAGGTTCAGCTTCGAAAAATGATGATATTTTGGGAAAATGTTAGTTTTTTAAGAGATTGTGATGTTGATGTACAATGATTATTCTATTATTATATCGACCTATCATGAGGTGTATATTTTTAAAAGTTAGGTATATGTGTACACATGTATATAATTAAATGTTAACAGACATATGTCATTCTGTGCTTTCGAAATGTAGCCACCATCTTTTCTCTTAGGAGATGCCAAATAATTCACCGTCATAAGTATTCAATTTTTAACTTATATGTTTCAAGTTATAAATCGAAGGAAAGTTTCATTAAAAACTAAGATAGACCTTGAGTTATTTTGGCCAGCTTATAAAATTTTCGAATTGTAGGTTTGTGGAGATGATTTTTGTTCTCCAAGGAATTTAGCAATGGAGTCGATGATGGGGATAGGAACATCCAAACAATTTGAAGAAGTTGTCTAACATTTCTTAATAAATTTCCTTAGTTTATGCATTTTCATTTGCAAAATTCTAAAATTCTAATATATATACACTTGTAAATGTATATTTTCACAATTTATCTGTGAGGCCGCATCGATGGCCAACACGAGACAATGGGGAGGGGGGGAGGGGCAACTACATGAGGTATTGCATGAATTTTTTATTTTTTCATTTTGTTTTTTTATGAGGTTCTACATTCTCATTCAATTTTAAAACATTTAATTTTAATTTTAATACATACATAAATTTATTATATGTGTGTGTGTGTGTGTGTGTGTGCAATTAGGCCAACGCGAGACAATGAAGGGGGAACTACATGAGGTATTACATAAAATTTTAAAAAAATAAAAATCATTTTTTTTATGATGTTCTACATTCTCATTCTATTTTAAAACATTAAACTTTAATTTTAATACATACATATGTGTGTGTGTGTGCAATTACACACGTTGTGCAAGGTTCTCCATTCTTCGTATGAGAACGCAAGGAGGTCGCTTAGAAAATACATTTCAAATGGGGTTCTATATATTGATGCACAACATTTTATTTAATCCGATTTTTTTTTTATAGTACGTGTTATATTTACTTTTCTATAACTTTATGCATGTAACATTTTATTTTCAACAATATTTTTATATCTAGTACACTTGTTATATTTATTTTTATTGAATGATATAAATTTTGGACATATTTTACATTTTGGATAGCTGTTACATTTACTTTTATTGAATGATTTTAAATTTTGGATAGTCGTTACATTTTGCATGTGATCACATGTTGTTATAATGTTAGTAGATGATCAGAAATTATGTTTCGTTTAACTTGTGGTCTTGTCACTTGTTATTTAAAATGAATCTAGATTGAAATTGAAATTTACAAAGCACACATATGTTACATTACATTCAACATGTGAATGTTATAATTAGGTGTAGATATCTACTAAAGGTGATATTTAGGTACATTTTGTATGATTATGTGTCATTTAAAACAATCAGATGGTTTATATTTAATTTCATGAATATGTAACAATGATTGAAGTACAATTGCATTTCTCTATTGTTACATTTCTGCATGTGATCACATGTTGTTATAACGTTAACTTAGATGATAAAATTATGTTTTGTTTGGTTGTTGTTTTGTCAAGTTTGTTATTTAAAATGAATCTTGATTGAAATTGGGTAAAATTACAAAACACATGTGGTACATTATGCATTTGCAACCGTGAAAGTTAGAATTGTGTGTAGATGTCTATTAAAGGTGATATTTAGGTACATTTGGCATTCATCGTGTGTTATTTAAAACAATCATAAATATGGTTTTACATATTTAAGTTCATGCATCATAAATAATCATTGAAGCACATTTGCATAATTTAGTTGTTACATTTTGAATATGAGATCACATGTTGTTATAATGTTAACTTCTAGATGATAATATTATGTTTTGTTTAACTTGTTGTTTTGTCAAGTTTGTTATTTAAAATGAATCTAGATTGAAATTGCAAATTACATAACACACATGTGGTACATTATGCATTTGAACATGAATGTTATAATTAGGTGTAGATGTCTATTAAAGGACAGAATCTTACATTATGCATTATCATGTGTCATTAAAATAATCATAGATGGTTTTACATATTCATGAAGTACATTTGCATAATTTAGTTACATTTTGGATGTGATCACATGTTGTTATAATGTTAACTTAGATCATAATATTATGTTTTGTTTAACTTGTTGTTTTGTCACTTGTTATTTAAAATGAATCTAGATTTAAATTGCAACTTACAAAACACAAACATGTGGTGCATTATGCATTTGAACATGAATGTTATAATTAGATGTAGATGTCTATTAAAGGTGATAGTTCACTTTTAATATAAAGTTGTAAATGAACATGCATAAACATAAGTTATAAAGTTGCATTATAAAATATGACCATGTACAATTTGCATGATGTGAATGTATTTTTATGCTTTTAAAGGTTAAATACACATTTAAGTTAAAGTAAATTTGCATTTAATTCGTACATTTTTCATTTGAAATAATTATTACAATGTTAATATAGAATACATAGATGTTCAAAAATCATAAAATTTTAGGCACATAGCTCGCTTAAAATAATCATAACATCTTAAAATTGCATTAAAAATATGTATACAATATTTTCATTAATGTACATAGAAATGCTACTATGGATATCATTGATATAGTTAACTCTTTAATATAGTAAAACTACAAATTACAAAACGTGGTAATACATTTTGCATTTGAATGAATCTTTATAATTTTCTTTAGATTTCTAAAACAATCATAGCTTAAAATTTCATTATCAAATATAATCTAGATACATACATTTTGCAATCATGACATAAAATTAACTAACATATATTAAAAATTGCATTCATGTATGAAATCGTTTAAGTCCAGAGAATGTATGTATGTGTAGAAATTACTTGTGTGCATGAAAAATAATATCAATAGAATCAAATCCTCAATACACAAGTGTACATAACAAACAATATAGATATAACTAATATATCTTAATACACTATTAATAATTTACAACTTAAGAGTGCACAAAAATAAAGGCTAATGTAATTTCTACTTGAACCTAAGTTTCAAAGATGAATCCAAAGAGAAGAAATTGTTGGCGCTTCAATCAAAAAATCTAGTTGAATGCCATCCTCAATGATCCATTCATGGTTAGCTTTTGACATTTACTTCTTAACATTAAATTTGTTCTTTTACTGAACTTCTATCAAATTTATGCGTGTTGCACACCAATTTACTATATTGACAACTTATAACATTAGGTCGATAGCCTTGAAAGTAAACAATATTCTCACTGATGATTTTGTTAAAATAACCTTCAAGATAATAGACCCTCTTTCATATATAAACCCATTATCATCATAGTTTTCAAATAATTTCTTCTTTTTGTTTAGTGCATCGCATCAAATAATACTTGGCATTTTCTAGGTTGTTAAAGGTGTGCAACTATAGCAAAAACATCTCCTCGCACAATAAAATAAGTGTACATAAATTTAAATCATAATTAAATGAAAAAATAACTTTAAAATTAACATGTACTTGGATTTATTATATATTTCTAGATCTCTATCATTTGAAAGAAGTTGAAATGTTACTCTTTCTCTAACAAGATCGAAACTCGATCACCTTCGCATGATACTATGTTCTCCTCTCGATTTCATCTCTTCAAAGTTTACAACCGAAATTTTCCCTTTGTATTTAGTTTTGTATGTTCCCAAACTTTTACATACATATTTTTTTCACAAACATCATTGAATTGTGTCCTCTATGCAAACAAGACAAAACAAGAATCTTTTATTTTATCAAATGCAAACACATTCGTACCATTTGTTTTAATTGAATGCAATTTTCGTTTAATTGAATGAAATTTTAGAGTATATTTCATTGTTTTAACGTTATTTGAAATTGATCTATCTACATCTCTGACCCCAATATGCCAAAAAAACTTATATGGAAATTCAAACAAGAATATAAATATGTTATTTAAAAATACAATTTATATATGATCTCAAAGATAATCATTGTGATCAATAATGTTTAATATTGTAAAATTAATAAATATTAGACCATATATTAAAGTTATATATAAAGTTAATTTGTATATATGTACATGTACCTTCATACTTCCCTTGATGGGTTAGTATCATGGTTTAGTGCAGTGATGCACCATTGTAGAACTTATTTAGCCGAGACAAGTTGGTCCGCAGTGATCCATTTGATATATTCAGTGCTCATTTCATACATGCCCTTGTACTATAATGGTTTTGTCATGACCAAGCCTCAAAGAAATTCCAACAATGTTTAACGCAAGTTTTCATATGAAAATGACACAACCAAAAATAATGACCGTGAATGTTTGAATTGACCTACACATACATCCGACCATATCCAATGTTCATTGAATTTATTACACATCCTTTCAATGAGTCATAATCTTATCAAAACAATTTTGTAAAAAATGTGTACCATGTGTACGATCATCGTTGATAAAAGTGATATTCTTAATAACATGTCGATTTTCACCGGTGCTTTCTATATGATCAACACTTTGTTCAAAGTGTCTATATAGAATATAGACAAGCATACAGACTTTGTCATAATTATAGTAATCACCTGTATTTCAAATTTTTCAACAAATGTTAATTGCTCCATAAAAATCAACTATTGACAAACCGTCCTTGGTGGAAAAATTTCACAGACTTTGAATTGCAAGTCCTACCATCGCAGCTCGGGAATGCTTGGTGTATTTATAAATTCTCGTTTCAAACTTCTTCAAAAAATCTATCACAAAATTTATTCTTCTTGAAAATCAACTTTAGTACTTGTAGTACTACTTATACCAATCGATGTATGAATATATTCATATCTCTTCCATTTCAATTTTATGTTGGACAATGTTTGAACATTTATATCAATAAGATATTCATTGTGAAATAAAGTCAAATTTCCACAATGATCACATTTTTTTACCACCAACACATTTATTTTGGTAAAATAATTCATGAATTTCTCTATTACAGAATTTTGGATATGAAATCATGGATAATGGAAGGAGGAGGTAAAATTTTCCAAAATGTTTTACCAAAATTAAAGAATATGTCACAATATAACTGAAATTCCATGATAACAACAACAAGTGTCGTGTATAGTGATAGGTTTAACATACCATGGTTTTTGTTGCACAAAAACACTAATCGAGACATTAATTCTCGATTATCTTCTATTAAATTATTGAATAACTCTATCCGAGTGGTGTCCAAGATATGTTTTGCATGTTCTTTCATAATGATTTTGTGTTATTCTTCGTCGCATCACATCCCTTTATTTTGGTGAAACACGTGAATTTTTCATCTAATATTCATATATTATTTTTTTAGCATCTTCTCCAAATATATCTTCATATGGTTTCCTACAAATAACTTTCCAATAAACGAGCTCATCATTTACATCTATTTATGCATTTCAAATTTCTCATGTTATGCAATGTTTTTCAGAGTGTCCCTAATGCTTCGCCATCGATTTTACCAAACGATTTTCTTTAGTACTTGATGAAACCACTACCATTTGTGCTTTCTATGTGGTATCTAAATAATCCCTTTTATTTCTAGATATTCCAATTGATTTTAGAACATTATTTATATTTTGTATCACATTTTCCTTCATTTATTTATCTTTCATTACTTTTTGAATACCCAATAGATTCATATCTTCTTTTAATTTTCTTGATGTTAATAGAATTCTCAAAATTGGGGCTTGAACTCGTCATATTTTCATCTTTGAAGAACATATCGGTAATGTGCTTAACACAATATCGTATAACACACTAACTTTTTTATCTCCATATGTGTGAGTGTCAAAATTTTCTAACATCTCATCATCGGCGTTATTGTTTTCATCTATACATATGAGAATTAAATGTAAAGAATGGTTTTAAATATTCAATAAATAATTAAATTAAAAATAGATTTTGAATGAAATTGAAAAATTAATAAATATGTATAATTTCAATAAGACACATGTGATATATATATATATACATATCTATTGATTCAATTTCTTCTACTCGAATTGCTTTCAACTTCTTCAATCTATTGGTTCATTATTTTTTTCACTTGTTCTTTCAACATTTTCTATCTCATCATCAATGTTATGAGGAATATCTCTTTGTTTACATTGCAAAATATTTTTCAAATTAGTTCATCAAATAAAAATTAAGTTTCACAATACACTAGTTAAATTTTTAAATATCATTTATAATATGTAAATTTATTCAACTTCTAGTTGAGGTTGATTTTCCTTTTCAATATTTGAGCGTTCTTCTTTTTTTTTGTGATATTCTCTCATGTATTCTCTACAAGCCAACGCATCTTGCTCAATCATATTTTCTTGCAATTTCTTTTTATTTCCCATGATAATTTAGTATGAAGCTCAAACAATTTAAAAAAAATATATATATATATATATATATCAAAATTTAGACAAAATCACTTTATAAATATATCGCAAAAGAATTAATTTTCAAAAAATCACTTTAAAATTCAGCACAAAAAAAGACTTACTTCGGCCCAAATATTTACTTTTAAAAAAAAGTCACTTTAAAAAGTCCGTTAAAAAATGCCTTTAAACATGAAGCTCAAAAACATTTCCTTCAAAATCCTACGTTAAAAAAAAAGTTTTAAAATTTAGACAAAATCTCACTTCAAAATCATCACAAAAGATTTAATTTCAAAAAACTCACTTTAAAAAATTCTACACTAAAGACTTACTTCGAAATTTCAAAACATGTACTTTAAAAAAGTTGATTTAAATATTTTTCCAAAAAAATGTCTTTTGAAAATGAAGCTCAAAAAATTTTTAAAGTCCTCGCAAAAAAAACTCACTTTAAAAAATTTAGAAAAACTCACTTTAAAATCATCATAAAAGATTTACTTAAGCCCGCATTAGGGGAATTTTGAGGTCTAAAATGGGCCTCTTAAGGAAATAATAAAATAATAGTTAAACCAATAAAATAATATTTATGAATTTGTAATCACTTTTTGCACAACAATCCATGTGACCATAGTTAAATTCAATTTAAAAATTGTACCAAAAATACAATTAATAAAAAAATTGTATTGATGTGACTATAAATAAGAATGAACTTTTTCAAGAAAAGTCATTATTATCGAACAACTAATGCATTTTTCCTTTGTACTTATAGATATTAACTTGTAATTAATTTGAATTTGTAATATTAAATAAAATGAGATGAATATATAATTTAAAAAATAAATATATGAAAATATACAAATATAATATTTATTGAAAAGTGTGTAAAGACATGAAGATTGTGTATAGATATGCATTATTTCTTTTAAAAAATATGAAATGACAATAATAATATTTTATTCAAAAAGAGTGAAATGACATTTATTATGAGTAATTTACTTTTTACTTTAAAAAAGTACTTAGAACTACCATGGGTAACCATGAAGCTTTATCTACCATTGAGAATGTGACAAGTAAGTACCTTTAACTCAAACAACACACCAAACATTAGGGATGATGTCATCCCATAAAATGTGATTGGTTCTCATAAAGTGAATTTTGTTTGTACATTTTCCTTAGGAGGCCCTTTTAGACTTCAAAATTCCCCTAACGAAACACAATAATTTTAAAAAATTCACTTAAAAAAAGTCCGCCAAAAAAATGTCCTTTGAAAATTCAACCCAAAAGATTTCCTTTGAAAATGCACCAAAATATTTCCTTTGAAAATTCAACCCAAAAGGTTTCCTTTGAAATTTCAGCCCAAAAAATTTCTTTGAAAATCCAAACTTCAAAAAATTTCTGAAAATTCAAATTAAATAAAGAAATGCAAAAATAATGTTTTGGTTTTCACAATTTATAGAGTTTGCGAAATTTGTTTTTCGAGGGGGCTTCATCGATTTTTTTCGCCAACGGAATGTCCAATAAAAAGATCACCATTTTTTGTCATTAAAATTAAGGACGGGCAATCGAGAAAAGTTCCGCCAAACTACTACAAAAGTTTTATCAATAAAATGCCCAATTGTCATGTACCAACTCGAACACATATTTTCAACTTTGGAATGGTTAAAATCCATCAAATTTGATGAATTAACTTTCGTAACTAAGACTAGAATTTACATAATTGAAACTACTTTCAAGCAGATATACCTATGGAATTCCATTGATATTTACTAATTTTAATTAATTTTCAAATAAAATGGGTGCAAAAATTCTAAAGGGCAATAAGATTCATTGAAATCAAAATTATGTATTTTCCAAAATACATTGTAACAAAATTTGAAAAATTTAGGTGCATTACATTGGTTCGTCGTCTATAATGGGTAGTTTTTATATTTTTAGTTTATAACTAATATGTTGAGAAACTTGACGTCGAACTAAGCATATTCAAAATCTAAATTTTTAACATCGGTTCACCAAAATTCTAGTAATTATGATATGCATCAATGGTTTTGTAAATATAACGATACAGTATAGAAATCGTCTAGATCATAACACATTTTTTCTCAAAAACACCAAGTTAACAAAGAATACACTAGTGTTGAACAACATGAATTTTTATGAATCCCTTGATTGTTAAAGAACACACACTCAAACCGATAAGTTCACATATCAAATGTGAATAAAAAATTTTAAAAATAAGTAATAGAAAGCTAATAAAATTTCGACAAGTTTGATTTTTATCATAAAATTTAATTCTAAACATAAAAATTGTTTTGGCTTGCATAAAGTTGAAGAACTTCTAAAAATGATATTTTTTTCTCAAAAAAAGGGCAAAAGTGTAACCCAAATTCACATTGTCTAATGGTTTCGCCACCGTGAAATCAAAATTGCATATTATGAAATTGGAAGCAGAGAAACACGAATATTGGACGAAAATGAGGAAACATGGAGGCTTAAAAGTAGGGAAATCTCGTCTGTGCAAGGTATGATAATACTAAATTATTTCAACAATTTGCGAGAGGTTGGAGAGTTATCAACACAATAAGGTACTTAGAAGATGAGTCAGTTCATCCGTTCATACTTTCAGAATATGGTGAACCTCAAGTACTTAACATTTTGAGACTTTGTATAAAGAACAATGATATGAAACATTGGAAGAAATAATTAAGGTAGTCGAATTTTGCCTCGATTTGTGAACGATGAAGCAAATAAAGACTTAAACATGTCTACGTTGGGAGAGGTTGAGGTTGTCTTGAAGTGGTTTAGAAAATACAAGAGTCTTGGTCCGGATGGATGGCCGTTGAGTTTTATCTTTCATTCTTCGATTTCATTAGACAAGACATACTAAAAGTGATTGAGAAATGCAGAACAAACAAGAATGTATGAATCTCTCAATACCACATTTATAGCTTTAATCCCAAAATTGTACAACCCTAGAAGTTTTAATGATTTTAGGCCTATATCTCCATGTAACTACATATTTAAAATCATTTCCAAAATTATAGAAAATCGGATCAAGCCTATTTTATCACAACATATCTCTAAGAAATAGTTTTCCTTTTTGAGAATCGAAAATACATGAAGTACGTATTGCACATGAAGGACTCCATTACTTAAAGGTTAAAATATGAAAGGCGTGATACTTAAGATTGATTTATCAAATGAATATGATAGGACCAAACTTTTGGTTGTATACTCGTATGCTACCGACTCACATAATATTTCAAAATGGCTTTATTAACAAAGGAGTATGTGCTGTACAACATATATTTTTTTCAACATTATTATTAATGGGTCCGCTAAAAATTTATTTCATGTTGAACGAGGCCTTCACAAGGATGTACGTTATCGCTCTCTTTTATACTCGTTATGTGAAGGACTTAGTATATTTGCTTTTCCATGGAAAGGAACCATGGGTGTTTCAAAGGAGTGAAGATACTAATAATATTATTTTAATTCATCTACTTTTTGTAAATGATGTCCCTCATCTTCATGAGCAAAGTGCTGAATCAATTATTCTATCGTCCTTAATAGTACCCTCCAAATCTTTGTAAAGCCACGGAATGGAGAAAAATTAGGAGAAATAGACGTTATCTACTACGAATGCTCCCAATATGAATTGAATTACACATATTAAAGGTTTCTATGTGCACTGAATTTGAAGAAGGATTAAATATCCGAGGTTTCCGTTAAACACAAATAATTATAAAATGTAGTTGATGTGGCTTTGGTAAATTTTGAGAGTATAAAAAATGTATGGTATCACAATGAGAGCACAAGGCATTTGGTGCTCATTAAGTTGGTGTTGGAGGACATCCCTACTAGATGTCCTTATCATGGATCCCCAAGGGTATCCCGTACAAACCAAAACAAATATGTTTGATGTTTCTTTGGAGAGGATAAAAAGAAGGATTTTTTTTTTTCATGGGTAAAATGGGGATCTCATTGCTCTCCCTAAGAAGTGGGGGATGGGGGATGAGAATATTCTCTTTCTCTAAGGCTCCACAACAAAAGTGGGCGGGAAAAATGATAACATCGATAGCATATCACTTAAGTAGTGACCGTAAAATACATTAGTCCTCTTTCAATAGAGGAATGGATCTGATTACCAACATGGAACATGTCAAGGTCGTTACGATATGGAGAGTGGTCCCAAATTCTTTAGTTACATCAGAAGGATTGGCATGGAGATTTGGAACTAGAGTGAAGGTTCGAATAGGAAATGCATGCATGGCCTCGGTAGTGGTAATGCAGCCATAAGCTCCTCCAACCCTGATCCACCTCGTACCAAAGTAAGGACCCTAGACTTCCGTATTATAGGGATTCGAAAATTATACCTTATTTGCAAAATGGATGTTGACCCAAGAGTTTCGCATCCATAAGGCACATTGGCATCAATTTTGGATACAAGATACCACGTACTTAAATGCACACATTAGAATTCTTAAATCTGGGAGACGAAATCAGATATGGTATCTCTATTATCCCATGTATATACCCCAAAATATGTTTATTCTTACATATATATATGGACCATGAAATAATTATAAATGTATTTTTGGATGGCTTAGAAAAAATATTGAGATTAGGATAAATGTATGGTATCACAAATGGTTGTCAAGAGCAGGTCGTTTGGTGCTCATTAAGAGGTTGGAGACATCTTTTTCATCGGATGTCCTTATCATGGATCCCTTCAAGGGTATCTCGCACAAAATACAACAAATATGCTAAAGGTTTTTTTGAGAGGAAAAAAAGAAGGAACTTTTTTCATGGGTAAAATGGGATCTCACGTTCTCCTAAGAAGTGGGGATGGGGGATGGAAATTTTATCTTCTTTCTTAAGGCTTCGACAAAAAAAGTGGGTTGGCAACTAATAACATCGTATATATATCGTTGGAAGTAGTGACCAAAAAATACATTAGTCCTCTTCCAATAGAGGAATGGATCCGATTAACAAGATGGAACATGTCGAAGTGTCACCATATGGAGAGTGGTCCCAAATTCCTTTGGTTACATCGTTGAAGGTTTGGCATGGAGAGTTGAACCGGAGTGAAGGTTCCAATAGGAACATATGCATGGTATGGTAGTGGTATGCACATAAGCTCCTCCGTACTTGATCCAATTTCGCAAACTCGTTGAGACAGACTCTAGATCATATCGCGTATTTAGAAAATTCTACTTTATCTGGTAAAAATGACGTCGACCCAAGAACTTCGCATCCCGATATCAGTATCAATTTTGGATACAATATATCAATGCATTATCGACTATGCATATTATAATTCTAAACGGAAGATGAAATCATATGGTCTCTCGTCATCCCATGGCGTATATACCCTAAGAGATGTTTATTCTTACATATATGTGGATCACAAACTTGAAATTGTCTCGGTGGTGGCATCCATTGCGGAAGCTTAAAGGCTTAGAAAAATTGAATCTCTTTATTTGGTGCTCCTTGAGAAACAAAGTTCCAACCAAGTAAAATCGTTAAAGACAAAGGATTTTAGGGTCCTACATGGTGTGCTTTACGCCAAAGTTAGTGAAGAAACGATAATCATGTATTTCTACAATGTCCATTCCCTAGCCCAAATATGGAATCGTTATATCAATCATCGGGTAATCAAAATTAGATGGAATGGAGACTTCCGTTGTCGATGCATGGGAATCTCGGGATAGGGCTCACCCTACTAAACTCGGTGGACCTCCCTCTTCGACTTGTTGGGGAATTCGATAGGCAGGAACCAACAAATATTTCGAGAAAAAGACAATCATTGGGCCTATTGGTGCTCAATCGTTGGAAATAATTAGAGAACTTTTGAAGTCTAAAATGGACCTCCTAAGAAAAAATGTACAACCAAAATAAACTTTATAAGAACGCATTAGGATTCAAGATGATGAAGTCAACCATGAGGGATCATTCACAATTTTTCGCGTAAAAAAGTAAAAATATTAAAAAATAATAAAACTAGTTTTTCAACTTGCATTTTCAACCATATCCCCAAGGTTTTACTAAAACCCCGAGCAAAAGATTTACCATTGGATGCAAAATTTAATTCCTCTTCCAAGGAGTACCCATGTTGCATACTTTTCGATGGACCTCGCTACACGGAAATGAGATATACATTAAAATGTGATTGCAATCACGTTTTTCATGTATTTCTCAATTTTCGTGTAGCAGTGGTCCATCGTAAGTATGAAACATGGGTAATTCCTTGATGAGGAATAACATTTTGCATCCAATGAGTGTTCCCGCTCAAAATTTGGAGTAAAACCCACAGGGAGAGAAGCTTTGCAACATTTAATTGAAAAGTAGTTTTTTATTTTTTCCTCTAAAATTTGATGATGTAATCTAATCTTATTTTATTATTTCTACTATTATTTTATAGTTTTGCTTAGGAGGACCATTTTAGAACTCAAAATTCTCTAATGTTATAACTTGATCCTTGAGGAAGATCAAAATTAGAGGCCTCGTAACATATATGCTAAATTTATAGACAAATCTCTCCCCTCGACATACTTTGATGGATCAACACGCAAGAAGGATGTGGAGGAGGAGCATGGTGTTTAAAGAAGAACACTCTTTTGAAATGAAATTGGGTTTAGGAGGCACAAATACTCAGAAGAACTACAACCTAAGACTTTTTCTTCTATTCTCCTCAGAGAAAGGTTGCCGACAACTCCATATCTTTCGTGATTCTAAAATCATTATAAACTGTTCAATTAACAATCAAATTTCACGGAAACACTCAGAATTTGCCGTGAAGAAGTTTTATCTTTTTAAAATCACAATTTGACTATGTGATCTCGTTGTCATATTTACGGGGAAAGGAATAAGATTTCCGCGATAAACTTTATCCAAAGAAGTGGTGTAACAATATTTTGGAACTTGAATGTAATGTGAATATAATGGACATGATTTCTATCAAGACTTTCATTGAACTTTCATTGATCAAAATTCGTGCAAGATGCAACACCATATTGATCCAACTCATCTTTTTATGGAATTTTTTATTCTTTCGACTATAAAGAAGTTCTAAAATATATGTATATGTTTTCGCATATGAACCGATACCGTATCCACATTTTCTATTTTATTTTTGGAGACTTCATGCATGTGGCCCCGGGGTGGGAGGCCACCATTTTTGAGATATGCTCCTTTGAATAATTTACAACATGTAATTTTCAATATCTATATAATGAAAGTTATGATTTTTCCCTGGGAAAGTATTCTTATATTCTTACAAATTTCATACGAATATTATTTGGGATGAAGTTAAGCAACAAAAAATTCAATATCACTTGTTTGAAACTAATTTTAGGACTATTCATAGACCCTAAATTCCATAGAGTATATCTCCACAACCTTGTGAACGCCAGAATATAAAATTTTGGGGCCATACCATGAGACTCCTTAATCTTTGAAAATTTCATGGTTTGATGTCTCCCCACAAAAAAAATTATAGTGAAATTTCCATGATAATTTGTTTAAAACTAATTTCATGACCATTCACAAACCCTAACTTCCATATTGTATAACTATGAAAGTGTAGTGAATCAAAATCCAAAAACTTTACTCGATATACTTCAATATTTCTCCATAGTCATCACAAGATTTCATAGTTTGGATCTTCCCTAAAAAATATTTACAAATGGAAAATACCATGATGTGTCGTTTGAAGCAGCAAAACCTAGGTTTGTATGCAATGACACCGAATTTTATGAACCACGTGACTTAAAAAATCATAAGAATTCAATGAATAAACTTAAGCTTCAAAGGTGGATCATCATTTTATAATGAATATAATACAATAAAAGATATGTTGACTGTAATACTAGGTTTCCTTGCGTGTGTGTGTGTGCATGAGACAAAGGGTATGATTATCATGAAAAGGTGGGAGCTAGGTTTTAGCCCACATAATAAATCTAAATAGAAATGTAATAAATCAATATATGGGGATTAATAAAGGGTTTTAGGCTAACATGGGGTTGATTCCATTCATATCTTTCCATATAAATTTCATGGCTTAAGAAAAAAGTGTTTCTTTGCATGAGTGACCTTACCTCTCTTCCTTATCCGAAAGACACATCAGAAGACTTGACATCCCGAATACTCTCCATCAACACATGTATTTCCACCGCCATTACCGATATCACATGATTTTGTTCTCCTATATTATGAAAATTAAGGGAAATATCCATGTTCACTTCCACCGTAAAATCTCCTTAGCTTGCTTAATGCTCCAACTATCGACATCTTTGAAAAATATCAATGAGTTACGGGTCATGATAAATTCTATAGGGATTTATGGGTTATATTTTATTGACCATGATCCCATCATCAAAATCCTAATGGTTATGTGCACTACAAGAAAAATAAAAAATGGCGTTGTGGTGGACTTCTTGTAGGCCATGGTTGAAGGTGGTTTTTATAATGGATTTTCAACAAATATTTGTATTGATTCCCTGAGCATAACCCCATGTATCCTTATGAGAAGAATTATCTTACTATCGAGGGAAAAAAAATTTGATGGTGTGATTTTTGGGATAATTATTTGTGCCAAAAATTCTAAAATCGTTCGAGAAATTCTTGAGGGCCAAAATCTTCCGCCTACAATACTATAAGGGAGAATACCCGGCCTAGACCTTAATGCAACTCCTTTTCCATTGGAATGGTGGTTCTAATTAGTTAAACTAGGTCCGTATACATTTTCTCCATCTCCAATGGCTTAAAATATGACTTTCATCTACCAATGGAGACATTAGACGTACCTCTTACCGACTGTGAGAAAGTGATCCTTAAGTCGATTCATTAGCCAAGCCACAACTAAAGTTTGCCTCTTTGGGAAGAGGACTTATAGGAATGTAGAATTAAATCTAAATGCAAAATTATTCTCTAAAATGCAATAAAAGTAAAATATACTAATCATATCTCAATTAGGAAGATATAGATCTAATCCAACCGAGAGAAATATATTTTAATGATTGCGATTTAAATATGTCCGGCTTATACTCAATATCAAGCTAATTAATTAGCAATTAACTCGACATTATGAATACCAAAACACATTCTATTCACATATATCTTAATTCAAATAATCAACCAAAAACATTTAAGAACTAGTTCACAAAATGATATAAGAACCCTGGTTAAACCGAGAGGGGAGGGGGGTGAATCATTAATACAAATTAAGTGTCTTGCAAAATTTCTTTTTATATTTATTTACATCTTCATTTTGTGATCAACTTAATATACAAAGAAACCCCAATCTTAATAAGTGAGCAACAGTATTGCCAGATTAAATACAAGACTTCAACACATAATCATCATGCATATAGACAATGATATAAGTGGAAACCCATAAGGGAGAAAACCACATCTTATTATTGTTGTGATGCAAAGGAAAGCTCCAACTCCTCTCACCACTGATTTTCCGTAAGCTCCAACCTACAAGAGGCTACTACCTCAATTCTCGCAAGCTACAACTTGCAAGGAAGCTCCAACTCTATCTATTTTCCGCAGCTACAACCTACAGGAGGCTCCTGGCCTCACCCAACTACAACCGGACTTCTATCAAGCTAAAACATGACATGGAAGCACCAAATTCTCACTATACAATAAAATCATATGTTGATTTACCTCGGATATCACTCGTTTTCCTCCTTATCGTTGTCCTTCCGTACCTTCAAATTAGCTTTCGATCATCTCTCAGATCTTCATGCAACTCCTCTCTCTCGCTCCTTCTTCTTCTCACACTGCCTCACTCATTTCTTCATATTCTCTCAACCTCTCGTATGCATATGTTGGTTACATTATTTATAGGGATCACCTCATAATCGTTTGCACCCACAGTGAATTCAAAATGAATGGTATGACTCTTTTGCCTCTCCCTTCTCATTTTCTTGCCTAGCACTTTCAAAATAATATAACATAATGTATTACACTGGAGTTTTTCCTTGCCTACTAGAGACTTGCTCTCGCATCACATACAATAAAAATAATTAAATCATTTACATTTATAGATATAATAATACATTTTACCGAACTCCTTTTAGCTCTTGGGTTGCCATACTTTTTTATTTTCTCGTTGTTGTCACCGTTCTTTCCATTTCGTTGTTATAGTATAGCTCGATGGCATAACTTCTCATTTTGTCCTAACTTGACCCACTCGTTTGTTTCCAACAGTTGCCACTATATTCTTCTATTCCCGACTCTCGCCTCTCTTTCTCGTGCCTGCAGTGTTCACCTTCACCGCCTTTTCAAACACTCCTGCTCGCCTTTTTCTCTGTGGTTTCCGGTCCTTACCCTCGAGACTTTCTACCCGCGTTCATACTTTCCTTTATGTGTTACGTTATAATCCTCCTTTTGCTCTTCGAAACGATTTACAAAGGAAAAACACTTACACCCGACTAAATCTCTTTAAATAATGATTCGAGCCGCATCGCATCCGGTTCCTTTACACTTCGCGATATGCAAAGGACTTTGTATCACCAATGCGCAATTTAGCGCTCGCTACCACATGTCTCTTTACATCGCACATCGCATCACTTCTATTCAACACATCGCAATATCGCGCTATCTCAATATCATTTTTCATACCGTACATACCCATATTATGTGCAATATGCGATATGCAATCGCATCGCATCACCACCGTCCATCGCATCGCATCCATCGCTCACATCACATCGCAACTTTTCTCTACGATCTTCAATTTCTCCGATCTTGCGACTTGCGATATGTGTGGGCCGCATCCACGTCATCTCATGTCATCATGCCATGTCACCTCATGTCATCACGTCACTTCCACGTCATCTTGATTTCTTTGCAATTTGTGGGGTCGGGCCCACGTCACCGCCACATCACTTTCCACGTCATCATATCGCATTTCGCATTTTCCGTGACCACCGTGTTTGTGTGATTTTCTTCCGCCCCGGGATTGCGATATGCGATCGCATCGCATCACATCTATCGATCGCATTGCCTTCCTTTAATTTCATCCGTTTGTTTACGCCGGTCCCACACCATTGATCATTCCGCTCTTTATATATTGTTTTCTTTAAACAAAGCATGTCAACAAAAATGTATTGGCCCCACAATATGTATGGCACCGGACCTAAAAGGCACTTGAATTATTAAATTAGGATTCACCGCATCGCATGTGCACTCCTGCATGGAAAGATCATTCGTCTTGTGCTACCGTGCTTAATGACAGGGCCGTTTATCCGTGGGCCAACGCCCGGTGGCGGTGTCAATCGAAGTGAGGCACTTCGGGGTTAATCATCGATCGTTTTTGCCTCGCGTACCATTGATACCGCATCAACGTTAACCACGCTCATACGATGTGCACAAGGTTTAGCTTCGCTTCTACCTTCGCTGGTCCCACACTTTTTTAACCCCCATGTAGCTTTTTTAACACGAACTCTATCAAACCTTCCACAAAATCTAATCGACTACAATCGCGTTCCATCGACCTCAGAACTTTATCACCCAAAGAAACGCGAAATGGGTGGTATTGTTCTCGTGACATGTCGCAATATCATTCGATCGCATTCGAAATGGGAAAAAACCGCTCACAACTCAAAGGCTGTGCGAAAAATATGCTCGGTTTCCTTCAAAACCACTTAACCCCGCAAAATCATTAAATTGCGTCGTCGGATTTCGTCGGATTTCGCTTTTAACTTCGATTTCTCCGGAACCTTCCTTCTCCATCTTTACACAGGTTAATACATATTTGAATCCTCCCTCCACTCCTTTATACGTAAGTTAATTCTACACAATTCACAAGCTACATAGAAAGACCATGAATTCAATGAATTCGAAGAGACGAACTCTTCGGAAATTTTCCAAGTATATACGTATACACAAAATTCTACAATTTATCAAAATCCTCACGATCAATTCTTCTATGGTTTAACCTCTATATTCAATTTATGTGTGACACTTCCGCAACAATTCCATCCTAACTGGACCGCTTCCTTTCTTGGTGTTGCTCCTTTGTGCTCCTTTTCCATCAATGACAAAATTTCTTAACATGATATTGATTGTTAAATCATTAATTCGAATGACTAAACAACAATATAAGGAATTAGTTCATAGAATACTACTTTTTGTTAAATCAATATTAAAAGATATTTCTCGAGTAAATAGTTACTCGAAATAATAAGAGAAGAGACAAATAATAAATATGTAATTGAGGCAAATTACTCATACTCTCACAATAATGGAAAAATATTAATAAAATGATGCATTCATGTTATTGTTGGCATTATAATGTAATATGTTTTCTTTAATGGCAACCTACTTGATGAGTTGCCTTTTTATAGCAACCCATTTGCCGAAGATGTAAACTCCATGTATCTACAGATGTATCAGAGATGACAAAGAAATGATTACCGCTTAGTGACGAGGGAATGATGAAGAAGTTTCAAGATATATATCCAGTTTCATGAAGGGAAGCCGTGTACATACGCAGTTTAACGAAGCCAAGTCGTGTATATATCCAGACTTTTGTATATGCAGCTTTTGTGAAGAAAAGTCACGTTCACACACGTACAAAGAAGAAAAGTCGTGTATTAGTTGGCGCACTAATTTTAACAATACCAAGGGAAGCCACTATGGCATTAGACCAAAACATTGAGTGCAATAACGACTATTTGATCCCATCCAAGAATACCACCGGCATTTGTGTGGTTTTGGCTCATGGTATCGGCTAAGGCTCAAACTATATAAGGAGGAGAAGATTATAGTACAAGCGTGTGCATGTAAATGGGAATTGAATGAATATCATCACATATATGCATGTGATCGTCTATTAAATAGATTGATCTCGATATTTTTATGCAATCATGAATACAATAATGGATTGGGATCTCTAGACCTCGAAAATGACTATGTATTTGCATGATCCGTTATGAGTTGTTTAGATATGTGGTATCGCGCATAATTGTCAAGTAAATGAGAAGATCTAAGAAATTTTGTTTCTTTTTAATTGTTTCGTCAGCCTTATATCTTTATGGATCTATACAATGGTTCGCCATGATAAAAGTGTGTATACCCACGAGTTCGTTTCAGCGCAAAGGCACGCATGGAAGTAGGGTTTTTTTTCTCCGAAGATCATGGAAGAAAAATGTCTAGTCATTTCGTTGCATTTGTTGTCTATCAATGAAAGTCTTCATGTAGATCTGGATTGTTTGAATATTGTTTATGCTGCTAGTTGATTACGTATAAAAATGATTAGTGACTGGTTGATTCAAAATGATGGATGTTGCTGACTATTTAAGGATTATGTACATCTGAGAAAAATGTATTTGAATATCTCTGATCTATTATGAGTCTGCACAGAACTCTAATTCCTCAGTATATAAAGATCTATACGCAGGTTCGTCCACAGGAAAGCACGTATACACACTGGTTGTAGAAAGTAAAGTAGCATATACAATTGATTTTATGAACGGTCAAGGTTGACATTGATTCTATGTGTTAATATAGAAGTTTAAGTTTAATGATGTGATTTGGTTACAATGATCTCACTGTTCTGTTTGAAGATTGGTTGATGGTTATTAGCATTGTTCTACAAATTATGTTGTGTTGAAGTTGTTGGATCCAGTGTGAAAAATTAGGAAACATTGTCTGCAGTGGTTCTAAGGGTTGAAGCATTCAATGTGGAAGTTGAAGCTTCTTTCTAGTAGAAGCTGGTGATCAACTCAGGGGGTTGAAGCTCCCTTCTAGTAGTGGCTGGTAAACGAGATCAGGGGGTTAGAGCTCCCTTCCAGTAGCAGCTGGAGAACGAGAGAAGGTTGCAACCTTCTGTAGGTGGGTGCTTGTGTGCTGGTATGAGTCTGCGTCAGTACAACATTGTAAGTAGTTTTATATATAAAAAATATTGAAGACAAAGACGACAGCAACGGTGGTTTTATACTGGCTTGGGTTTCCACCTTAAATCTTGGTGTTCATGTGTGATGCCTTTGTGTGATGATTTATTTTTTTATTATTGCACATGTTTACTGCTTAAATGTCTAATGCATAACTGATGAACTGGGCTAAGTAAAGTTTCTGAATACTTATCTAAACATTAATTTATTTGGGTATACACATGTTTCCTTTAAGACAATTGTGCGCATACGCTAGTTGGACTAATTAGAGTTGCATATAGAAATCAGTAAACTAAAGTAAAAGATGTAAATACTGATTCACCTCCCCTCTCAGTATTTTTCCCAACAATTAGTATCAGAGCAGGTCCTTCTAAAGAAGCTTAATCGCTAGAAAGAAGATATTTCAAGATGAGCAATCAAGATGGAACAACATCTATCAAACCACCACTTTTCAACAGAAACAATTTAATCTTATGGAAGACAAGAAAAAGATCCTATCTTCAGCCTCTTGGAGCAGATGTTTGGGCAATAGTTGAAGGTGGTTACCAATACCTAGCTACAATTCCCACAGATCCAGTAGTAAGGAAGAACTATGAAACAAATGCAAAAGTTTTCAATGAATTATTAGGAAGTCTGACTGAATCAGAATTTGTCAAAGTTATGCAGTTAAATACAACAAAGTAAATATGGGAAAAAATAATTATGAGCCATGAAGGCGATGCCAAGGTAAAAATTTCTAAACTCCAATCTCTCAGAATTCAATATGAAAATCTCAAAATGCATAATGATGAAAGTATTGCTAATTTATTTTTGCATCTAGATGAGATTGTAAATCGTATGAGAAATTTGGGTGAAGACATAAGAGAAACAATTTTAGTAGAGAAAATATTAAGATCTCTAACTCCTAAATTTGAGTCAAAAGTGTTTGCTATTGAAGAGAAGTAGGATCTTTAAAATCTTACTATTATTCAACTTCATGGGATCCTGACTGCTTTTGAGATGAGAAAAGGAGGTTCATCTGAAATCAAAGAAGCTGCTTTTAAAGCTATTGCAAAAGGAAAAAGAAAAAGAAGAGAAAAAGGAATCAGGGTATGTATCAGAAGAAGATGAGGTAAATTTTGTAAAGAAACTTCAACTTGGCACTAGAAGGTTTAGAGGTAAGCTTCCTTTCAAATGTTTTTCTTATGGAAGAGTGGGTCATTATGCTCTTAAATGTCCTCATAAAGATAATCATGAAAAGGGAAATGATTTAGCAAAAGGAAATAGGAGACGATTTGGCAATAGAAAAAGTTACTATACCCATGAAGATAGTGATGCCTTATCAAATAGTGAAGAAGAAGAATATGATCAAGATATTAAACTGCTCATGGCATTTTAAAAAGACACTAGTGAGGCTAAATTTTTTTTATGGATTCTTTAGAAGAAAATGATTTTCTTGAAGAAATCACTCAACTCAAAATATGTTTGAAAGAAAAAAAAATAGCCATAGATACTCTAAAGAATCAACTCATAGAAAAGGAGAAGCACAATGAGAAATTAGAATGTGAAATAGTAAGTCTAAGAAAGGAACTTGAAAAAGACTATAAATCTTAGTTTTGCTAAAGGATCTGAAACCTTAGATGAAATTATCAAGGTTCAATGCTCTCCTCTTGTGAAAATAGGTTTTGGATATATTGGTGAATATTCTTAGTCAGAAAAATCCTCAAATACAAGCTATCTAACTGTAGCAAAAGCCAGCCAACAAAGCTTCATCACTCAACAAAAGAACAAAGATAGGTAAAGCATGATCATTCAAATTCAAGGATGAACAATAAGAGAAATATCAGTCAAAAGGTAAACAACACTAGAAGGTTCTATGATCGCAAAAAATTCTTTCATGGAAAATGTTTCTCATGTCATAATTTTGGTCACAACACTGCTCAATGTGTTGCATACAAAACCATCATAACCAGAGAAGCAAGAAAGCAAAGAAATGAGACAGGAATAAAGAAGAATGCTATAACAATTTTCTCCTCTTCAAGACGAAATTGAATGTCCATTTTGCAATAAATTTGGGCATGAGGAATTTGAAGGAAGGAGGAAACTTCAGCCAAAAGAACAAATATCCACAAGTTCCAAGGTATGGAGAAGGAAGGACTTACAGTTTGAAAGTTGCGGCATAGATTCATTTGTAGAAGGAGAAGAAAATCAATGGTACATTGATAACAGATGTTCAAAACACATGACAGGTGATAAAGATAAAATTATTTCATACAATGCATTAGAAAAGGAAAATAATGTTACTTTTGGAAATGACTCTCCTGCTATCGTTAAGGGTAAAGGATCTGTTTTTCTAAAACAAAAGGTTAAAGCTAACAATGTTATGTATGTTGATGGAATAAAGAATAACTTGTTGAGTGTTAGCCCTCTGTGTGACCAAGGAAATTAAGTCTTTCGATCAAAGGAGTGTGTGTTACGTGAACTTGACACCGGAAAAACCGTAATAAAAGGAACAAGAACACCAAGCAATCTGTATATATTGAAAGGTGGCCAAGAACAATTTTATCTAGGAAAATCTGTAGAAAATTGGTTATGGCACAGAATATTGGGACATCTGAGCTTTTCTCAAATAAGAAAATCAAGCAGGCTCAAAGTTTTTCGTGATCTACCCAACATTACTTTACCAGAAAGTACCATATGCAAGTCATGGCAATTCGGTAAGAAAACCAGGGTTCAATTTAATGCCAAAGAAGGATCAACAAGTAAGCCTCTTGAACTTATACATACTGATTTGTGTGGACCTGTAAGGAAAATGTCACCTCGTGGAGAACAATACTATATCTTATTCATTGATGACTTTTCTAGAATGTGTTGGATCGGTTTATTGAAACATAAAGATGAAGCATTTGAAAAATTTAAGGTCTTCAAAGCTTTATTTGAAAATGAATTAGATTTAAAAATCAAATGTCTTAGATCTGGCCAAGGAGGAGAATACATATCAGATGCATTCTTTGATTTATGTGAACAATATGGCATAAAAAGACAATTTTATGTATCTAGAGCTCCGCAACAATATGGTGTGGCAGAAAGAATGAATAGGATAGTTCATCAAATGGCTCGTGATATGCTTGATGAATCTAGAACTCCTGACACCTTTTGGGGTGAATCTGCTCGTACTGTAGTAAATATTCTCAACAAGGTTCATGTTCATGTAAATAGTGATAAAAGTCTAGTATGGTAATACTCCCACTGTGAAGCACTTCAAATTTTTTGGAAGCAAATTTTATATAAAAAATAATGACGAAAAACCTGGTAAATTTGAACCTAAAGCAGATGAAGGAATACTTCTTGGTTACTCTTCTAGAAGTAAAGCATACAAATGCTACTATTAAAGACTTCGAAATATTGATGAATGTATTGATGTTGTGATTGATGAATCTCTCACAACCCCCAAAAGGGAAATAATAACAAATGAGGATGATGATGATGAATGTTTTCTCTCATCAAATCACAATAGTATAGAAGAAGAAACTAATGAAGCACCATAAGAAGATACATTAGAAAGAGAAAAGGCTTCATCCAGGTGTGTTTAAAAGAATCATCCAGAATCTCAAATTTTGGGAGAAAATGAATCATGGGTACAAACAAGAAGAAAACTTGAAGGATCTCCTAGTTATCTTGCACTTTTATGCACCATTGAACCAAAAAATGTAAATCAAGTGAATAAATATGAATGTTGGATTCAGGCCATGAATGAAGAACTTGATCAAATTGAAAAGAATAATACTTGGGAATTGGTTCTAAGACCTCATGATAAAAATGTTATTGGAACAAAGTGGATATTCAAAAATAAGTTAAATGAAAATGGAATATATGTAATTAGAAAAAAATCTAGACTTGTTTTTAAAGGGTATGCTCAACAAGAAGGCATAGATTTTGAAGAAACATTTGCACCAGTAGCCAGACTTGAAGTCATAAGAATGTTTCTTGCATTTTCAAGTTTTAAACAATTCAAGTTTTATCAAATGGATGTAAAATATTCTTTCCTTAATGGTGATCTAGAAGAAGAAGTTTATATAGAACAACCAGAAGGATTCATTCCGGGAAATGATGAAAAAATTGTTCGCAAACTTAAAAAGGCCCTACATGGTCTAAAATAAGTCCCACGGGCATGGTATTATTGTCTTGACAAATATCTTCAACAACAAGGTTTCAAAAAAGGATCTATAGACAACAACTTACACACAAAATTTGAGGATGATAAACTGTTAATTATTGTTTTTTATGTTGATGACATCATTTTTTAGAGTAATGAAGAATCCATGAGTCAGAAAATTTCTTTCGTTATGCAGCAGGGATTTGAAATGTCTTTACTTGGGGAACTAACATATTTTCTTGGCTTACAAGTGCAACAAGAAAAATATGGCATCTTTCAAGAAAAATATCTCAAACAGATTCTTAAGAAGTATGGGATGGAAGACTGCAAACCTGTGAGTGCTCCAATGGTGACCATATGTAACCTCAGTTCTCATGATGATTCTCCCATTGTAAACCAACCAAAGTATAGATATATGATTGGAAGTCCTCTTTATCTAACAGGGACTAGATCGGATATCATGCATGCAATTGGGATTGTTGGACGATTCCAAGCCAATCCAAAGGAGTCATCTTCAGGCCATAAAAAGAATATTCAAATATTTACAAGGAACTCAAGATTTTGGTTTATGGTATCCCAAGAATGTTGATCTTACTCTTCATGCTTACACAGATGCGGACTGGGCTAGAAATGTTGATGACCGAAAAAGCACTAGTGGAGGTGCATTTTATATGGGGCCCCGATTAGTATCCTAGTTCAGCAAGAAACAAAGTTCCATTTCCTTATTTACAGCAGAAGCAGAATATGTGGCTGCTGCATCATGTTGCACAAAATTTCTTTGGATGATGCAGACATTACAAGATATTCAAATTAAATGTTCTCCTTCCATCTCCATCCTATGTGATAATACAAGTGCCATCAGTATCTCGAAAAATCTTGTTATGCATTCCAAAGCCAAGCACATTCCTATCAAGTATCACTTTTTATGAGAACAAGTGTTTGAGAAAAAGGTTAAATTGGAGTATGTTCCCTCCAAAGAACAATTTGTTGAGATATTTACTAAACGTATTCCCATAAAATCATTTGAATATCTCAGATTGAAGTTAGGAGTTGTCTCTGCCTCACTTATCTAATATGTTTGATTTCAGAAGATTAAATTCGGTACTCGGGTTTCGTGACGCATAGTTGCGTATATACGCGAGTTTCTCTTTATACAGTCGCGTATGGATCTTTCTATCATAAAATCTATGGGTCCACCTTCATAACAGTCTTTGTCATATATGGTTTGGCCCTATTTCTCAGGTGTTGATGGGATGCAAAAGTTTAGGGGGAGAATTATCCTTGTTGGATATAATGCATTGTTGGCATTCTGTTGGTTACTACAGTGTGTTCGATGATCTCGCTCTATTGAGGTCCTTTGGTATTGGTTATAAAGTAATTTGATGTAAGGGTCATGTTGAGACCTATGATGTAAATATTGTCATATTCAGTCATGTAGGGACTTTTTCAAATTTGTAAACCCACTTGGTTGGGTGCTTGAGTCAAAAATGTAAACCCACTTGGTTGGGTAGTTGAGTCAAATATGTAACCCCACTTGGTTATGTAATTGATGTATGTATGCGTCCTTGGTGATAGGAAAGGTTATAGAGTATTGCAAATCCGTTTTGAAGCTTTAGTGTGTGTTCAAAGGGAGTATGGTCTATATAGTGCAGTGCAAATCTCAACATTCTTGTATCGATTCGCCCATTGCTCTTGATGTCAAAGGGGGAGAGTAACTTGGTGTTTGAATAATGCTTATGATTGATGTGTCTATCAAGTATCTACAATTTGTGGTAATCAAACACCAACATGCTTTCCATCAAGTCCAAAGGGGGAGATTGTTGGCATTATGATGTAATATGTTGTCTTTGATGGAAACATACTTGATGAGTTGCCTTTACATCTACTCGATGAATTTCCTTTTGATAGCAACCTATTTATTGAAGATGTAAAATTGATGTATCTGCCTTTATGTCTACTCGATGAGTTGCCTTTTGATAGAACCCTATTTGTTGAAGATGTAAACTTGATGTATCTATAGGCCAGTTCAGATGTGACAAAGAAAGGAATTCTAGTCAGTGAAAGTGGAATGAAGGTAAAGGTTCAAGAAATATACATAGGTTTGATGAAGGGAACCCACGTATACCCATAGGTTCAATGAAGCCAATTCGTGTATATATCCAGAATTTGTGTATATATAGTTTTTGTGAAGAAAAGTCACGTGTAAACGTGGGTACAAAGAAGCAAAGTCACATATGAGTTGGCGCACTAATTTTAACAATACCAAAGGTCTTTACCATGGTATTAGCCCACAATATTGAGCGAGTTACAACTATTTGATCTCGTCCAAGAATACCACCAGCACTTGTGTGGTTTTCGGCTCATGGTACTGGCTAAGGCTCAAACTATATAAGGAGGAGAAGATCATAGTGCAAGTGTGTGCATGTGAATGAGAATTGAATGAATACTTTAGCTTGAAGTATATCTACATAGATTGGGCTATATTCAATAGATAGATCTAATATTTTAATGCACTCATGAATACGATAATGGATCAAGATCTCTAGACCTGAAATGACTATGTATTTGCATGATCTGTTATGAGTTCTTTAAATCTGTGGTCTAGTGCATAATTGTTGAAGTAAATGAGATGATCTTAGCAAGTTTGTTGCTTTGAAGTGTTGCACAGTCTTGTAATCTTTACATATCTATATGTTGGTTCATCACGATGAAAGTGTTTATACCTGCGAGTTCATTTCAACAAAGGTGCGTATCGAAGTTAGGGTTTTTCTAAAGAGTGCTGAAGAAAATGTCTGATCATTTTTGTTGTGTTTCTGTTGCATGTCAATTAAGTCTTCATGTAGATCTAGATTGTTTGAATATTGTTTATGCTGCTAGTTGATTATGTATAAAAATGATCAGTGACTGGTTGATTGAGAATGATGGATGTTGGTGACTGTTTAAGGATTTTGTACATCTGAAAAAAAAATGTATCTGAATATCTCTGATCTGTTCTGAGTCTGGACAAAACTCTAATTCCTCAATATATAAAGATCTATATGTAGGTTCATTCCCAAGAAAGCGCGTATACATGCTGGTTGCAGAAAGTAAAGTAGCATATGCAATTGATTTTATGAATGATCAGGGTTGAAGTTGATTCTTCGTGTTAATACAAAAGTCTGGGTTTAAAGATGTGATCTAGTTATAGTGATATCATTGTTCTGTTTGAAGATTGGTTGATGGTTATTAGCATTGTTCAAAAAATTATGTTGTGTTGAAGTTGTTGGATCCAGTGTGAAAATTTATGAAACATGGTCTGCAGTGGTTCTGACGGTTGAAGCCTTTAGTGTGGAAGTCAAAGTTTCCTGCCAATAGAATCCAGTGATCAGTTCAGGGGGTTGAAGCTCCCTTCTAGTAGTGGCTGGTAAACGAGATTAGGGGGTTGGAGCTCCCTTCCAGTAGCAACTGGAGAACGAGAGAAGGTTGCAGCCTTCTACAGGTGGGTGTCTGCGTGCTGGTATGAGTCTGCGCCAGTACAACATTGTAAGCAGTTTTCTATATAATAAATGTTAAAGTCATAGACGACATCAACGGTGATTTTCTCTCAACTTGGGTTTCTACCTTAAATCTTGGTGTTTATGTGTGATGATTTATGTTGTTATTACTGCACATGTTTACTACTTAAATGCCTGATGCATAACTGATGAACTGGGCTAAGTAAAGTTTCTGAAAATTTATCTGAACATTAATTTATTTGGGTATACGCATGTTTCCTTTAAGACAGTTGCGCATACGCTAGTTGGACTAATTAGAGTTGCATGTAGAAATAAGCAAACTAAAGTAATTTGATTCACCCCCCACTAAACTAAATATTGATTCACCCCTCACTATTTTTACCAACACTTCTTGTGGCCCTTCAACTGCCTTTAGTAATTTAACTACCACTTTACATGGATCTGAAACAAAATCTTCTTTTCCTTGCAATATTTTACTTGAAGGATCATAAGTTTTTCATTATCTTGAGAAGTTACCTGGTTTCTTCAAACTTGAAGTTTTGTTCTATAATGCCATGTTTGTTATACAAAAGTTTCACCTTCGGTTCACGTTGAGACACCAGAACTTGTGGTCTGGTTTGATTCGGTTGCTCAGTTACTGGATTTCGCCCATAGAGAGTAAGTTTTGTTTAAATGCTTCACATATATAATTTTTCTAGTATTTATATTTTTTCTTCACTAATGACATTAGTGGCAGAATCTTGCTAGTTATAGATGGGTTCTCCAACAATGATTGAGCTAAACAGAAGACAGATATGTTGCATGGACCACAGTAATGTTTTATTTATGTTGGTTTATAAAGTAGGATAAGAACATATTTTGATTTGGGTTTTAACTCTCTTATGTTTATGGGTATCTTTATTTTATGGTCAATTTCTTCTTTCAACCTAAAGTACATATGCATGTTTAATGAAAGTTATGTCGAGGTTTAGCCAGTAAATTAAAAATTGTCATTTCAAGAGCCTTGTTAAATAAGTGCGTGAAAACAAGCTTTGTAATATATCTAGGGTATATTACAGTTATTGTCATGAATATGTAATAATATGTAAGAAGTTGGATTGTATGTACAGTAGCAAAGAATTTTCTTGCTCCATTCCTCTTTGCCATATGATACAAATCTTATGTGGACCGGAAGCCAACCACCCAATAAGTTTTATATATAATCAACTTTTCCACAACTTCTCTAGGTCTTCATACACATTTTCGTTTACATCTGCCAAACAACCATTAAAGTTTTAGTCTACAACACACTTCATTTAGCTCTCCAACCTTGCTAGTTCGATCTGAGGTTGCCAGTTCTCCAACCTACAATAGAAATAGAATTTGTTTTTCAATTAGCTCTCCAACATTGCTAGTTTAATCAGGGTTGCTAGCTCTCCAACATTGCTAGTTTAATCAGGGTTGCTAGCTCTCCAACCTACAATAGAAATATAATTTGTTTTTAAAGCAATATGTGAGGTGGAGATATTTCTAAAATCTGGTTATACATAGAACCAACTCTTGAGCGCTAGTAAGTATGCTAACCCTACTAAAATTTTACAGAGCACTCTAACTTCTGAATTTGACTGGCACGATATAGAGCTACAGATTGTTTTGTTGTGTTGCATGAGAGATTCTCCATATCACAAGTCTCTAGGCACAAACACACCCACTAAGAACCATGCACCTATTATATAGTGCACGTCTCATAAACACTATAAACACTATAAATTTACTTTCACAATTACATATTAAAAATAGCCAAGAGATCATTTTAAAAACATATAAATTATATCTAAATTCTAAATTATGGTATTCTACATCAAAAGTTAAATTTTTACAAGCATTATGCACAAAAACATCAATAAATTTAGTAGCTATAATGATATTCCACTGGGAATAGTCTCTGCATAGTAATGCATTGGAAATTTAAAATGAATGTGATTCGAAAATTTTTAAGCATCCTTCCCTGTAGGTTCACCATGGCTCAAAATTCTTCTTATTGTCTTGTGGCCTGTTCTGGAGATTTCACAATTTTTTGTGCCTTTATACATGGGACCCACCAAATAAACACCAATAATACATGGCTCTAAATTGACCATGTTCTCACAATGAGGCCTTTTGTCCCGTGCCTCCCACTTCTCAATAAGCTTTGGGAAATCATGAGTGTTATGCCTAGTCTCTTAGTAGTGGCCATACTAAGGCTAATGTGGTTGTAGATAGCTACACGCAATGTGCCCCACCCCATTATAGTTGTATCACCATGCCATAGGATTATTTTAATCACTCCTCAGTGCTCAATTATCTTGGTTTTTCTTCTACCCTCCCAATCCTGAAACACACAAATCTGATTTTTTCATAAAATTGTGTTTCTGATAATGAAGAATTGTACAGAGGCACAATTTTTCACTCAACTTCCATTTAGTAAAGAATCATACAGAGGCACAATTCTTCACACAACTTCCAATTAGTAAAGAATCATATACAGCCACAATTCTTCACACAACTTTTAATTAGTAGCAATTAGTCTAAAATTGACAAAATCCCACACTTGAAAGACTCCTTGATCGCTCCTTGAGAGATATTCAACAAGTACCTATATGCCCCCCCTACTTAAGACACTTCTATACTAGTGCTTCTCCAAAAGCGGCAAATTGAACTTATTTTCCCCCTTTTCAAGATGGATAAACCCTTAACAAATTTATCACTTTCTTTCTTCACTAACTTGAGTGAGAAACTTCTTCTTTAGTCAAAGTGACTCCTTCACTAGCCAAAGCCAAGCATAGCCAAGTTTCACTTTTTCTTCACTAGGCGTAGCGAGTTCTTCTTTAGGTGCAACAAATCCTTCATTAGGTGGAGCCACACTTAGCCGATTTACACTTTTCCTTCATTGGGAATGGTAATTTCTTCTTTAGGTGGAGTGATTCCTTCATTAGGTGCAACCAACCTTCGCTAATTTTCACTTTTCTTCACTGGAGAAAGTGAATTCTTCTCAATGCCATTAGGTGGAGCCACACTTTGTCGATTTGCATGTTTCCTGCATTGTGTATAGAAAGTTTGTAGGTAGAGTGGCTCCTTCATTAGGCATAGCCACCCTTTGCAGATTTTCACTTTGTCTTCACAAGATGGAGTGGGTTCTTGGGGTGAAATGACCCCATTACACAGAGCCGCACTTAGACAATTTTCACGTTTATTTCACTGGGTAGAATGAATTCTTCTTTCGATAGAGCAAATCTATGATTTTCATTTTTTCTTCATGAAGTAGAGTGGCTTCTTCTTTAGGCAGAGAAGACCCTTAAAAAATTCCTCACTTTTACTTTACACTTGAAAGATGGCGTCACAATTCTATGCCATGTAAACAAATACAATATTTATACTAGATAGAGTGCTACATTAACATTTTTTCCCCTTCTCTAAGCAGAGAGAGTTGGTTAAAATTTGTCAATTTTTATTTGTGCTTCTTATTCACCTTGCCTGCTTCATTTCCTTGAAAAGACAAAGGGACACAACCCTTTTCTACCCTATAAAATTATCCATGAATCCACCCTTGGTGGGATTCAACCTAAATTTAGACTCTACATAGGTTTTTTTCCCCTCAGTTTGCATGAGGGTTAACTCAAGTGTTGAAGATGATGCTGTGCCAAAAGAATTGCAGTTACAAAACTCCCAGATGCAGATTTGAAGCAATTTTTTTATTATCTTCTGGTCATTTGTAAAATTGTTGCATTGCTCAAGGTTGTATGCTTTGCATATGTGGTATCTTGAATTTCTTTGCCCATATATTTTCTGTTGTTGCAGGTCACACCTAGAGCATACTATGCACAAATTATAATGCAAAGCTAATAGCGAGCAGGTCAAAAAGAAAAATCTATATCCTTCTTTTCCAGTTTGAGTATATCCTTCTTTTCCAATTTGAATTGTCGAAAGAATTTCCAGCTACATGATCTACATATATCAGTCCATATGAGTATGCAGGTCTAGCAAAGGATTTGCCATCAGATTTTGACATTCATGCCATATACTTATTTAGTTCAAGCACAAAATTTGGGCATGTATCACTCTTGCAACTCAGCTCTTGTTTCTTATTTCAAATGTGTTGAATACCGCTGTGTTTCAGAACTTGGGCATTAGGGTTTATTTTGAGAGTTTCTCATGTTTTTAAACAGACTCTTATGATGATTTTCTAATCGAACTCTTTGCAGGATTCCAAGAATGCCAAGATTTTCTAATCGAACTCTTTGCAGGATTCCAAGTATGCTATTCGTTGGAAGGAGGCATGGGATCAGCGATGGGAAATCTTCTAAATTCCAAGATCAGAGAAGGATACCTAGATAGGATGATGTTCACAATCTCGGTTTTTCCATCAGTTGGTGGAGAATGCAGATGAATGTATGGTTTTGGACAATGAAGCCCTATATGACATCTGTTTTAGAGCTTCAAAATTGACTACTCCAAGCTGTAAGTATTCTTACCATTTAACCTCATGACTCAGATCCATCGTTTTGATGAGAGAAGTCTGTGTAGTCGACATAAGGGCACATGACTTTCCTAGGAGGCATAGCTTGTTATGAATGTGCATAGATTCAGAGGCAGTTAGAGTGTTAATTTTGGACAACTAGGTCAAAACTCCATGTTGTGATGCTCAGATGAAGATGCCAATATTTTTATTGAACTCCTCTTTTGGAGAGGTGCAAGATCGATCTAAAGATCATCTTGATCTGATGAGCAGAACATTTATTTTGAATGTATTCCACTTATGTGCAAGGTCAGCCCCAACAGATGTGTCACACACCCTCACTGATGGATATATATAGGTCAACATTGGAGGTCATTTCATCCATCACTCATCACACGTTCTCTCTCTGCATCTGATTGGTTCGATCATCACTTGGAGTCTCTTCTTCTCCACACGTGGGAAAATTGCAGCAAAGACATTTTTGTTTCAATCTAGGGTTTCAGCGTAGATTTGACCAGCGTTGACGAAAATTGCAGCAAAGACATTTCTGTTTCGACCTAGGGTTTTAGCGCAGATTTGACCAGCGTTGCTTTGGTCAATGCTTGGTCAAACTGACCCCAAACTTGGTTAAAATTCCGATTTCTCTAGTCCGCATTTTTTGGCACTGAAATCGAGGTTGACCATTGACTTTGATTGGGTTGCGTTGAATTTTTGCTGCTGCTGTTTTGCATTGACCGTTGACTCGAACATTATTGACTTTCGTTGACTTTGGGTTGACTGGTATAGCTGTCCGAGAGGGTTGTGTGACGCTTTTGGTTGGCTGACCGTATTGAGACTTTGCTGGTTGAAGCATCTTGTTGACCGTCGTAACACACCACAACACATATATTTTGCTGATCAAGTTAAGTGTAATTTTGGCTTGTCTTCTGTTGATCTACTGGTATGTTCTGTCAGCATTTTACTTTCTTGTTTATATGATTGCTGTTTGATATTGGAGATAAAAGTAAAGTTGCATAAATCATAGAACATCTACGAAAATTTACATAGAGCAGCAAAAAGTAAAGCAACATAAGTGTTCCTTGTTTCAGCATATCCAACAATAGTCTATTTAATAACAAAGAAAGAAGCTAGGTCTCCATGCACAGGGTTTGAATGAAACAAAACTCACAATGGCTTTAGAGCACAATTGCCATGCAATTATATTTGAATCCATGCTCAGATTGTTGGTCTGAATCGCTGCTCGTCTTTTGATGATTCACTTTTCCTATAATATTTGAAATCTAGTGAGAATCTATTATATTATATTTACTAGCGCATACCCTCATAAACCAGTACCTGAGATGCACCTAGAGGTTGCTCAGGTGAGGATAAATATCTCCAGTTTACACAAGTGATCCTGGCACTTGAGATTTTTCAACCTGTAGGTACATATTACACTGGAGTTTAGAGGATCTGTGATGGTGTTCACATTCAATGCACCCAATGCACAGGTTGCTCAGGTGAGGATAAATATCTCGAGTTTACACAAGTGATCTTGGTACTTGAGATTTTTCAACCTATAGGTACATATTAGACTGGAGTTTAGAGGGTCTGTGATTGTGTTCATATTCAATGCACTCAATGCACCATTTGGCTTCGATGCACGATTAAACACATCACTTTACATACAAAGAGTTTATGGATCCACCTTACCCCATCTCACCAAGGCTGTAAATCTATGCATTTCAAGTTTGATGAATAAACCTGCTCTTCGACTAGTTGAGATATCGAACACTTGATGATGAATAATTTGACTATTAAATTCCAAGCCTGATGATTCATTGATTGAATATTTTGATGACCCTTCCGAATTTGCTATTGCAGGCAAATTTCGAGGCAAAAACAGAGTATGACATGATCTAGAATTATAAAATTCTGCAAGACGTGTTTACTAAATTGAAGATAGGCAAGGTAATGGGCTATTGTTGTAACTACTATTCCCAGACCAATGTTATGCAGACTTGTTTTGTATTATACATTAGAAGCACAAGAGATTAGATTAAACCTATTACCGCCAAGAAAATTGGTTTGTGATCAAGTTGAAAGTTGAAACAGAGAGCTCCATTGTATGTACTTTGAGTGTAATCCAATTTTTAATATTTTGTGGCTGGGTCAATTCTTCAGCTTGACAATTTTAATAGTCATAAATTACGTTCCACCTCCAATATTACACAGTTTGATCACAATTTGATAACAATGAGCTATGTACTCAGTTCTAAGCCAAGACACAAAACCAGCTATGTACTCGGGCAGGGACTTGTGGCTCCGCAACCGCTCTTGTTAATCAATAAAACTCTCACATAGATTTTTATACAATAAAAGGAGCTATGAGGATCCAGGAGGATGTTGCCTTTACCTGGATTTTCTCCTGTCCCGTCATTCAAGGAGCTCTAACGTCTCACGGGCCATGCAATTATTGAAAAAAAATTAAATATGAAGGCAGTAACTTAAAATTCAAGGAAAATTAAAAAACAAAAAACATTAAAATGGCTATGTAAACAAAGCTACACGACATATTTATGATACATGAATCCTTCATACCAATGTTCCTCTGGTTAAGCTACAATTGATTCAAAATCCATCAAGATGTACGACAGCGATGATGGTTTCCAGTGCCACAAGCACTGTTTCTGACCTAAATATAGATTACATTACTATTGTTGCAAGCAACCCATCCCTTTTGTTTCTAGAATTCTGATTTCCTATTGTAGCCGTCTTTTGAATTGAGTAACCGGTTGAGTGTTGCAGCCAACCTGACACCTGCTTTTGCAAGTTGCTTCTCAACAATCGGCAAGCGAGAGAGGAAGTAGTCATCTGCAAAGGACAGTATTTCAGCAATCACGCCCTAAAAAGTACTAGAAATACAAAGGGCACCTTGATGTGAATTGATGAACATACCTTCTAGAACACTGTTTGCTTCAGCGTCTTTGTAAGCCCACTTGCAAGCAAGAATGATACTTTCATCTGCATACCTGTTTTCAGAAATTTAAATTCCAATAAATCATTAATGATTACGCCAAAGAAATATCAAATGGGTTAAATCATATAAAGAATAGAATCATAGTTCATGGTCTATTCCATTAAGGTCCTAATTTAACTCTGAAATGGAACTACCTCCCTAAAAAAGCCTTAAGGGTGACCTATAAATTGCAAGACAAATTATGGAGATCGATATGTTCTTCTCCGACACCACTGTACAATTCAGAGAAAATTATATTGGAAACTTGATAAAAATCTGGTCAGACAATCAATTAAGTATATGTTAATGTAGCAACCTATATATCAGTTTTAGAAGGTCACTGCATGCATTGACGGTGTAGCTACCTGGAAGGAGATTGTAGCTGTTGTTTGTCTTGTTCTGCTAATTTATGTGTTCCCATAAAATCTTCTCTATTTCTCTGTGATTAATAATAGCTAAATGTCATGTTTTTTGTGCACTTTTTATCTACATGTATTACAGCGGTTGGTATTAGTTAGAGTCAAATCATCAGTGCACTTGACAACGATATGTCCTAGCCAATGCCAAAATCGTCAATGGTGACAGATTCCCGTCACAAGTTCCATCTCTTTATGCAATTGTGTTTGAGCCATGAGCTTTGCCAACTCAAAATATTGAAACTTTTCTTAGAATACAGCTCTCGACCGTTCACCCAAAAAGAAAATTGGCACTTCCTTTGTTACAGAAAAGGAGGCATAAGTGATAAGAAACAACAACTCTAAATCATGACTTAGTGTCTAGTTCTGTGTCTTAACAGGCATAAATTATGAGGAAGATCGTATATCCACTACACATCAGCTAACAAAAGTTTAATATAATTACTCTCTTGTTTTTTCAGAACTGTTAACTTTGCTTTTACAAAAGAAATTTGCAGCAATAAAAAATGGTTTACCAAATTCATCAAGAACCTTATGTTGGATAAATGTTAACAAAGATCATAAAAACAAAGATGATGGTAGACTTCTGGAATTTTAAGACTCACACTTTGGGGCAGGCTAGATCATGCCCATTGCATTTCTCCCATGTAGGTACTTCATCAGACCAGCTATCCTGTTTTTGAAACAATATATAAATTTTATCATTGATGGAATTCACAATATACAGACATAAACTATAACTTTTTTCTTCTACAAGAAAAAAAAAAACCAATAGTTCGTTGTGATATCCCAGAAGCACCTTATGATAAACTAAATAAGTAATCCACCAAGTCAGCTGCATTTTAACTTTTTTCTTCTACAAGAAAAAAAAAAACCAATAGTTCGTTGTGATATCCCAGAAGCACCTTATGATAAACTAAATAAGTAATCCACCAAGTCAGCTGCATTTTTGAAATGAGAGAGGAAGGCACATACAGTAATATTTCTTTGAATTGATGAGATCATAACCTCAAGGTCATCATCATAAAAATCTTTCATTGCTGTCTCGATCATCAGTGTATCCCATATCTGTTGACAGTCACAGAAACAAAGGCACACCAAAATGTCGATCAAAAGGCGAACTGAAATTTGAAATAAGGTCTAAACAAACACATTAAACATATTGATAATAACTAGAAGAAACATTCTGACACGAGTGAATGTACAACGGTACAACTACTTGTTTTCGTTCAGGTCACGGGAAAATGGTTGCAAACTATAGCATAAAAGACATTTCACACTTTGGGTGGTTGCAAACTGTCTAGTTCTCATATGGGCTTTATGGATACATCAACCAATGTCAACTCATTTTAAGTCTAATAGATGCAGTCAAGTCAACTCATAAGATTTAAGGGCCCAACCAATGTTTTAAGTTGTCAAAGAATAATAACTAACAGGTGGAAAGTCTACTCTGAGTATATCACAAAAACATGAGTGAGAAAAGTTTTCTTTTACATTGATGGGAGAGACACAAATAGGACAAAGGAAAGGCAATTTTATTGAATTATTTTTCATTCTAGTCTACAATTTTTCTTCCCGCTCCTCTTACCTTGCTTTCTTAATTCCCCCCTTAAAAAAGCAAAAGTGAAATAAACAATATGCCTTTTAAGGTAAAGGATAAAAAGAACACAATAACTTTAATCCAACTACAGGGCAGAGGATATTGTATTTACTTACATGATGCAAATTACTCTTTTGCCTGTACCAGTCTAATATGATTGTATTTCCACCTTCATCTGTACTGAATCCCACATGTAAAGGCTGCAAATATATTTTTCACTAATCAGTATCAATGAATAAGTTCCCAATAAATTATCCATATGGAAAATGTAAAAAT
This sequence comes from Pinus albicaulis, assembly GCA_034641835.2. Lineage (NCBI taxonomy): Eukaryota > Viridiplantae > Streptophyta > Pinopsida > Pinales > Pinaceae > Pinus > Pinus albicaulis. The sequence continues at coordinate 784,806,431 of CM076574.1, forward strand.
AGACAGGATATGACCTGATGAACATCTCCCATAAAATGAGAGAGAAATAGTAAAGCTTCTGTTAAGTTATCTGCAAGTTGTACAAATGGGTATTAGCATCCACTGGTATTTGAATTATACCACACTCAAATATAATTCACTGTGAAAGCACTTAAAGATGTAAAACACATGTCACAGATAGAGAACATTGTAAGATGGTGGCAATACAGGATAAACATACAATTTTCTCTGTCGGCTCTGCTGCCATAAGATTCAAGCTGAGAAGTGTAATTGTTTATGGCACCTTCAAGGCACATGCCTATTTCTCCTTGGGCGTTATGGCAGTCCCCTGTTTGCAAACAAACAGAAAAATTCTGAGATCGCTAATAAGGTTGTTCCTCAGATATTTCTTATATGTTGCACATCCTTCAGTTTATCATGAAGATGAGATAATTCTCTCGAGCAATCCATGTTATACCCATCTTATTATGGTAAAATCACAGATACATAAAAGTACCAAATTGATGGGAAATCAGAGAGTATTTCACTAAAAACAGAAAAAAAAAAACCCAAATTAAGTTTATCTTGGATAGAATAACTTACTGGAATAAACATAAGAACACTTATTGTCTTGCGTGTCAATGAAGTGTAATGGACTTGACCAGGGATAGTGGAATCGCATATGATCAGCCCACGAACAAAGATAAGCAAGATCACCCTCTGCATACTCAGGGAGCAGTTTCTTCACTGCCATTGATGCTTCTTCACTTAGCAGTGGCTGCACTTGCCCATAGAAACAATAGTCGTTGTAAGTATCAAAATGTATATGTAAGTATATATATAATTCAAACAAATATCCTCACCCAGCTAATAGTCCCTAGACTCCAAACTAAACAACCCGTTATAAAGATTGACTAGGGCAGCTTGGGGATGGATGGTTTATCGTCCTCACCTGTTTAGAATCCTTTAAAATTAAAGGCTCTTTCTTATGTTGTGTGGTTATTTGGTTTACAATTGTTTCCAACGATGGATAAAGAGGATGGTCAATTCCTGCTTTGTTGGGTAAGGTTAAGGAGCCTTATTGTGGCCCTTTACTTGGAAGGTGGGGTGAGGGCCCATGTTGCATTGTTATGGGATAGATGAACGTGGGCCTTTTATGTTGTAGCCATTGACCATGCAACATCTATTGTTGCTCAATCTTCATTGACAAATCATAATTTTTGGCAACTTTGGGAAATTGGGGGAATAAATCACCCATATAGCTTTTTCTGGAAGATGGGAAATATCAAAGCAAATAAGTCGATTGCAAGTTACCCTTACCAGCATGGTCAAGTAGCAAGCATGATCAAAGTGGTACTAGAAAGTATTGCAACCCTCAAAAGGGCATTCATGTTGAATATTTTTGTATGAGATTAGATGCTGGTTAAAAAAATGTGATATAGCAATAATACTAGTAAGGAACGATGAAAATAAGCATATAGTTCTAGTATCCAAAGCTTCCAGCTCTCTAAAGGTTTTGAAACTGAAGCGACTAAAATAAATAGTAATATGTAACCTACTAGTGATGATAATAATATGAAAGGGGAGTTCGAGTAAGCTGGTTCAAAACAATGACAAAGCTGTTTCACTTTGAATGGATGCAAGCAGACTTTGAAATTTGAATTACCACAAACTGAAGCACTGTGGAAAGTTTGAATGGTTATCTAGCTTCGTTTGGCCAAATTGAAAGAAGCGTTGAAACTGATATTAGGTCAAGTTAAAAGAAAGTGTCATTGCTATAGTCTCTAATTAAAAACATTTTTAAAAACTCTGAACGTAATCCTTAAAGCTTCAAAAACGAAGACGAATGAAGGTAAATCCCAAATATTCTTTCTTAACACCTGATTAATGATTCAGGTACATATCAACAAAATACCCTTTTCCCCAAGATCCTCACTATCAAGTAAATAACTAGGGGTACCTCTGGTGGTGAATAGTGGAAGAGAGTTAAAATGGAAGAAATATCCCTATCAAAGATAAACAAACAACTTGAAGGTTGGACATTTCACTTTTTGTCTCTAGTACTACTGAAAAGAATTTTGCAAGCATTATCAGTATCCTTATTCTCAATGATAGCAGTGCCACAGAAGATAATACATTACATGGAGAAATATATAAAAACTGCTTATGGAGAGGCCCCAAATTGGAAAACAGATGGCCGCTAATCACATGGGAAAATATATGTACCCTAAAGAATAATACAGGCTTGGGAATCAGAAAAATGAAAATTAGGCAACATAAAGAGAGGTAAGCATTTTTGGCCCATATATGGAAAGAAAAATACACACCAAACACTCCTTGGCAAGATATACCCAGAACAAGTACACTTCCTAATGGATCTCATATTTGGAAGAGTGTGAAGAAGAAGATGAGAACGATCCTCAAAGGCATGTTCTAGGAAAAGCAACATGGAAGATCAGCCCTCTTTTGGAAAGACTTGGAATCAGGTAACCAATCCCCAAAACAAATCAATAAGCTTCAAGCATGTTAAGAACATTGTCGCCAACTAAGTATGAGGTATGTGCATCAATATTGGGAAGCTCAAGAATATGCGACTTTAAATCTTGGAAACCCCAGTAAATAGAGATCCGTAGACTCATGGTATGAAGAAATATTGACAAATACAAAACAAAAACTCTGGGAAGAAATGAAAAAGCGACAAGTATTAGTTAAAAAGGGCTTATATTTATTGAGGTGGGCAAAAAAGGATCAAGAGAATTCTGAATCAAATAGATTCAGCACTTGGGCAAACAAGACATAGCATGCACCAAAGTATAGAACACTAATCTATGGTTCAAAATTTCAACATTTCTATGGCAACCGGACATCCAAGCAGCATATGCAGGGGAGAATCCACAGAACATCGGAATGTGTAATGTGTTTGAGAAGCTCGAAACTCCTAGGACAAATTTGTAGGAATTATAACCCTTAGCAAAGGTTTGATTCTACTGAAAGATTAAACCATTCTGCAACTAACAATAAAACGAGATTTTATGTTGATTATAGACAAAGTAGAGAAGTTGAGTTCATGGAAGATGGGGATCTACTCAGCATCTAAGTGGCACCTGGCCCTCCCTCGCAAGGAATCTCTCTAGATTGTGTGGACCATAAATTGAATTAAATAATAGTGCCTCTAAATTCAACTAGAGGGAGGAAGATTTAAGTGTTGGATTTCTATTTTTTTTAAATGCCACGTAAGGAAACAATACTCAGAAATCTACATCAAACTATGCACTTTTGTCCATGAACAGCCAAACACCAGCCTAAAGTGTTAATGAACAGCCCAAAAAGAAACAATAAAACAAAACATAACAAAACCCAATCAAAATACATGAAGCTACAGATAGACATACTAACTTCATTTCAATGAAAACAACACTAAAAAGAAATAATAATAATTACCTCAGCCATCTTACAAATAGAATAATGTCCTTCATTTCCCCAAGCTTCCACGCCATTTTGAGGAGCCATACCAACAAGGAGAAGGAAGATAAATATCTCCATTCCAATTCCAACCAACATTAAACGCCCAAACCGACCCATTGTCACCAAAACCTCTCCAATTCTTTGGAACTCTCACAAAATATTTTATGTTGCAACCTGCTGATCCCGTAGCTACTGCAATATTCACCCAGGAAACAACGACACTGCTCAACACAACAGTAACATCATCCTTCATCTTTATACAATTTGTACAAAATGTGAAGGTGGAGAATACGTTAAGCGCAAGTAAGCATTCTCGTATACAGCACTGCATTGCGTGAAGTTTCGGCATCCAATCCATCAATGTTAAAACATCCATATTATCAGAAGGATCACAATTCCACATTCTGCTTATGCTCGTAAAAGCAAAACCATTCTCACATGATTATACTTTCAACGCGTGTGATAGTGCTTCCATTAAGAGTACTATTTAGTTATTAGTGGAGTAAACGGAACAAGCCCTGAAATCGGGTTGAAGTTCAGAGTCACGTAAAGTATATGAGGGAATATCAATGTCCGGCGCGCTTTGCAGGTAACGCACTGACGTTGACAGAACGATATTCCCAGTGTCCAATAAAACTCGATATGATATAATTCGAAAATTTCAAAGAAGTAATCCAATCATCTTGGATGAAGTGGCGGTATTTTGTTAACAGATTGATGTGTTTACTTGACGAGAAAAGATCATATCGCGTCCTTCGCAAGTTGCCCACGCCATTAAAATCCATAATCGATTTGTGAAGGGTCATTTTTAAATTAGCAAGTTGCCCACGCCATTAAAATCCATAATCGATTGGTGAAGGGTAATTTTTAAATCGCGTAGTCTAAAAAAAGCAGCATTTTAGCTCACAATTTGGCAAAGATTTTTGAAAAAATCCGGCAAAGATTTTAACAGAATCTTGTTAACCGTTCTTAAACTTTAGTATTTTGAGTGCCTTCAAGGTTTTTGATAGTGCTGAATCTATTTCCACTATCAAAAATAAATTCCAAACACTCCAGCTATTTGATTTTTTTAATTTTAGTTCACTGGATTTTGGCAAAAAATTGTCGTCTGCTATTCCACTGCCTCAGTAGACAACTTCTTTTTAAATTAACAATTGTATTAGATGTTGCAAAGAAACACTGTAAGGCATAAATTTGAGAACAAAATGAATTGTGATAGATGTTGCAAAGAAACAAGTTAAATATAAATTTGAGAAGAAAATGAATTGTGACATATATAAGATCACTTAACATAAAAATTAGTTAACAAAATTCTATTCAAATCTAGAAGATAATGAGAAATCACTTACATTATGCCAAATTTACAAATTCTATAAATTTTCTGACATATATTGCAACTCAATCTTCAAAGATGGTATTCAAGTTCTAATAGCAAATATTTGATTAAAAAGATGCTCTTTTTCAATATTGAATTTCCTCACTTGAGCAAAAACTTATATTCTTTTACCACTTTATTTAAAGGTGATTGGATTTTCCTTTACTTTTCCTTGGTTAAATTATTTTGGGCATTTGGACTTGTGAAAGGTTTATAGGGGAGGGATGCCATAAGTTGTGTACCCTCCCTTCCACCTCAGCTGCTGACTTGTCCATCTCCATGTCGACGGTACGACACCTGCCTGGTCAACACAGCCACTTGTCTTGGTTGGTGAGAACCTTAAATGCAATCAAATGCCACGGATTTAGGATTTGGTCTGGACGTTTAATCACAACCACAATTATGCCCTGTGAAATCTTGCTCGGGCCCGGAGTGTGGCCATTCAGCTCTACCGATGGTGGTTGTTGTAGGTTCCAAAACTTGCACGCCTTGTCCGCCATTGTTGCATGCGTTACCATGCTTCGTTGCCCCCCAGGGTTTGTTGCTTGTTTTGGCCAGTTCGTTCTCTTGTTTGCCAGTTCCGCCATTATTCTGTTGTCTAGTTTTAATGATTGTCAGTTTGTGAAGGTTGATGGCCGCTGCCCGTTCCTAAACTTGTTTGCCACGTACGCCATTACTATGATGTTGGACCGCCAGGATATCCATTATTGTCCGCCAAGGTTTGGGTTCATTTTCTCGATTTCTTTATGGTTTGGCTCTGTTTGCTCGAATTCTTTAGGGTTTGGCTCTATTTGCTCAAATTATTTCATTTTAACTCGTGTTCTTCAATTTTTGTTTATAAAAAAAGTATTTTTTTTGTCTTTTCGCAGGTATTTTCTTCCATGGTTGGCGTTGGAGAGGTTTGGGGCGGCGTTGTGGTGGCTTCTGCAACCTCTGCAGTTCTCGACGACCTCTAGTAGGATTCACAATCCTACCAACCATTCTCTATGTTTTTAAACACTTTTTCTCTGTTTTTTTTAACACTTTTACTCGTTGTTCGCTGGAATTTAGCTCTTCTTTCTGTTTTTAACATGTTTAATTGAGTTCAGTGGAATTTAAGATGTTTTATATGTTTTTGTTGTTCTATGTTTTACTGGTTGTTCTATGTTGAATATAATGGTTAATGGGTATGTTTTTTCTCTGGGAATGTCGAATGTAACTGGTTGTTCTATGGGAATGCAGACAATATGTTTTTTATGTTGAATGACAAGGTTGATGGGTAATGGGTAATGGTTAAAGGGTAATGGTTAATGGGTTGTTCTATGTCGAATGTAACAGTTAATGGGTATGTTTTCTCTATGGGAATGTCGAATGTAACTGGTTGTTTTATGGGAATGCACATGGTATATTTTTTATGTCGAATGGAAAGGTTAATGGCTAATGGGTAATGGTTAATGGGTTACTGGTTTTATGTTATGGGTTTTCTATGGGCTGATTTCTATTATGGGTTTCTCTGGTTCTCAAGTTACTCTTGTTATAAAATATCGACTTGCTTGAGACTTGTTTGAACTTTGGTTTCGGGTTAAAATCATATCCATACTCGGGTAAAAGCTTGCTTTCCGTTATGGGTTTTTCTGGTTATGAAATATGGAGTCTTGCCTGAGATTTGTTTGAACTTTGGTTTTGGGTTAAAAGCATATCCATACTGGGGTAAAAGCTTGCTTTCTGTTATGGGTTTATCTATGGGTTTATCTGGTTTTCGAGATTGTGTCCTTTCTAATAGTTATGGGTTTATCTGGTTTTCAGGATTGTGTCCTTTCCAACTGAAGGAACTTATTGTTTGTCACTATTTTTTGTTGGTTAAGGGATGTAGTAAGTTCCTTCAATGTTTCTGTCAAGGTTGGCCTGGCATCAAGAACTAGATTTCTTGAATTTGGAGTTCTCGGTTTAGTTTCATATTTAGATGTTGATGCCCTAGAAGAACAAGATAGATCGACTGTACACATGGAAATAGAGTTCTCTTCTAGCTGACTAGTCATATCTTGAACTGCCTTACGGGTACTTGAGGAATTGTCTCTTAAGTAAAACTAAAATTCTCTTTGAAAGCATTACTGTGGTACAAAAAAACAACTTTGTTCTTTGGCTTTATATATTGTGGTAGCTTATCCAAGAACTTTGGAATCTAAAATTGAACTCCCTTATTGTTCCATTCTCTTTTTTCTTTATTTCATGGAGTTCATTAGTTAGAAGTCTTCCACCTTTTTTTACATCCTATTGTTCCATGAATGCATCTCTAAAAGAATTACAGGTATTTATGCCACTATCATCAAGGTTATTGAACCACATTCGAACTTCTTCTCATGAAAGGGGAAAATGTTTCATCACTACATCTTGTTGAGATTGCAACAAGATGATGAGCTTAGTGAAAAAAAGTCGCCTTCACTAAGTGGGCCCGTAGGCTATTTTTGGCGCAAGTCTATTTTTAGACTATGTCTATTTTTAGACATGTAGATCATATTCTATGAGTTGCAGGATGCTATTTGTGGATGGTTGGTCAATTTGGAAAAATAGATGGACTTCTATTTTTAGACATATTGGGCGGAATCTATTTTTAGATTGCCAGTCTAAAAATAGATATGTCGAATATTATTAGCTCTTAATAATATTTGGACTATAAACATTATCTTATTCTCTTGGAGCACTTCAGTTAAGTGCACGGATGTGGCACAGGAGCTGACAGAAGGAATTACGCTATTCCTAAGGGTTAAGTGGAGCTATTGCATGGATACTTCAGTTAGAACTCATGTGAGAGAGTTTGGTGGAGTTGATTGAGGAAGTTAATGGAGTTGTGTTCAGTGTAACTGAGTTAAACATAGTTGAGCTAGTTGTATCTAGTCTAACTGATTGATACACTAGTGAGATTGGTGTGAATTAATTATTAATTAATTCACTAATTATTAACTCATTAATCAACTAAAGAATACATCAGTTAACTACAGTGCATGGACAGTTTCAGTGGAGACCAGTGAAGAGGTAGGTGAAAGAGCAGTGTGACTATCAGTTGTGACTATACTGTTGCATGATTTGCAAAAACCAGTGATTGGAGATTCCAATGAGGATTGCGTGAGCAAGGCTGGACCAATTCAAGTTCATTCAGATCCATTCTTCAGCAGTGGTTGCGCAGTAGAGGCAGGCTATCAGGTGGCAGAGATTGGAGCATGTGATTTGCTAGATCGGGCTTGATTAGTGTGTAGCAATTGGAGATTGTACTGAGAGCTTTGTGAGGAGCTTTGTATAATTATTGTTACATGATCTCTATGACATATAATATACAGATAGTTGGGTTTTTTCAGCTTTAAGTTTTCCCATAAAACACTGTGTTCATATGTGTAATTGTTTATGGTTTTAATGTGCGCATGCGATTGTTTTTATTTTCGCAATTAATGATCAATGGTGGAAGAGATTCTGTATTGTGCATGAAGTTAAAATAGTGTGTGATCAGGAGAATCTTGGTGAATAATATATCAGTTATTCAAATTTCTACATGGTATCAGAGCGATATTGATCATTGGAGCAATTGCAAAACATTGAAGCGGTTGAGTTTTGAGCTAGTGGAATTCGAATTTGCAGCAGTGTTTTCTTGGTGTCGAAGTTGAGATGTCTTTCAACAGATTGCGATTGGAGTATGCCCTTGAGGGCAGCTCGAATTATATTGCATGGAAGGACAGGATGGAGGCGGTGCTGGATGACAATGGGTTGAAGGAGTTCATAGATGCATAAATTCCAAAACCTACTTCTAGTGATGCTGTCGTACTTGACGCATGGCAAAAGAAGACAGCAAAGTGTCGAAGGATTCTGTTGGAAGGTGTGAAGGATCACATAGTGTCCAACCTTCATGGTAAAGCTTCTCCATTCTTGATGTGGAAAGCTTTGACAGATTTATTTCAAAGCAAGAGCGACCAGAGGAAGTTGGCGCTCAAGGATAAACTCGGGAACATAAAAATGGAGAAAGGCGACAGTATGCCCAAGTACCTCACGAAGTTCATCCAATGCAGGGATGAGCTGGGAAGTGTGGGGGTTACTGTTGATGACGAGGACTTGGTGAGATTGGCTCTCCTTGGGCTTCCGAAGAGTTGGCATTCCTATCAGGACTCTGTCAATGGTCGGGAGAAATTGCCAAGATGAGAGCAACTTTGGTCGGATCTTGTGCAAGAGGAGATAAGGCGGAGTACCAAGGACGGATCTTCATCAAAGAACTATGATGAAGATAATTTCGCTTTGGCTGCCAAAGCAAAGAAGGGGAAGAGCAAGAAAGCTTCTCAATCCGGTGCGAAAGGCAAGAAGCAGGACATGTCCAAGGTGAAGTGCTTTCATTGTCACCAACACGGACATTATGCCACTAATTGTCCACAGAAGAAGAAAAATAAGCAGGCTGTTGGATCTGCAGCTGGAGAGGCCTTAGCCTCACAGTTTGAGCTGGATTTTTCGCTGATCTCATGCTTGGTCTCAAGTGTGATGGGTTCAATGTGGTTTCTTGACAGTGGTGCGTCTTTTCATATGACCGGAGACAAAGATTTTTTTACTGATCTCGATGAGAAAGATCTTGGAGTGCACATCGAGATGGGCGATGATGGTAGATACAGTGCGACCGGTATCGGTACCATTTCCTTTGAGAGGGAGTCTAGTAAACCCTTCGTATTGAAGGAAGTGATGCATGTTCCGGGATTGAAGAAGAATCTTATCTCTGTGGCGATGTTAGAAGACAAGGGATATGATGTTGTCTTTAGCGAGGGAAAGGCTTTCCTGCGCAGTAAGGCAACTGGTGAGACCCGGAGGATAGGGGTTCGAGTTAAGAACCTTTATCAATTGTAGGTAGATGGCTGCGTAGCAATGGCAGGCAAGGCAGAAGGAGTGGTGAGCCGGGATGATGGCGAGTTGTGGCACCGGAGATTGGGCCACCTTCACCATGGAGCTTTGAAGATACTGCAGCAGATTTCTACTGGGCTTCCTAAGGGTACTCTTGCGTAGTCAGATTAGTGCAAGGGATGTACCTTGGGAAAATTTATGAAAGCCACCTTTCACGAGAACGATAGTCGCGCCACGACGATCCTTGAGAGAATTCACACAGATGTGTGTGGACCTTTCTCAGTAGCTTCGATAGCAAGGCACAGGTACTATGTGATATTTGTTGATGATTTTTCTCGGAAGTGTTGAATCTTCTTCATGCGAAGAAGAGTGAGACATACTCAAGTTTCAAAGTTACGTGAGTTCAAGGCCTTTGGTTGAGAAAGAATTAGGAAGCGGTGAAGGCTCTTAGGAGCGACAATGGTGGTGAATTCATCTACGGTGAGTTCAAGGACTTTTGCGCGAAGGAATTCGAAGAGAGCTCATAGAACCTCGCCCACGAGCGAGAATGGGGTTCTTTGAGCGGAAGAAACGAAACGATCGTGGAGTCTTTGCACGGGTGATGTTGCATGATCAAGGCCTTCCCATACACTTGTGGGCTAAAGCATGCAACACTGCGGTTTATGTGCAAAACCGTTGTCCTCATAGAGTACTTGGCATGAGTACACCCGAAGAGGCGTTTTCTGGTAAGAAGCCTGACATGTCCCATTTGAGGATTTTTGGTTCACATGTCTACATTCATGTGACGAAGGATGCCAGGAAGAAGCTGGATCCAACCGCAGAGGTTGGGATATTTGTGGGGTACACTGATATGCCCCACAACTATCGTGTGTATTTGCCAGACAGTCGCAAGACTGTTGTGCGACGGGATATCAAATTTCAGGAGGAGAAATCCATGAAGTGTTCGCTTGAGAGGGAGCCACACTTGCATGCATATGAGGAGCTATTAGTTCCTAAGGATGAGTCTCAGGATGTGGATCAGCCACAAGATGAGGTTCATGGAGTGGAAGAGACCACTCATGCGGCGCCAACCATCAGAGGGCGGAAGCACACTACGAAGGCCGAAGCGGCGTTTTGGGCTGACGAGAAAGGTTGTAGGCGCACCTACATCACAACGTAGACAGAGACAGTCACCGGACTGGTACACTGGATACATGGATCTTATGAGCAAGTGTATCATGACAGAGCCATCCTCTTTCGAGGAAGTTGTGGAGGATCCCGCATGAGTAGATGCCATGGTGGAAGAGTATGATTCGATTGTTAGAAACAGTGCATGGGAGATCGTCCCAAGGCCGGAAGGGAAATCAGTGGTGGGTTCGAGATGGATCTACAAAGTGAAGCAGGCAGCTGACAGGAGTGTGGAGAATTACAAGGCAAGATTTGTTGCCCGAGGCTTTTCACAGATAGAGGGGATCGATTATGAGGAGACCTTTGCACCTGTCGCAAGGTATTCTTCCATACGGACGATTCTTGCTCTCTCAGCACAGATGGGGTGGCACATTCATCGGATGGATGTGAAGACTGCGTTCCTCAACGGAGTCATTGAGGAGGAGGTGTACATAGAGCACCCGAAGGTTTCAATATCTTCAGCAGCGAGTCGCATGTGTGCAGGCTCAAGAGAGCGCTGTATGGGTTGAAGCAAGCACCTCGTGCTTGGTACACACGGATAGACAGTTATTTCATCGGACTTTGATTCTCCAAGAGTGAGGCGGATCCTAACCTATACCAGATTGTGGTCGAGGGTAAGTTGCTGATCATTGTACTTTATGTAGATGATTTGATTTTGATAGGTGATGAGCTGTTGATACTCTCATGCAAGGATGATCTTGCAAAAGAGTTTGAGATGAAGGACTTGGGCCTCCTTCATTATTTCCTGGGATTGGAAATTTGGCAGCGCAGTGATGGAATGTTTGTGTCTCAAGGCAAGTATGCCCGGGAGATACTGGAGAAGTTCAACATGCATGGTTGCAAGCCTATCAACACTCCTCTTCCTGGTGGTTGGAGGAAAGAGGATGCTACATCGGCAGAGGTAGTGGATGCCACTGTTTACCAACAGTTGGTGGGGTCGCTTATGTATCTAGTCAATACACGACCTGACATATGCTACGCTGTTAACCAGCTTTCACAAGCTATGGTTAAGCCTACCAAGCTCTTTTGGAAGGCGGGGAAGCATGTATTGAGATATCTCAGAGGCACATTGGGATATGGATTATGGTACAGACAGTCGGATGAGGTGAGGCTATGTGGCTTCACGGATGCAGATTGGGCAGGGAGTCCAACGGACAGAAAGAGCACATCTAGAGGGATTTTCAGTATTAGGTCGACAATAGTTTCTTGGTACACCAGGAAGCAGATATCCGTGGCACTCAGTTCAGCAGAGGTCGAGTATATGGTAGCAAGTTTAGCTGCATGCGAGGCTATATGGATGAGGAAGATCCTGGTCGGGTTGTTCGGTTCACACTTGGAGCCTACTGTGATTTATTTTGATAACTAGAGTTGCATCAAACTCTCGGCTAATCCAGTGTTTCATGATAGATCCAAACACATTGACATCCGGTATCATCATATCAGATATTGTGTGCAGCGGAAGATCATGTTACTTTCATACATTCCTATGGAGGATCAGGATGCTGATATCTTGACGAAGGCGCTCACCAAGAGAAAATTTGAATACCACAGGGGTAGGATCGGGGTGGCAGATAATCCCTATCTTATTTAGAGGGAGTGTTGAGATTGCAACAAGATGATGAGCTTAGTGAAAAGAATCGCCTTCACTAGGTGGGCCCATAGGCTATTTTTGGCGCAAGTCTATTTTTAGATTATGTCTATTTTTAGACATGTCGATCATATTCTATGAGTTGCAGGATGCTATTTGTGGATGGTTGGTCAAGTTGGAAAAAATATATGGAATTATATTTTTAGACATTTGTTTGGTCAATTTAGTGTGTCCTAAATTGCTGCATTTAATTTGTCAATCCGGGAATCGTAAGTATCTAGTCTAACTGATTGATACACTAGTGAGAGTGGTGTGAATTAATTATTAATTAATTCACTAATTATTAACTCATTAATCAACTGAAGAATACATCAGTTAACTACAATGTATGGACAGTTTCAGTGGAGACTAGTGGAGAGGTAGGTGAAAGAGCAGGTTGACTATCAGTTGTGACTATAGTGTTGCATGATTTGCAACACCCTATGATTGGAGATGCCAATGAGGATTGCGTCAACAAGGCTGGACCAATTCGAGTTCATTCAGAGCCATTCTTTAGTAGGGATTGTGCAGTAGAGGTAGGCTAGCAGGTGGCAAAGATCGGTGCATGGATTTGCTAGATCGGGCCTAATTAGTGTGTAGCGATTGTATTGTACTGAGAGCTTATGAGAAGCTTTGTATGAGGATTGTTACATGATCTCTATGACATAGATTATATACAGATAGTTGGGGTTTTTAGCTTCAGGCTTTCCCGTTAAAAACACTGTGTTCATATGTGTGAATTTTTATGGTTTCAATGTGTGCATGCAATTGATTTGATTTCCACAAGTAATGATCAATAGTAGAAGAGATTATGTATTGTGCATGAAGTCAAATAGTGTGTAATCAATAGAATCTTGGATGTATAACGCATTATTTACATAATTTCTACATGGTATCAGAGCGATATTGATCATTGGAGCAATTGCAAAGCATTGAAGCGGTTGAGTTTTGTGCTGGTGGAATTCGAATTTGCAGCAGTGTTTTCTTGGTGTCAAAGTTGAGATGTCTTTCAACGGATTGCGATTGGAGTATGCCCTTGAGGGCAGCTCGAATTATATTTCATGGAAGGATAGGATGGAGGCGGTGCTGGAGGATAATGGGTTGAAGGAGTTCATAGATGCAAAAAATCCAAAACCTGCTTCTAGCGATGCTGCCGCACTTGACGCATGGCAAAAGAAGACAACAAAATGTTGAATAATTCTGTTGGAAGGTGTGAAGGATCAAATAGTGTCCAACCTTCATGGTAAAGCTTCTCCATTATTGATGTGGAAAACTTTGACAGAATTGTTCCAAAGCAAGAGCGACTAGAGGAATTTGGCGCTCAAAGACAAGCTTAGGAAAATAAAAATGGAGAAGGGCGAAAGTATACCAAAGTACCTCACAAAGTTTGTCTAGTGCAGGGATGAGCTGGGAAGTGTGGGGGTTACTGTAGATGAAGAGGACTTGGTGAGCTTGGCTCTCCTTGGGCTTAGAAGTTGTCATTCTGAGGACTACGCGATTGTCGAGACGCCGGGATGGGAGCGACTTTGGTCGGATCTTGTGTAGGAGGAGATAAGGGCGAGTGCCGAGGATAGATATTCATCGAAGAATGAAGATGAAGAAAATTGCGCTTTGGGCACCCTTCGCCGAGGAAGGGGAAGAGCAAGAAGAATACTACTCAATTCGGTGTGAAAGGAAAGAAAGCGAGGACATGTACAAGGTGAAGTGCTTTCAACGCTGTCACCAACACGGACATTACGCCACTAATTGTCCACAAAAGAAAGAAAAATAAGCGGTACAACGGATGCGGATGGAGGCCTTGGCCTCGCGAGTTTGAGTTGGATTTTCGTTGATCGCATGCTTGGTCTCAAGTGTGATGGGTTTAGTGTGGTTTCTTAATAGTGGTGCGTCTTTCCATATGACGGAGACAAATATTTGTTTGCCGATGCAGATGAGAAGGATCTTGGAGTGCACATCGAGATGGGCGATGATGGTAGATACAGTGCAACTGGTATTGGGACCATTTCCTTTGAGAGGGAGTCTGGCAAACCTTTCATCTTGAAGGATGTCAAGTATGTTCCAGGATTGAAGAAGAATCTTATCTCTGTGGCGATGTTGGAAGACAAGGGATATGATGTTCTCTTTAGCGAGGGAAAGGCTTTCTTGCGCAGTAAGGCAAATGGTGAAACTCGGAGGATAGGGGTTCGAGTTAAGAACCTTTATCAGTTGCAGGTAGATGGCTGTGCAACAATGGCAGGCAAGGCAGAAAGAGTGGTGAGCCGGGATGAGGGCGAGCTATGGCACGGGAGATTGGGCCATCTTCACCATGGTGCTTTAAAAATTTTGCAATAGATTTCTACTAGGCTTCCCAAAGGTACACTTTCGCAATCAAATCAGTGCAAGGGATGTAATTTGGGAAAATTTGTGAAAGCCACCTTTCATGAGAAGGATAGTCGTGCCACGATGATCCTTGAGAGAATTCACACAGACATGTGTGGACCTTTATGTGGACATTTCTCGGTAGCTTCAGCAACAAAATGACTTCTGAAGTATTATGTGATATTTGTTGATGATTTTTCTCGTAAGTGCTGGATCTTCTTCATGCAGAAGAAGAGCGAGACATACTCAAAGTTTTGTGAGTTTAAGGCACTGGTTGAGAAAGAATCAGGGAAGTAGGCGAAGGCTCTTAGGAGTGATAATGGTGGTGAATTCATCTCTAGAAAATTCAAGGAATTTTGCAACGTAGAAGGAATTCGAAGAGAGCTCATAGCGCCTCATAACCCACAACAGAATGGGGTCGTTGAGTGAAAGAACAGAATGATCGTGGGTGCTACACGAGCGATGTTGCATGATCAAGGCCTTCCCATACACTTGTGGGCTGAAGCATGCAATACTGCGGTTTATGTGAAAAACCGTTGTCCTCACAGAGTACTTGGCATGAGTACACCCGAAGAGGCGCTTTCTAGTAAGAAGCCTGATATTTCTCATCTAAAGAGTTTTGGCTCACCTGTTTACATTCATGTGATGAAGGATGCCAGGAAGAAGATGGAGCCGACTGCAGAGGTTGGTATATTTGTGGGGTACACTGATACACCCCACAACTATCGTGTGTATTTTCCAGACAGTCGGAAGACTGTTGTGCGACGGGATATCAAATTTCATGAGGAGAAAGCCATGAAGTGTTCGCTTGAGAGGGAGCTACACTTGCATGCAGATGAGGATCTATTGGTTCCTAAGGATGAGCCTCAGGATGTGGATCAGCCACAAGAGGAGGTTCATGGAGTGGAAGAAACCACTCATGTAGCGCCACCAATCAGAGGGCGGAAGCACACTACAGAAGCTGAGCGATTGAATCTTGATGCAAAGAAGATTGTAGGAGCACCTACATCACAGCACAGATAGAGACAGTCACCTGACCGATATACTGGATACATGGCTCCTATGAGCAAGTGTATCGTGACAGAACCATCCTCTTTCAAGGAAGTTGTGGAGGACTTTGCATGGGTATATGCCATGGTGGAAGAGTATGATTCGATTGTCAGAAACAGTGCATTGGAGATTGTCCGAAGGCCAGAAGGGAAATTAGTGGTAGGTTCGAGATGGATCTACAAAGTGAAGCAAGCAGCTGATGGGAGAATAAAGAAGTACAAGGCAAGATTTGTTGCCCGGGGCTTCTCACAGATCGAGGGGATTGACTATGAGGAAACCTTTGCACCTGTCACAAGGTATTCTTCCATACGGAGCATCCTAGCTCTCTCAGCACAGATGGGATGGCACATTCATCAGATGGATGTGAAGACTGTGTTCCTCAACGGAGTCATTGAGGAGGAGGTGTGCATAGAGCAGCCCGAAGGTTTCCAGATCTTCAGCAGCGAGTCGCATGTGTGCAGGCTCAAAAGAGCGTTGTATGGGTTGAAACAACAACCTCGTGCTTGGTACACACGGATAGACAATTATTTCACCAGTCTTGGATTCACCAAGAGTGAGGCAGATCCAAACCTATACTAGATTGTGGTGGAGGGTAAGTTGATGATCATTGTAATTTATGTAGATGATTTGATTCTGACAGGTGATGAACAGTTGATCCTCTCATGCAAGGCTGATCTTGCAAAATAGTTTGAGATGAAGGACTTGGGCCTCATTCATTATTTCCTGGGATTGGAAATTTGGCAGCGCAGTGATGGACTGTTTTTTTCTCAAGGCAAGTATGCCCGGGAGATACTAGAGAAGTTCAACATGCAAGGCTGCAAGCCTATCGACACTCCTCTTCCTGGTGGTTGGAGTAAAGAGGATGCTACATCGGCAGAGGTAGTGGATGCCACTGTTTACCAAAATTTGGTGGGGTCGCTTATGTATCTAGTCAATACACGACCTGATATATGCTATGCTGTTAACTAGCTTTCACAAGATATGGTTAAGCCTACCAAGATCTTTTGGAAGACAGGGAAGCATGTATTGAGATATCTCAGAGGCACATCGGGATATGGATTATGGTACAGACAGTCGGATGAGGTGAGGCTGCATGGCTTCACGGATGCAGATTGGGCAGGGAGCCCAACGGACAGAAAGAGCACATTTGGAGGGATTTTCAGTATCGGGTCAACAGCAGTTTCTTGGTACAGCAAGAAGCAAAGATCTGTGGTACTCAGTTCAGCGGAGGCCGAGTACATGGCAGCGAATTTGGTTGCATGCGAGGCTATATGGATGAGGAAGATCCTGGTCGGGTTGTTCGGTTCACACTTAGATCCTACTGTGATATATTGTTATAATCAGAGTTGCATCAAAATCTCGGTTGATCCAGTATTTCATAATATATCTAAACACATTAACATCTGGCATCATCATATCAGAGATTGTGTGCAGCGGAAGATCATGTTACTTTCTTACATTCCTACGGAGGATCAGGATGCTGATATCTTGACGAAGGCACTCACCAGGATAAACTTCGAATACCATAGAGGCAAGATCGGGGTGGCAGATAATCCCTATCTTGTTGAGAGGGAGTGTTGAGATTGCAACAAGATTATGAGCTTATTGAAAAGAGTCGCCTTCACTAAGTGGGCCCGCAGGCTATTTTGCGCAAGTCTATTTTTAAACTATTTCTATTTTTAGACATGTCGATCATATTCTATGAGTTGCAGGATGCTATTTGTGGATGGTTGGTCAAGTTGGAAAAATAGATTGACTTTTATTTTTAGACATATTGGGCGGAATCTATTTTTAGATTGCCAGTCTAAAAATATATATGTCGAATATTATTAGCTCTTAATAATATTTGGACTATAAACATTATCTTATTCTCTTGGAGCACTTCAGTTAAGTGCACAGATGTGCAACAGGAGCTGACAGAAGGAATTACACTATTCCTGAGGGTTAAGTGGAGCTATTGCATGGAGACTTTAGTTATAACTCATGTGACATAGTTTGGTGGAGTTATTGAGGTAGTTGGTGGAGTTGTGTTCAGTTTAACTCAGTTAGACACAGTTGAGCTAGTTGTATCTAGTCTAACTGATTGATACACTAGTGAGAGTGGTGTGAATTAATTATTAATTAATTCACTAATTATTAACTCATCAATCAACTGAAGAATACATCAGTTAACTACAGTGCATGGACAGTTTCAATGGAGACTAGTGGAGAGGTAGGTGAAAGAGCAGGTTGACTATCAGTTGTGACTATAGTGTTGCATGATTTGCAACACCCAGTGATTGGAGATGCCAATGAGGATTGCATCAGCAAGGCTAGACCAATTCGAGTTCGTTCAGAGCCATTCTTCAGCAGGGATTGCGCAGTAGAGGCAGGCTAGCAGGTGGCAAATATCGGTGCATGGATTTGCTAGATCGGGCCTGATTAGTGTGTAGCGATTGTATTGTACTGAGAGCTTGTGAGAAGATTTGTATGAGGATTGTTACATGATCTCTATGACATAGATTATATACAGATAGTTGGGATTTTTAGCTTCAGGCTTTCTCGTTAAAAACATTGTGTTCATATGTGTGAATTTTTATGGTTTCAATGTGTGCATGCAATTGATTTAATTTCCGCAAGTAATGATCAATAGTAGAAGAGATTTTGTATTGTGCATGAAGTCAAATAGTGTGTCATCAGGAGAATCTTGGATGTATAACGCAATAGTTATATAATTTCTACAACATGAACAACTAGCAAAGCTAATTTCTGAATGGGAGAATACCACAGCTCAGGACCTACCAAGCCTTGACTTATGTAATAAATGACATGCTCACAAAGAGCATAATCCTCCTGAACCAGAGCCATACCTATAGTAGATTTTGCTGCAGCAAGATACAAAATGAAGTCTCTGCTATAATTAGGTGGACTCAATAATGGAGCAGAGGTCAATGCCTTTTTCAAAGCATCGAAAAAGCGTTGAGCAAGTCATCCCAGAAGGATGGAACTCCTTTCTTCAAAAATCTCATAAATCATTTCATCACCTTGGCATAATTAACGATAAATCTCCTTAAGAAAATTTATTTTCCTTGTAGACTCTGAAGTTGACAAATAGAAGAAAGGGGAGGCAACTGAAGTATTGCCTCAACATTGAAGGGATGTACCTGAATCCCTTCAGTAGACATGATGAATCGCAACAACCGACTGGATGTGACAACGAAAACACACTTATTAGGGTTCAAACTAATTTTATAATAACGACATCGTTCAAAAACTTGTCGAAGATGAGAGGGATGATCAATTCTCTTTCAAGAACGAGCAGCTAAATCATCCAAATAATCTTTGATGATATGCTTGAAATCGTGGAAATCATAGGACATGGCCCGCTGGAAAGTAGCCCCAGCATTTTTAAGGCCAAAAGGCATATTTTTGTATGTAAAAGTACCCTAGGGGAAAATAAAAGCAGTCTTGTCCTGATCTTCAGGACAGATTGTAATCTGATTGTATCCCGAAAAACCGTCCATGAAGGATAAAATCTCATTCCCCCCACACTCATCAATAATCTGATCAATAAATGGTGTGGGGTAATTATCCTTTGGACATGCCTTATTCAATCCCTGAAATCGATGCAAACACATATCACTCCTTGTTTCTTGTCCATATGGACTGGATTAAAAACCCACTCAGTTAACGGAACGAGGTATATGAAAAACGCCTTAAGCAACTTCTCAACCTCGGCCTTGATAGTTGCTACTTTCCTAGGGTTGACCGGATGAAGCTTCTGCCTTATAGGCTTAGCATTTTCGTAAGTCTTTACCTCATGCTGGATAATAGATGGATCAATTCTAGGCATTTCCTCATAAGACCAAGTGAACACATCTTGAAACTCTCTAAAGAGATCGGTATAAGTCTGAATCTCTTCAGGGGAACATTCAACTCTGATGAATACATTCTCAATAACATTGGGATCTCTAGAAATTTTCACCAGGATAGTCTCAGAAATGACATCCATGTTCCCTTCAGCAAAAACCTATGCTGGAGCTAAAGAATTCAAGACCGGGTGAACAAGACTAGAAGAAAAGGGGCTAGAAAATCTCGATTCAACTTCCCGTAAGTTTGATAGAAAATAAGACCGATGATGTAAATCATCCCACAGTATTTCCATGTCATTCATTGCTTCAAATATAGCCTCTTCAGATGGAAGAACAGTATCAAGGAAATCCTGAGCAGAAGATGAACCAAGAGTCTAAGCCAAAGCCACATCTCCGACCAAATCCTCCTATGAAATAGAATCTGGAATGGAATCTACAGAGTCAACAATAGATTGATAGGAAATCTCTGCAGCAGACATGGGGAATTCCATTCCACCCACTTGACCTTCCTCTAATGTGGATGTAGGAGAAGGTAAGGTTCAAGGATTCGAAAAATAATGAGTTTGAAAGAACTCTCTTTGAGTAGGAACCCTGGAGGATGAGATAGCATTAATAAATGGAGGGTGGCAGAAGATCAAAGGTACCCATCAAAGAGGTTTACATTCCAATTGCCAAATTCTCCACATTTTTCTTGGCATCATTCACCAAGGGAATAGTCGAGTCAGAAGATGCATTTAGATCTATCGGAGAATAGTCCATTTGATTGACAATGACAATCCTCCCTTGATGGGGAAAACAAAAGATGTAGAATAAAGATGAAGCAATACCATCCATTTCATAGATCCAATTCCGCCCCAATAGAAGATTGTAGTCCAAATTGGCATCAACTATCTCGACTTCAATATTGACAACTTTACCCCCAACACAGATGGGAAATGTCGGAACAATGCCATGTGACCTGTGAGAATGACCATCAAATGAAGTAAGAAGAGTGGGTGAAGGCACAACTGAAGGGGATCCAGTGGATAAAGGTCAAACTAAGAAACAAACAAGTGGTAAATTCAGTACATAAATGGGGATACAAAGCATGAATCACAAGGCGTTACTACATGCGAGCGGTTGTCACTGTGTGGGAATTTTGTACGATCGAGATCAATGCTAACGATACGAAGAAGTGATGAGCAGTTCCGACCGTTAATGTTACAGTGAGGCAGGTTAGTACATGAGATATACATGACACATGTGGAAGCACCCTCATCAACTACTATTCAAAAAATATTGATCTTCTGATATGTAGACTTAATTTGAAAATCCATGTGATGAGGAAGACTTTTCTTAAGATTTGACATATCAAATGTAATCATAAGAGAATTTTTTGGATCAACAACCCTGATTGCAGTGAGCAATGCACTCCTTTGTGTTAGGCACGAATGGAGTACCTCTAACATAGACATAACACAAGGGCTCTGAGCCAGATCTTCTACAATAGAGTAGTTCTGGGTAGCCTTGGCATTAGGGTTGATAGCCATATGTTTAGTAGACCCTTTCGACATCTGAGGTATAGGCTCAACTGCAGGCCTCTCTATATGGAGTGGCTAAGAACTACTATGAGAACCCTTAGCTTTTGAAGACTTTGCTTCACCATAATCACGAGATCTCGTTGCGGTATCAGCGTGAGCACTAATCATATATACATTTGAAGATTTTCCCCTTCCTGGTTTCCCCCAGTGGGAGTTCCAGTATAAGCATTCGTGCCAGCAAGAAATTGTTTCTCCTGGGGAAAATGGTTTGTCAAGATAGCCTGGGAACTATAGGAACCCTGTTGAGCTAACAAGCGCTAATAATTCTGAATTTTGGTGCAGAGATGAGTAAGATGGTCTCCGGTGCATAACTTGCATGGAAACTTAACTTTCTTCTTATTATCTCTCTTACCCTCTCCAACATTATCATTGGATCTGTTCGCATTACCCTTCCCATCCTTGTCTTTCTTCTTATTATTATGTCCTTTCTTCTTCTCATCGAATTGTTGATTTCCTTTGGGGTTAGAAGCTTGAAAGGCATTAATAGTTAAGGGCTGGGAAGGAGCAGACACCGACGGTGTAGCCTGAATAGAGGGAGCAGATTGTAAAGACAACTGCTGCAAATGATTCAAAAGGTTATCCGTGCCACTATCAATCGAACCGACAAGCCTGTCAGCATGAGGACCTGGCTTTGATTTGGCTAAATCTACTTTGGAATAAGCAGCATCCGAAAAAATCTTATTAAGGACCCCATATTGAGAATAAATCAGTTCTAATTGTTTGGCCCTAAAGATGGCTCATTCCTCAGAGAATACCCCAGAAAGGGATATGTCCTTCAAGATTTCTAGCTGTAAGGATTTAAGAAACCATTGGAGAAGGAATTCAATAGGAATTTTGGCTTTGATGAGCTTCTTCCTTCTCCTCCATTCCTGAATATGATCAGAAATGTGCGTTGCCTTATGCTGCTGAAAATTGTCCAAGAGATCAGTCCCAACATCATAATGAACATGCAATTGGAAATTTTTCAGAAACATGGTAGCTAACTTGCCAAATGAAGCAAAAATACCCCAATTAAGCTCAATGTACCATTTTGAAGCGTTTCCAGCTAGGGTGCGCTGAAATAGTCTCAAGCTAATAAAATCATCGATGAGGGAGTTTGAGGAGCACCATAAATGGAAAGTGGTAACATGGTCAGTCGGATTCTCACTAGTGTTCCCTTAAAATTTTGGAATTCTTAGGGAAGTTTAGTAGGGACTGGAGGCCAACCCGGGCTATATCGAACTGGATCATTCGTCAATTTTTATAAATATGGAAAATTCAAAGTTGCCAAGAACGGTAAGCGCGGAGGATCTTAAGAATTCCATCCACCAACAGAATGATTCCCAACATTCTGAAAATAATACGCTAGATTTGCAGAGGCACTAGGTTGCCATGGATTGTTCGTAGAAAAATCTTATTCATAAGAGAAACCTTGTGGCCCAGAAGCATTCGGAGTAGAACCCCCTCCCATCGTAGGATTACCATAAACAGGGATATTTCCCCCAATCGAAGTGTTAAATGAATATGAAACCCCTTAGTACGGGTTCCAAGCATTGGTGAATGGAGAGAAACCCTAAAAAGCACCTACATAGTAGAAAGGTACATTCCCTTGTTGACCATTGAAAAACTTGTTCCCAGTTCCCAACCCTATAAAAGCAGGGTTCCAGCCTTGAAAAGAATTAGAGCTTTGGCCTCCAAGAAAAGGATTGAAACCTTGAACCTGAGCAGATAAAGGAAAATATCCTAAGGAAGGGTTCGAATGACGAATATGACCACTTCCTAAGGGGAAACCCCGTAATGAAGCTGACCCACTAACCATAGAAAACATGGGTGTGGTGACAGCAGAAGCAACAATGAAGGAAACATAAGTAATTGCACTAGATGGCATTCCAAAGGAAAAGGGACCAGAATGGGAAGCAAATGCTTGGGTGCCCCCACTCGTAGATGGAATGGAGGTAGAGACAAAATTTTCCGCACTAGGAGTGATAGTAGAAATAGAAATATTACCCCCTCCTTCAACTGAAAGAGGAGTATGCATACTCAAAGTGCTTATAGCGAAAGTTGTGTTCCCAACCGTGGCCATCGAAAGAAAAGAAAATATATGGGGGCTAACCAGTCTTTGAGACGAGGCCCAACATACAAAAGAATGTCCGGAAAACTAGCAGGAAGAGGAGGGGAAGGAGTACCTTGAGGTTCAGGAATTTCTTCTACCGAAAAAATGACTCGAGAGATGAGTGGAGTATTCCTCTCTATTTCACCACTAGTACTAGGACCACCCACAGAAACAATAACCACAAGCAGAGGATCACTCTTTGATGCGTTTTCAACTACTAGATGAAAATCACTAGCAGAATTGCTCCGACGCCTTCTTGAAGAAGGATCAAAACTCACAGGAGAAAGCCCACGAAGCCTCCTCGATCAACGAACCGATCGGTAAGCCACTTTTAATAATTATGAGATTTTAAGCTAGACTCAAAAAATTATGAAGCTATGGCAATATTGGAGCAAAGAGCACTCTCTAAAAAATTGTCCCTAAGATTCAACAATCAAGCAACCTTCAGGTATTTCCACTCTGGATTATTAGGACCGGACACCAAAATACAAGAAAGAGAATAAGAGAAACTTCCGAGAATAGTCTGGGGTAATTACGCCCCTGGCCTACTAGCGAAGGTAACAGAAACAATTACGCTGACCTCCTAACAAAAGCCTTTTTTGGTGCAAGTACCCGAGCTTTGCAAAGGCACCCTCGAGAAGTACTAATGAGAGTGATGCAATGTTTGCCTCAGCTACCACGGGTATTCCCCTCCGCGATCACCTATGTGATACCTAGGAATAACAACTATGGACACCAGTTCATAT
The DNA here is from genome assembly GCA_034641835.2 of Pinus albicaulis. Lineage (NCBI taxonomy): Eukaryota > Viridiplantae > Streptophyta > Pinopsida > Pinales > Pinaceae > Pinus > Pinus albicaulis. The sequence continues at coordinate 784,830,566 of CM076574.1, forward strand.
CGGTAGCCAGGAGGAACAGTCTTAGGTCAGGATCTAGAAAATAGGGGACAAAGTATCTTTCTTCTTTTCCTTCACTAGTCCTCATGCTTAACTCTTTGGAGGTAGAGCTTTCTCGATCCACTTAACGAGGCTGGATTTCACTCATTAATTAACTTCTATGTTTGAAATTTGAGTGGCCTTAGAGAGTTAAATCTCCACTCACCTATTCCAAGGCCTTATGACCTAGACTAGTTGGTGTATATTAATGACAAACTCAAAAAATTCTAGATCATTTTTATATTAAGCGCTTGATTGTATTGGTTGTTATTTTTAAGTCAAGGGTGGATGGAGAATGAAACTTATGGTGTTTTGACGCAAAAGAGAAATCAATAGAAACCTGCTACATGATATGCAACTTTTTCTTCGATAAAAGATATTTCTACTTGGGTTCTACAAAACAACTAAAAAGAAATAAAATTTTCTTTTCGTTTCAATATCATGCTCACACACAAAAAAGCTATCAAACAAACTACAATGCTTAACGCTGCAACTAATGCAAGCTACAAATGCAAATGAAAATTCTAGGACTACTCACGAAGGGAAGAAAATGAGTTTTCCAATAAGATGATCTGATCACTTTGACACAAAACAAAGACCAACCCAAACAAGAACTTCTATGCACAAAGAAATTCCAAAACAACTTGATATGAAAGAGACCTTATCAGGCCATACGCGGATCCACTGTGTGCAACACGCATGTATCCTTGACTATGTCTGAAGAAACTTGCGTATACACAGGTTCCTTTGGATAGAAACAGATGTATACACGACTGTGTACACAAAAAGTAGAGTATATAAACGACAACAAAGAAAAAAAAATCCAAGCCTGATCCAGGTGATCAGGGATTCTACCTGGATGGAAAAGGAACGAACAAGACTGGGAAAGTGTTCAAATCAGTCAAGGAACCAAAAATCCATAGAAAACAACCCAAACTAGGAATTACACGGATGTAATCCCCAGGGGAGTCGCCAATTTTGTTGCGGGCAAATCTACCCTAAGGGCTGGGTTGAGGGACCTAATAGAGAGGAAGGCATACAATCACAAGACACATTCAAATTAAAAGTCCTAATCTGTAAACTAGAAAACTAGGAATAGGTGACCTTACCTGTATTTCCTACATTTGAGGTTGATCCCGCAGGGTGCAAACCCTCTACTACTCTTTGTGCTTCAAAACATTTAACTCACTCAAGACAAAGCACAAAGACTAGTTGTACAACATATATATCCTAGATGTCAGTATGTTAGAGCATATAAACTCATAAAATATTCACGAAATAATGATTACAAGATCATTAACATGTATATGAAACATATAAAGACATGACATCAGGAACCAGAGAGAGCTTCTTTTATTGATGTATGTAAAAATAAAGTGGAGATATCATCTAAAATAAGCCACGGCTCCAAGTGAAACTGTCTTCCAGATCCATCTAGCCCAAGCCTCAACAATCTTATTCCATAAGAGGTGCACAAAGGATGTCACATAAGGAGGGTGAACATCACAAAGAAACAAGGGTTTCCTGAACCTAGAAAGTGCAGGAGGCACGGGGATAATCAGACTTGATCTAGCCTATAACAGACTATAGTATCAATAGCATTATCTCTCCTCCCTTAGGCCTTCCAAATGAGGTGTATTTATACTTCCTCAAATCAGTTGCCACGAGTTGGTGTAGGTGGTTCTAAAGTAAAACCCATAAACCCTGCCCAATTAATAGGGAGTTTATTATTTTTTAATATTTTAAATTGTATACGCGGGTCAAATATAAGTGGAACCGCGTCTGCATGTGTAAAAGTCTGGGGAAAGTCATGTATGGAATTCAAAATAATGTTTTTTAAGAAGTTGACCAAGTCTGAAAGGAAAAGGTTGCCCAAGGCCAATGCATAAGTCATCAAGTATATAGAGGTGATAAATGATGCTATAACACCTGGAAAAACCCAACTCGGAAAAACCAGAGCAACAACTGAGTATTTGTATATTATGCAGTAGGAAATCAGAGTATAAGTCTATGGTTGTCCAAAATGAGAAACCATGTAGAGAACAAATATGAAAAAATGTTAGTGAGAAAATTATCACTCTGCCATTGTCAATTTGGCACTAATCTGAGCTCTAGATGAGCTGCTCCACATTGCCTTTGCGCAGTCATTGTGTCATCCTACGCATTAATGCGTCACATAGCTAGGAATAATGTCACCTTCACTATTTGATCAACTTCTGTCTAGAAAATTGACCCTCCCCGCCCTTCAGTCTCTCACTTTGGCCTCTCACTCTAGCCTCTGGCAATGAATCATCTATGTCTCCCAACAAAAATACAAATCTCCTCTAAAGCTTTGCGCTGCCTCCGTGTGGCCTCTACACTGCCTATTTGTGGCATTTTTTGCCTCTCTGCTTTGCACTCACTAGATCTGGAAAATATTCCTCATGTCTTACTATATCTGCCCCTCTCTCACTACAATGCGCTCACTGGCTCTCTCTCTGGAAAATCCACACTGCTACTTAGGAAATCGATCTAAGTGTGTTCTCCAAGCCCCATCGAGTTCCTTCTTATAATATCTCGTTGAGACTTCAACGACCACAGTTAAAACTTAATCAATGGCTAATATTAACCAAGACTCGATTTAGTCATTTTTCTAGAAGACTCACACCTGACTTAATTAATACCTTTTAATTAATCATATTTCCTAAGTTTAGACTTAGGAAATATTAAAAACTAATTAATTATTTTAATTAATCCATCTCTAGGTGGAATTTCTCCAAACCATTTATGGGTCTTGGAGAATACATGTGTCTTAGCCTCTCTGCAAAATCTCGAGGCTAGAGCACATCCGGTGCTACAAAAATCAACACTCTCTCTTAGCGAGGAATGTGCTCTAGTACGGCTTCGCTCTTGATAGCAACACTCTGACTCTGCACCATCTCTTGTTGCGTTGCTGATTTTTGGCTACTACTTCCCACCAACTACTGCGCAATTCTAATTCTGTGTTGTTGCTGACCCTGCATACTGCTGCCTGTGAAAATTCTACTATAGTATCATGTTTTGCTTCTCCTACTTGATTAAATTATACAAGTTATCTTCATAAATTAGATTCAAAAAATACTGAAGTAAACACAACTAACAGTCTACAAAAGCAGATCATTTACTAAATATTACACTCATTCAAACAAAGTGACACACTGATTTTTGGACATAAGTCCCCGGAAAAACCCAAAGCGGGAAAACCAGTGCAACAGATATAAGGGTTTATTTTATTAAGTAGAATCCGAATACAACAAATCTCGGTTCCAAATCTGGAAAACCCGAAAGAGAATAAAAGAAATTTGTAGCTAACCTGCTGTTCCAAGACCAAATGTCTGACTAATCCACACCCTCAAATGGGATTTACAAGGCTCAGCCTAGATCTAGCCCTAGAAACCCCAATGTTGTCCCTGAAGCCCCAGCGTCAGCCCTGCTAGGCTCTGCGTGCCTCTGTGCTACTCATAGAGGGACTATGTAACCCCATAGTGGGTGACACAGTCCTTACGCGACCTTTGGAGGCCTCTGTGTAACTTCTAAATCTCTCTGAAGCTGCAGCACTACCCCTTCCTGGGCTTGCATAACCGCTGAAGCCCCTACGCTGCGTAGCTACTGTTGTTGCTCTCTTTCTCCTCTACGATGTCCCTGAAAGCTTCTTCTCTGCCTCTTGCTGACTCTTTGCTGCAAGATCAGATCATCCCTTCAGCCAATACTACCTCTCGCTGTAGAAAAATCCTCCGGAAATTCTTAGCAAACCTTGCCCCTAGAATTCTAGATCATTCTCTCAACTATGCATTTGTGTGTGGGTCTCCAACTGACCCTCAAGAATTTCTCGTATACTTATTCGATGATCTCATCAACAACCGAGATTAAAACATTCATTAAAGACTGATATTAAAATACTGCTTGATTCGTGTCTTTTAGAACATTTCAACACGTGTTAATTAATTCACTTTAATTATTTATTTTTCCTAAGTTTAGACTTAGGAAATCCATTAAAATAATTAATTATTTGAATAACTTGAACACCAATAGAAATTTCACTAAACACTTTCTGGGTTTTGGAATTGAAGTGTGTCTTATCCCCTCCACAAAATTTCAGGGCTAGAGCACACCGGATGCTACACCAACTACACAAAATCTCAGCACTCCCTCTTAGCACGGAGTGTGCTCTAGAAATACATCCACACCATGTACTACAATACCTTGATGTTGGTTTTTATGTTGTTGATGCTTGGCTTGCTACCCTCCATCCACTACAATACTGCTCTTTGTACTGCTGCCCATGCCATTGCCACATCTACACTACGACTCCCTCTCAAATTGTTGCATAATGCTTCCCATAGCACTGCCACTGCCACATCTGTACTACGACTCCCTCTCAAATTGCTGCATAATGATTCCCATAGCACTGCCACTGCTAAATGCTGCATTGCAACCCAGTTTTTGAGAAGTAAGCAACTCAAGGACTCCTCCCAACTGTTGATAGAAAATCTAGGCTGCATCCCATCACTGAAGCTCCTGGCTGCTGATTTATGACGTCCTCCTGAAGCTACTGTGTTGCTACAACTCTGCACTGCGTGAGCACAACCTCTCTGCACTGTTGAAGTCCCATCATCCTCTACGCTGCTACCTCCACACTGTTGTTGACTCTGCATAACACTACTCCCTCTTCAGCTCTTCAACTCTCCCTTCTTCTTCATTGTGACATTTTGCAACCATATCCCAACTTATCCCACTACCATATTAAGGTTCACGTAGCTCGTATGTGATCCAAGAGTAGGGATGACTCAAGGATCCTGCCATAGTCTGTAGATGCTCTACAGATCCATGTCACCCCACCTCTTCTCTCGAGACACATGAGCACTCGTGGATGCATCATCATCAGAACCATCATCCTTTGCTGCTGCAGCCTTGGAATCAGAAGCTCCTTTGTCCTTCTTCTTAGAACAAATGTTGGCGAAGTGTCCAAGTTCACCATAGTTAAAGCATTGGACCTTGGAAAGGTTCCTATTTTTCTTCCCTTGCTGCGTTCTTTTCTTTGATGCAAGGGTTGCATCATCTTCCTCTTCTTTCTTCACTCTGAATGTCCCACCACTAATATTCTGCTTCTTGTTGTTCTTCCTGATCTCCTCTTGGTGGAGGATTGCCCACATGTCTACCCAAGATGGTAACGCTCCTCTACTCAGTATACTCTGAAAAAATGTTTCCCATTCCTTGGAGACCGCATTCAGGGCAATCCTTACTAATATTTTCTCCGTCTGGAGTTGCACCCATGCCAACCAGTTGGTCTCGGATGTTCTGAAGTTGGAAAAGGAAAAGATCTATTTGCTTACCCTTTTGCACCTAGAATAGCCTCATCTGATTCTCTAGAAGAATTTTTCGTTGGAAAAATCTCCCTTGATACATCGCTTCTAGAGCGACCCACGTGTCATTTGTAGTGTTCTTATCAACAATATGTGGTACTACATGATCCTTCACTCCGTCCATGATCAAATTCTTGGTCCGCGCTTAATTCTTCTTAAATTTATTTAGAGGATCAGGATCTGCAGGCACAACTAGAACACTCATCACATGGTCCTTGATGTCGTACTCATCTAGGACTGATAGGATCTTTGTCCTCCAGATGAAAAAGTTGGACACACCGTCCAAAATGTCCTGGTCTCTCAGCCCATGAGAAAAAATCTACCTTAGATCTGAAAGAAACAATACTTTTATCCCTCTTTTTATGGCTACAAAAACTCTAAATCTGGGTTTCTTGGTGACTAGAAACCTTCTTGTAACTGCTTCTTCTGAAAACTGATTTCCCTCCTCGAAATCTTCGACCTAAACACAATCAAACAAAACTCTCTGATGACCCTCCTAATTGAATCTCATATATGTTTGGCTCAGATCTGCTGAGTAATTTTCTTCCTCCCGCCTTTGTTGACTTAGCTAGGCATAATTCTGCATCGAAAGAATCTCCACCACACCAGCACTGCTGAAGATTTGAAGCACTACTTCCAGATCTTAGCAAGGCTTTTCTGCAATAGGAAGAATGATTGGGTTGGGTCTCACTGATTGGCCCAACGTAGCCTCAGCACTACTCAAAATTTGACTGCGTAACCCCAGACTGGGTGACATAATCCTTACGCTGGCCTGGGAAGGCTCTGCGTAAGCTTGATGTCCTTCTGAATCTGCAACGCTGCCCTTGGATCTACGTCCTACTGTTGCCAAGCAGCCCCTTCCGGATCTCTGTTTCTTCTGCTACTATCCTGCAAAAAAAATATTCTTCAACTGATTTGCTGGAGATTCAGCATGATATGCTATCACTCTGATGCCATGTGAAAATTCTACTGTAGTATCATGGTTTAATTCTCCTACTTGATTAAATTATACAAGTTATCTTCAAAATTTAGATTCAGAAAATACTGAAGTAAACACAATTAATAGTCTACACATGCAGATAATTTATTGAACATTACACTCATTCAAACAAAGCGACACACTGATTTTTGGACATAAGTCCCTGGAAAAACCCAAAGCGGTAAAACTGGTGCAACATATATGAGGGTTTATTTTATTAAGTAGATTCTGAGTACAACAAATCTGGGTTCCAGATCTGGAAAACCAGACAGAGAATAAAATAAATCTGCATCTAACCTGCTATTCCAAGACCAAATGTCTGACTGATCCACACCCTCAAATGGATTTTCAAGACTCAGCTCGGATCTGGCCCTAGAAACCCCAATGCTGCCCCTGAAGCCCTATTGTTAGCCCTGTTAGACTCTGCATGCCTATGCGTTGCTCAGAGAGGGACTGTGTAACCCATAGTGGGTGACAGTCCTTATGCTGCCTCTAGAGGCCTCTACATAACTTCTGAAGCTCTCTGAAGCTACAACGTTGTTCCTTCCTAGGCCTGTGTAGCGGCTGATGCCCCTGCTTTGCGCAGCAGCTGCTGCTAATCTCTTGCTCCTCTGCGTTGTCCCTGAAATATTCTTCTATGCCTCTTGCTGACTCTTGGCTCTGGGATCAGATCATCCCCTCAGCCAATACTACCCCTCGCTGCAGAAAACTCCTCCAAAAATTCTTAGCAAACCCTACCCTAGAATTCCATATTAGTCTCTCAGCTCTGCATCTGTGTGTGTGTCTCGAACTGACCCTCAAGCCTCTCCTTTACTTTTTCGATGATCTCATCAACGACCGAGATTAAAACATTCATCAACGGATGAGATTAAAATATTTCTTGATATGTGTATTTTAGAACATTTCAACACATGTGTTAGTAAATTCACTTTATTTATTTAATTTTCCTAAGTTTAGACGTAGGAAATCCATTAAAATATTTAATTATTTGAATAACTTGAACACCGGCTGAAATTTCACTAAACACTTTTTTGGGTTTTGGAGTTCAAGTGTGTATTAGCCCCTCCACAAAATTTCAGGGCTAGAGCACACCTGATTACACAAAATCTCAACACTGCCAACTACTGCATCTGCACTACAACTCTGTTGTTGCTGTCACTGCAACATCTACAACTGTCTCTCATCTGTTGTTGTTGCTGCAACTGAGAGATTTCCATCATACTGAACCAACTTTATTCAGTCTGATGCATCTGTCACCCAAGTCTTGACTGATGCTAGTCTTTGTGTTGTACTGAAGCCTTTGCCCTACTGGTGACTCTGCATTGTGCCAACTGCACTGCTGCCAACTCTTCTCTGTGCTGCTCAGTCTCTGATGCTACTAGCCATTCCATTTGTCACTCTAGCACTTGACTGCACCAACTGTCACTAGTCCATCCTGCTACTGCTGCTATGGGTTCCCATAGAAATTTATTGATCCAAGAGGTGGAATCCTCAAGGATCCTACCCATCTGTAGCTCTATGGGGCTACAAAACCAAATCACCCCACCTCACCCCTGGAGGTATGTCAGTGATCATGGAAAACACTTCTTCCAATATGTAGGACAACCTATCTATCTCAGCAGATGCAGCCTATTGCTCTTGCTTCTCCTCTTTGTCCCTCTTCTTGAGTGGACAATGGATGATGTAGTGACCAAGTTCACCACATATGAAGCATTTAACCTTGGATATATCCTTCTTCCTAATGCGTTGTTCCTGTTTTCCCTTTGATGCAAGCACTATGTTCTCCTCCTCCTTTACTTCCTTCATCCCACTACTTCTGATGGTGCTCTTCACCAAGTCTTGCCTCATCTCCTCATACTGTAGATCTGTCCACATTCTTCCCCAATATGGCAGGTTTTCACTGGCCAAGATACTTTGGACAAACACTTTCCACTCCTCAGACATGCTATTGAGGGAAAATCATACAAACTCTGTTGGTTAGGGCATTGAACCTATTGCAGAAAGATGATCTTGGACTTCCCGAAATTTAGTGAGGAAGGGGTCTATACGCTCCCCTTTCTGCATCTTGCTACACCTCAACTTCTCTTCCAAATACATTTTCCGCAGCTCGGAATATCCTTGGTATAGCATAGCAAGGGCATCCCACATCTACTTGGTGGTATCTTTGTTATTTATATGCGATATTAAGTGATCTAGAACTCCTTCGAGAATCAACCTCTTTGCTTTCACCTTCGCTATCTAATCAGTTGATGTCTAGAAACTTGACCCTCCAAGCCCTCCGATCTCTCACTCTGGCCTCTCACGATGAATTAGCTCTGTCCCCCAACAAAAATACAGATCTCCTCTGAAGCTCTTCGTTGCCTCTGTGTTGCCTCTCTGTGGCACTTGTTACCTCTCTGCTTTGCACTCATCGGATCTGGAAAAGCTTCCATTGGTATTACTATCCCTGCCCCTCTCTCATTGCAATGAGCTAACTGGATCTCTCTCCGACATCTCAGCGCTGCTACCCAAGAAGTCGATCTGCCAATGAATTCGATTTGCTCAAGTGTGTTCGCCAAGCCTCATCGAGTTCCTTCTTATAATCTCTCGTTGAGTCTTCAACGACCACAATTAAAACTTAGTTGATGGCTAATATTAACTAAGACTCAATCCACGCATTTTTCTAGAAGATTCAAACATGACTTAATTAATACCTTTAAATTAATCATATTTCCTAAGTTTAGACTTAGGAAATATAAAAAACTAATTAATTATTTTAATTAAGCCATCTCTAGGTAGAATATCTCCAAACAATTTCTGGGTCTTGGAGAATACATGTGTCTTAGCCTCTTTGCAAAATCTTGAGGCTAGAGCACATCTGATGCTACAAATATCAACATAGACATCAACACATAGGCCGACCAGATGTCCTCCCAAGCATCTTATGTACCGGCAAAAACTTTAATATCAAGTACAACCAAAACAAATACACATAAGCATGCAGTTAATTATGTCATTACAATTGAAACATCAACTCATTCACGATTTTTAAATACCTAAACCTAGTTAGGTTCATAATTAGAGAGGGTCATATCTTTTATTTTCTAGACTTCAATTTCTTGCTAGGGTTTTTTCATAAACCCTAGACTCTACCTTCAAAACTGCTAATCAAATAACAATTTAATCAAATAACAATCTTATTATACAACTAACAAATAACAATCAAATAACAATCTTATTATACAACTAATCAAATAACAATCTTAACCATAAGACCTTAGATATAATTTAATCAAATAACAATCTTATTATACAACTAAGGTTTGAACAATATGTTTTTACATGTCAAACTTATACTAGGGTTTGTTGTAAACTCTAGATATCATTTCCAAAATCATGAAAACAATATACTTATAGGGTTTCATTATCATGCCTTAGAATATCAATTTCTACTAGGGTTTCACAAAAACCCTATATTTTACAAACTACAACATACTATCATTCCTAGGACCTCACAAGGATTTTATTCATAAACCCTAAATTACCAAACACTAAAGAACTAGGGTTGCATTATACAATAAACCTTAATTTATAAGAACTTTTAGAGATCTATGGTTTCAGTTCATGATTTAGATAGTAAACCCTAAAAGACTACGGTTTCTTCCATGACAATATCAAAACCATAAACTTCGAAATAATAGGATTTCTAGACTTCATTAACAACCCCTAAGTAGATTAGGGTTTCATTAACACACCTTTAGAAACAAGAGGCTAGGGTTTCACAATGAACCCTAATGATTAGGGTTTCATGAATAACAAGATAGTATAATATAACATTGGTAGATTCAATCTAACGATTAATCACCTTGACAAGAATCTTTTTCAAAAACCTAAACGTAAGATAGTTAGTAATACAAGAAAAATCTTAAAATAAGTTTTACAAATATTATAGTTAAAGACATACCTGAAGTTGCAACTTCTACAAAACTTGCAGTGTTTCTTTTGAAGTGCTCTCTCTTAATATTTATGTCTGCAATACGTATTGACAAGTACAAACAAAATATATATAACATAAAGTCTAACTAAGGTTTTAATTGCCTTGAGTGGATTACAAAATTTCATTTTCTCTAGGGATATTGTCCTACTTACAAGCCCTAGATATCACGAATTAGAAACAAGAGTATATATTAACAGTCTTCAAGTCCATCCTAAGAAAATAAAAGTAACCTAAAGCATTTTAAGCTAAACCTTATAACAAATGATACTTCAATGTCACATACCTTTTCATTCTCTATTGAGTTTATTGTTCTCCTTGCTTAACTGAAGACATATTGTAAGAGGTTAGAGACATACAAAATAAGGTGATACTTACTTGATCGTTGGTGAAATATTCATGACCTTTTCCACATGCTGTAGAAAGACATCAATTTCTTCATCATTGTTGTAGTGTACGATTTATGAATTAGATCTTACTGTCTTTCCGGAGGATAGATATGTGGACCGTCCTTTTAGAGAAATAGGTCTTGTGCTCCTTACTTCAATAGTTGGGTTTATTTGATGTAACTTTCCTTTCTTCAAATATAATGATTGTATCGTAACCTGATTTGCTCCTCAAAGTCTGTGATTATAACTTTATAACAAGCTTACAATGGCCTTTGGTCCAGTCTCTTACAATACCTTTGATACAAATTTAATTGATGATTGGACTCAATTTTGATTGGCCTTGAGTTCATTATGTGCTTAGATATTCACCTCTTGTTGACTTATATTTAGCCTTACCAATGTATAATTATGCTTCAAAACTTTAAGGGAGGCTCGACTCCTTTCCAGGGTGACATAGGTTACCAGATATCCTTATAATCCCAAACTCACATTGATATTTTCCATTTATGTGATATTCAGAACATAAATTTTTTCCCTCCACGAGTGTATACACTCCTAGACTTTTAAGCTCTGAGATGACACCACAAATTCAAATATTCTAATGGAGAATCCAGGCCTACGCTCTAAGACACTCTGCTTTTTATGCTCAGATCTGCGTATAGTTACTGTGGAGAGAGCTAATATATGTGCCCAGATTTTAGTCCTCCGTTCCCTTAGTAATTCAGTCCTAGGTAGATATTCTTCTTTTATTGATCTAAAGCCAATGTGACCTTCTTTCTACCCTCATTTCAAATGAACCAAGCTCTGATACCATGATCTAGGTCTTCATATAATTTGATTCCTCTTCTATTATGAAAATATCTTACTAGATCTTCTTTCAATTCTTTATATTCTTAGCATTAAGACTAATGTCAGTATACTAAAATCACAAAAAAACTAATGCCAGTATACTAAGATCACAAAAAAAAAAAACAAATGATATAGACACACAGCTGGGACTACAAAAAAAAGAACAAATGATATAGACACACAGCTGGGACAAAACCACTATAGAAAAGAAAACCCAGTCAAAAACTCTTCCCTCATTAGATTCAATTGAATCCAATTGAGATAGACCAAGACCCTTCAGTATCTAAACCAAGAGCACCTTCCATCGATCAAGTAAATCTGGTTCGGAAACAACACATTCTTGTCCGGTAATGACATGGTGTCATGGTTCCGTAAACACTCCATACCTCGATCCTGCAGTATGATACCCTGGTCCTATACCTACTACTTCGGTCCTATAGTCACCTTCTCTGAAGTCACATTTCTGTAGTGATACTTATCTTCTAGAGTTACCTTTCGGTCTTGTAATTACCTTCTGAAACCTCAGATATGTAGTCACATTTTAATCTGTAATCACCTCTTGAAACTCAGACATGTAGTCACATTTCAATCATTGAAACTCGAACCTATAATCATATTCTCGGACCTGTAGTTACACTTCTGAAGCTTCAAACCTGTAATACTTCAATTCTGTAATTCTTATCTGAACTTCTTTAACTTCACTCACTGGATCAAGTTCACTAGGGTATATATAGTAATCTTTGTCTGTAATTTGAGCCGACATGTATAAATGTAGGAGCCGACTTGTAGAAGATGAAGTTGCAGCAAATTTTTAAGAGTTTTAGGCCGACTTGCAAGTTGACTTGATGGAGGAAGTATTGAGAAGACACAAATATTTGTTTATTTGACACTTACGAACCCAATAAAGGTTTCTTACATAATATATTTGAGTTTGATTTAACAGAGATCGGTCTTTAATGGAGGCTTGATCTACCGACCATTGACCCAAGCGTGAAATCCATGCTTTAATAAGTCAATACACTTTTTCTTTTATAAATATTTTTTCTTTTTCTTGACTCAAATAAATATTATGAACACCAATACTAGTTACATTATTCAACAACTTTCTCATATGACAAGTCTTCCTTATGATATGCCATGTGCTTTCTTAATTGCTTATATATATCTTGTTCCATAAGTTCAAGTACATGCATAATTAGATGTTTAGGCATATGAGAGGATGAGAATGGTGTCTTCTCATACAGCAATCTACCACATGACAAGTTTTCCTTATGATATGCAATGCACCTTGTTAATTGCTTGATGCATGCCTTGTTCTCCATTGTATTGTTAAGGGATACATTGGTTATACACCTTACCATTGATAGAAATTTTTACCACTGTTAAAGAAGTGGCTTCATAATGTCGACGATAATTAACTTCCATAATTTCAATTACATGCATAACTAAATGTCTAAGAATGTGAGAGGATGGAAAGGGTCTCTTTTCATAGCACAATTTACCATATGGCAAGTCTTCCTTATGATATGCCATGTGCCTTCTTAATTGTTTGATACATGTCTTGTTCCATAAGTTCAAGTATATGCATAATTAAATGTTTAGGCATGTGAGAGGATGAAAATGGTGTATTCTCATAACACACTCTACCACATGACTGGTTTGCCTTATGATATGCAATGCACTTTCTTAATTGCTTGATACATGCCTTGTTCTCCATACATTGGTTATACACCTTATCATTGATAGCAATTTTTGCCACTTTTAAGGAAGTGGTTTGATTGGCATAACCACCTATTAATGAGTTATTTTCCCTTAATACTTCATAAAGATTGACACAATAATTTAATTGTTTCTTGTTTTTCCCACTCTATTGCTTATACAAGAGGATTGTCAATTGGAATGGTGTTCATGACCATATTTCTTATGACGTCTTTGAATCCCCTACTACAATCAACTTTTGAATGCAAGAATTGATGACAATCTTTAAACCTTCTAAAAATGCATAAGCTTCAAACTAATTATTAATTGATATATCAAAGTCCATACAAATAAAATTTCTTTTGCTCATGTAAGATTTATAACAATACCTCCTACCCCTACCACCTTAATATAATTATATAATAAAATGTCTATATTAATACTTATAATATATAACATACATCAAATACTTTTATTTAATTTTATATATTATTGGTTATTTAATGTGTCTATATTATATAGATTAAATTGATAATTTCACATATATTTATCATTAATTTTTAATTATAGTATATATAACTGTATCAACATATATCTTATAAATCATTTGTAATTTTTTAAAATTAAACTATTATTTACAAATTTTACAATACGAATTTTACACATTAACTTAACTTATAAAGCAAAAAAATTAAACTATTATTTACAAATTTTACAATACGAATTTTACACATTAACTTAACTTATAAAGCATTATGCATCACACTATTTAAATGTTTTTTAAATAAATTTATTTTTTATTATACAAAGTAATAAAAAGAGAATAAATAATTTTTTCAATAAAATATGAAACTATAAATAAAACATAATTTAAATAATTTTTGAGAGTGCAAGCTTCTGTGATCCATAACATAATTATAAATCTTTCGGGAAATCACATGAGAATTTTAGGACCGACGCGTTTCGAACTACCAACTGTAGTTCATCATCAGGATAATGAAGAATGGCTGATCAGACACACCTATTTATACCATGAGGAGAGAAGCAACTGTCAAAACCCAAGAACGGTTAAAATCAAAATTAACCGGTCAAAAATAAAAATAGAAATAAAAACAGAAAACATAACAAACCCACCCCTAAAAATACTAGTCAAAACTAAAAATAATATAAAACCAAAACCAAAAACTAAAATGACCCCAAAATATAAATAAATAAATAGATAAAAATAAAATAAAAACACAAATCCAATAAAAGTCAAAGTCCTCATAAACGAAATTAATCTATAAAACAATAACGTTCAATTAGGATAAAAATAAATAAATAAATAATTAATTAAATTAAATATAAAATAAAATAAAATAATAAATATAAATATAAATAAATGAATAAAAATAAATAAATAAAATAATCTACCAAAAAGTAAACTAATAAATAAAATACTAACAAATACATAAAATTAGGATTAAAGATAAACAAATAAATAAATAAATAATTAAATTGAATTGAATTAAATTATATATTTATTTATTTATTTTATTTTATATATAATTTAATTCAATTCAATTCAATTATTTATTTATTTATTTGTTTATCTTTAATCTTAATTTTATGTATGTGTTAGTATTTTATTTATTAGTTTACTTTTTGGTAGATTATTTTATTTATTTATTTTTATTCATTTATTTATATTTATATTTATTATTTTATTTTATTTTATATTTAATTTAATTCATTTAATTTAATTAATTAATTAATTATTTATTTATTTATTTTTATCTTAATTGAACGTTATTGTTTTATAGATTAATTTCGTTTATGAGGACTTTGACTTTTATTGGATTTGTGTTTTTATTTTATTTTTATCTATTTATTTATTTATATTTTGGGGTTATTTTAGTTTTTGGTTTTGGTTTTATATTATTTTTAGTTTTGACTAGTATTTTTAGGGGTGGGTTTGTTATGTTTTCTGTTTTTATTTCTATTTTTATTTTTGACCGGTTAATTTTGATTTTAACCGTTCTTGGGTTTTGACCGTTGCTTCTCTCTTCATGGTATAAATAGGGGTGTCTGATCAGCGATTCTTCATTATCCTGATGATGAAGTACAGTTGGTAGTTCGAAACGCGTCGGTCCTAAAATTCTCATGTGATTTCCCGAAAGATTTATAATTATAATTTAATTAAATTAAGAACATTTAGCAATAATCAACCCAGTTTTATATTTAAAAAAATCAAAACAATTTTATCACATCCAAAATTGTGATTTCCTGGAAAATTTTCTTCCCAAATTCTAATAATTAGAAAAGGACAAAGGTGTAAGTATCAAACCCAGTCCCGAAGTAATAATTAACCGCGTTGGTTTCTTATCTGTCTTCCACAGCCGCCTACTCATGTGTGCACGTTTAGGTGTTTACCATCGTAGAATGTATTTTCATATATATATTATTTGTTGGCTACTTAGATACAAATATATATTTTTAAAAAATATAAAATATTCTTTAATATTTAATAAATAGTTATATTTTATAAGTTATAGTTGTACAAAAACCACTTTTAGCATTTTCACATTTGTTAATATCCTTGTTTACATGATTCGAATAAATTAAATATTAAGGTTTTAATATCAAATATAGAGAGGGAGTTTTTATTCTATTGATAGGTATTTTTAGTCAAGATGGGAAAAAGACTTGTAATTTTTTCAATCTTTAAAGACATTTTACATTTAAAAAAATATTGATAATATATATATGTTTTTTACTTCCAAATACAAGAAGGTATGTATTAAATATTAATAATAGAAATAATTATAATTATAATTATATATAGAATATTTTTTACTTTCAAATATAAGAGAGCATGTATTAACATTTTAATGTGGAGAGTGTGAATCATAAATTGATATATAAAATGAGTGAAAATTAAAAAAAAAAAAAATCGTATAGTTAAGACATTTTATTAGTGTTTTGCTCCATCTTAACTCCAAATCTAAAGAGAGTATGCAAGAATCAAATTTCTCAAAGTATAAACCTTTCCTCAAGTTTTGCACTAAAAAAGGTTTACATCTTGAAAAAATAAGCGCTAGAATTAAGATGGATGTTATAGTTACTCTAATAATATAACTAGGCATAATTATAACATATATTAGGCACCTAAAACCTCAAGATCTATTAGACAAGTTAAAGAATGGGGTTTGTTACCCACAACTTCGTGGGTGATATCCCTAAGAGAAATTTTTCTCCATGATGGGCCTTAGCCGGTAGCCAACAACCTCTTGCAGCCTTCTTCTAGCTCGTTGTGTCGTTTCTCCGCCACCTGAGCCAACCATGTGGTCCCTCGCCCACCTGTATTGATCATATGTTTGAAGGTGGACCTCCTAAATCTAAAGGTATGTCTTGTCATTTGGTAATTGAGTATTGAATTTACTTATCATGATACTTATGGGCATGGATTGATGGGGGGGGTTGGCGGAAAGAGTGGACTTAGCCTATGCTCCTATCCCCTTAATCTCTTTTGGATGTTACCTTGGATCTTAGTCTTGTGGAATCTCCTTTATTGACCATTTGGTTCTAGGGCAGTACTATTTGGGAAACTTTGACTTTGGGTGTGTAGTCCCGCTCCTTTATTCGCATATATTACTCCCTTTCCATTCACTATACCCCCATTCATCATTTCTCCCACCTAGATCCACATTTTCTCTCTGGGGCCACATGGGGGAAACCTCCTTATCCCCTTGCCGCCACCTTGGGTGAGGCATAGAATGATGCCCTAGAGGTTGAAGCAGCTAAAAGAAAAAGAAAAACATAATTGGTCACACTTAACATGAATTTATACCACAAAATGCAAAAGATGACCGGGACAAAAAATAATTAGCACGTGGGCAAAAGCCAATGCATGAGCTCTGCCCCTTACCCATGGCCATCATCCTGGTTCCATAGGCCCTAGATGAGCCTCCTTTTTCATACATGAACCCATGATTGTCCCAACCCCTGGAGGGCAATGACCCTCCCTACCTTAAAGGGGTAATCATTGCTATATCTGACACATCATGCTCTTATCCTTGAGCCCCGAGGAGTTAATTAAAGAAAATTCATGATATGAAAAAGGCATATAAATAAGGGTGGAAAAATCATGGTTGGGACACCTTATGTACCACGATTTCTCCCTCCTACACATTATATACCCTAGTGTGGGCTTCCCCTTATTTGGCTACCCCTATGTCCCAATATGTGGCTCAGGATTGCCCCTCATTCCCTATTATGTTTCAATTGTTTATCACTTTTCATCCCCATTCAAAGGATGCACCTTGGACCTACTATCCGCTTTAAGGCCTAACACGACTTAATAAGGTACATGGAAAACCCCCTTTGGAGCATGGAGATACTAACACATGCCAAAGCCCACTACGGAAAGGCATGGCATTGTGAAGTTCTCACTCAGTTATCCATGATTTGTAATGTCGTTTACACGATTACTCTAATGACTCGTTGTACTGGAAGCCTAGGGGACTCATTGGATCTTATATAGGATTGTAAGTGGTTTCCATTTGGGTTTAGTCTCCTTATACGAGGTCCTAACCCTAAGAGGGTTACATTGGCACACATAAAGTGTGTGTAGAGAGCCATGGGCCTCCACAGCAGTAGACAACACTCCACAAACCCCCATCGATGTTTAGAAACTACTAGCGATCCAATTTTGGGATGATGATGTGCTTGGTACAGTATGCCCAACAGACCCCACAAGAGCCCCACACTCTTGGCAAGTGTCCCAGGACTTATATGATGTCATGGCAGCGTTCATTCCATCGCTTGAGCCCTTCCAGATGATCTACATGCATCTCCGATTCATATGGAGACCCATGGGTTCATTTGTGTGGCCCCACACCCACTGGGAGCACCACAAATCTATTACTTGGAGAACAAGGGACCACCCCCTTGTCCTTCATATTTCGAGGAGTTTATTCCTCATTATGACAATTCAGGATATTATTAGGCCTTTGGAGGGTTCCACGACATATACATATTATTATTTGGCCCTCTAAGAGGCTTATTTTTCCATTTATGAGCTACTTTGGTGGGCTTGTCATGAATAATGGTATTTATTTGCACACAATTTTATCAATAGGGGCTAATGTAGGCCCATAGGCTAATTCGAACTCCTGAGAAGGGTATATATTAATGTTAGCTACATTCATTTGTATCATCACTTCACTTGGGATCTCTCTGATCTTAGAGAATTTCACGTTTCTTCCTGGAGGATCATTTTGGACAAATGGATCAATTTTGATGTATGGATTTGGGCCATTTTTAACTTGGAGCTTAGTTTTTTGCAAATGTGATGCTGGTTGGATATACTCTCTAACACTATAAGTAAATTTTAATGGTATATTCTTGTTGATGCATACTGTTGAACTTCGCTATAATTAAGGCTAGTTGCTGCATCATTAGAATGTGGAATTGAGTGTCTATTTAGCTTGTTTAATGTATGGTCTATTGTTAGATGAATGAAAGGTCCTAGAGATTGTTTTATCTCAATAATATTGCACTAATTGCGTGAAGTATAAATGCTTGAAGGTCACTTTTCTTCTCTTCCCCTTAATATTGGACGAAGTTGACTTTTTGAGCCTCCTTGATCAGGAAGCCGAGTTCTTAATCATTATCATCTAATTATCATCCTAATGTAGGCCCCTACGTTGGTGGGTCTCCTCCTTCCCCTCCGACTTTGAGGAAATTCCTATAGTTGAATCGTCGGGAATCTCAAGCCCTTAGCTCTAAGGCCAAATTTTTCCTAGGCATCCCCAAGCATATACCCTAGCGAAGATCAATTCAACCTTTTGAAGCACAATTTCTTGTTAGATCCTTTCCCCTCGCCTTGTCCAGGGTAGAAACATCCGTGGTTGCTATATTCCATCCCTGAACATGGGTTGTGTCCACTTTGTCCCGTGTGGTCCCATTTCTTATAAAAAACAAATCATCAAGGGCTATTTGGGAAACCAAGTTCATGCAAAATTTTAGGGATCGAGAAATACCTCTTCAAGTTATACCCCTCTCCCTTGGAAGGCAATCCCATTGCTTAAAAAGCAAGAAAATACTATTCTTCACCCCTCCTTGGGAAAGGGTTAATGGGACCACTTCATACATATCCATTAACATATCCTTTATAAGTGGCTTCCCAAAAACACCGGGACTCCTCCCATCGGTGAAATTCCATAAAGAGCAGGGAGTATTATGTAATATCCCTGTTTAGGGCAGCCTCCCTGTTGAGGATCAGGTGGGCCTTGACACGCTGCCGGGGTCTGCGTAATTGGGGGACTGCGCGAGGGTCCCCGTCCCGAGATGCTTCGGTGGGCCTTAAGACCCCACCCTTAACACCCTGGGATGCCGCCCTCACTAACAGTTCGAGCTTTTGGTGTAGTGGTTGGGCCTTTGTGGTATCAGAGCCGAGGTCTCGAGGTCGAGACTCGCAGAGCGTGGTGGGCTGTAATATCCCTGTTTAGGGCAGCCTCCCTGTTGAGGAGTCGGTGAGCACGACTGTGCAGGGTGCGTGTAATTGGGGGGCTGCGAGGGTCCCCGTCTGGGATGCTGGGTCAGGCCCTTAAGACCCCACCCTTAACACCCTGGGATGCCGCCCTCACTAACAGTTCGAGCTTTTGGTGTAGTGGTTGGGCCTTTGTGGTATCAGAGCCGAGGTCTCGAGGTCGAGACTCACGGAGCGTGGTGGGCTGTAATATCCCTGTTTAGGGCAGCCTCCCTGTTGAGGGTTCGGTGGGCCTTGACACGCTGCCGGGGTCTACGTAATTGGGGGACTGCGCGAGGGTCCCCGTCCCGAGATGCTCCGGTGGGCCTTAAGACCCCACCCTTAACACCCTGGGATGCCGCCCTCACTAACAGTTCGAGCTTTTGGTGTAGTGGTTGGGCCTTTGCTGTAATATTCCCAATTAGCTTTGCTAATTGGAATATTGCATTTTTGTGTTATTTTGCTGCTTTAGATAGGAATAATAAATAAAGTGAGAAATAAGAGGGGTCACCTCACTTTAGCCACCTCACTTTATAATAAAGTGTTCTTTTTCCTAGTAGCTTGACGTTGTAACTTAGAGAGGGGGCCTTGGGGGTCCACGTGGGTGATGGAGGAGACATAAAGTTAACCCAAGGTAAAATGCGCAGATCTAGGGTGAGTGAGTTTGGAGGGAGATTGGTGCTATAAAAGGAGAGGCTCTCACCTCATTTGAGGATCCATGATTTGATATTCTTATTGATAGCTGGACTCTTGTCTGCTTCAAAGACGCTCTATTGCTTAGCTCTGCCTCGTTAAAGATCAAGCAAGGTAACGAGTGTCTCCGGTCGGAGATCTCACCCTTAGCCTCGGGGGACTTCGAGTGCCGGCCCTGGTAAGGTTTTCTGGTTTCACCCTTAGCTTCGGGGGACTTCGAGTGCCCGCCCTAGTAAGGTTTTTCTGAGTTCCATCTTTTCAGTTCCAGCAGTAGAGCAGCAGCAGTTTCTGAAGCATATCTGAGGAGGAGAAAGCCCTCTTGTGGCTGCGCAGAGCAAGAGAAGGAAGGACGCTGATTCTTGAAGGAGAAGGACGCTGTCTCATCTGGAGAGAGGACGCTGATCCTTTCAGGAGAGGAAGGACGTTGTCCAAGGAGGACGCAGTCCTGGTTTGGCAGAGAAAACGCTGTTTAGGGAGGCAGAAGGACGCTGTCAGGCCCTAGAGTGAGGACGCTGTCCATTTCTGAAGGTAAGGGTTGCAGATCTGAAGGCTTATTGTTAGATCCAGCTTTGGGAAGGATAGATCTTGCAGATCTAGTCCTGTATGTGGTAGATCTAGTCTTGTATGTTGCAGATCTGGGGGTTTTGCACTAGATCCAGCTTGGAGAGTTGCAGATCTGAAGAAATATTGGCAGATCTAGTCCAGATCTGAAGGGTTAACATCAGATCCAGCCCTAGAGGCTGTAGATCTGAAGAGATATTGTCAGATCCAGTATAGATCTGAAGGTTTGGTGGAAGATCTGATAGGGGAGGACGCAGATCAGGGAGAGAAGGACGCAGATCTGGTTTGGAGGCTTCAGATCTGTCAGATCTGAGTGTTCTGGAGCAGATCCACTGCAGACGCCATCCGAGGAGCGGCCTGGGAGAGGCAAAGCCAGCCGCTTAGCCTTCAAGTGGTCATCTCATTGTCCGGAGGGAATGCTACCGTCACTAGAGGTGACAACTGCTTATCAGTCAAGTTTATAGCTTTCAAATTTCAAAGACTCAGTTTCTCATCTTCGCCAGAGAGCAGCCCAGGACGATGTCCTTGTCACACGATTGGTTCTGCTGGGAGAGGGTCTCCACTGCTTAGGGCAAGGATAGGTGCACTTACTCTGATTTATTGTACTCCTCTCTATGTACTTTCTGATTAATAAAATGGCTCAGTTTCTGGTGTTCCATGTGCTATGATTCAGTGATCTGGTTCATTGTTATATTTTCTATATCTGTATTGGTGTATTTCTGTTTATTACTAGTTATTCCCCTTTGGGGATATTACAGTGGTATCAGAGCTCTGATCTGGCTCAGCCTGTGGTGCTAGCACTCTATGGCACCTAGGGGTCACCCCACTCTCCTTGGGGGAGGTGATTCTGATTCAGAAGACGAACGGAGGAATCCAATGGAAGCTATGTTGGCAAGATTGGCTGAGAAGTTGAGTGAGAAGATGGATGCAAAGATGGATGCATTCATGCAGGAGGTCACCAGGAAGGTTGCAGGGGTAACACAGAAAGAACCCCCTAGGGTCTTTCAGGTAGGGGAAGGATCAGGAACATCCAGTTACATACCAGATGCTATACCCGTTGTGACAGCGCAGAACACCGATTCCATGGACACGCGACCTACCATGCCTACTTTCCCGGTAGAGGAAGTGGAGCAAACGGCATCAAGAGATGAGGGTCCCGATCTTCATGCAGTTTGGTTTGCAGATTGGCGTAGTTTGGGGCCGGAATTCATGGAGGCTCTCCCTTTCAATCAATATCTGCAGTACCGAGGCGGCAGTAAGCCTCATGATCGAAATACGGGACGGGGTTCCCACCGTGACAGTAACCGTGCAGCCAGCAAATTTCATTTGCCGATGTTTGATGGGTCTCCAAAGACCACAGCCAGGTCTTGGGTGGAAAAACTAGACCTCTATTTTCAGCTTAACCAGATGCCGGAGAAGGAGGCCATTAAGATGGCTGCATTACATCTAGAGGGAGAGGCCCAGAACTGGTGGTTTCATGGGCTGACCACACTGGGGCATTCCACAGTGACTACATATGCTGAGTTCACCAGGAGGGTGGTGAAACGTTTTGATCAGAAGGACCCAGATCAGCCTTTCCTCGAGCTGACCAAGCTCAAACAGACAGGTAGTGCAGAGGCATACATCTCTGACTTTTTGAGGGTTTCAGTGATGGTACCTGACATATCAGCGGCTCGGTTGATCACGATGTTTTTGGACGGGCTGTCAGAACCACTTCGTGGTCTAGTCCGGTCAAACAAACCGGCCACACTTCAGGATGCTATCGGCAGGGCCCGTGACCTACAGGATGTGTTGCCCAGGACTCGGCCACCTTATCCCCAGAGACAGGCTTTCCAGCCTAAGGGTAAGGACATGAGGATTCTGCCTCCCAAGGCGAATCCCGTACGAGGACAGCATGATGATGAGGCTAGGAGAGAGCTGAGACGGAAGCGATTGTGCTTCACCTGCCAGGAGCCGTGGGCACCAGGACACGAATGCACCGCAGGGAAGGCGCATTTCATAGAGGTC
Source organism: Pinus albicaulis (assembly GCA_034641835.2). Classification (NCBI taxonomy): domain Eukaryota; kingdom Viridiplantae; phylum Streptophyta; class Pinopsida; order Pinales; family Pinaceae; genus Pinus; species Pinus albicaulis. Next base: position 784,853,643 of record CM076574.1, read on the forward strand.
TTCTCCGAGGGCAGCGGAGAAGAGGATGAGTTGGAGGATGAGGAGGCAGGAGAGTGTTATGCAGCGCAGAGTGCCTTACCACCTCCACCACCAGATGCGGGAGAGGCATCATTTGCCCCTACTGGGGGAGCTCTCGCAGCATTGCGAGGAGTCCCCAAGTATCTGACATTGCGCGTACGTGGGACAGTACGGGGTCAGCGTGTTTCAGTTCTAGTTGACAGTGGGGCCACCCACAATTTCATCGATGCCCAGATGGTAGCACGGAGAGGCATACCCACGGAGAGCTTTGATGGGTTTTCAGTTCTGGTTCCAGGAGATCAGACCATGGCCTGTGCTCGATATGTACCTGAGTTATCAGTGACGATGGGCACCTATACGTTGACTGATCACTTCTTTGTGGTGGACATTCCGGACACCAATGTGATATTGGGAGTGCAGTGGCTTATCACTCTGGGAAAGGTCACCACAGATTGGAAGGCCTTGGAAATGGAGTGGGATGATCCCAAGACAGGGAGGCATGAGAAGATCCGAGGTCAGAACACATATCCGCCCCAGACAGTATCGGCACACAGCATGGATGCGACATTCCGCCGGGGAGACATAGAGTGGGCAGTTGAGCTGCGGGCTTCAGAGATGGTAGATACAGGCAGGGCGGTGCACCCTGATCTACAGACTCTTCTTGACAGATATGCAGTAGTGTTTGGAGATATTCCACCGGGACAGCCACCAGATCGGGGGTTTGAGCACACGATGGAGTTGGAGCAGGGGATACAGGCAGTGATCACCACCCCTTATAGGCATCCTAAGGCCTACATGGATGAGATAGAGCGGGCCATTCAGGAGCTGTTAGCCCTTGGGCACATTCGGCCCAGTACCAGTCCTTTCGCTTCTTCAGTAGTGTTGGTGAAGAAGAAGGACGGCACATTACGCATGTGCATTGATTACAGGGCACTGAACAAGAATACATTGAAGAACCGGTACCCCATTCCCAGGATCGATGAGTTGATGGACGAGTTGAGAGGAGCACGTTTCTTCTCGAAGATTGATTTGAGGTCCGGGTACCATCAGATACGCATGAGGGAACAGGACGTTCCCAAAACTGCTTTCAGGTGTCATTATGGGCACTTTGAGTTTTTGGTCATGCCATTTGGACTAACCAATGCACCTGCCACTTTCCAGTCTTGCATGAACCATATCTTCAGGGAGCATCTGAGGAAGTTCGTGCTGGTCTTCTTTGATGATATTCTCATATACAGCAGGACTTGGGAGGAGCACCTCCAACACATAGAGACAGTTTTGCGCATCCTGGAGGAGCAGCAGTTCTTTGCCAAACTCTCCAAGTGTGAGTTTGGTTTGACAGAGATGTTGTATTTGGGACACATCATAGGAGTGGACGGAGTGAGAGTCCATGACGAGAAGATCCGGGCTATCAGGGAATGGCCAGAGCCGCGGAATGTGACAGAACTTAGAGGGTTCATTGGTATCTGCACTTATTACAGGAAGTTCGTCAAGGGCTTCTCACAGCTTGCTGCACCCCTCACGGAGCTGACGAGGAAGGGGGCATTCAGTTGGACGGACACCGCACAGTGAGCTTTTGATAAGCTCAAAGAGGTGATGAGTAGTTGTCCGGTGTTGGCATTGCCTGATTTCACTCAGCCCTTTATCCTAGAGTGCGATGCCTCAGGAGAAGGGATTGGAGCAGTTTTGATGCAGGAGGGTCACCCGATTGCATTCGAGAGCCGGAAACTCCTTCCACATGAGAGACTCTATCCTATCTATGATAAGGAGATGTTGGCCATTATGCATGCCTTGGCCAAGTTCCGGCAGTACTTGGTAGGCGGCAGATTTAGAGTCAGGACAGATCATAATAGCCTGAAGTACTTTTTGGAGCAGAAACAGTTGCAGGAGAGGCAGCAGAAGTGGATCAGCAAGATCCAGGCTTATGACTTTGACATAGAGTATGTCAAAGGGAAGAACAATGTGGTAGCAGATGCCCTTTCTCGTAGACCAGCTACATTATCCCTCATGAGTTTGGACGCTGATTGGAAGGCTCGACTACTGGTTGAGTATTCCAAGGATAGATTTGCATGCGAGGTGCTGGATGGACAGGTAGCGGATAGCAGATACAGGGTGGCAGATGAGGTCATCTATTACAGGGATCGGATCTTCTTGACTGAGAGATCTCAGCTCAAGGAGAAGATACTCCATGCCTCTCATGATTCACCATTGGCGGGCCATCAAGGGTTCACCAAGATGTACAGGGCCATCCGGGAGAGATTTGCATGGAAGGGCCTCAAGGAGGACGTACTCCAGCATGTCAGGGAGTGCGAGGTTTGCCAGCGGAACAAAGGGGAGATGAACCATCCCGCAGGGTTGTTACAGCCGCTTCCCATTCCTGAGGGGAAGTGGGAGAGTGTCTCGATGGACTTCATCACGGGTTTGCCCACAGTGCAGGGCAAGGACTGCATCTTCGGAGTAGTTGACCGGCTAACGAAGTATGCTCACTTCTTTGCCATTTCGGCACACTACACAGCAGCACAGGTGGCAGAGTTGTTTTTCCGGGAGGTTTTCAGACTGCATGGTCTACCCAAGACCATTGTTAGTGACAGGGACAGCCGCTTTATGGGTGGATTTTGGCAGGAGCTCTTTCGACTAGTAGGGACTGAGTTGACACCGAGCACCAGCTATCATCCCCAGACGGACGGGCAGACAGAGATAGTTAACAAGTGGCTGGAGGGTTACTTGCGTAACTACGTCAGTGGGCAGCAGCGAGCGTGGCTGAAATGGCTACATCTGGGCGAGTACTGCTACAACACAACCCATCATATGTCTATCGGCATGACACCGTTTTATGCGTTGTATGGATATCATTCCTTGTCTTTTGTGGATGTGATGTTTGGGGTTAGCAGGGCTCCACGAGCCAAACTATGGATCCAAGAGAGCCAAGACATCCTTCGAACTCTCAAGGACAACATAGCCACCGCCCAAAATCAGCAGAAGTTATATGCAGACAGGGGCCGAGTGGAGCGACACTTTGAGGTAGGGGATTTGGTCTACTTGCGGTTACAGCCATACCGCCAGTCTTCACTCAAACAGAAGGGGGCAGAGAAGCTTAAGCCTTGTTTTTATGGACCATACAGGGTGATTCGGAGGATCGGACAGGTTGCATATGAGTTGGAGTTGCCCCAAGGCAGCCGGATTCATAACATTTTCCATGTATCATGCCTGAAGAAGGCACTGGGCCAGCATGTGACAGTCACCGGGGAGCTACCTCCGACAGATGATGAGGGGCATTTGGTATTACAGCCGGAGGCCATTATTGACACCAGGGAGAGACAGCTGCGTAGCAGGAAGATCAGAGAGTTCCTGGTGAGATGGAAGAATCTGCCAGATGAGGATGCCACTTGGGAGGATGAGAAGATCTTGCAGCATCCCTCACTTCAGTTGCTTGAGGACAAGCAACGTTTTGCCGGGGGAGACTGTAATATTCCCAATTAGCTTTGCTAATTGGAATATTGCATTTTTGTGGTATTTTGCTGCTTTAGATAGGAATAATAAATAAAGTGAGAAATAAGAGGGGTCACCTCACTTTAGTCACCTCACTTTATAATAAAGTGTTCTTTTTCCTAGTAGATGGACGTTGTAACTTAGAGAGGGGGCCTTGGGGGTCCACATGGATATGATGAGGGGAGGCATCAGGCTAACCCAAGGTAAACTGCGCAGATCCAGGGTGAGTTAAGTTTTGGAGGGAGTTTGATGTTATAAAAGGAGAGGCTCTCACCTCATTTGATGATCCATGATTTGATATTCTTATTGATAGCTGGACTCTTGTCTGCTTCAGCACGCCGGTTGTTTAGTCGGTCTGCAGCACTGTTTAGTGCACGAGTGTCTCCGGTCGGAGATCTCACCCTTAGCCTCGGGGGACTTCGAGTGCCTGCCCTGGTAAGGTTTTTTTGGTTTCACCCTTAGCTTCGGGGGACTTCGAGTGCCCGCCTAGTAAGGTTTGTCCTGAGTATACTTTTCAGAGTTCCATCTTTTCAGCTTCCAAGAAGAGCAGTTAGCCTTCGGGCTATCTCGAGGAGGAGAAAGCCTCTTGTGGCCGCGCAGCAAGAGAAGGAAGACGTTGATTCTTGGAAGGAGAAGGACGCCTTCGTCTATCCGGAGAGAGGACGCCTCGATCCTTGCAGACAGAAGACCATGTCCAAGCAGGACGGCTCGTATCGCAGAGAAAACGCCGTTTTGGGAGGCAGAAGACCTGTCTAGCTCCTAGCGCAGGACGCTGTCCACCAAGGTAAGGTTGCGTGATTCGAAGGCTTATTGTTAGATCCAAACTTTGGGAAGGATAGATCTTGCAGACGAAGTCCTCCCGTATGTAGATCTAGTTCGTATGTTGCGTATCCGGGTTTTGTGATTAGACCTGCAGCTGAAGCATGGATTCCAAGAATATTATGTATCTAGTCTAGATAAGAGAAGACACTGGATTCAAACACAAATTTCAGAGGCTGTAGATCTGAAGAGATATTGTCAGATCCAGTATAGATCTGAAGGTTTGGTGGAAGATCTGATAGGGGAGGACGCAGATCAGGGAGAGAAGGAAGCAGATCTGGTTTGGAGGCTTCAGATCTGTCAGATCTGAGTGTTCAGGAGCAGATCCACTTGGTAGGACGCTGATCTGAGGAGCAGACTTGGGAGAGGCAGGCTCAACAGCGTTTTCTAGCCTTCAGTGGCTGATCTATTGTCTGGAGGGTTTCCTGCGCTGTCACTAGCAGAGACAGCGTTTTCTATTGTGGAGGGTATGCAGTCTACAGCCCCAGCTCCAGCGCAGTTCATCTTCAGCTTGCAGAGCAGCTAGGACGCTGTCCTTGTTGCAGCCATTTGTCTGTTGAGAGGGTCTCCACTTGCCTAGGGCAAGGATAGGTGCACTTGCTCTGATTTATTGTACTCCTCTCTATGTATTTTCTGATCAATAAAATGGCTCAGTTTCTGGTATTCCATGTGTTATGATTCAGTGATCTGGTTCAGTATTATATTTCCTATATCTGTATTGGTGTATTTCTGTTTATTACTGGTTAGTCCCCATTTGGGGATATTACAGTGGTATCAGAGCTCTGATCTGGCTCAGCCTGTGGTGCTAGCACTCTATGGCACAAAGGCCCAACCACTACACCAAAAGCTCGAACTGTTAGTGAGGGAGGCATCCCAGGGTGTTAAGGGTGGGGTCTTAAGGCCCACCGAAGCATCTCGGGACGGGGACCCTCGCGCAGTCCCCCAATTACGCAGACTGCAGCACAGGGGTCAAGGCCCACATGCTTGCAGGTGTGAGGCCGTCTGTAAAAAAATAGAGAGCATGAACACCGCCTCCGGGTCTCACCCTGACCCCGGCTCGATACCACAAAGGCCCAACCACTACACCAAAGGTGCTCGAATCAGTAGCAGGAGTGCATCCCAGTGGTGTTATGCGGGGTCTGCTGGCCCACCGAAGCATTCCTGACGGACCTCGCAGCTCCCACCTGGGCGCAGACCCCGGCAGCGTGTCAAGGCCCACCTGATCCTCAACAGGGAGGCTGCCCTAAACAGGGATATTACATATTAGCCATGGTGACAGTGCGATATGCCTCCACCGTTTCCCTTAGTCAAGCATTTGTCATTTTAGGATCCCCCTTTAGGCTCCCCTACTGGTTTGAGTGCTATTTTAGTGTTTCGTTCTTTTTTTTGTGACATTTCTTTTTGCCATGTCTATCAGAAGTAGAATTTGGAAGCAGATGTTCTGTCTAAAAAGGCATTTCCCTCTTGACCGACATAATGTTCTTCAAAATTCTGATTGATGGATCCGTCTCACAAGAGGGTTCTTTTGAACTCTGATTACTGGATTTTTGTTCTTCTGGTTCTTTTCTTATGGTCTTGGCTTTTATTTAATGTTGCATGAGTTGTAGCCTATTAGTTTTTTCTCTGTTAAATACTTTGAATTTTTTTATTTCCAAGGACCACGTTGAATATAAGAGATTTTGCGTGAATGCCTATTGAATTATAACAAATAGTGAATGTGTGGAATCATGGGATGGTGGAATGGTTTTCAAAGATATAAATTTGAATTGTGCAAGATAAATTTTTAACGGTGGCAATGTTCTTGATCGATCAATTTATCAAATGCCAGATAGAATTGGACTATTCACAAAAGCTAATTATCGTTCATATTCAAGCATATGCACTGAAATTATTTAAGTACATAATCTGTTTTTCAATCATCACATAATTTCTTTTACTTTTGTTTTTTTCCAATTTTGGTTGAGGTGTACCATTCTTACCCACTCACTGAATCCATATATAAAACCCCGCGCCTCGAATGAATGATGTGGATGGATTTTTATGGAAACCAACCTATGAAATTTTACGATAACCTCATTATCATTGTTGAAACTTGGAAGTGGTTATGCTTGTATGAAGGAAGATTCATTAATCCTACTTATTGAGATTAGGTTACACTAGTTTAGTGACTTGAGTGACATGGTATTTTTATTTTGGCAGTCAGTTATGGCCTTTATTTGATGGAGAGATTCTGACACATAAGGGACCTAGTTGTTTAGGATAAAATAAAAAAGTCATATTACGTAGCGATGTACCGGTTATATGACATTTTTACGTATGGAATAAATGGTTTATATTATTTATAAGTAAGAACTATTAAGATCGTGATGCCTTTATCTTTTTGAGCTTTGGTATGCCCATGTTCCCTATATATTCTTTGCAAAGGTGTAAGGGGGTTGTAAATGGTGTGTCGCTCGGGTGTCCTAGGATGATATGGTTGTTCTATCAATTTAGTCAATGACAAGGAGAAATGGGCATAACCCTTTGAGGTATTTAATTTTCACAAAATCCTATGCAATCATTTACATATAAGGTTAATGACAAAGATCAATGGCAAAAACTCTTTGAGGTATTTACTTTTCACAAAATTTTACGTATTATTCACTACATATCAAATTTTTCCTTAAGGAATGAGATCTTCTATTCCACCCTCAAAGGTCTTTCTATAGTGGTTGATCTTGAGGAGGGAAATCAATATTTCACCTTTTCTTACAAGGTATCCACAATTTTCTCTATCCAAACCTTCTAAACAGGCTGCAAATTACTATGATTGCAAGGGACCAGATGACCCAAATTGTTGCAATCTCTGTCCTATGCACCTGTTGATCCTTTGGCACATGCATTGATATCCTCTGTAGGGTTGTAGGTTCAATGCTTGTGTATGAGACTACCCAAGTAAGCTGAAAAGCATGACCTTGTGTTGAGGCAACATGACAACAACCATCTTTGTTTATGCGCCATCTATGGTCATGCCACTAGAGCATGTACACATTTATTCTTTTGCTTCTTTCTCCTGCTCCAAACTTTCAACCATTCCCAATTTGGAAATTCTCCACTAAGGTTTTATTCATGGCTCATCAAGTCCTTCATTACTATAATAATCAATCTCATGGAGTAATACAACCCCACATACGATTGTGCATATTCCCCTGTTGTGCTCTTCTCCTTCACCATTTTTCTCAACAATGCTTCCTTTTCCTTAGCATTAACTTTTTAGAGCAACATAATTGGACTTTGATGTATCAACTTTATCTACACAAATTATTTATCTCCTTTCAAAAAAAATTAGCCATGGAAATCATTCCACATACACAAGATGCCTATCTTTTTTTCAATATTTTTTAGGCATGAACATCATTCCACGTAAATTTTATCCATCTTCAATTGGCTTTCTTGTAGAATTTTTTTGGAGTTAAGGCAATTATTATAACTTATAAAAATAATGCAACTTATAAAATTTTACTTCTTTCTTGGAGGCTCATGGATCTTAACCCTATTACAACAAATGTAGCACCCACAAAGTGTAAAGTCCAAAGCATTAAGTTCTAGATTTGTCTAACATAGGAAGTCTATCCATTGTCATGCCAATAGCTCTTTTTTTCTTTTTAGGTTTCTTCTTCTCCAACACAGGGGGGGAATCCCTAAGTAGGATTTCTAAGGATATGAAGTGGAGGTTCTAGATGATGTTTGAAGAGAAACCTTAACAATATATGAAGGAAATATAGGTGGTGACTTAAATCTATTCTAGAAGAAGACTAAAAACACACATTCTAAACAAATCAGAATACCAAAGCTGACCAAGGTAATTTCTGGAGCTGTAAACTAAAGTAACAACATAGGGAAACCAAACCATAGAGCCATAATCCCACAATGTCGAGGAGAATTAAATTCCATAATTACAATTACATGCATAACTATATGTCTAGGCATGTGAGAGGATGGGAAGGGTCTCTTTTCATGACACACTTTTGTTGATAAATCTAGTGCTTCATATAATTTGATTCCTAGTCTATTATGAAATTTTCTTATTATATTTTCTTTCAATTTGTTATATTCTAATCATTAAGACTAATTCCAATTAAGAATATCACAGTAAGAGAACACAACATATAGGCACAAAACCAGGGAAAAACCCCTATGGAGGGGAAAACCCAGTCGAGAAATCTTCCTTCGGTACATTCAAATCCAGTTGAGACCAAGACCCTTATTATTTAGACTAACAACACCTTCCATCCATCAAGTCAACCTTGTTTGAAAACAACACATTCCCATCCTGTAATGACATGGTGTCATGTTTCTGTTAACACTCCATACTTCAGTCCTACAGTATGATGCCCTGGTCTTATACCTTATATTTTGGTCTTGTAGTCACCTTCTCAAAAGTCATGATTCTGCAATCTTACTTATATTTTGGAGTTACCTTTTGGTCATGTAATTACCTTCTAAAACCTTAGATTTGTAGTCACATTTCGGTATGTAATCATCTCCTGAAAATCAGACCTATAGTCACATTTCAATCCTTGAAACCCGAACATGTAGTCATACTCTTGAACCTGTAGTTACACTTTTGAAGCTTCAGACTTGTAATAATTTGATTCTGCAGTCCTTATCCAAACTTATTTAACTTCACTCACTAGATTGAGTTGACTATGGTATATATAGTAGTTTCTACTTGTAATTTGACCTGACATGTATAACTATAGAAACCGACTTGTAGAAGATGAAGTTGCAACCAATTTCAAATTGTTTTAGGTTGAATTGCAAAGTGACTTGATGGAGGAGGTTTCGAAAAGACAAAATAATTTCTTTCTTTGATACTTATGAACCCAAGAATAGTTTCTTACATAATGAATTTGATTTTGAATCAAAATAGATCCTAAAGGCCTTCAATGGAGGTTTGACCTACTGACCATCAACCCAAGCATGAAATCCATGCTTTAATAAGTCAATACAAATTTTCTTTTATAAATATTTTTTCTTTTTCTTGACTGAAATAAATACTATGAATACCGACAATAGTTACATTGTTTGACACTCCATATTACTAAGGAGGTATTCATAATTACATATATATACAAGTACATGGAATATCTCAAAATGATATGGACTATGAAGAGTTCTAGCACACTCAATGTTGCAGACTAGATACCTGACCAGTGTATTATGTATGGGTGGGACTAAGGGGACTCAAGATTTAGCCAACTCTATGTACCATTAGGATTTTAAGCTCTACCGCCAACCCATGGATCTAGGTTCGTATCCAAGGTCGGAACTCCATGACCAATGCCATCCTCCTTCTTCGGGATCTAGACTGTGAGAATTCAGGTACCCGAATCGTATTGCAACAACTGATGTTAATTATTATAATTGTTTAATTAAACAAATAATTTACTTATAGTTTCCAACGGAAAATGCCGAATTAAATTCACTTCAATCTTCACAAATAAAATATTGCAGAATAAATGCAACGCAAGAAAGATAGATGCACACACACACAAATAACAATGTTATTTTTGGACTATGTCCCCGGGAAAACTGAACTCGAGAAACCGGTGCAACGACTGAGGGTTTGTATATTATGCAGTAGTAAATCTGAGTACAAGTCCATGGTTGTCCAAAATGACAAACCATGTAGAGAAAAAATCTGACAAAATGTTAGTGAGAAAATTCTCACTCTGCCACTGGAAATTCAGCACTGATCCGGGCTCCGAATGAGCTGCTATGTTCTGCCTCTGCGCAGTCACTTTATCAGCTCCTGTCAGGAAACTTGACCCTCTTGGCCCTTCGATATCTCACTCTAGCCTTTGGCGATGAATCAACTATGTCTCACAACAAAAATATGGATGTCCTTTGAAGCTCTGTGTTGCCTCTATTTGGCCTTCGTGCTACCTCTATGTGGAATTTGTTGCCTCTCTACTTTTCACTCATCGGATTTGGAAAAGCTTCCTTCGGTCTTACTATCTCTACCCCTCTCTCACTGCAATGAGCTCACCGGCTCTCTCTTTGGAAAATCAACACTGATACTTAGGAAATCGATCTATGAGTGAATTTTCTCAAGTGTGTTCTCCAAGCCCGATCGAGTTCCTTCTTATAATATCTCGTTGAGACTTTAACGACCATGATTAAAACTTAATTGATGGGTAAGATTAACTAAGACTCGATCCCTGCATTTTTATAAAAGATTCACACCTGACTTAATTAATACCTTTTAATTAATCATATTTCCTAAGTTTAGACTTAGGAAATATTAAAAACTGATTAATTATTTTAATTAATCCATCTCTAGGTGGAATTTATCCATACAATTTCTCGGTCTTGTATAATACATGTGTCTTAGCCTCTCTGCAAAATCTCGAGGCTAGATCACATCCGATGCTACAAAAATCAACACTCCCTCTTAGTGAGGAATGTGCTCTTGACACACTATTGTAGCGATGCCCTCTTGATAGCAATACTTTGACTCTACACCACCTCCTATTGTGTTGTTTATGTCTAGCTACTTCTGCCCACGAACTACTGCGCAACTATGATTCTGTGATGCATCTGTGTTGCTGTTGACCCTGCATACTACTGCCAACTACTGCATCTGGACTACAACTCTGTTGTTGTTGCTCCTACAACATATACAATTGTCTCTCATCTACTAATGTTGCAACTGAGAGATGTCCATCATATTGAACCAACTATGTTCAGTCTGATGCATCTGTTAATCGAGTCTTGACTGCTGCTAGTCTTTGAGTTGTCACTGAAGCCTCTGCACTGCTGCTGACTCTGCATTGTGCCAATTTCACTGCTACCAACTCTTCTTTGCATTGCTCAGTCTATGATGCTACTAACCACTGCATCTGTCGCTATGGCACCTAACTGCACCAACTGTCACTAGTCCATCCTGATACTGCTGCTATGGGCTCCCATAACAAGGTGTTGATCCAAGAGGTGGAATCCTCAAGGATCCTGCCCATTTTGAGGGCTGATGATTAATTCAAATTCTCATCTTGATAATTACTTGTGACCTTAATTGATTAAATTATGTATTATCTTCATATATTATTTAGTCTTTCATTAATTAAATTACCAAAATATAAGAGACACAAAGTTAGGCTCTTCGAGCCAGGGAAAAACCTCTCCCTCTTGGAGAGGAAAACCCACGACAGATTCTTCTTATAGATTTTCAAATGAAAAGTACCATGACCAAGACTCGGACCCTTGAGCTATATATGCCTCCAAGACCTTATCACTTCTTCTTTGTCGACCTCCAATGCTTATCCTTCTTCTTTGCACCAGACTGCACTGTCCTCCACCAACACTAGAGAACTTGGTCTCTAAGTTTATCTTCAAACGCTCCTTCTTGCTTGTTCAGTTAAGATCATTTGAGATCTTATCTTTTGATTCACATATCTTTGAACCTATATTTACTAGATATACATTAATTTCTTTTATAAACTATGAATAGGAAGGTAAATCACAGATTTACCTTCCTCTTTTTCTCACACTGCAATTCAGAGTTTTCTTATCATAACATTTGGACTGCTTATAAACCTTATTACCATACAGAATAACATCGGAATGATACTTCTCTTCAAACTGGTCACAATCCTTACAACACACAATGCGTATACTCTATTCCATTGGGATTTCATTTTTTTGCATCACAGGTTTGACTGCACTTTAGTCCACAACTTCTTCTCATTAATCCACATCCACAGTTTCAAAAACAATACCCAAAAACAGATCTGCACATTGTATTTCAACACTGCCTTTAACTTGTATTTATAGCAGACTTCTTCACGCTTTTTTTTTTTTATCTCAATCTATCTGCAATTTTCTTCAGAGCCGTCCGAAAATTTATGTCTCCAAATGACCGCAGGTCACTCAATATATACATAGGTAACTTCTTGTTTTAGGCTGACCATACATTATGCTTGTAGGCCGACTTTACTTTCTGTTTGAAGGTTGACTAGATCACAACATCTTGAGCTTATCTTCCAGCGTTGAATGAGGGATAACTTAAGCCATTCTTCCATAGATTTATGACAAGGTCTTGGAGCATTCTCTAGCCACTTCATATGACACTTAATTACACTTGTAACTAGAAGCGAACCCTAATAGACATCAATAAGAATTCTATTGACCTATAATAAAAATATTTCTCATGAAATCCATGAAGCAAGTACACCAAAAATACATTTTATTATCTTTGCCTTCTTCTTTACATAAATAAATAATTACATAGTCACTATGAAGACTGATCCTAGTTACACTTTTCAACACTCCCTCTTAACTAGGGAGGTATTCATACGGGTACATGGTTAGTTTCAAATGGAATAATCTCATAAGAAGAATTGGATTGGTAATCAAATTTGTGTAGCATCATATCAACCAACATTGTCCTAGTGCAAGGTGTTGACTAACAGCCCCATCTCTCAACAAGACAATGGGCTACAATGTTGGCGAGACACGTGACTTATAGACACCATAGTCATTATCACTCCAAGGTACATACTCCATCCATGTGTTCCCAAAGTATGACCTTCTTGGACTATTCTTCTCTTGGGTAGCTAGCCCTCAAAGAATATTGGTCCACGATTACTCTTATCTTGAATTCCCTATTTCATTCTCAAAGAGTATCGGATGCCAGATGATTACTCAGTCCTCCATTCTGTCTTCCATTTGAAGACCATAATGATGTGTCTATCTCTCCCTCTCAGCCACGAAGGACCTATTCCACAAGGGAATGTACTCATTCCTATACAAGGAATGTACCTAAGATCATTCTTAGGAATTACCAAGTTTCTTCCAAGTAAAAAACTTACCACCAGAGTCCCTCTTAACCAGAGACCCACAACAACAATGGTGAGAAACCCAACTTCTCATGAAGAATTACTGCCCTCGATGTCATGGATTTCACTATTGAGGAATCTTAAACTTTAGCTTCATAGGGAACAGGTCATCCATCACTTTTATCCACGATTCATGTCATCTACCAGAAAGTGATTCATCATTCTTTCTCATATAGTCCATCTTTATGCCATGCCTTCGAATCATCCCTAAGGATCTTACATCCTTTCACATGATTGGAAACCCTGCATAAATTCATCCAGATAAACATATACATATGAAAATTTTAATCAAAAGTTACCTCATGATGATCTTTCAACATGACATCTTCCTGTAGGCATCGACATAAATAATTAATTAATAAATTAAGTGAAGGGAATAATTAATTAATTAAATATCGTTTAAGGGTGTGGATCAGTCAACGTTTTGGCTTCAAAACAATAGGTTAGCTGCAGATCTACATTTTTCTTTGTCGGGTTTACCAGTGTGGTACCCAAATTTACTGTATTAAGAAAACTCTTAATAATACAAACCCTCCAGCAACCAGAAGACCGGTTTTCCCACATTGGGTTTTTCCGGGGACTATTATCCAGAAAATCTTGTGTCACTTTGTCTATGTGTGCATGTACTTTTTTGTTCTAGATATGAATTGGTGAAGGTCTATTATGTGTTTACTTTGATGTTAATCTGAAGATTTCAACATTACTAACTTGTTTAAGTAGGATAAGTATAACCATATCTAACAGTAGAGTTATGCATAAGTAACATTTAGAAATTTTCACATGGTCTCAGAGCGATTGTAGATATAGCAGAGTCACTAGCAGAAGACCGAAGAATCTTGCTGCAGAAAGTAGCAGAGAGAGTAGTAGCCAGATCTGAAGGGACAACGCAGTTTCAGAGGGAGCAAAGTCACACAGAGGCCAAGGTGACGCAGTCTTATGTTGTCTCCACGCAAGCCCACATACTTACTATGCAGAGGCAACGATGGGACTGTCTGCTCACGCAAAGGACAATTAGGGTGACGAAGATCTGAAGCTGTCTGATTCAGAAATGCCGGAAGTAGAGCTACAAAACTTCAGAAGGTGCTAGTGGGGTTAAATTTATGAAGTTTTCAAAATTTAGCCTAAGCATTAGTGACAAAGAGCGGGGGGAGATCAAATTCTTAGAGGGTTTATAGCCAAAGAAACTTGCAGATCGATAAGAGGATCGAAGAGAGATGAGTCGTTGATTGATTTAGCGGATTTCCAAGAGAGGAAATCAATTGTCAGAGGGAGAATAGGGTGCCTATTTCGTTAAAGACCCTAGATCCATATCTCTAGCAGAGAGAGGAGGAGCTCCGACAGATTTTCTAAGCAGATGGCACCTCATGGACTACGTGATCAAGATAGTTTGTATGGCCTGTCCAAATTTTCAGTCTCGAAGGCCAAGATCGTAGTATTCTTGGAGGCATATCGTCTAAGGGACCATATAGAATAAGTCCTGGCCACACCAAACGATGCAGATCTCCTGAAGAAGCATGAGGAAGTTGCGGCATATGCCGGGCGACTCATAATGGATGGAGTTAAGGACCATTTTGTTCCACATATAGTTGAGAAGAAAACAATTAATGAGATGTGGAAGGCCTTAACAACACTATATGAGGGGAATTTCGTCTAGAGGAAGATGTTTCTGGAGACTCAGCTGCAGTCATTCATGATGGCCAAGGGGGAAGATATGGAACACTTTCTCTTCAGATTACAGTCGATCAGAGATCAGTTGAATGCCACAGGTGTAAAGGTGGAGGACGATGTGATGGTAAGGACTAAACTCAATGCGGTCTCAGAAGAGTGGGAAACCTTTGTCCAAAGTGTCTTGTGCAGAGGGGACCTTCCCGACTGGGATAAGTTGTGGGAAATCACGCATCAAGAAGAACTCCATAGAATCACCAAGAAGCAGTACATCACGAGATCTAGTAAAGTGAAGAAGGAAGATGAAGAAGATGCAGCCTTGGCTTTAAAGAGGCAACAAGGGAAGAAGAAGAATGATCTTTCAAAGATCAAACGTTTCCAATGTGGCGAACTAGGACACTTCGCCAACAATTGTCCACAAAAGAAAAAGGACAATGAAGCTTCTACTTCCAAGGTTGCTGTGGCGGATGATGGGTCAGAAGACGATGCATCCATGAGTGCTCATGAACCATGAAAGTGGGGTGACATGGATCTGTAGAGAAAATACATAATGGAGGCGGGATCCTTGAGCAGCTCATCTCTTGGATCACATACGAGCTACAAGAGCCTTAAGATAGTAGCAGGACAAGTGCAGCAGTTGGTGCAAAGAATCATGGATGAAGCAGAGGTGGATCTGAAGGTTGGAAGGACCAGCGCAGTGCAGATGCAACAACAGCGTAGCAGCAACATTACAGGGGCTAATGTGATTTCAACAACACAGAGCAGATCTTTTTAAGCAGAGCAGAGTTAAAGCGGGGTGGAGGCTTCAGGAGGACAGCGCAGCACAATAGCAGTGTGATAGATTTCAGCACAAGGGGTTGATGTGACTTCAACAGTGCCGAGGGAGTCTTCTTACACAGTGCAGAGCTTTAGCTGTGCATCATCCTACAGATGACAACATAGATCAGTAGCCGATGGAGCTTCAATGATGAAGATGCAATCCAATTGACTTATTTGTCAAATATTGGGCAGGAGATTCAGTTGTTTCTCTTAGCAACTGAAGATGTAGTGCAATAGATGGAAACACAAATGAAATAGATTGAGAGGGATCTGAAGTACATATGTGGTAGTGACGGTGGAAACGTCATGGGCAACAGCACAGAATGGTAGCAACAACATAGTGATGAAGGGCAGCAGGTCCAACCTCAGTGCATAGACCCACACCAGAGATTAGTGCAGAGTTTCAAGGTGAAGCCGAGTTGTACTAGAGCACATTCCTCACTAAGAGGGAGTGTTGATATTTTCAGTGTTTGGTTAGCATCATATGTGCTCTAACTCCCAAAATTTGTGGAGGGACTAGAGTACATGAGATCTCCAATACCCAAAAAGGGATTTGAGAAATTTCATCGAGTTTGGGAGATAATTAATTAAGTAATAATTTTAATTATGGACCCTAAGTCTAACTTAGGAAAATTAAATTATTAAAGGTAATTAATTAAAACATGTGATGAAATTGTCTTAAGTCACACAGATCAAGCTTTCTTTTAATATTAGCCATTGATTCAATATCTGATCATGGTCATTGTTTTCCCAATGAGAAAAGTATAAAGGAAAGGCTTGGGGCCACTTGGAGGAGACACATAGAGGTAGAGCACTGAAGCTAACCTAGAATTCTATGAGGGTTTGCTACGAATATCCAAAAGTGTTTCAGCTACAGAGAGGGGAGTTTAGGCAAAGGGGATGGTCTAATCCCAGTGCCTAGAATAAAAAATAGGCAGAGAGAAGCTTCCATAGGTAGCGCAGAGAAGCAGAGGTGGCAAAAACAGAGAGGGAATCAGTTGCGCAGCGCAGGGGCAGCTTCAGCTACGCAGGTGCTACATAGTCCCTTCAGGGGCAGCGCTAGTCAGCCGGGGACCCATCGGGATTACGCAGAGACCCTCAGGAGAAGCGTAGGGTCTGCGTCACCCATTTTTGGGTTACACAACCCTCTCCAGGCCAACACATAGGCTGTAGAGGCTAATGCAAGGGCTTCAGGGGTAGAACTAGGGTTTCTAGGGCCAAGATCTGAATGAGTCTTGTAAATATTGTTTGAGGGTGTGGATCAGTCAATGTTTTGGCTTCAGAACAACAGGTTAGATGAAAATCTATATTCTTCTCTGTCGGGTTTACCAGTGTGGTACCCAGATTATGTATTCAGAAAACTCTTAATAATACAAACCCTCTAGCAGCTAGAAGACCGGTTTTCCCGCATTGGGTTTTTCCGGGGACTATTGTCCATAAAATCTTGTGTCACTTTGTCTATGTGTGCACGTACTTTTCCATTCTAGATTTGAATCGGTGAAAGTACGTTATGTGTTTATTTTGATGTTAATTTGAATATTTCAACATTAATAACTTGCTTAAGTAGGAGAAGTATAACTAGGTCTAACAGTAGATTTATGCATAAATAACATTCAGAAATTTTCACATATTTTGCATAGAGACCATAAATCATGGAATGGTGTTTCTTCTTTCTTTCCTTATAAACTTGAAGTGAAGCTTCCCCATTCTTCTAGTAGAACATTCAACACCACTGTATTCTTTGCAATGTCAGGCATTACTTCTCCTAGTTCCTGCAGTTGGTCTCTTATTTCAGAAATCCTCATAAAGTATGAAGTGATTCCTTCTTCTCTTGAAAATTTAATTTTGTCAGTTCTTTTCTCAGAGAGATTTCCTCTCCTGCAGTACTCATAGAGAATAGCTCCAACAATTTCTCATATATTTCTTTTGCAGACTTCAGTTTTGATACATAGGGAATGAATGAGTCCTTAATGGATTCTATGAGAATCCTTTGGGCTCTAATTTCTCCTTTCATGTACTTGGCATGAGCTGGAGCATATTCTTTTGAGGGTTGAATTGTAGATCCTTTGATGTAAACCATAACTTTGTCTTCAATTAACTTCAAATCTGTCCTCTTCTTCCATGAACTAAAGTTTGATGACCCAATCAATTTGTTGCTCTCTTTATAATAAGTCATCTTAACAGATTTAAGTAAGGTCATATATACTTACTTGATTAGAGTGAGTTGCAGCTTCTTTGATGATGATGGAGATGAAGTCAAGAGCTTCTTCTAAGATTGAAATCTCCAATGAAGGTGTTCTTGGATCCTTGATGATAAAGGATATCTTCAGTAGATGATGTTTCTTCCAACAATGTTTTTGAATGTAAATCTTTGATGACAAATATTATTTTCTTGATGATTTGATCCTTTTAATGAGATGAAGATATTTCTTGAATAGCTTGAGAGTCTTCCTTGCAAACTGATTTGACTTTTCAACCCAAACTTTGATCTTTGCTTCCTGGAGTGTCTTCTTGTCAAGTAACCCTTGTGTTCAGCACCTTAACTTTGATACCATGTTGAGAATTTTGAGCGCTGATGATTAATTCAAATTATCTTCTTGATAATTACTTGTGAGCTTACTTGATTAACTTATGTCTTCTCTTCTTAGCTTATTTAGTCTTTCATCAATTCAATTACCAAAATACAAGAGACACAAAGCTAGGCTCTTTGAGCCAGGGAAAAACCTCTCCCTCTTAGAGAGGAAAACCCATGAGAAATTCTTCTTATTGATTTTCAAATGAAAGTACCATGACCAAGACTCAGACCCTTGACCTATATATTCTTCCACGACCTTGTCACTTCTTCTTTGTCGACCTCCAACACTTATCCTTCTTCTCTGCACCAGCCTGCACTGTCCTGCACCAACACTAGAGAACTTGGTCTCTAAGTTTATCTTCAAACACTCCTTCTTGCTTGTTCAGTTAAGATCATTCGAGATCTTATATTTTTCTTCACACACCTTTTAACCTTTATTTACTAGAGACATATTACTTTCTTTTATAAACTGTGAATAGGAAGGTAAATCACAGATTTACCTTCCTCGTTTTCCCACACTACAATTCAAAGTTTTCTTATCATAACATTTGGACTGCTTATCAACCTTATTACCATATAGAATAGCATTCAAAAGATACTTCTCTTCAGACTGTTCACAATCCTTATAACACACAAGCCACAAACTCTATTCCGCTGGGATTGCAATTGTTTACATCACAGGTTTGACTGCACTTTATTCTGCAACCTCTTCTCATTAATCCACATCCACAATTTAAAAAAAATACCCAAAAATAGATCCGCACCTTCTATTTCAACACCGCCTTTAAGTTGTATTTATAACAAACTTCTTCACGCTCTTGTTACCTCAGAGCTATCCGCAATTTTCTTCAGAGATGTCCGAAAATTGATGTCACCAAATGACCATAGGTCACTCAATATATACAGAGGTAACTTCTTGTTTTAGGCCGACCATACATTATGCTTGTAGGGAAACTTTACTTGCTGTTTGAAGGCCGACTAGATCACAACATATTGAGCTTATCTTCCAGTGTTGAATGAGGGCTAACTTAAGCCATTCTTCCACATATTTATGAAAAGGTATTGGAGCATTCTCTAGCCACTTCATATGACACTTAATTACACTTGTAACCAAAAGACAACCGTAATAGAAATCAAGAAGAATTCTATTGAACTATAATACAAATCTTGCTCATGAAACCCATGAATCAAGTACACCAAAAATACATTTTATTATCTTTGTCTTCTTCTTTACATAAATACAAAATTACATAGTCACTATGAAGACCGATCCTAGTTACACTTTTCAACACCCTAGAATATCAATTTATACTAGGGTTTCACACAAACCCTATATTTTACAAACTACAACATACTAGCATTCCTCATCAATGTATACAAGGGTTTTAGATGTAAACCCTAGATACAAACATAAAGACAAAAAATTTATATATACAAAATTTTTTGACCAGGTGAGGGTTTCCAACATAAGAACAAACATACACATAAGGTTTCATTCCTAGGACCTCAACCCTAAAAAACTAGGGTTTCATTATACAATAAACCTTAATTTCTCAGAACTTTTAGAGATCTATGATTTTGGTTCATGATTTAGATAGTAAACCTTAAAAGACTAGGGTTTCTTCCATGACAATATCAAAACCCTAAAATTCAAAAGAATATGATTTCTAGACTTCATTAACAACCCCTAAGTGGATTAGGGTTTCATTGACACACCCTTAGCAATAAGACGTTGATGTTTCATAGTGAACCCTAATGATTAGGGTTTCATGAATAACAAGATAGTATAATATAACATGGGTAGATTCAATCTAACAATTAATCACCTTGACAATAATATTTTAGATTTAAAAACCTAAACATAAGATAGTTTGTAATACAAGACAAATCTTAAAATATTTTTTGCAAATATTACAGTTAAAGACATACCCGAAGTTGCACCTTCTACAAAACTTGTAGTGTTTCTTTTGAGGTGCTCTCTCTTTATCTTTATGTGTGCAATACTTATTGATAAGTACAAACAAAATATACATAACACAAATTCTAACTAAGGTTTCGACTGCCTTGAGTGGATTACAAAATTTCATTTGCTCTAGGGATATGGTCCTACATACAAGCCCTAGATATCACGAATTAGAAACAAGAGTATATATTACCAGCCTTCAAGCCCATCCTAAGAACATAAAAGTAACCTAAAGCATTTTTATGCTAAACCCTATAACAAATTATACTTCAATGTCACATGCCTCTTCATTCTCTATTGAGTTTATTGTTCTCCTTGCTTAATTGAAGACATATTGTTAGAGGTTAGATACATACAAAATAAGATGATACTTACTTGACTGTTGGTGAAATATTCATGACCTTTTCCACATGCTAGAGAAAGACATCAATTTCTTCATCATTGTTGTAGTCTAGGACTTATGAATTAGATCTTATTGTCTTTTAGGAGGATGGATATATGGACTGTCCTTTTTACAGAAATAGGTCTTGTGCTCCTTACTTCAATAGTTGGGTTTATTTGATGTAATTTTCATTTCTTCAAATATAGGGACTGTATGGTAGCCTGATTTGGTCCTCAAATTCTGTGATTTTAACTTTATAACAAGCTTACAATGCCCTTTGGTTCAATCTCTTGCAATACCTTTGATAAATATTTGATTGATGACTGGACTCAATTTTGTTTGGCCTTGAGTTCATTATGTGCTTAGATCTTTAGCTCTTGTTGACTTATATTTAGCCTTACCAATGTATACTTATGCTTCAAAACTTTGAGGGAGGCTCGACTCCATTCCATGGTGACATAGGTTTCAAGATATGCTTATAATCCCAAACTCACATTGATATTTTCCCTTTATGTGATATTCAGAACAAAAATTTGGTCCCTCCGCAAGTGCATACACTCATTTTAAGCTTTGAGATGACACTATAAATTCAGATCTTCTAATGGAGAATCGAGACCTTCACTCTAAGACACTTTGCCTCTATTATTTATGCTCACATCTGCGGTATAGTTATTGTGGAGAGAGCTAATATATGTGCCTAGATTTTATTCCTCCTTTCCCTTAGTAATTCAGTCCTAAGTAGATATCCTTCTTTTCTTGATCTTAAGCCAATGTGACCTTCTTTCTACCCTCATTTCAAATGAAATTAGGAGAATTTTGAGGTCTAAAATGAGCCTTCTAAGGAAATAATAAAATAATAGCTAAATGAATAAAATAATATTTATGAATTTTCAATTCACTTTTTGCACCACAATCCATGTAACCATAGTTAAATTCAATTCAAAAGTTGTACCAAAATAAAATTATTAAAAAATATGTATTTATGTGACTATAAATAAGAATGAGCTTTTCAAGAAAAAGTCATTATCATTGAACAACTAATGCATTTGTCCTTTGTACTTGAATAACTTAAAATAAAATATAAATATAAATCTATAAATTCTTAATTATATTATATGTTATTAATTCAAATTTATATTATTTAAATAGTATAATAACATGTAATTAATATACTATATAAAAATAATATAATATAATATAATAAATGTATAAGGATATGCATTGTTTCTTTCAAGAAATATGAAATGACAATAATATGTTTTTATTCAAAAAGTGTGAAATGACATTTATTATGAGTACTTTACTTTGACTTTAAAAGTACTTAGAGCACTACCAAGGTTAACCATGAGCTTTTATCCACCATTGAGAATGTGACAAGTAAGTACCTTTAACTCAAGCAATGCCACCTCAACCATTAGAGATGATGTCATCCCCTAAAATGTGATTGGTTCTCATAAAGTGAATTTTGATTGTACATTTTTCTTAGGAGGCCCATTTTAGACTTCAAAATTCCCCTAATCTAAGCTCTGATACCATGTTGAGAAATCTAGGGCTTCATATAATTTGATTCCTCTTCTATTATGACAATATCTTATTAGATCTTCTTTCAATTTGCTATTTCTTAGCATTAAGACTAATGCCAATATAAGAAGATCACAAAAAGAGAACAAAGGATATAGGAACATAGCTAGGGAAAAACCACTATGGAGGCGAAAACCCAATCAAGAACTCTTCCTTCAGTAGATTCAAATCCAATTGAGATAGACCAAGACCCTTTAGTATCTAAACCAAGAACACCTTCCACACCTCAAGTCAATATTGCTCGGAAACAACACATTCTTTTATGTAATGACATGGTGTCATGGTTCTGTAAACGCTCCATACTTCGGTCCTATAGTATGATGCCCTGGTCATATACCTCATACTTCAGTCCTATAGTCACATTCTATGAAGTCAAGATTCTGCAGTGATACTTATCTTCTATAGTTACCTTTTGGTCATGTAATTACCTCCTGAAACCTTAGATATGTAGTCACATTTTAGTCTGTAATCACCTCCTGAAACTCAAACTTGTAGTCACATTTCAATCATTGAAACTTGAACTTATAGTCATACTCTCAGACTTGTAGTTACACTTATGAAGATTCAGACCTGTAATACTTCAATTTTGTAATCCTTATCTGAACTTCTTTAACTTCACTCACTAGATGAAGTTCACTAGGGTATATATAGTAGTCTTTGCGTGTAATTTGAGCCGACATGTATAATTGTAGGAGTCGACTTGTAGAAGATGAATTTGCAACAAATTTCAAAGAGTTTTAGGCCGACTTGCAAGTTGACTTGATGGAGGAGGTACTGAAAAGACAAAATAATTTGTTTCTTTGACACTTATGAACCCAAGAAAGGTTTCTTACATAATATATTTGAATTTTATTCAACAGAGATCCTAAAGGCCTTCAATGGAGGCTTGACCTATTGACCATTGACCCAAGCATAAATTCCATGCTTTAATAAGTCAATACAAATTTTCCTTTATAATTTTTTTTCTTTCTCTTGACTCAAATAAAGATTATGAACATCGGTGCTAGTTACATTCATCAACAACTTTATCATATGACAAGTCTTCCTTATGATATTCCATGTGCCTTCTTAATTGCTTGATACATTTCTTGTTCCATAAGTTCAAGTACATGCATAATTAGATGTTTAGGCATGTGAGAGGATGAGAATAGTGTCTTCTCATACAACAATCTACCACAAGACAAGTTTTTTGTATGATATGCAATCTCTTAATTGCTTGATACATGCCTTGTTCATTGTATTTTCAAGGGATACATTGGTTATACACCTTACCATTGATAGCAATTTTTTCCACTGTTAAGGAAGTGACTTCATAATGTCGATGACAATTAACTTCCATAATTTCAATTACATGCATAACTAGATGTCTAGGCATGTGAGAGGATGGGAAGGGTCTCTTTCTATATCACACTTTACCATATGACAAGTCTTCCTTATGATATGCCATGTGCCTTCTTAATTGCTTGTCTTTTTCCATAAGTTTAAGTACATGCATAATTAAATGTTTAGGCATGTGAGAGGATGAAAATGGTGTCTTCTCATAACAGACTCTACCACATGATTGGTTTGCCTAATGATATGCAAAGCACTTTCTTAATTGCTTGATACATGCCTTGTTCTCCATTGTTATGTCAAGGGATACATTGGTTATACACCTTACCACTGATAGCTATTTTTTTAACTTTTAAGGAAGTGGCTTGATTGGCACAACCACCTATTAATGAGTTATTTTTCCTTAATACTTCATAAAAATTGACACGAGAATTTTATTGTTTCTTGTTTTTCCCACTTTATCGCTTATACAAGAGGGTTATCAATTGGAGTGGTGTTCATGACCATATTTCTTATAACATATTCGAATCCCCTACTACAATAAACTTTTGAATGTAAGAGTTGATGACAAGATTTAAACCTTCTAGCAATGCATAAGCTTCAACCAAATTATTAGTTGATATACGAAGGCCCATACAAATTAAATTTCTTTTACTCATTTAAGATTTATAACAATACCTCACACTCCGATCCCTACCACCTTAATATAACTATATAATAAAATTTGTCTATATTAATACTTATAATATATAACATACATCAAATACTTTTATCAGTTAATCCTCTATATATCTATATATTATTGGTTATATAAAATAGTGTCTATATTATATAAGTTAAGTTAATAGTTTCACATATACTTATCATTAATTTTTAATTATAGTATATATTACTTTATCAACATATACCTAACCGATCTTATAAATCATTTTTAATATTTTAGAATTAAACTATCCTTTACAAATTTTACATATTAACTTATATAAATTTTAGTTTACATATTAACTTATAAAGCATTATACATAACACACTTTAAATGTTTTTAAAATGAATTTATTTTTTATTATACAAAATAATAAAAAGGGAATAAATTCCATAAAATATAATGAAACTATAAATAAGGAATAATTTAATTAAATTAAGAACATTTAGCAATAATCAACCTAGTTTTAAGTTTGAAAAAATCAAAACAATTTTATCACATCCAAAATTGTGATTTACAGGGAAATTTTCTTACCAAACTAGTAATTAGAAAAGGACAAAGGTGTAAGTAGCAATCCCAGTTCCAATGTAGTAATTAACCACATTGGTTTGTTATCTTTCTTCCACCGTCGACCTACTAATGGGTGCCCATTTAGGTGTTTACCAATCTACTTTTTTTTTTCATATTTCTTATAGGGGGGAAGATAGAATAGGAGGAAAACCCAATGTTCTCAACAATTAGCATCAAGGGGAAAAATTCTTCTAACACAAGAAATTTGCACTATCTTCAAAACAATATTGAGGAGATCAATTCAGAAGGAGAAAAATGGTCCTCAAAGCCGCAACAACCATGAGTTAATAAATATAATCTAGGGTGCACTTGAGAAGTGCAAAAGAGCAAAAAATAGGAAATTAGAATCAATTTGCTTTCCTGTGAATGCGTGGTTCAATGAGGAATGCAAAATGGCAAGGAGAACCTTGAAAAAGGAAGGAGAGGGGAAGATGAATGCAAAGTTACATAAGCAGATTTTAAAAAATAAAAAATATGAGTTCATGCAAACAAGGCGGCAAGAGTTGATATATCTAGGCAAGAATAACTCAAAACTTTTTTGGTAGGAACTTCAACCAAGGAAGAAGCAATTTGAAAATAATATTACAGCCAATCAGTGGTTTGACTATGCAAGGCAACTCTATGAAAAAAAATTAAAGGTTGAGCCTCCTCCCAGGATCAACACATCTACAAAGCTTTTCACAATACATGAGGTGGAGGCAAGAATTAAAAAGTTGAAAACATGGAAGGCAAAGGAATTGGTTGAAATTCAAGCAGAATATCTAAATTGGGGAATGAACATTTTGACACCGCACATCATGGAAATATTCAACAACGTCATTTAGCAAGGATTCCTAAGGGATTGTACAACTAGTCTAGCAATTCCCCTGTTCAAAAGTGAAGACATTAATAATCCTTCCAACTATAGAACCATTATGATCAATCCTTTGCTTGCAAAGCTTTTCAGTGGCATGGTAGAAAATATAATCAGTAAGTGGGCAGAAGTAAAAGAAAAGAGGGCAAAAAGGAAAGCATGTTTTAGGTCGAAACATACTATCGTAGATCATGGTATCACGCTGAGACACATTGTTGAAAAGGTTTGGGGGAGCAAAGAAGAAGTATTTTGCTGCTTTGTTGACTTCAAAAAGGCATTTGACACGGTCCCTAGAGATAAGTTGTGGCATAGAATGGAAGAACTTGAAATTCCTTTACAATATAAAGCTACTGTCCACAGGGTTTATGAAGAGGTGAAAGTCAAAATTATAACTTCAGCAAGCATTTTAGAAAGTTTTAGAAGTGACATCAGAGTCAAGCAAGGTTGCCCTTTATCCCCTACCCTTTTTGGTTTATACATTGACAAACTGGAAGAATGGCTAAATTTGCAAGGTGGGGAGAGTGTTTGATTGGGGGAGTTTGTGATAAAGCTTATTCTATATGTCGATGATCTTGTGCTGGTTGTTAAATCGGCCCATGGATTGTAGATGCACCTATATGCCCTTGAGCATTTTTGTAAAGCAGTGGAAATGCAAGTCAATACTAGTAAGACCAAAATAATGATTTTCTCTAATAAAAGGAAGTAAAGACAGCATACGTTCTTCTTTGAAGGAAACATTCTTGAAGAAGTAAATGATTACAAGTACTTCATGATTGATTTCAACAACAAGCTTAATTAGGATTGCAAAAAGAAAAGAATTTTAGGAGGGTGGAAAGCATTATATGCACTTCAAAATAGATGTAGAGGCGGAGTTATGGGATTGGAACACAATCAAAGTACTTTTTGGACTCCTAGTTTGTCTAATGCTATTATATGGGTGTGAATTGTGGGCTAGCAGCATCCCTTTTTCAAAATGGAAACAAATTGAAAAAAAATAAAAAATGTTTGATTATGAGCAAGTTCAAAATAAAAAGTTTGGTTCCCTATGAGATAATGTTTAGTGAAACAGGGGCAGCTCCCATCGAAGCAATTTCCATGGTGCATCTTATAAGGTATCTAAAATGAATTGAGCAAATGGGAGGAGATAGATGATCGAAAGTTATCTTCAATGAAGGTATGAGAGAAAGAAAGAAATCATGGATGAGACAAAACAACAAATGGATGCAAAAATGGAATATTTACCTTAATGCATGTCCCACAAATAGAAAGGAGTTAAAGAATTTTGTGTTGGAGAAGTTCCGTAAGGGTATATGGGGAAAAGAGTTGGGTAGAAAGAAAAAGTATTATGTTCAAGAATTCAACCCCACTTGTGATCTCTAACAAAAAGAGTACATTGGAGCTAGCATTCCGTGGAGAGCAAAGGTTCTTATTGCTCAATTAAGAACTAATTCACATCAACTTCGGTGTGAAACGAGACGGTGGAAGAGACCTAAAGAAGCCTGGGAAGAAAGGGTATGTACATTTTGCACTTCTGGGGCAGTGGAATCAGAAAAACATTTCATTTTGGAATGTGATGCTTTCAGAGACATCAGGGACAGTTACCGCAATATGCTACCATCAATTCTGTGGCATTGTCTTTTCAGTGAGGGAACTGTTAAAAGATTGGGCCAGTTCATCATCAATTTGAGTAAGAAAATGATTGAATTACAGAAGACAAAAAACAAGGAAGTTGGTAGTCCCATAGACTATTTTTAGTCTCATGGACGTTAAAATATCAATCGTTCATTCATATATATATATATATATATATATATATATATATATATATATATATATATATATTTTAAATATAAAATATTCTCCAATATTTAATAAATAGTTATATTTTACAAGTTATAGGTTTACATTGATAGATTCTTTCTAAATTAAGATATGAAGAAGATTTGTAATTCCTTCAATATTTAAACTTCACATTTTAAAAAATATTGATAATAGAAATAATTATATATATCTATATATATATATATATATATATATATATATATATAGAGAGAGAGAGAGAGAGAGAGAGAGAGAGATGTTTTTTACTTCAAATACAAGAGGGTGTGTATTAAATATTAATAATAGAAATAATTATATTATAATTATATATAGAGAGAGATGCTTTTACTTCCCAGGCATGTATTAATATTTTGATGTGGAGAGTGTGAATCATAAATAGATATATAAAATGAGTGAAAAAAAAAACTTATAGTTAACACATTTTATTCGTGTTTTGCTTCATCTTAACTCCAAATCTATTGAGAGTATGTAAGAATCAAATTTCTCAAAGTGTAAACCTTTCCTCAAGTTTTGCACTAAAAAAGGTTTACATCTTGAAAAATTAAGCGCTAGAATTAAGATGGATGTTATAGTTACTCTAAGAATATAACTAGGCATAATTAAAACATATATTAGGCACCTAAAACCTCAAGATCTATTAGACACTAGAGAATGAGGTTTGTTACCCACAATTTCGTGGGTGATATCCCTAAGAGATTTTTCTCCATGATGGACCTCAACTGGCAACCAGTAGCCCCTTGCAGCCTTCTTCTAGCTCGTTGTGTCGTTTCTTCACCACCTGAGCCAACCACGTGGTCCCTCGCCCACTTGTATTGATTGTATGTTTGAAGGTGCCCCCCCTGAATCTAAATGTATGTCTTGTCATTTGGTAATTAAGTATTGAGTTTACTTATCATGATACTTAGGGCATGGATTGATGGGGGGATTTGGTGAAAAGAGTGGAATTAGCCTATGTTCCTGTCCCCTTGATCTCTTTTGGATGTTACCCTGGATCTTAGTCTCGTGGAATCTCCTTTGACCATTTGGTTCTAGGGTGGTACTATTTGGGAAACCTCGACTTTGGGTGCGTGGTCCCACTCCTTTATCCGCATGTATTGCTCCCTTTCCACTCATTATACCCTCATCCATCATTTCTCCCACCTAGATCCACATTGTCTCTCTAGGTCCACATAGGGGCAACCTCCTTATCCCCTTGCCCCCACCTTGGGCCAGGCCTAGAATGATGCCCTAGAGGTTAAAGCAATTAAAAGAAAAAGAAAAAGCATAATTTGCCACACTTAACATGAATATGTACAACAAAATGCAAAATATGACCGAGACAAAAAATAATTAACACATGGGCAAAATCCAATGCATGAGCTCTGCCCCTTACCCATGGCCATCACCCTGGTTCCATAGGCCCTAGATGAGCCTCATTTTTCATACATGAACCCATGATTGTCCCGACCCCTGGAGGGAAATGAACCGCCCTACCTTAAAGGGGTAATCATTTCTCTATTTGACACATCATGCTCTTATCCTTGAGCCCTGAGCAGTTAATTAAAGAAAATTCATGAAATGCAAAAGGCATATAGATAAGGGCGGAAAAATCATGGCCGACACACTTCATGTGTCACGATTTCTCCCTCCTACACATTATATACCCTAGTGTGGGCTTCCCCTTATTTGGCTACCCCTATGTCCCAATATGTGGCTCAGGATTGCCCCTCATTCCCTATTATGTTTCAATTGTTTATCACTTTTCATCCCCATTCAAAGGATGCACCTTGGACCTACTATCCGCTTTAAGGCCTAACACGACTTAATAAGGTACATGGAAAACCCCCTTTGGAGCATGGAGATACTAACACATGCCAAAGCCCACTACGGAAAGGCATGGCATTGTGAAGTTCTCACTCAGTTATCCATGATTTGTAATGTCGTTTACACGATTACTCTAATGACTCGTTGTACTGGAAGCCTAGGGGACTCATTGGATCTTATATAGGATTGTAAGTGGTTTCCATTTGGGTTTAGTCTCCTTATACGAGGTCCTAACCCTAAGAGGGTTACATTGGCACACATAAAGTGTGTGTAGAGAGCCATGGGCCTCCACAGCAGTAGACAACACTCCACAAACCCCCATCGATGTTTAGAAACTACTAGCGATCCAATTTTGGGATGATGATGTGCTTGGTACAGTATGCCCAACAGACCCCACAAGAGCCCCACACTCTTGGCAAGTGTCCCAGGACTTATATGATGTCATGGCAGCGTTCATTCCATCGCTTGAGCCCTTCCAGATGATCTACATGCATCTCCGATTCATATGGAGACCCATGGGTTCATTTGTGTGGCCCCACACCCACTGGGAGCACCACAAATCTATTACTTGGAGAACAAGGGACCACCCCCTTGTCCTTCATATTTCGAGGAGTTTATTCCTCATTATGACAATTCAGGATATTATTAGGCCTTTGGAGGGTTCCACGACATATACATATTATTATTTGGCCCTCTAAGAGGCTTATTTTTCCATTTATGAGCTACTTTGGTGGGCTTGTCATGAATAATGGTATTTATTTGCACACAATTTTATCAATAGGGGCTAATGTAGGCCCATAGGCTAATTCGAACTCCTGAGAAGGGTATATATTAATGTTAGCTACATTCATTTGTATCATCACTTCACTTGGGATCTCTCTGATCTTAGAGAATTTCACGTTTCTTCCTGGAGGATCATTTTGGACAAATGGATCAATTTTGATGTATGGATTTGGGCCATTTTTAACTTGGAGCTTAGTTTTTTGCAAATGTGATGCTGGTTGGATATACTCTCTAACACTATAAGTAAATTTTAATGGTATATTCTTGTTGATGCATACTGTTGAACTTCGCTATAATTAAGGCTAGTTGCTGCATCATTAGAATGTGGAATTGAGTGTCTATTTAGCTTGTTTAATGTATGGTCTATTGTTAGATGAATGAAAGGTCCTAGAGATTGTTTTATCTCAATAATATTGCACTAATTGCGTGAAGTATAAATGCTTGAAGGTCACTTTTCTTCTCTTCCCCTTAATATTGGACGAAGTTGACTTTTTGAGCCTCCTTGATCAGGAAGCCGAGTTCTTAATCATTATCATCCTTGACTCCATATCCCCAAGGGAAATAGGCACTGGTCCCTCAAAAGGGTGGTTATTTTCCCCTCATTTTCACCTTTTCCCCCTTTCCCTAGGTCTAGCCTTGATAGGTCACCTATGCCATCAATTTCCTGAGAGTTTAGTCATAGAAAAAATTCGATCTCTTGGAGGCTACTACGTTGGTGGGTCTCCTCCTTCCCCTCCGACTTTGAGGAAATTCCTATAGTTGAATCGTCGGGAATCTCAAGCCCTTAGCTCTAAGGCCAAATTTTTCCTAGGCATCCCCAAGCATATACCCTAGCGAAGATCAATTCAACCTTTTGAAGCACAATTTCTTGTTAGATCCTTTCCCCTCGCCTTGTCCAGGGTAGAAACATCCGTGGTTGCTATATTCCATCCCTGAACATGGGTTGTGTCCACTTTGTCCCGTGTGGTCCCATTTCTTATAAAAAACAAATCATCAAGGGCTATTTGGGAAACCAAGTTCATGCAAAATTTTAGGGATCGAGAAATACCTCTTCAAGTTATACCCCTCTCCCTTGGAAGGCAAGTCCCTCACTTAAAAAACAAGCAAGTACCATTCTTCACCCCTCCTTGGGAAAGGGTTACTGTGATCACTTCACACATATCCATCGACATGTCCTTTATAAGTGGCTTCCCAAAAGCATCAAGATTCCTCCCATCGGTGAAAGTCCGTAAAGAGAAGGGAGTATTATCTGCGGTGATAGTGGGATAAGCCTCCACCGTTGCCCTTAGTCTAGCAGTTGTCCTTTTAGGATCTCCCTTTAGGCTCCCCTACTAGTTTGAGTGGTACCATTTTTGGCGTCGTTGCCGGGGACGAGACGTGTGTCTTGTTCTCCATGCGACAATATTGATATATCATTTTTGGTGACTCCATTGGAAGAACAAATCCCTAGTTCTTCATTGGTCCCTAAGGTCAATGCTTGTAGGGTGAAGCAAGCATTTGTCAAGGCAATTTCATTCACTTTGGCAACTCCCATGTCATTAAGGACCCAACAACATGTTGACCACATATATTCCCACCATAGATATGAAAAGGATCCTGAATTATCCCTCATCGAAGTGCATGAAGAATATGCCAATGCTCGACGAGGATCCACATTTCGCAGCCACTCACATGGTAAGGTTCATGAGGTATCTTTCAAAGTAAAATATAACTCAAACTTGTGACCAAATAAAATTGTTTGTCCTATCCATTGCCCCAAATACCCACTGCCTTGAGTCATGTAAGCCTAAAAACATTCCTTCTCTTCTGATGTTGACTACACACTTCTTATTGCGTGAAGGGTTGGGTTTCCAATCTCATGAAGACATATGCCAAATATTGGATGTGGCCCTTCCAGAGAAGGAGGTTATTGAATATGGTGTTGTGCTTAAGGAAGAATGTCTCGAGCCTTGTCCAAATCATCATGATCAAGTGATTGATGCGTACCTTGAGGATAGTGCCGAAAAAGAGAATCATGAATTGAAAAGCATGTCCTCTAAGGATAATGATGACGAAGGTCTAGACCCCAAGAGCCCCGCGGTGTTGGAAGAATGGATGATGGAGTATGAGAAGTCTTGCAAGCAGTTAATGGCTACATATAACTCCCAAGAGATTCTCTTACTATTGTGAGGTACATATAACTCCCAAGATTTTCTCCTACTATTGTGAGCAATCGAAAAGACTTTGTAACATGAAGTGTGAATATAAAAAGTCCTACTGATGACCTTCTTCTTGAAACATTCCATCAAAATCATTTAGTAAATACCTTGGATCTCATTCTTCGAGAACAAATGAAGGAGGAAAATTCTTCCATGTCTAAAGAAGAGAATGAATGACATCCTAACCAACACCAAATATGTGGTGAAGAATGGGATGATTCTAAGGAAGATCATGATAGTAAAATAAATGAAGAATCTATGAATGACTCTTGGGCTGTTGATTGGGGAAATAGGTATGACTAAAAATGAAGACGCCATAGTCTCTCAAATCCATAGGAATGAACTCAGAAAAGAAGAAGATACTCCTCCCCTTTGGAACAATAGTGTTCGCCCTTATGAACCCCTCCCTAGTGATTGGAAAAGGTCTCTTATTTATGTTCCAAGATGATTCAACCAAATAAGAGCCTTCCGAAGTTGTAGGTAATTCCGATGAGACTAAAGTGAAGGAAACTGAGGAAGAAGCTGCATTGAGCCATGCCATCGATATAGGGTTCTTCATTTTTGAGAAATCTTCCCCTTATTATGTCCCTATCCCGGAAATGGATGTTTGTGACGAAGTTTGTTCCCCTACTTTTGATGAAGAGTTATTTTTCCCTCCGAAAAAACCAGAGCCATGGTTTTTACCCAAATACAATGATGAATTCACTTCTTGTTTACCCAGTGACCAAAATAATATCATACTGAATATGTCTGAATCATTTACTCCTTCTTACCCTAAGGATGATCAGCCTGAGATAGTTCTTTATCAAAGATTCATATACTTGGTCGTTGATGTTTCCATCTCCTAGTTGGAGGATCAAATTAAATCCTCTCGACTGATGTTTATTCCTTCTTCCATTTTTCCTTTCTGTGGCATATGGGTTTCTTGTTTTCCCACCTCCCGCCCTCGTGACCCCTCATATTATCATTCCCAATTGTATTGTCAGGTTCATTGCAAAAATAATCATGGAAGCATGCATCATTGTATTGACCAATTGGCATGTTGGTTGCACTGGGCCTATGATTATATGCAATACTTGACATTATATGTTATGCAAGTTAGCGTAGGATGCATTGCATGTTGGTTTTTGCATTAGAACTAACCGCATATGATGTTTCTCATGATAGATTAGCTGCATTTAGATTAAAATTGCATATTTTATTACTTGTTGATTTTATGAGTTGACATTAAGCATGGGTGGTCATAAGACAGTGAAAAACATGTTGGCTCGTGGTTTTGATATTTGACATGTGCAGATAACATGTCTACGGTGACCAAGAGATTGCTGGAGTTCTCGTGACCTCCTGCTCGAGTAGCCTTGTCCACTTCTTCAAGAGATCACGCCCTAGTTGGAGCCAGAAGTTACCCACCACTTGGTGGGTGTTATCCCTAGGAAATTTTTTTCTCCATGATGGACCTCAGCTGGTAGCCAACAACCTTCTTCTAGCTCGTTGTGTTGTTTCTTCGCCACCTGACCTAGCCATGTGGTCCCTCACCCTCCTGTATTGATCGTATGTTTGAAAGTGGAACCCTCGAATCTAAAGGTATTTCTTTTCATTTGGTAATTGAGTATTGAGTTTACTTATCATGATACTTATGGGCATGGATTGATGGGGGGATTTGGCAAAAAGAGTGGACTTAGCTTGTGCTCATGTCCCCATGATCTCTTTTGGATGTTACCCTGGATCTTAGACCTGTGGAATCTCCTTTATTGACCATTTGGTTCTAGGGTGGTACTACTTGGGAAACCATGACTTTGGGTGTGTGGTCTCACTCCTTTATCCGCATATATTACTCCCTTTACACTCATTATACCCCCATTCATCATTTCTCCCACCTGGGTCCATATTGTCTCTCCGGGTCCACATAGGGGCAACCTCCTTATCCCTTTTCCCCCAACTTGGGTCTTGCCTAGAATGATGTGCCAGAGATTGAAGCAGCGAAAATAAAAAGAAAAAGGATAATTGACCACACTTAACAGGAAATTGTACCACAAAATGCAAAAGATGGCCGAGACAAAAAATAATTAACACGTGGGCAAAAACCAATGCATGAGCTCTAACCCTTACACATGGCCATCACCCTGGTTCCATAGGCCCTAGATGAGCCTCCTTTCTCATATAGGAACCCATGATTGTCCCAACCTTTGGAGGGAAATGAACCACCCTACCTTAAAGGGTTAATCACTACTATATCTGACACATCATGCTCTTATCCTTGAGCCCTGGGCAGTTAATTAAAGAAAATTCATGAAATGCAAAAGGCATATATAGAAGGGTAGAAAAATCATGGCTGAGATATCTCATGTACCACGATTGCTCCCTCATACACATTATATACCCTAGTGTGTGTTTCCCCTTATCTGGCTACCCCTATGCCCTGATAGTGGCCCAAGATTGCCCCTCTCATTCCCTATTTCGTTTCACTTATTTATCACTTGCCACCCCCATTCAAAGGATGTAACTTGGACCTACTATCCCCTTTAAGGGTTGAAACCACTTAATAAGGTACATGGCTAAACCCCTTTGGAGTATGGAGACACTAGCACATGCCAAAGCCCACTACAGAAGGGCATGCCATTGTGAACTTCCCACTTTGTTATCCATGATTTGTAAGCTCTTTTACACGATTACTCTAATGATTGGTTGTACCGGAAGCCTAGGGGACACATTGGATCTTATAGAAGATTGTAGATGGTTTCCATTTGGGTTTGGTCTCCCTATACGCAGTCCTTATCCCCAGAGGGTTACATTGGAACATATAGGGGGTGAGTAGAGAACCATGGGCCTCCACAACATCAGACAACATTCCACAGACCCCCATCAATGTTCAGAGACTACTAGTGATCCACTTTTGGGATGATGATGATGTGCTTGGTACACTAAGCCCAACAGGCCCCACAGGAGCCCCACACTCTTGGCAGGTGTCCCAAGACTTGTACAATGTCATGGCAGTGTTCATTCCATCACTCAAGCCCTTGCAAAGCATCTACATGCATCTTTGATTCATATGGAGACCCATGGGGTCATTTGTGTAAACCCACACCCACTGAGAGCACCACAGATCTACTACTTGGAGAACAAGGGGCCACCCCCTTGCCCATCATATTTCGAGGAGTTTCTTCCTCATTATGGCACTTCATGATATTATTAGGCCTTTGGAGGGCCCCACGACATGTACATATTATTATTTGGCCCCTTGAGAGGCTTATTTTTTGAGTTATGAGCTAGTTTGGTGGGCTTGTCACTAATAGGGGTCTTTATTTGCACATAATTTTATCATTAGGGACTCATGTAGGCCCATAGGCTAATTCGAACTCCTAAGAGGGGTATATATTGATGTTAGCTACATTCATTTGTATCATCACTTCACTTGGGATCTCTCTACTCTTAGAGAATTTCACATTTATTCTTGGACGATCATGTTGGACAAATGGATGAATTTTGATGTATGGATTTGGGCCATTTTTATCTTGGAGCTTAGTTTTTTGCAAATGTGATGCTAGTTGGATATACTCTCTAACACTGTAAGTAAATTTTAATGATATATTCTTGTTGCTGCATCCTATTGAACTTCACTATAATTATGGCTAGTTGTTGCATCATTGAAATGTGGAATTGAGTGTCTATTTAGCTTTTTTAATGTACATAGCATTGTTACATGAATGAAATGTCCGAGAGATTGTTTTATCTCGATAAGCTTGCACTATTTGCATGAAGTATAAATGCTTGAAGGTCACTTTAATTCTCTTCCCCTTAACATTGGACGAAGTTGACTTTCCGAGCCTCCTTGATCAAGACGTCGAGTTCTCAAATCATTATCATCCTTGACTCCATATCCCCAAGGGAAATATGCACTAGTCCCTCAAAACAATGGTCACTTTCCCCTCCTTTTCATCTTTTTCCCTTTTTCCCCAAGTTTAGCCTTGATAGGTCACCTAGGGCATCAATTTCTTGAGAATCTAACCACAGAAAAAATTCGATCTCTTGGAGGCTACTACGTTGGTGGGTCCCCTCCTTCCCCTCCAAATTTGAGGCAATTCATATGGTGGAATCTCCAAGAATCTCAAGCTCGAGCTCTAGCACCAAATTTTTCCTAGGCATCCCCAAGGCTAGACCCTAGCAGGATCAATTCATCCTTTTGAAGCAAAATTTCTTGTTTGATCCTTTTCCCTCGCCTTGTCAAGGGTAAGAACATCATTGGTTGCTATATTCCATCCCCAAACCTGGGCTGAGTCCAATTGGTCCCTTTACATATCAAAGACAAATCATCAGGGCTATTTGGGAAACCAAGTTCGTGTAAGAATTTAGGGATCAGGAAATACCTCTTCAAGTTGTACCCCTCTCCCTTGGAAGGCAAGCCCCTTGCTTAAAAAACAAACAAATACCATTCTTCACCCCTCCTTGGGAAAGGGTTACTGGGATCACTTCATACATATCCATCAACATATCCCTTATAGGTGGCTTCCCAAAAACATCGAGACTCCTCCCATCGGTGAAAGTCCATAAAGAGCAGAGAGTATTAACCGTGGCGACAATGGGCTAATCCTCCACCATTGCCCCTAGTCTAGCAGTTGTCTTATTAGGATCCCCCTTTAGCCCCCCCCCTGCTGGTTTTAATGGTAAGAGGGTTGAAACAATATCCATTAGGCACCAAAAGTTGATATTAGAACAAAAGTTCATTAGGTAATAGTAGATGAGATTAAAACATTCACAAGGTATTAGAAGGTGAGATTAAAACACTAGAAAGTGAGAAAAACACATCCATAAAGTCCATTAGGTAATAGTAGATGAGATTAAAATATTCACAAAGTATTAGAAAGTGAGATTAAAACACTAGAAGGTGAAAAAAACACATCCACACAACATTAATAAATGTAATTCTACTATCCATTAATCAATGTACTTATAACTATCCATTAAATAGTGTAATTATAACACCGATTAAACATTTGTAAGTATCGTAGTTATAACACTATATACAATTTAGCCACACCACACCTATTAGATGCTTTGTGAATGTAATTATTTTAATAAAAACAAAACCATTACTGCAAAAATGCCCCTACCCTCCCCTTCTTACTAAATATAGAGAGGCAAATACAATTACACTGGAAATTTTACTGTATCATATTAATAGGATTCTTTATATTGCCTAAATAAAAATTTCCTAACTTTGAAAAACTCGTTTCATTTATAAATTTACACATCCTGTTGCCTTAAATAAAAATAAAGGCAATAAACATATAAAATGCCAGTAAACTGCCTCTGTTCGTCAACCAAATAAAGAGTTGTGAAAAATACACGAGTGCACATCCCTGGCACCAGCCTCCTCCAACCAGGTATCATCGTTCCCTAGTTACTATCAAGATCAAGGAGTCGTTCACCTTGAAGGATTAAAAAGGCAACACCCCTGGCAACCTCTCATCACCGCTAACAGGAGGGATTGAGGGCTTGCGCCTAGAGCCCACGACACCTCTACGGCACTTGACACTGGGTGCACTTTAACTGCGCCTACAAAGCGCAGTGTGCCAAGATTATGTACAGTTACCCCATCAACAGTCATAGAACTGAAGCACCTTCAACAACTGAATCTTGTTATTGTAATTTAAGTGTAATCCTATGTATGATACAGCGCATGGAGCAAGTTCGCAGATATGCAGCCATTCTCTTCTGTCCCTTGTACTCTCTTTCACAGAGCATAGTACATAACATCGTATCCGCTGTTACATTATAATTTGCTTGGTGAATGTCTCATTCATTATTTACATCATTTTCATGTTTACACACCCATAACTTAAATCAGTCCAATCTGTTTATGTTGTCCCCTGATGCAAATCCTAATATTGGATTATGATGTGAGTTAAATCGACAGAGGAACAACAAATTAAATGTGATACGATTCCAAAACAGTACTATAAAATTTTAGCTAAATCGAGGGGCCAAAACTACCTAGAAGCATCAATTTGAGTGTAGTTTTACAAAATTTTGCATCTATGGCAGAATAGTTTATTTAATCACTTGCCAATGCAAAACTTTCCAAAGATGTTTGATAATACTTCTTCTGAGATATCTTCACCGCCAATCTGACCAAGAGCAAGAGCAGCCTCTCTTAGATCAATCGTCCAAAAATCTATTGGTAAGTCCTGGTGCATAGAAGATTTAAGTCGATCCAGAGATTCCCCCGTACGTAATAATTGTTCAGCTTGTCTCTGCAAACATAGATATATTCTGCAGTCATCCACCAAATAAAAGGAAGCTTATCTGTAGCATAAAATCAACTACATTATTTAAGGGAAAGCAAACTGCCATTTCCAAAAATTCAGTTGGGAGGGGATAAAAAATGAGCAAAAAATTCTCCATGTACAGGGTAAAGTATATGGTAACCCCTTGGATCTAAACCAACGGAGTCCAAAGGGTTGCACATGAGTAAAATTACCTGATTAACAGCCCACTGACGGCCTCCGGAAGATATGTTCTCAAGGCCTGCCAATTCTAAGAAAGCTGCTTCTAGATCTTGGATCCCCATCCCTTTGACTGCACATGTTAATACCTTCCTGTTGAATGAATCCTCAATAATATGTGGCAATTGTATGGATCCTGATAGAGTACAGTCGATCTTGTTAAGGACAAGAATAATTGGAGCCAGTGGAGTCTCTGATACTTTCTGTATCATGTCCAGACAATTGTTAGTGTTCTGCAAAACTCACGTAAATATTGATGAAGAATTTAACAATTGTTTCCATATTAAAATGCAACACACTTGATAATGAAAGCAACATAATCATTTGACTAACAAGCATCTGAAAATCAACTACTTATACTCTCATGCAGAAGAAAATATCCTACTCAAGTACGCAAAGCTATATTTCATCATACTTTCATCAAATATTACATTTATGATTTTATAGTGTCAATAGTCATAGCACATACATGTTCTCCTCTTCATATGATAAAATGCGGGGCTAGGATCTATCCTTTTTTTTCAAGGTTGTAAAACCCCAACATACCTAGTATGCAAAGTAGTTTTTCTTGCCTCCATGTTTAGTAGCCCAATCATCATTTCTTTTTCTTCAAAGCAACCTAGAGTAAAAAAAAAACTAGTTTTCTCATTGAGCCTATGAATTACTTTCCATGATTTTGACTACTTGGAAGCTATTGTCTCATTGTGCATCTAATAAGCTAATCCCATGCCATCGTGCATCTCATTTGGAATTTATTATCTGTGCACAATCTAGCAAAACTCTTCCCACGCTGCAGGGTAAGAATTGATATGTTGTGTTTCTTATTGGAAAAGAGGACTGGATTGAAGTTTACAAGTTGAGAATTGATAACATTCACTCGCTCACTTTTCCCATTCTAAAACAGCCGAGTTGAGGTGCTCAATTTCTCCATAACTTAATGAAATAATAAGTAAACTAGGATCTATTCTCTAAATTCAATCAAGCCTCCAAAATCTCCAATAACATAGTTAACCCATAGATGAAATGATCTCCAATTAATCAAATCAATCCTGATGCAATTAACGAAACAATTATTTCAAAATAATCCCAAATATTTTGTTTAACACTACATGCATGCCAAGATTGCTGGATTTCCCCCTATTATTTCCAATTATTGCCGATTTAAACTTTTTGGGACCCTCACTGATTAATTACCAATTATGATTATTTCATCTCTGAGCAAACCAACTTGGTGCTAATGTTTCAAAAGCTTATAAGGATCACATTTTACATTTCAGTAATTCATTTTACTCCCTAGTTTTTCAGTTAAATCCATTCTAAAATTAGTCCTTTTCTTCATGGAATATGCTGGTGATTTCTGATGGATTTTTTTTCAATATGTTATCTGTGTTTTATTTAATGATTAATCTCTCAGATAATCCATAGATCTTCTGTAATCAAGACAAAAATATTAAGAGAAAATATTTACCAAGTTCAATTCTTTAAGGTCGGCCAAACTAACCTGATTTTGCTTCAACCACTCATAGATTCTATAGTCTTCAGGTGTCCATCCCTCTGCAGCATTAATTACCATGATGATCATATCAGCACCCAGAGCAGCTGCTTCAGACCTTTGGACTCCTGGAAAGAGAATTAAGTAAGAATCATTAAATCTTTAATATCAAAGTGATAGAAAACAAAACCCTCTTCATCACTGGTGAGTTTGCCAAATAAACCCCACAATTAAGACAACTAATAAATAATTCCTTGGTGGAAAAAGAAATTCTTAATTGTGTGGCTGGTAAGACATAGGATAGCTTCGTTTTGTTGCCTATGATGCATATGCTAAATTGCTTATCTGAACATCTTACCGATACTTTCCACAAAATCATTTGTTTCCCGTATGCCAGCAGTATCAAGAAGTGTAACAGGAATGCCTTGAACAACAATGCCCGCTTCAACTATATCTCTTGTAGTCCCTGCTATCTGTGTAACAATTGCCTTCTCACTCTATAGATCAACAAAACAGTGGCAAAAATCAGAGAACAAAGTTATTCCTTTCAGCCCAAAAATTTATGCAGCAATTTCTTGAGAAACAAAATTCAGAGATCTATCTAATTAAGGATTAAAAAAGAAAATCAGACAATCCAACAGTTGCATTGCATTCGAATCATTTTACAGAATGATTAAGAATGGATGGACCTGTTCAGTTTTACCTTCATCAGGACCTGGATGTCAACAGTTAAAATCCAAATGGAAATTGCATTGCACCAATTTCCACACGAATGAGTTGCAACAAAGTGAATTGTGTAATGTCCCCCATTAAATTAATTTTGCAATTATGATTAATAATATCCCAAGGCCGTTTTGGTGAAGGGAACATAGGAGAAATGAAATTATTTGCCTGTTAGTGGAATGTGGGGGCCGCTCACCCACATGAAATATGCACTTGAGGAAAAGGAAATTTGAATTCCATAAGGAAAATTGAATTCTAGATGGGGCCCACAAGGAACTCATGGCCAGCAACTATAAATAGAAGGAATGAAGGAGCATTGGGGGTCTTTTGTCTATTTGTAAATCGAATTTGCCTTAGCTGTCAGCTGAGCCAAGATTGTGTTGTTTAACACAACAACTTCCCAAGGAGAGAAGCTCAACCTCTCTTCGGTGGACTTCAAGTGCCACCCAAGGAAGGATTCTTTTATCATAGAGACCGGAGGAGACACCATTGATAGGGCCACGCAGTTCTGGTGCCACTACTGCGTAGAGGGAAGAGCCACGCTGTTGGTGGAGGAGCAACACAGTTGGAGATTGTTTGGTCGGGCTACAGGAATGTTTCCTCTTCATTT
Organism: Pinus albicaulis; assembly: GCA_034641835.2. Taxonomy (NCBI): domain Eukaryota; kingdom Viridiplantae; phylum Streptophyta; class Pinopsida; order Pinales; family Pinaceae; genus Pinus; species Pinus albicaulis. Next base: position 784,895,245 of record CM076574.1, read on the forward strand.
TCCAAGAGTGTGGAGTGTATTCACCAGTGTTGCAGGAAACATCCCCCTAGCCCGGCTCCAACCCCCGATACTCATCCCGTACGGAAACGTGGGCGATCCGTTGTACGAAACCCGTTTCCAAAAAACGGAAATGCGGATCAGGCCAGACAAGACGATTCCTGCTTTGTTGGAAACATCCAACTCGATCCACATTTCCGTACGCCAGAAACGTGTTTCATATGGAAGATCAGTGTACGGAAACGCGACATTTCCGGGTCGGATCCGTACGGATCACGACCATTTCCGCCGTGCAACCCACTAAAATTGATTTTTTTTAAATTTGTGTTGCTTAAGTTGGGTTGGGGGGTGGTTTAGTGTTGAGTTAGACATGGAATGAAAAGGTTATAAGCCCTTTTCACCTCTCATTTGCTCACTTGTGTTTTTGGAGAGTTTGGAGAAGAGAGAGTTGAGGAGAGCTTGGAGGAGCTTGGAGGAGTAAATAAGTGCTTCCATCTACAAGAGCTAAAGAGGTAAGTGCAAATCCCAAACTCCCTCATTTTTTTCTCATTGTTTTTTCTATTTTCTCTCCTCCTTTTCCTACACTTTCCCATTCTTTCTTCTAGCTCATTTATTTGCAAGTTGTCCACCACCTATATTTATATTCACAGATGGTGTTTTGTTGGCTTCTATGTATCATTCCACTCTTGGATTTCATGATGGCAAGGGGGAGTAGGAATAGAAGAGAAGAAGAAGAAGAACAGAACAGTGGTCCCCATATGAGTGACCCAATGTATGATGAGGAGGAAGGGTTTGAAGAGGAAGGGGATGAACTTGATGAGAACATTGAAACACTAGAGGGGAAAACTGCATTGACACCCTTGTAGAACTATGTGACCAAACTTGAAGGGGGAAGAGTGGTGGAAGCTACAAGTTTTTGTGCCCTCATGGTTGTCGTGGAGGAAAACCATATAGTGGTTCATATACCCGTGTGAGGAGGCATTTTTGTGGGGTGATGGACAGTGATGGAAAAAAGGGTGTCGTGGGGATAGCAATTTTCCCAAAGGTTCCAGCTAAACAAAATAGAAAATACATCCAAATAGAGGAGGTTGCACAGCAAAAAAAAAGAAACAAAAAACTCAATCTAAATAAAGGGCAACCTCTAGATTTGGTAGCTCATCTCCTCATGGTAATTCTGCAAGCTCTGGAGGTAAAAGAACAATAGGGGATTTCCTGAATGTTGATGGGAGGGATGATGTGGGTGGAAAGATAGTCTGATTTCTTTGTGCTTGCGGTGTACCATTCAATGTGCTTCGCTCTCCCTATTGGCATGAAATTGTAAAGGTCATCAATGAAGCCCCAAAAGGATACAAGGCCTCGAACTATGAGAAAGCTAAAACAATGTTATTAGAAAGAGAAAAAGGAAAGGTTCAAAGAGATTTGACACGTTTTACAAATGAGTGGGTGGATCGTGGGGTATCCATTGTATCAGATGAGTGGACAAATATCAGAAACCAACATTTGATAAATGTTCTTGGTGTTTCTGCTAGTGGTGCAGTATTTATTACATGTCATGACTCCTCCATCAGTGCAACTTCCCAAAACATTGCGGATCTCCTATTGCAATCAATCAAAGATGTTGGTCCTAGTAATGTGGTTCAAGTGATCACAGATAATGCAACAAATTGTAAGGCAATAGGAAAAATTATTGAGCGTACTCATCCACACATCTTTTGGTTTGGGTGTTTGGTGCACACATTGAATCTTTTGATGCATGATATTGTGAAGAATAAAGAATGTGGGTGGAATAATGAGCTTTACAAGAGAGGGAAGCAACTCATTAAATTTATCACTGGGCATACAAGGGTAAACTACTTCGATGGCACTTACTCCAATTTGCAATTGCTTAAACTTGAAAAAACAAGATTTGCAAGTTATTACCTCACCTTTAGGCGGCTAGTGAAGGTGAGACAAGCTTTAACTAATATGGTGACCGCTGAATCATGGGAGGATCATGGGAGGAAATTAACACTGATAGAGATGGTGCTAATGTAGCCAAGGACACTATTCTTGACATGTTCTTTTGGTCACAGGTTAAATATGTTTTGCAATTCACCAAACCAATTTATTACATGATCAAGTTTGCAGATTCAAATCAGCCAATAATTGGGGAGGTGTATGAGAAAATGGATAGCATGTTGGGGCAGATTAAAGACATTGTTGAGCCTAGAGATATCACCTTGTATAGTTATATTTGTGTAGAGGTGGAAAAACGATGGGATATGCTAAATGTTCCATTGCACGCATTAGCATATGTTTTGACACCTAAATACTATCATCCATCATGGCTTTCAACAACAACACCTGGGGGGGCGGGAGCAAGAGGAAACCACACCTAGATCCAGAGGTTCTAGAAAAATATATGATTGCATTGGCTAGATTAGTCCCTGATGAGGAGGAGGCTGCCTTGGTACGGAAACAATTGAGAAACTATACACTTTGCACTGGTCGATTTGGGAGCATGCATGCAATTAGAGATCAAGAGATTTTTTCTTCTCTTGAGTGGTGGAACATGCATGAAGGTGCTCCTCCAATTCTACAGACTTTGCCATTGCAAGTTCTATCATAGGTGGAAAACACTTTTTCTGCAGAGAGGTCTTGGAGTGTGAAAATTCCTAGATTTGACAATCTAAGGAATCCTATTGCATCAACTAAGTGTACTTCTCCTATTAAGTAAATTACAGTTACATAATTAATTCAGATTTGAATTATTGAAGTAACTATTGAAGCAACCTACACTGAATAAATATGATTCCGAAACAAGGAAACTGAGCAAGAAATCAATCACACAAAGGACACAATTATTTTTGGACTAAGTCCCTGGAAAAACCCAATGCGGGAACACTGGTGCAGTAGACAGCAGATCTGAGGGTTTGTATTATTAAGCAGTAGCAAATCCTGAATAAATCTCTGAATCCCTCAAGGGTTATTCAGTTACAGAGAGAAATACTGGCAGAAAGAAATTGTGAGTATACCTCACTCCATCACTGGAAAACCCGGCTAATCCGACCACTAGAAAAGTTACCTCTAGAGGTCTCTACGCAGTGACTGCATAGGCCCTATGTCACCTCCTCTAGGAACTGCGTCACCCCAACAACAGATTGATCTGACTCTCGGAATCATAGATCTGGGCCTCCTAGTCTCACACCCCGACTTCCGGCTTCTAGATCTGATCCGACAGCTAAAGCTTGGACTCCCTCTGAACCTCTGCGTAGCTCTGACTAGTTTTGCTGGACGCCTTCCTGCCTCTCTCTGTTGATGATTCTTCGGCTGAGAAAATCTCTCTTCAAATGCTACTCTGCCCCTCACTGCACTGAATCGCTTAGATCTGATCTTCGTCCAAGCACTGCTCCGTCAGAAGAATTTAATAAAAAAATAAAAAATAAAAAATATTTTAATATCACACTGGATGAAATTTCTCCGAACGCTTTTTGGGTTTTGGAGGTCTTGTGTGTCTCTATGCTGCTTAAGTCCCATTAGCCTCTGTGTTGCTGCCTCTACGCTGTTGTTGCCTATGCACTGCGTTGCTCCCCCTCCAGTGTCTCAGCATTGCCCTCTGCTTCATGATGATCTTCTACACCCACTGCTCCACTTGCCTCGCTACCGTCTTAAGGCTCCCGTAGCTCGTATGTGATCCAAGAGTTGGGCTACTTAAGGATCCTACTTTCCATCTGAAGCTGCTCTACAGATCCATATCGCCCCACTTACGTGGCTCATGAGCACTCATGGCTATGTCATCTTCGGAACCATCATTCTTTGCTGTTGCTTGCCTTGGATTCAGAAGATCCTTTGTCCTTCTTCTTCAGACAAGTGTTGGCGAAGTTTCCAAGTTCACCACAATTAAAGCACCGGACCTTGGATAGGTCCCTCTTCTTCTTCCCTTGCTACCTTCGTTCCTTTGATGCAAGGGCTACATCATCTTCTTCTTCTTGCTTCACCTTGACAGTTCTACTGCCACAGTTTTTCCTCTTGGTGAATCTCCTGATTTCCTCCTGACGGAGGATTGCCCACATGTTTGCCTAGGATGGTAATGCTGCCCTGCCCAATATGCTCAAGACAAACGTTTTGCACTCCTCGGTGACTGCATTTAGGGCAGTACTTACCAAGAGCCCTTCATCTGGAGTTGCACCCATTGTAATTAGTTGATCCCAGATAGTCTGAAGTCGAAAAAGGAAGGGATCTATCTCCTCACCCTTCTGCATTTGGAACAACCGTATCTAATTCTCTAGAAGCATTTTCCATTGAACAGAGCTTCCCTGATACATCGTCTCCAAAGCAGTCCACATCTCATTTGTCCTTTTCTTCCCAACAATATGGGGCATGACATGATCTTTGACTCCATCCATGATCAAACGCTTAGCCCGTGCTTGATTTTCAATGAATTTCTTTAGAGGATCTGCATCGGCAGGTTCAGCTAGGACATTCTCTGCATGGTTCCTGATGTTGTACTCATCCAGGACTCTTAGTAGCCTGGCTCTCTAGATGACGAAGATGGACACGTCATCCAACCTATCCTGATCTCTCAGTCCATGAGAGGCAATCTAACTCAAATCTGACAGAACAGAAATACAGGGTTTGGGTTTCTTGGCAACTAGAAAATCTCTATAATAGTTTCTCCCTCCGTCAACTGATTTCCCTCCTGGAAACCTTCAGCCAAACAAATGAACAGTTATCTCTGATCACCCTCTTGATTGAATCTCAAATCTGTTTGGCACAGATCTGCTGAGCAACTGTCCTCCTCCCACTCTTCGTCAACTTAGCTAGGCACGATTGTAGTGCCCCTTCTTGGTGAGATAGCTTTGATGACACTTAGAGATGGTGATTTTGATATTATGATATAATATTATGCATGACAGACTTATGTACATGTTTATATGCTATACACCTAGTTTGGGTCACTTGGTTGTTGTGTGCTTATGATAATATCTATGGTTGTGTGTATAACAATTGATTTTGGTTGAGCATATTAGTGATGTTTTCTCTTTTGGTATCTTATTTTGGACATAGGTGTATGACATGGATGGTGATCCACGATTGAGACACAGATCCATGGATGATCATGGTTATGTGGAACATATGGTTAATTATGATTTATGGATGATACATGTTTTGTATGATTATATGAATGTAATCTCGTACTACGCATGATGTACTAGGGGACTTTGTCATCGCCAACAAAGGATGTTTGACTTATAAATGATTGTGGAAGTCATTTCTCCAAAACCAAAATGACTATGGAAGTCATGCACAATCCTTGGTAAAATGTGAATAAGTTAATTATGAAATTCATTTGATTCCTTTAATCTATGAGATTGTGATGTGTGCAGGTCTTGGAAGAATACCTTACCAACGAACCATCATACGAGTATGAGCTCACAATCAGTGCCTTAAGCTGAAGCATGGAGTTTCAAAGCAGAGTAAATGAGAAGCCATGGAAATAAGGGCGCAAAGTCCTAAATCCATGAAATATAAAAACGTGGAGTCTTGGATATATAATAAAAGGATTAGGGCGCGGAGTCCTAAATCCATGAAATATAAAAACATGGAGTCTTGGGTCTATAATGAAATGTTTAGGGCGCGGAGTCCTGAATATTTAAAAAGATCAAAGTGTGGAATCTTAGATCTTTAGAGTAGATCAGGGCGCGAAGTCCTTAATCTACTAAGGCACAGAGATGCATACAATATGAGTGTAGAATTCCTATTCTCCGGAAGAAAAATACCACTCATGGGCAACTCAGGGATGAATTTCCTTATTAAAATCTCATTCCTCACAATTTTGGAGTGACTTTCTAAAAACAGAAAGTTATGTCTAGCATCTCAAGTATGACTTTCCAAAAATAGTAAATCACCTCCAATCTATGGGTAATAAAGTATACTGGAAGGAAAATCACTAAACTTATCATTCATCAATCTTTGTAGTTCAATGTCATCTTAATCCTCAATATTATTAATATTATTATTATCTTGATGAGACCATTATATCATTATTAAAAGGGAATTATATCTCCTCAATCACTTGAAACTTCTCTCTCCCTCTCTCTTTTAATTATACATTACAGTCTCTTTTATGCACTCATCAAAGAATGACATATTCATTTTACACTCATTAAATACATGTCATAAAAGATTCCTCTTACACTCTCTTTAATGCATGTGTTACACTTTCCTTAACTAAGGCATGCATATCTCTCCTTAATGGCATGAGTTACACTCCTCTAAAAGGAATACAAGGCATGCATATTACTCCTATTTTATGACAAAAATGTGTTGCTCCTACTATATATGTGCTTCATGTATTCTCACTTGGAGAGATGCATTGTGATACCAAGAGTTGGAGAGATTTGAAAAAGATTATGAGCGTGAGAGACTTGGAGAGTAGCCAATTGCTTCAAAATTAATTTGAAATTCCTAAACTAAATTACTAAGTAGCTATACCAAGTGGAGTTGACCATGAGTGGTATTGGGTGGAAGTTAAACTTATCTTCCTCAGCTTGCCTTGGATATCTCTCTACTACTATATTTGCAACTGTTTGTAAACTCTTACATCTTGGGGGTTCTAGTATGATAAGTTCTCTCTGGATATGGTTCGGTGGAAAACCGGATGGTTCACAATGAGTTGGTAAGGATATTGGAGCTAGATCATACTCTCATCATTTGGAGCCATATATGTACATTGCCAGGTATATCTATCAATGTTCTTGAAATTTTGGTTTCTTATTATTACGTTCTAGAGTGTTGTGGAAAATTTAGTTTATTGGAAATTGTTACTTTAAATTATTACAAAATTATGAACATTTAGAAAATTATTTATGAGCTAACCAACAATGAGTTAACAGTTTCATGGCAGCTATGTATGAGAATGTACATGCAGGGGGATTAAACAAAGATCTGTTGCAAAAGTTTTTAAGTTCAGTTTATAATGCTTTTTTTGTCCATAGTAGGTTTCCATGAGTTTGATGCAAATATCATATTAACATAAATTTGATTCTTCTTTCTCCATGTACAGTTGTAGATGAATTTTGCACACTAAGTGTTTCATAAAAGTGTGAAATGAGATATTATGAATTTTTCTGTTGTTTTTTTAAAGAATCACATTTCTGGGACTTTCTGTTGCGTTGCATATCAACATCAGGGGGTATACGTGCCTTATGGCCATGTAACCCCCACTTTGATTCCATAAACCAAGTTTTCAGACTCCGATTCTCTGATCTTGTCAATTTTGCAGATTCGTTACTGCTTGTATGGACTGTCTATTGTTTGGTTTTGCTGATTTTTTTTATATCTTGGATTTACTTGGTTATCTATATTGATGATACTAACCCAATTAATGCACTTGAAATTGTTGTTTTAAATTCTCAATTGTTGTAGATTGCATGCTTAAAAAGTGTTTGACAAAATGCATGAATGATTATATATTGTATGCTTGCAAACTGTTTGTTAAAAGGCCTCAATGGTTGTAGCTTTTATGCACATCAATTCTTAGAGTAAATGTCTCACTCATTATAGATTTTATGTACCAGAAATTTATGAATATATTATTCAATAGATGTATCTTTCTATTCTTGCAAGTTGTTGTATAAATGTGAAAGTCAGTGTTAGTAAAGTTGTTGAAGTGTGAATAGATCAACAGGACAATGTTCCTTTTATCATATAAATCTATCATTAAAAAAAGTGTGTTGTTCTAAACAATTTTACAATAACCAATTATGTAGGATTTAATTACTTGTGCAAGTGAGCATAATAAGTTGCCCAAGCTGCATGTATTCATGGGTGTAGTCTTATGCTTGAGTAACTATAGCAAACAACTATTTGTGCTTAATTTTGGCAAGTCCAATGTTTTACTTGGAACTCTTTGAAGAATAATATGTTTCTGAATATGTAACAGTAGCTACTCTTGCTATAACATTCATTATACGAGTTTCATGATTGAAGCAATGTGATTCTGCAAATAATTGTGTTTTCTTAATACTGGGGAAAGAGAATTTTTAGTTGATGAATTTGGAAACATTGTTGAATCAATATCTTTTGTTGATTCCATTTCGCCATTTCATAAACATATCATGATATTTTACGATGAAGATAAGCATATTCCTCCTTAAATTACTTTGTTACAAGTATATTTATAATCATGCCCTTGTATGTGTATTTTGACTTAATAGAAGCATGATATTTTAGGTTCTTGTGGCATAGTTTGTGGTTATAATGTAAAGAGTCAATAAGTGAAACCTATTTAGCATAATCTAGGGGGTCAAATAGGTTTATTATTCTTAATGCTCACATATGGAATTACGATGGAATTTATTTCTAGTCTTGCTTAGAACTCACGTACAAGTATGAAAAGAGCACATGCTATCTTCTTTTAAACCTTGAGGAGAATTGTGTTTTTGAATTGGTTTTAAGGGAAAGTTATCCTTGAATTCTTATATTAAAATAGATGAAGGAACAACATATTCATGATAACTAAGTTAGTCATATTATGAGTAGTTAGTAATCCTGCAAAAGGTTATAATCTTTTAGGAGGTTAAAAAAATAATTAAGTGATAGTGTTCAACGTAACCTTTACTTATCTACACTCTAGATGGTTGGTAAGGTGGGACATTACATATGGTATCAGAGCGAGTTACAACAGTAGGGCCTAATGGGTCAACATGCTTACTTGTAGTTTGATGATGTATGAATGTTGAATTCGCATGCATGTTGAGTTGTTGTATATCTTGACTTGGAAGCATATTAATTATTATTATTATGTCATTATGAAACTCATGAAAGAAAAAAAAATGATTTCTTGTATTCCTTTATATTTTTGTTAAGACATATTATTAGCAATATGTTAAAATGCTTAAAGACATGTTGGGAAAGGATGTGCTTGAGAAAGTTCGAGTTAAGCCCAAGTATGTGAATGCCTTGATTGTCAATTGATGAGTGAGATAGATGGAGTGCATGCATGGTTGCGTATATGTTTAATGCATCATTTTCAATGTGATATGGGCTTAGTAGCCATCCTTACTAGCTGAAATTGTATCTGCCAAGAAAAATATTGGCTTAATTTGGACTATAGTATGATGAACTTGGTGTGTATGCTTTGGGAATGAGTAACAAGTGTAAGGTTGAGATTCAATTAACGTGAAAATTGAGTTCATCATGTTAATTTTGACTCTTTTCATACCTACACTAATGGAAACTTAACAAAAAGCTACAACTACCTTGAAGGATGTCCCTTTTAACTGTGAATGTAGATTCACGAGTATTGTATGTGCATTAATTAGATGTGTTAAAATATGATTTGGGAATACATTATTAATAAGTAATAATGCAATTCCTCTGATTTATTTGACACTATTTTGTGTATTTTGGGTTGACATTATGCATCAAATAACTTGAAATGACTCAAATACTAGGTTGAGGTATGACCTTCCTAATAAACAAGATGCTTAAATTACTGGCGCATTAAGGGTTGTGGAAGTCATTTTAAGGAACATTTGAAGGTTATGTTTTACTTAAGCTAATGTATGGGTGTGGAATCCATACTAACAAATATCTATGAGCTAATGTATGGGTGTGGAATCCATACTAGCATATATCTATGAGAAAATATATGGGTGTAGAATCCATACTAGTATATATCTATGAGATAAGTAATGAGGTAAGGTATGGGAGTGGAATCCATACTAAAATATTTTGAGAAATGTATGGTTTTCATAGTTAGTTGTTGCGTACGTATTAATAGTAAGGAATAAGACATGAAAGCAAATGAATTGATTAATTACTGAATAGAGATCATGAAAGATTTCATAGTTGGAAAACAAATTGACTTAGAGTTATCAAGGTAGATTCAATAATATAGATACCATATTTGCATAATTGTGAGATTTGTTCTTGATTAAAAGCCGCTTTCAAAAAGTTATCATTAATCTGCTTTCAGAATGAATATCTCCTAATAGAGTCATTCATAATTGATTCTCAAGTTAGAGAAGTGAAACTAAAGGAATGATATATAATACATAAGTGGGTCAATGAGAATTGTATTTAACCTTAGCTTGTTAGTTTAACAAAAACATAAAATAAAATGGTACCTTGAATCTCAAATTGCGATTTTTCCTCAAGAGTAAATGTTTAGTAAAAACTAAAGATAGATCCTAAATATTTTGATTGCAAGGATGTCCTATGGAAAGAAAAGGGGGAAATTGGATTGAGAATACATAAATCAAGTGGGATATAAGAGTGGGTTTTATATATTACTTCATGTTTTGTTGCGTAATTTCACTGACAATTGTATGTGGATGATTTTCATTTATTGTATGCAAATTTGATTGTGATATGGGATGGACCATCATTGTTGTGTATACAACCAATGTGTGGGCTATTTATAGCTTGGCCAGCTCAACATACTTCAAAACCAAAAAGATGACACATGTAGGATTCATATAGACTATGAGAAAGAAAAACATGTAGAATATCAAATTATTATAGATAAATTAAGTAGATGTCATATCAATTACATAAAATAGTATTTTGATATGGTACTATAAATTGTATGACTAGTTTGGATATAAAAGATCTTTGGTATTTTGTATCAAAACATGCCCTAATCTGGCATGGATGTATTTTCTACTTGATTAAGAATGGTATGTTTAGATTTCATGGAGTTGCTTCCAATTTAGAAAAAATGAAACTATGGATTGGCATGAAGAAAAAAATATATCAAATACATATACATAAGGTTAACAACTTATTGATAGGAGAATTGAAAAGAACTAAGTATCTTATGACTGTAGGGAAAACTTCGGGCCAAGTTTAGCCTAAGAGGGGGAGTATGTAGTGTCCCTTCTTGGTGAGATAGCTTTGATGACACTTAGAGTTGGTGATTTTGATATAATGATATAATATTATGCATGACAGACTTATGTACATGTTTATATGCTATAGACCTGGTTTGGGTCACTTGGTTGTTATGTGCTTATGATAATATCTATGGTTGTGTGTATAATAATTGATTTTGGTTAAGAGCATATTAGTGATGTTTTCTCTTTTGGTATCCTATTCTGGACATAGGTGTATGACATGGATGGTGATCCACGATTGAGACACAGATCCATGGATGATCATGGTTATGTGGAACATATGGTTAATTATGATTTATGGATGATACATATTTTGTATGATTATATGTGTGTAATCTTGTACTACGCATGATGTACCGGGGGACTTTGTCATTGCCAACAAAGGATGCTCGACTTATAAATGATTGCGGAAGTCATTTCTCCAAAACCAAAATGACTGTGGAAGTCATGCACAATCCTTGGTAAAATGTGAATAAGTTAATTATGAAATTCATTTGATTCCTTTAATCTATGAGATTGTGATGTGTGCAGGTCTTGGAAGAATACCTTACCAACGAACCATCATACGGGTATGAGTTCACAATCAGTACCTTAAGGTGAAGCACGGAGTTTCAAAGTAGAGTAGATGAGAAGCCATGGAAATAACGGCGCGAAGTCCTAAATCCATGAAGTATAAAGACATGGAGTCTTGGATATATAATAAAAGGATTAGGGTGCAAAGTCCTAAATCCATGAAATATAAAGGTATGGAGTCTTGGATCTATAATGAAGTGTTTAAAGCACGGAGTCTTGAATATTTAAAAATATCAAGGTGTGGAATCTTAGATCTTTAGAGTAGATCAGGACGCGAAGTCCTTAATCTACTAAGACACATAGATGCATACAATATGGGTGTGGAATTCCTATTCTCCGGAAGAAAAATACCACTCATGGGCAACTCAGGTATGAATTTCCTTAATAAAATCTCATTCCTCACAATTTTGGAGTGACTTTCTAAAAATAGAAAGTCATGTCTAGCATCTCAAGTATGACTTTCCAAAAATAGTAAATCACCTCCAATCTATGGGTAATAAAGTATACTTGAAGGAAAATCACTCAACTTATCATTCATCAATCTTCATAGTTCAATGTCATCTTAATCCTCAATATTATTAATATTATTAATATCATTATTATCTTTATAAGACTATTATATTATTATTAAAAGAAAATTATCTCTCCTCAATCACTTGACACCTCTCTCCTTCATGATTCTCATGGCTCTATGTAACTCTCTCTCCCTCTCTCTTTTAATTATACATTACACTCTCTTTTATGCACTCATCAAAGAATGACATATTCCTCTTACACTCATTAAATACATGTCATAAAAGATTCCTCTTACACTCTTTTTAATGCATATGTTACACTCTCCTTAACTAAGGCATGCATACCTCTCCTTAATGGCATGAGTTACACTCCTCTAAAAGGAATACAAAGCATGCATATTACTCTTCTTTTATGACAAGAATTTGTTGCTCCTACTATATATGTGCCTAATGTATTCTCACTTGGGAGAGGTGCATTGTGATACCAAGAGTTGGAGAGATTTTAAAAAGATTATGAGAGTGAGAGACTTGGAGAGTAGCCAATTGCTTCAAAATTAATTTGAAATTCCTAAACTAAATTACTAAGTAGCTATACCTGGTGGAGTTGACCATGAGGGGTATTGGGTGGAAGTTAAACTTATCTTCCTCAGCTTGCCTTGGATATCTCTCTACTGCTATATTTGTTACTGTTTGTAAACTCTTACATCTTGGGGGGTTCCAGTGGGAGAAGTTCTTCCTGGACATGGTTGGGTGGAAAACAGGATGGTTCACAATGAGTTGGTAAGGATATTGGAGTTGGATCATACTCTCATCCTTTGGAGCCATATATGTACATTGCGAGGTATATCTATCAATGTTCTTGAAATTTTGGTTTCTTATTATTACGTTCTAAAGTGTGGTGGAAAATTTAGTTTATTGGAAATTGTTACTTTAAATTATTAAAAAATTATGAAAATTATGAAAATTATTTATGAGCTAACCAACAATGAGTTAACAGTTTCATGGTAGCTATGTATGAGAATGTACATGCAGGGGGATTAAACAAAGATCTGTTGCAAAAGATTTTAAGTTCAGTTTATAATTTTTTTTTGTCCATAGCAAGTTTCCATGAGTTTGATGCAAATATCATATTAGCATAAATTTGATTTTTCTTTCTCCATGTACAGTGATAGATGAATTTTGCACACTAAGTGTTTGATAAAAGTGTTAAATGAGATATTAGGTATTTTTCTGTTGTTTTTAAAGAATCGCATTTCCGAGACTTTCTGTTGTGTTTTAGATCAACATCAGGGGGTATCCATGCCTTATGGCCATGTAACCCCTAGTTTGATTCCATAAACCAAGTTTTTAGACTCCGATTCTCTGATCTGGTCGATTTTGCAGATTCATTGCTACTTGTATGGACCGTCTATTATTTGGTTTTGCTGATTTTTTTTATATCTTGGATTTACTTGGTTATTTATATTGATGATACTAACCCAATTAATGCACTTGAAATTGTTGTTCTAAATTCTCAATTGTTCTAGATTTCATGCTTACAAAGTGTTCGACAAAATGCATGAATGATTATATATTGTATGCTTGCAAACTGTTTGTTAAAAGGCCTTAATGGTTGTAGCTTTTATGCACATCAATTCTTAGAGTAAATGTCTCACTCATTATAGATTTTATGTACCAGAAATTTATGAATATAATGTTCAATAGATGTATCTTTGTATTCTTGCAAGTTGTATAAATGTGAAAGTCAGTGTTAGTAAAGTTGTTGAAGTGTGAATAGATCAGCAACTATCATAAAAAAAAGAGTGTTGTTGTAAACAATTTTATAGAAACCAATTATGTAGGATTTAATTACTTGTGCAAGTGAGCATAATAAGTTGCCCAAGCTGCATGTATTCATGGGTGTAGTTTTATGCTTGAGTAGTTGTAGCAAACAACTAATTGTGCCTAATTTTGGCAAGCCCAATGTTTTACTTGGAACTCTTTGAAGAATAATATGTTTTTGAATTTGTAACAGTAGCTACTCTTGCTATAACATTCCTTACACGAGTTTCATGATTGAAGCAATGCAATTCTGCAAATAATTGTTTTCCCTTAATACTTGGGAATGAAAATTTTTAGTTGATGAATTTGGAAACATTGTTGAATCAATATCTTTTGGTGATTCCAATTCTCCATTTCATAAACATATCATGACATTTTATGATGAAGCTAAGCATATTCCTCCTTAAGTTACCTTGTTACAAGTAGATTGATAATCATGCCCTTATATGTGTATTTTGACTTAATAGAAGCATGATATTTTCGGTTATTGTGGCATAGTTTGTGGTTATGATATAAAGAGTCAATAAGTGGAACCTATTTAGCATAATCTAGAGGGTCAAATAGGTTTATTATTCTTAATGCTCACACATGGAATTACGATGGAATTTATTTCTAGTCTTGCTTAGAACTCACGTACAAGTATGAAAAGAGCACATGCTATCTTCTTTTAAACCTTGAGGAGAAATGTGTTTTGGAATTGGTTTTAAGGGGAAGTTATCCTTGAATTCTTATGTTATATTATTATATTAAAATAGATGAAAGAACAACATATTCATGATAACAAAGTTAGTCATATTATGAGTAGTTAGTAATCCTACAAAAGGTTATAATATTTTAGGAGGTTAAAAAAAAAAATTAAGTGATAGTGTTCAACGTAACCTTTACTTATCTACACTCTAGACGGTTGGTAAGGTGGGACCTTACAACGATTCTGCACCGTCAGAATCTCCACCACACCTGCAATTGCTGAAGATTTGAAGCACTGCTTCCAGATCTCGTTAATACTTCACAGTAACAAAAAATAAACTGGACAATGTCTCTTTGGCTGGCCTCTGCGTGAGCAGACTGGCCCAGTGTAGCCTCTGCGTAGCGCAGGCTACCCCTATGTCGCTCTGGGAGGCACTGCGTTGTCTCTGCGTCACCTAGATGGGATTGCGTCAGCCCTTGTGTAACCTCTACTGGGAGTGCATCCTCCTGCTGTTGTGCTGCCCTCTCCGGGTCTTTGCTGCTTTCTGCAACAAAAAATTCTTCAACTGATTTTGCTGGAGATTCAGCCTGATCTGTAATGCTCTGATACCATGTGAAAAATTCTGAATACAAAATTACAGAAACCCTACTGCAGTATCTTGATTTACTTCTCCTAGTGATTTAATTATACAAGTTATTTTCAAAAAATACTCAAAAAATACTTAAGTAAACACAACTAGCAGCCTACACAGATACAGATCATTTACTGAATATTACACTCATTCGACAAAGCGACACAGATTTTTCGGACAAATGTCCCTGGAAAAACCCAATGCGGGAAAACCAGTGTAGCAGATATGAGGGTTTATTATTATTAAGTAGAATCTGAGTACAACAAATCTGGGCACCTTATTGGTTAACGCAATAGAGAAAAATAAGATCTACAGCAATACCTGTTGTTCGAGACACTGAAAATTGGACTGATTCACACCCTCAAACGGGATTGACAGAACTCAGCCCCTTTCTGCCTCTAGAAACCCCATCCCTGCTTTGAAGCTTCCCGTGTCAGCCCTGCTAGCCTCTGCATGCCCCTGCGCTACTCAAGAGAGGGTTGTGTAACCCCATACTGGGTGATGCAATCCTTACGCTGCCCTGGATGGCCTCCTGTTGCTTCTGCGTTGCCCTTTTTGGGCCTGCGTAGCGGCTGAAACCCTCTGCACTGCATAGCCTCTGCTTCCTTTGTGCTACTCCTGGTTGCTGCTTCTCTGCCTCTTGCTGACTCCTGGCTCCGGGATTAGATCATCCCCTTAGCCAATACTACCCCTCGCTGCAGTTGAAACTATTCTGGAAATTCTTAGCAAACCCGCCCTAGAATTCCAGCTTAGTTTCAGTGCTCTACCTCCGTGTGTGTGTCTCCAACTGACCCCAAGCCTTTCTCTTATACTTTTTTGTTGACACATCAATGGCCGTGATTTAGTCCCTTATCAACGATTGAGATTAAAAGACTGCTTGATCCGCATCACTTAGAACATTTCATCACGTGTTTAATTAATTCACTTTAATTTTTCTAATTCACTAAGTTAGACTTAGGTTCCTTGTTAAAAAAATTAATTATTTTAATATCTCACACACTGGATGAAATTTCTCCAAACGCTTTCTGGGTTTTGGAGGTCTTGTGTGTCTTAGGCTAAGTCACCTGACATGGGGATTCAAGATTCGATGCATACAGGGATTCGAGAATCGGATTTGGGATACGGTGACCCCCAGAACATGACACATCCGGGATACGTTATATATTATTTTATTAAATATATATATATATATATATATATATATTTAAAAAAAGAAATATATATATATATATATTAAAAATTAGATATTTTTTACACAAATTCATACAAATTCATTGATTCAAACATAGATTTAAGATCTTAGATACTCATACATGATACATTGGTACATTGATACATCGTACAATTGTCAAATTGTCAATCATACGTATCACAATTTACAAATTTACTCAGAAAGACAAGATAGTAAGATACTGTAGTTTTCCCTGCACATTTGAAGTTGTTGTTGCAGCCCCACTTCCAATAGATAGAATACTTGCAGACTCTGATGGAACAGGGACAGGAGGGGCATTCTTCCCCTTTCTTTGCCCCTGTCTTGCTGCCCTTGATTGAGCCATGAATACTGTTAAAAAAAATAAAAATGACCAAATATATAAAACATATGCACATGCAAACACTAACAGCAAAATAAATGCAAAAACATAGAGGGACAGTGCACTTACTGGATGGTCAAATCTCTTTAAAAAAACTCCCTTTCTCCTTGCTAACCCTTGCTCCTTGCTCACTTCACAAACAAATAGCTGTGAGAAATAATGAGAGAAATCGAACTTTTATAACTCAACATCGCACTTTTTCGCTGGTCGAATCCAGCTGTATGGGATTTGATCGTATCCGTATAGGATATGATTAGGATTCGACCGACGTATCCTGTACGGATACGATCGAATCCTGTGATTTGGGTACGAATCCGTATGTATTGTATCCGATACGACGGATTCAAGATTTGTGGGCCCCACCCAACGAATCTGGTTTCTTAGGTCTTAAGCCTTCCACAAATTTTCATGGCTAGAGCACCCCTAATGCTACCTCAAAATCTCAACAGATAGAGCCAGTGGGTGAGTTGCAAGTGAGAGAGAGAGAGAGGGTATCAATAGTAGTCCGAGAGTGCAGGAAGGATTCAAGAAGGGCCAACGTGAGGAAGGACACAGTACATCAGAGCATTGCGCAGAGGTTGACGCAGTGAGACCAGCGTAAGCGCAAAGGGCCTATTTCGGGGTCAGAAGATCACTGTGGAGTGAGAAATTCGTTACTGAATTTCTCCTAGTATTTTTCCTCTATTTTGTTGTCTGAATATATGTACATGAATTATTGTTGAAGATTAATAAAGAAACCCTCATCTGCTACACCAGTTTTCCTGCATTGGGTTTTTCCAGGGACAATTGTCCAAAAATAACTGTGTCAATATCTTTGTGTGAGTGCTAGAATTTCTCAAGTTTTCAACATTTATTTTCTTCCTCAGTATTTATTTTGTGAAGGCCGCAATGTATATGTTTCGATATTTTCCGTAGAAAACTGCAAATAATTTGATTAATTAATTTAACAATAGAAGAAACATCATCAGTATTACAGCAGGATTTCGAATACGGAATTTTCACACTAGACTCACTGTCTCTGCCCCTCTTTGTCTCTGCATCCCCTCTTTGGCTCGAACTCTTTTGGAAAAATGTTGTTTCTCTTTGGAAAATCGATCTACCCAAAGAAATCAATCTCAAGTGTCTTCCTCCATCTACCCATCAACCTCTTCTTATAATCTCTAGTTGGGACTCCAACGGCCAAGATTAAAAATTAATCAATGGTTGAGATTGTTTCCTAGTCGATCCATGTGAGTTTCTTGAGAAATCTCACCTTCCTCAATTAATTGTCGTTAATTGATCATTTTCCCTAAGTTAGACTTAGGAAAAATTTAATTACTGATTAATTAATTTAAGGCATTTCTATGTTGATTTTCCTGAAACTTTTTATGGGTTCTAGAGTCCTAGTGTTTCTTAGCCTCTCTGACAACTGTTGAGACTAGAGCACCATCTGATGCTACAAAAAATAACACTCCCTCTTAGCGAGAAAGGTATTCTGGTGTCGTACTACTATAACACCTTGTCTTTGCATCATCCTCCATACATGATGTCTGGCCACTGTGACCGCTTGCCACTACCCATCAACCATTGCGCTAACTCTGATATTGCATCTGCGTTGTCGCTGACACTGTTATACTATTGCCAACTTTGCATCTGCACTGCAACTCCCCCTGAACTGTTGTTGCAACTACTGCAACTGAGACGCATCCAAAACACTGAATCAACTATGTCTCTGTGCTGCAACTGTCTCTTGAGCATCTTAATGCTACTAGCCTTTGCACTGTCCACTGAGAAATATGTGATGTTGACTCTGCTATTGAGCCTCCTGCTCTGCTGTCAACACTGCTTTGTGCTCCTCAACACCTGACTGCAACTAGTCTGCAACTGTCACTCTGGAATCTGACTACATCAACTGACACCAATCGTTCTGCTACTGAATGATGGGGCCCCTGTAGAAAGGTAATGATCTATGAGGAAACACCATCCCATGCATTCCTCAAGGGACCCTGCCCATATCTGTGCGCAACGATTGAACTCTGATCTACTCATACTATTGTTGCAACTATTGCAATAATGAGTCTAATCTCTTCAGATCCTGAAGCACTAGCTTCCATAGGGCTACTCCCTGTAAAGCTAGACTCCCTCTAAGTTTTGATCTCCTTATGGGAAATCACTCTACTCCCTCTTGGTAACTCACATATTCCTCTTGTATTCGAAATTGGACTGCGTATGTCTGCGTTGGGAATCTTGATTGGTTGGAACTACACCTGCATCCTGCAACTGGGCAATTCTCACTACTTGTGTCACTATAACTAGTTCTGCAACTCTCTCGAGCACTGACTACAACTAGCTATGCAGTTATTTGAATAACTGACTGCACCTGCTGAAATTGAACTTGCTACTATGATACTGTGGGCCCCTGTAGCGAGGGTGATGGTCCTGCTGCAACAATCTGGAACGGATATGACTAATCTCCTTGTTGCAACTGCGTTGGACCTTGCCCAACTAGCACACTGGAGTCTTATACTCCTCTTGGATCTGGTGCCCCACTATCTCCTTTCGAGCCTTGTCCCTGGGTGGGACCCTTCGTCCGACACCTATCTCGGGCAAATGGAAGTCGATCTACTGCCCAGATCTGCATTATGGCTAACTCGCACAACCTTGTCTGGCAATCTCATAAGCCCATCTCTGGAAAGCTACAAATTTGCGAAACTCAAATAACTGGAGAAAATAAACAGTAATCTCCTCCCTTTCCTATTTTCTTGCTAGCACTACTATTCCAACTCCTTCCCAGAGTGAAAAAATCTTCCTGCTACTACTTCCTGTTGCAACTGGAAATTTGGATTTCTAAACTAGAAACCCTTTGTGAGAAATCTCTCGTCATGTGTGCACTTTCTCTTCCACCCGAAACAGATTCTGCTCTAACAAACTGCTACAAAACCCTCCTGCGCCCAGACAAGAAATCTGCTCAACGAAAATACTAATCTGCTTCACTGAAATTGCTTCTCGGCTTCACCACTGCCTATTGGAACTGCTTCTTGGCTTTGCAAATTTTTCCTACCACCTGTACTAGAAAAATCAAACCCTTTGCTCAACAATTCGAACTATCAAGCCAACCTCTGCGCAAATCTGGAAATCGAACTACCATACTCCCTCTGAATCTGGTCGATTTCTTCCTTTCGCTTCTGAGCTTCTTGTCTGACCAAATTCGCTCTTGATACCATGTCAAAATTTCAACTATTGCAGCAACTGACATTATTCTTCTAACTGTAAATAAATTATCAATTTATTTGCTAGGACAAACAAAGAATAATTCACAACTGCAATTTTCACCAAAATATATACTGCAAAAGATTAAACTAGAATTGAGTAAATACTAGTACACGCACAAAAATACAACACTGTAATTTTTGGACAAATGTCTCCAGAAAAACCCAATGTGGGAAAACCGGTGCAGCAGTTAAGGGTTTCATTATTAAGTAGCAGTGAGAAAGTTTGAGTACAATAAATGTCGCCAAACTGGCGAATCTACCCAAGAGAAATACTGGAATAATATATATTGAGGGATTTTACCCTCTCTACGAGCAATCCCGACACTATCTGACCTCTGAAATTCTATCCGTCAAAACTAGCTTGTGCAAGATTTATGTCACCTCTGCGCTACCTGCCAAATGCTCTGACTGAATCAACTACCAATCTAGCGATCTTGCCCACTGCTTACTGAGAAAATGCTTCTCTGACAATTTGGAAAATCTCCCCAGCCTTTGGAACTGAAGGCGTCCTCCCCTTCAACTAAATTGAACTACTCACTTGAGGCTTTGTGTTGCTTATGTGCAGCCTCCTGGAGAATATTTTCGGCCTCCTACTTTTGACTCTTCGAAACTGGAAA
Organism: Pinus albicaulis; assembly: GCA_034641835.2. NCBI lineage: Eukaryota > Viridiplantae > Streptophyta > Pinopsida > Pinales > Pinaceae > Pinus > Pinus albicaulis. Next base: position 784,915,810 of record CM076574.1, read on the forward strand.
AATTCCTTCGAACTCATTGTCTTTGCCCCTCTATGTCTCTGCGTCTCCTCTTTGGCTCAAACTCTTCCGACAAAATGTTGTTGCTCTTTGAAAAATCAAACTACCCAAGGAAATCAATCTCAAGTGTCTTCCTCCATCTACCCATCGACCTCTTCTTATAATCTCTAGTTGGGACTCCAACAACCAAGATTAAAACTTGATTAATGGCTGAGATTATTTCCTAGTTGATCCATGTAGTTTCTAGAGAAATCTCACCTTCCTCAATTAATTTTTGTTAATTAATCATTTTCCCTAAGTTAGACTTAGGAAAATTTTAATTACTGATTAATTAAATTAATTAATATATTTCTAGGTGGCTTTTCCTGAATGTTTTTCTGGGTTCTGGATTCCTAGTGTTTCTTAGCCTCTCTAACAATTGTAGAGACTAGAACACCATCCGATGCTACAAAAACTAACAAAGTTCAAAACTACTAACATTCTCTTGCAAGACCTTTGGCACATACTTGGGACTGAATTTCAAGAAGGTCGTGGGCATTTGCGACATCGTTTTTCTGCAAGGACGAGTTGCATTTGAGGGCAACATCATTACTTGACTAGGTCGTGGGCTTTAGGAGGCTCGTCCTCTTTTTCTTAGCTAATTTTTGCCTTTCTTAAGAGGAAGATTTAGCTCTTGTAATTTACACTTTTATTCTACCCTTATCTCATTTGGCAGCCCTTGTGAGAGGCTTCTCTTCATTGTAACATCACTCTAGTAAAATCATTTTTTTTACTCAAGGGAGGTTGGGAGATTCTCCCATGGTAACCCACCTCCTCATTTAAAGGGAGGACTTGTTCTTGTGTATTGATTAATTTCTTTAGTTTAGCTCTTAACTTTCATGCTTATTTCACATGCATGCATTTTACTATTGCTAATCTAATTTGTGTATGCATGATTAATCTCTAGATTTAACACTCACATTCCTTTATGTGAAGTTAAGCTTGTCTAGTTTGCCATATTTCATCTCTCAAGTTTCTTGCAATTTATTTTGGCTTAAGACAACATTTGCAACATCTCTTTTGAAACAACTCATTTTTCAATACATAAGCAAGTACTTTACATTTTTTGGCAAACTTAGATTAGTTTACTAATCAATCTACTTTGCTCACTTGGCAATTGTTTCATAAGTCTTTTGGATACATTGATTCTTCATCTTATGTCAACTCATGCTTATATGTTATGTCGATCATTGTTGATAACCATTGAAGCATTTTTGTGTCACTCTATTTGAAGCAATTTGCATATTAACATCTACTTCATTTACTTACAAGCAATTTATCTCCATGCAAATTTTATTTTGGAACTTGTGAAGTGACATTGGGCTACTTACACTATAAATTTTTCAATTGTTGTTATTGTTGCAATCTTATCTTCATTAGAAACAATAATGCTCAAGCATTTCATTTAGGCATTCTAGTTTAGACTTGCATATTTAAAACTTACCTCCAAGCATGAGCTTGGTTGTATAGACAATATAGGAAGAAATTTTCTTGAAAATTCTTCCAATTGGTACGGAGTAAGGTCCCATCACATGAACTCGCAGTTCTCTTGGCAGGCTTTGTCCCCTTGTAGGAATGAAGGCACATGGATTTGTAAGGATTAGGGGAAGGGTATCATTAACAGTGGACTAGTGCTTCCTCAACTCCTCTTCCTCGCAAGTCACCCCAATCTTTACCCTTTGGTAGGATTTTGAAAGGGGAAATTTGTTGAGATTTTGTGTATTTGGGGTAGCATCGGATGTGCTCTAGCTCCCAAATTTTGTGGAGGGACTAGAGTACACTTGATCTACAAGACCCGAAAAGGGAGTTGGGAAATTTCATTTAGTTTGGGAGATATTTAATTAATTAATTATTTTAATGTATTTCCTAAGTCTAAACTTAAGAAAATTAAATAATTAAAGTTAATTAAATTAAACATGTGATGAAATTGTCTTAAGTCACACGGATCAAGTTTTCTTTTAATCTTAGCCATTGAATCAAGATCTGATCATGGTCGTTGGTTTCCCAACGAGAAAAGTAAGGTTTGGAGTCATTTGTAAAGATAAACAGAGGCAGAGCACTGAAGCTAAGCTGAGATTCTAGGGCAGGGTTTGCTAAGAATACTCAAGAGTGTTTCGCTGCGGAGAGGGGAGTTTAGACAAGGGGATGATCTGATCCTAGTGTCTAGAATTAGCAAGAGACAGAGAGCAACTTCAAAAAGGCAGTGCAGAAAAGCAGGGGCATCAACAGTAAGAGGGCAACTACTACGCAGCGTAGGGGCAGCTTCAGCTACGCAGGTGTTGCACAATCACTCCCAGGGTAGCGTAAGGCAGCTGGAAACCCTCGAAGGTTACGCAGAGACCCTTAGGGGCATCGTAGGGACTGCGCCACCCAGTCTAGGGTTATGCAGCCCTTTCCAGGCCAGCGCTGAGGGACGCAGGGGCTTCAGGGGCAGCGCTGGGGTTTCTAGGGCCTAATTTTGGCTGAGTCCTGTAAATCTCATTTGAGAGTGTGGATCAGTTAATATTTTGGCTTCATAACAATCGGTGAGTTGCATATCTATATTTTCTCTGTCGGGTTTTCCAGATCTGGAACCCAGATTTGTTGTATGCAGAAATACTCTTAATAATAAAACCATCCAGTAGCCAGAGATCGGTTTTCCGGCATTGGGTTTTTCCAAGGACTATTTGTCCAGAATATCACCGTGTCACTTTGTATATGTGTGCATGTACTTTTTCTAGATCTGAGTTGGTGAAAGTCTGTTATGTTTTTTGCTTCGATATTAATTTGAATTATTCAGTTAAATAACTTAATTAAGTAGGAGGAGCATAACCAGATCTAACAGCAGATTTTTGCATAATTGTAACATTAAGAAATTTTCACATGGTATCAGAGCAATTGAAGATCTAGGAGGGTCAACAGGAGAAGACTGAAGGATCTTGCTGCAGAAAGCAGCAGGAAATGCAGCAACAGAAGTAGCAGAGAAGATATGAAGGGACAGAGTAGTTTTCAAAGAATCGGAGTTACACAGAGGGCAGTGTGACATAGTCTAACACTGTCTCCCAGCAGGCCCACGCACTTACTGCGCAGAGGCAACGTTGGGATTGTCTGAAGCCAGCCAGTGTGACGCGATTTGAAGTTGTCAGATCCAAAAGAGCCTGAAGAAAAGCTGCAGAAATTCAGAAGGTGATGGTGGGGTTAAATTTTTGAAGTTTTTAGAATTATAGCCTAAGCACTAGTGACAGAGCAGAAGGAGATCAACTTCTCAGAGAGTTTCTAGCCAAAGAAACTTGCAGATTGATCAGAGGATCAAAGAGAGTTGAATCATTGTTGATTTGGCAGATTTCCAAGAAGGGAAATTAGTTGTCAGAGGGAGGAGAAGGTGCCTGTTTCGCCAAGGGCCTTAAATCCAAATCTCTAGCAAAGAGAAAGGGAGCTCCAACAAATTTCTGGGCAGAAGGATCCTCATGGACTGCGTGATCAAGACAGATTGGATGGCCTATCCAACTTTTTAGTTTGAAAGGCTAGGATCCTGATAGCCCTATAGGCATATCATCGAAGAGACCATGCAAAACAAGTTTTGGCCACACCAACTGATGCAGATCTCCTAAGGAAGCATAATGAAGTTGTTTGGACATGCCAAGCGGTTGATCATGGATGGAATTAAGGACCATATTGTCCCACATATAGCTGAAAATAAGACAGCTAATGAGATGTGGAAGGCCTTAATATCCCTATATGAGGGAAAATCTGTCCAAAGGAAGATGTTGTTGGAGACTTAGATGCGGTCATTCATGATGACCAAGGGAGAAGACATGGAACATTTCCTCTTCATATTACAGTTGATCACAGATCAGTTGATTGCAACGGGTACTAAGGTGGAAGATGAGCTGATGGTTAGGACTGCTCTCAATTCAATCATAGATGAGTGGGAAACCTTTGTCCAAGGTATCTTGGGCAGAGCAGACCTCCTAGATTGGGATAGCTTGTGGGCAATTCTGCGTCAAGAAGAACTTTGCAGAATCACCAAGAAGCAGTACAACTTTGGATCAAGCAAAGTAAAGAAGGAAGATGAAGAAGATGCAACCTTGGCATCAAAGAGGCAGCAGGGAAAGAATAAGAAGGATTCTCGTAATGCATGGTGTGACGTATTGTTAGAGCACACTCCGTGCTAAGAGGGAGTGTTGAAATTTTAGGTATTTGGGATAGCATCAGATGTGCTCTAACTCCCAAATTTTGTGGAGGGACTAGAGTACACTTGATCTACAACACCCAGAAAGGGATTTGGGAAATTTCATCTGGTTTGGGAGATATTTAATTAATTAACTATTTTAATGTATTTCCTAAGTCTAAACTTAGGAAAATTAAATAATTAAAGTTAATTAAATTAAACATGTGATGAAATTGTCTTAAGTCACACGGATCAAGCTTTCTTTTAATCTTAGCCATTCATTCAATATCAAATCATGGCCATTGGTTTCCCAATGAGAAAAGTATAAAGGAAAGACTTAGGGTCATTTGTAAAGATACACAGAGGTAGAGCATTGAAGCGGCAGGGTTTGCTAATAATACTAAAAAGTGTTTCAGCTGTAGAGAGGGGAGTTTAGACAAAGAGGATGATTTGATCCCAGTGTCTAGAATCAGCGAGAGATAGAGAGCAGCTTCAGATGTAGAAATTTTAGACCCAACCCCGATTATCAGTTTCTCCTTATCACTCCTATATAGTTAAATGCCCATTCCCATAAACATACATTCAAAATTCTGGAAATGAAAAATATTTCTAAAAACACAAATTCTGGAAATTAAAACACAAAAAATATTTCAGCCACACACAGAGAAAATGACACTCTGATTTTTGGTCAATATGACCTTGGAAAACCCCCCTACAACTCTTGGGGAAAACCAGTTCGAGAGCTCTTCTTTATTTCTGGAAAATTATTTTACAGAGAACTGAAATATATAGTAAAAATTCCAACCACAAAAAATGTACTTATCTCGATTTTCGTGTTCGCACACCACCTCAGAAAACATGCCAAATAGCAAACTTACAAAACAAAAAAGTTACAACATTAAATGTCTAACTGTCACCCTCGATTTGCATGCCGATAATGCAGTAGTACGACCATACAGCTGTATGAAAAGTACAACTGTACTTCCTCCTCGAAAATCGTGCCTGAAAACTGTGTTGTCACTGCTATATGGATTTCTCGAAATTTCTGTCGGAAAACAACAGTACTCGTTTTTAGAGCTCAAAATCTGCCTTGGAATGCGTGTTGAAGTTGTTGTATGAAATCCTCGATTTTTGTGCCTCATTTCTCGAAAAGTGTGCCAACCTCCTGTTGTACGGATTTCTGCCTTGGGATTTCTGCCACTAAGCTGATGTACGGATTCGCTAAAGTTTGCTAGCTGCCCTCCTTCAAGTTCTCACGCTCAGAAAATTTCTCTTGCTCTCCTTCTCCTTCTCTCAATCTGCTCATGAAGGACTGAATGACCCTTTCTCTTCTTTTCCTCTTTTAACCTAACCCTAAGTGACTTTTGGGGAATCCCTAAATCCAATGGCTGAGATAGCTTTAGATCTAGGGCTGAGATTAAATGTGCATTTAATTCTCACTTTCTATTTTTTAATTCACCCCACTAAAATAAAGACCCACTTAGCCTTTTATTTCCATAGTCACTTTTTCACTTTCTAAATTCACATTGACTTTAATAAAGTCACTTTAAAATTAGACTTAGTAACTTTATCACTTATAAAGTCACTTTTAAATTATATTTGACTTTACCACTTATAAAGCCACTTTAGGAGAAAAAGATAAGTACATTTGGACACTTTTCCCTAGGCCAAAGATCAAAGCCTTAGGAAACCACTTGTCCTCTAGTACCCAAATTTTAACACTCCCTCTTACCGAGGAAGGTGTTCCTCACCACCCCCATCTTGTCTCTGAAGTAGACATACTTGCCCCGTCGTAAGCATAGTATTAAAAACCGACCGGTTTGAACCAAAAAACGGTTAAACTGGCCGGTCAGAAGGTCAGCTGGGCCAAACCGATGAGAAAACCGAGTTTAACCCCTCCTGTCGTCTGAGAAAACCGGTTAACCGGTGCTGACTAGTTGGTTCCATCCTTAATCGACCGGTCAAAGCCTCTTTTGTTGCAGGGACCCATGCACAGCCAGCAATGAGCTTTAGGGTTGATATGGAGGAAAGAGGAGGGTTGTTTCCCTCCAAAAACACACTCCCCAATCTTTTATAAGCATGGGCAGCGTCCCCTTTGTCTCACACCATCTCATTTGTAGTTTGTGAGTTTGATTGAGAGCTTGGAGAGTGTTGAGTGTTTGCCGGAGCAGTGATCTTGGAGACTTGGAGTTGGAGTTGGAGCTATCTCGGAGATAGTTTGGGCATCTTCAAGGGGACGCTAAGGAAGCTAGTTTGCATTACCAGGTAAAGATTTTCACTTGAAAAATCCATCATTTCATTGTTGTTCATGTATTTATTTTCTCATGTGTTTAGCTATGCTATTGCTCTCAAATCTCTAGTCTTGACTCCTATCATCTATGCTATCAAATTTTGTATGTTTGAATGTGTATTTTGTTTCGTAAATTTAGCCTTAGTTGTCCATTTATCTTAGTTGCATTTTTTTTAAATGGCAGATTTATTTCCAAATTTCAATTATTTCAAGTCAAGATGGCTCCATAAACCAAGGACAATGCATGGGCCCATTGTGATGTGGTTGATAGTAAGATGATATGCAAATTTTGTAAAAAATGTATTGGAGGTGGGGGTATTCTTAGATTGAAACAACACTTGGCTGGGATAAGAGGCCAGGTAAAGCCATGTGATGCACCTAATGAAGTGATAGGTCCGGTTAGGGCAGAATACCTTGCCAAGTTTGAAAAGTTTGAGGAGACTAAGGCTAGGGAGAAGGCCATCCAAGATGAAATTGCAAGGAAGAGGGAACTAATAGAAATGATGAGAGAGAGTGGGTATGATGATTATGAGATTCAAGACTCCACTTTTATCCCTTCCACCAATGACCCCTTTCTCTATGTTCCTCCTGTTGGCCAAAAATCAAAACCAACAAAGAGACCCAACCTCCAGAGTTATTTCTCATCCACTGCTAATCCCACAGCCACTTCCTCCCAGCCAAGTCGTCAACCCACTTTGGATCAACATTGGAAAAAACAATGCAAAGTAACTTCTTATTAGTGCATTGCTAGATGGTGGTATGATTCAGATATCCCATTTAATATTGCTCGCTCACCTTATTACCAAGCTATGTGGGACTCTGTTTTAGCTACAGGAAAGGGCTTCAAAGGCCCTATTGTGCATGACTTGAGGGGATCTCTTTTGCAACAAGAGATTTGTAATATTAATGAGTATTTGGTTGAATATAAAGAGTCATGGCTCAAAACAAGTTGTTCCATCATGTCAGATGGATGGACTAATGGAAAGAACTGCACTATCATTAACTTCCTTGTTTCTTGCCTTCAAGGAACAATGTTTTTGAGATCAGTTAATGCATCTGATAAGGTGAAGGATGCAACCCTTCTATTTGAGCTTTTGGATGAGATTATTCAGGAAGTGGGGGAGCAAAACGTTGTGCAGGTCATCACAGATAATGCCTCAAACTATGTTCTTGCTGGAAAGATGCTTGAGTCCAAGTATAATACCATATTTTGGACTCCATGTGCTGCACATTGCATAGACCTCATGCTTGAGGACATAGGCAAAGTGGATTGGGTAAAAAACACTGTAGAGCATGCCAAGTGCATTACAAAATACATTTACAACCACTCATGGGTATTGAGCCTAATGAGGAAAAACACTGGGGGTAAAGAGCTTGTTAGGCCTGCCATTACGAGATTGCAAATCACTTCCTCATGTTGCAACGTCTCAATTCTCAACAGAAAAACCTGCAGAAATGTTTTCTTTTGATGATTGGACTGAATCCCGATGGGCTCGTAGACAAGATGGAAAAGACACCAAAAAGAAAGTCTTTGATAATTATTTTTGGAAAAGGTCTTTAGAGCTAGTAAAAATTACTGAGCCCCTTGTTAAGGTGCTAAGGATGGTGGATGGGGAAAAGATGGCAATGGGATACATTTATGAGGCTATGGATCAGGCAAAGGAGCAGATACGGGCAGTTTACAAGGACAGGTTAGCTAAATATGGCCGGATATGGGAGATCATTGATAACAGATGGAACAATCAACTCCATCGTCCTATACATGCAGCTGGATATTTTTTGAACCCAAAGTATCATTATAAAGCTCGGCTAGGAGATCAGCAGGATGGGGACCCCAGATCTGGATTGATTGATTGCTTGGAGCACATGGTCCCTATCCGTGCAGACCTTTTGGAAACACATAAACAACTTATTCTTTTCAGTGTGGCAGCTGGTACCTTTGGAAAGAACTTGGCAAAAATGGCAAGAGATGTGGATCAACCAGGTAAGAAATTCCAATTTGTTTTTCTTTTCAAGTTAAATTGTTTGTAAATAAGTAATGAAATGAACTATGTTACTAATGAATGTATTTTTATTTGCAGCGCATTGGTGGGAGTCATTTGGCAGCCAATGTCCTCAATTGCAAAAGTTTGCAATTAGAATCCTCAGCCAAACTTGCAGTGCTTCAGGTTGTGAGCGCAACTGGTCTATTTTTGAGTGCATACACACAAAGAAGAGAAACCGTTTGGAACAGAAACGGTTAAATGATCTTGTGTTTGTGCAACACAACCTTCGCTTGAGGCGGAACCAACTGATGAACAAAACACCTGATCTAGATCCCATTGTGTTGGATGATATTGATCCAACATCAGAATGGGTGGAGGAGATTGAAGATCCAGTGTTTGAGGCAGATTTTGATTTTGATGCAGCATTAGCGGGGGGTGAATTTGAAGCAGACTTGGTGGCGCCATCAGACGAAGACCCGGGATTGGTAGCTGCATCAAGGAAAGGAAAACAACCAATGGAAAGCACTAGTCATGCAGTTCAAGTAACTCGTGCTTCCATTATGTCCACTTCTATTGTTATTGGTGGCAGTGGTACTAGTATTCAGGTTGCAGATGAGCCTGAGCCTGAGGCTGAAGCATCCTTAGACTATGATCCAGATGATGTCTATGCAGCTGCCGATGTTGATCCTGTGTCTAGTAGTGGTGATGAATTTGATGATTGATCATGATTCATGTGTAGTCTTGTATTAGGCCAATGGCCTCATAGCTTGTAGCATTGTTTTTGGACTTTATGGGCCATTTGGAGCCTCATTGCTTATGTATTTTTCGATGATATGTATTGCATTCGGTGCCATTTTGATATATTCACCTTTGCATGGTATATAAATGAGTAAACTTTGCATACTTTGTCTCTATTGGCTTGGAATCATGATTGCAAATCTTAAAAATAGTTTTTTTTTATTAAAAAATAATTATTTAATGTATTTTTTTTAAAAACCGGTTCGTTTAGACCTGACCAATACCGGTTAGACCGGTTCTGGTCCGGTTACCGGTTCATTAGGTCCACCGGTTCCGGTTTTTAATACTATGGTCGTAAGGCTTTGGTGAATATGTCTGCTACCTACTCATCTGTGGGAATATACTCAAGCTTAAAAGCTCCCTTCTGAACATAGTCTCTGATGAAATGATATTTGATCTCGATATGCTTTGACTGGTCATGAAATACTGGATTCTCCGTGAGTTTAATGCAACTCTAATAATCATAGTAAATCACTAAAGGTCTCAACACTTGACCACATAAGTCAAACAACATCTTGTGAAGCCATATGGCCTCACAACTAGCCAAATTCGTTGCCATGTACTCTGCTTCCGCTGAACTCAATGCAATTGATTGCTTCTTCTGGCTGAACCACGACACAACTGCCGAACCCAACCCAAATCAACACCTTGAAGTGCTCTTCCTATCAGAAGCACAACCTGCCTAATCAAAATCAATTTACCCTGCCAATCTCACTCCATCTCCCTGTCTATAATCCAGACCATAATCCACTATCCCCTGCAAGTAACGAAGTATGCATTTTGCAGCAACCCTGTGCACTCTCCTGGGCTCATACATGAATTGGCTCATCGTGTTGACTGCAAAACATATATCTGGTCGATTGTTGACTAAATACATCAAGGAACCAATCAGCTGTCTATACAAAGTAGGATCCACCAACTCCGTGCTAAGAGGGATTGTTGAGATTTTGTGTATTTCGGGTAGCATCGGATGTGCTCTAGCTCCAAAATTTTGTGAAGGGACTAGAGTACACTTCATCTACAAGACCCAGAAAGGGATTTGGATCTACAAGAGAGTTGAATCATAGTTGAGTTGGCAGATTTCCAAGAAGGGAAATCAGTTGTCAGAGGGAGCAGAAGGTGTTTGTTTCGCCAAGGGCCTTAGATCCAGATCTCTAGCAAAGAGAAAGGGAGCGCTGACAAATTTCTCAACAGATGGCTCCTCATGGACTGCGTGATCAGGATAGATTAGATGGCCTATCCAACTTTTCAATTTGAAAGGCTAGGATCCTGATAGTCCTAGAGGCATCTCATTTAAGAGACCATGCAGAACAAGTTCTCGCCACATCGACTGATGCAAATCTCCTAAAGGAAGCATAATGAAGTTGCTAGACATGCTAAGCGGTTGATCATGGATGGAATTAAGGACCATATTGTCCCACATATAGCTGAAAAGAAGACAACTAATGAGATGTGGAAGGCCTTAACATTCCTATATGAGGGAAAATCTATCCAAAGGAAGATGTTGTTGGAGTCTCAGATGCAGTCATTCATGATGAACAAGGGAGAAGACATGGAACATTTCCTCTTCAGATTACAGTCAATCAGAGATCAGTTGAATGCAACGGGTGCTAAGGTGGAAGATGAGCTGATGGTCAGGGCTACTCTTAATGCAGTCACAGATGAGTGGGAAACCTTTGTCCAAGGTATCTTGGGCAGAGCAGACCTCCTAGATTGGGATAGCTTGTGGGCAATTTTTCATCAAGAAGAACTCGGTAGAATCACCAAGAAGCAGTACAGCTCTGGATCGAGCAAAGTAAAGAAGGAAGATGAAGAATATGCAGCCTTGGCATCAAAGAGGTAGTAGGGAAAGAAGAAGAAGGATCTATCAAAGATCAAGTGCTTCCAGTGTGGTGAATTAGGAAATTTTGCTAGCAATTGTCCTCAGAAGAAAAAGGACAAGGAAACTTCTTCTTCCAAGGTCGTTGTGGCAGATGATGGGTAAGAAGATGATGCAGCCATGATTGCTCATGAACCACGAAAGTGGGGCGACATGGATCTGTAGAGAAACTACAGAAAGAAGGGCGGGAACTTTGAGTAGCTCATCTCTTGGATCACATCCGAACTACAGGAGCCTTAAGACAATAGCGGGACAAGTGGAGCAGTGGGTGCATAGATCACGGATGAGGCAGAGGCAGAGGCAGAGGCAGATTTGAAGGTTGGAAGGAACAACACAGTGCAGAAGCAACAATAGCGTAGAGGCAGCAGCAGCGTAGCAGTTGATGTGACTTCAGCAGCGTAGAGCATTGTTGCAGCAGCATGGAGGCTACAAGAGGACAGCGCAGCACAGCAGCAGTGTGAGAGATTTCAGCACAAGGGGCTTATGTGACTTCAGCAGTGCAGAGGGAGTCTACTTACGCAATGCAGAGTTGTTGCTATGCATCATCCTTTAGATGTCAGCACATATCAACAACCTATGGAGCTTCAATGATGAGTATGCATCCCAACTGACTTGTCTGTCAAAGATTGGGCATGAGATACAGTTGTTTCTCTCAACAACTGAAGTTGCAATGCAACAGTTAGCAGTGGCAGTTCTATGGGCAGCACAGATGCAGCAAATTGAGAGGGCGCTGCAATACAAATGTGCCACGGTGACAGCGTCATGTGCAGCAGTACAGAATTGCAGCAACAATGCTGAATTAAGTGGCAGCAGGCCAAGCATCAGCAGTTTAGAAACCAGTGCCCAAAATCTTGTAATGCATGGTGTGATGTATTGCTAGAGCACACTCCGTGCTAAGAGGGAGTGTTGAGATTTTCTGTATTTGGGGTAGCATCGGATGTGCTCTAGCTCCCAAATTTTGTGGAGGGACTAGACAACACTTAATCTACAAGACCCATAAAGGAATTTGGGAAATTTCATCTGGTTTGGGAGATATTTAATTAATTAATTATTTTAATGTATTTCCTAAGTCTAAACTTAGCAAAATTGAATAATTAAAGTTAATTAAATTTAACATGTGATGAAATTGTCTTAAGTCACACAGATCAAGTTTTCTTTTAATCTTAGCCATTGATTCAAAATCTGATTATGTTCGTTGGTTTCCCAATGAGAAAAGTATAAGGGAAAGGCTTGGGGTCATTTGTAAAGATACACAGAGGCAAAGCATTGAAGCTAAGATGAGATTCTAGGGCAAGGTTTGCTAAATATACTCAGAAGTGATTCAGTTGTAGAGAGAGGAGTTTAGACAAAGAGGATGATCTCATCCCGGTGTCTAGAATCAACGAGAGAGAGAGCAGCTTCAGAAAGGCATCGCAAAGTAGGGGCATCGGTAGCAAGAGGGCAGCAACTGCACAACGCAGGGCAGCTTCTGCTACGCAAGTGTTGCGCAATCACTCCCAGGGCAGCGTAAGGTAGCTGGAAACCCTCAGAGGTTACGCAGGGACCCTTAAGGGCAACGTAGGGATTACGTCACCCAGTTTGGGGTAAAGCAGCCCTTTCTAGGCCAGCTCTGAGGGACGCAGGGGCTGCGAGGCTGACGCAGGGACTTCAGGAGCAGCGTTAGGGTTTCTAGGGCCTAATTTTGGTTGAGTCCTGTAAATCCCGTTTGAGGGTGTGGATCAGTCAATATTTTCGCTTCAGAATAGCCAGTGAGTTGCAGATCTATATTTTCTCTGTTGGGTTTTCCAGATCTGGAACCCAAATATGTTGTATTCAGAAATACTCTTAATAATAAAACCCTCCAGCAGTTAGAGACATGTTTTCCCGTATTGGGTTTTTCCAGGGACTATTTGTCTAGAAAATCATTATGTCACTTTGTTTATGCGTGCATGTACTTTTATGAGATCTGAAATGGTGAAAGTTTGTTATGTGTTTTGCTTCGATATTAATCTGAATTACAAGTTAATAACATAATTAAGTACGAGGAGCAATACCAGATCTAACAGTAGATTTCTGCATAATTGTAAGATTCAGACATTTTCACATGGTATCAAAGAAATTGCAGATCTAGGACGGTCACCAGCAGAAGTCTGAAGGATCTTGCTACAGAGAGCAACAGGAAGTGCATCAACAGAAGCAGAAGAGAAAATCTGAAGGGACAGTGCAGTTTTTAGAGAAGCAGAGTTACGCAGAGGGCAAGGTGACGCAGTCTAACGCTGTCTCAAAGCAGGTCCATGCAATCACTACGCAGAGGCAGCGCTGCGATTGTCTGAAGCCAGCCAATGTGACGCAGATCTAAAGCTGTCAGATCCAGAAAAGCCTGAAGCATTGCTGCAGAAATTCAGAAGGTGCTGGTGGGGTTAAATTTCTGAAGTTTTCAAAATTTTAGCCTAAGCACTAGTGACAAAGAGCGGGTGGAGATTAGCTTCTCAGAGAGTTTCTAACCAAAGTAACTTGCAGATTGATCAGAGGATCAAAGAGAGTTGAATCATTATTGATTTGGTAGATTTCCAAGAAGGGAAATCAGTTGTCAGAGGGAGCAGAAGGTGTTTGTTTCGCCAAGGGCCCTAGATCCAGATCTCTAGCAAAGAGAAAGGGAGCTCCGACAAATTTCTGAGCAGATGGCTCCTCATAGACTGCGTGATCAGGACAGACTGGATGGCCTATCCAACTTTTCAGTTTGGAAGGCTAGGATCCTGAAGGCTACGATCCTGATAGTCCTAGAGGCATATCATCTAAGAGACTATGCAGAACAAGTTCTGGCCACACCGACTGATGCAGATCTCCTAAGGAAGGATAATGAAGCTGCTGAACATGCCAAGCGACTGATCATGGATGGAATTAAGGACCATATTGTCCCACATATAGCTGAAAAGAAGACAACTAATGAGATGTGCAAGGCCTTAACATCTCTATATGAGGGAAAATCTGTCCAATGGAAGATGTTGTTGGAGACTCAGATGCGGTCATTCATGATGACCAAGGGAGAAGACATGGAACATCTCCTCTTCAGATTACAGTCGACCAGAGATCAGTTGATTGCAACGGGTGCTAAGGTGGAATATGTGCTGATGGTCAAGATTGCTCTCAATGTAGTCACAAATGAGTGGGAAACCTTTGTCCACAGTATCTTCGGCAGAGCAGACCTCCTAGATTGGGACAACTTCTGGGCAATTTTGAATCAAAAAGAACTCCGCAAAATCACCAAGAAGCAGTATAGCTCTGGATCGAGCAAAGTAAAAGAAGATGAAGAAGATGCAGCCTTGGCATTAAAAAGACAGCAGGGAAAGAAGAAGGATTTATCAAAGATCAAGTGCTTCCAATGTGGTGAATTAGGACATTTTGCCAGCAATTGTCCTCAGAAGAAAAAGGACAAGGAAGCTTCTTCTTCCAAGACTGTTGTGGCAGATGATGGGTCAAAAGATGAAGAATCCATGAGCGCTCGTGAACCACTCAAGTGGGGCGATATGGATCTGTAGCGAAGCTACAAAAAAAAGGGCGAGATCCTTGAGCTGCTCATCTCTTGGATCACATCCGAGCAATGGGAGCCTTAAGACAGTAGCGAGACAAGTGGAGCAGTGGGTGCATAGATCATAGATGAAGCAGAGGCAAATCTGAAGGCTGGAAGGAGAAGCACAGTGCAGATGCAGCAACAACGTAGGGGCAGATGTGACTTCAGCAGAACAAAGTAGAGTTGCAGCAGCGTGGAGGCTTCAGGAGGACAACACAGCACAACAACAGCATGAGAAATTTCAGCACAAGGGGTTGATGTGACTTTAGCAGTGCAGAGGGAGTCTGCTTACGCAGTGCAAAGCTGTTGTTGTGCATCATCTTTCAAATGTTAGCACATATCAGCAGCCTATGGAGCTTCAGTGATGAGGATGCAGCCCAATTGACTTGTCTGTCAAAGATTGGGCAAGAGATTCAGTTGTTTCTCTCAACAACTGAAGTTACAATGCAGCAGTTAGCAGTGGTAGTGCTATGGGAAGCACAGATGCAACAAATTGAGAGGGAGCTGCAGTACAGATGTGGCAGTGGCGGTGATAATGTCATGGGCAGTAGTACAGAATGGTAGCAGCAGTGCAGAGTTGAGTGGCAGCAAGCCAAGCATCAGCAGCACAGAAGCCAATGCCCAAAATCTTGTAATGCATGGTGTGATGTATTGCTAGAACACACTTCATGCTAAGAGGGAGTGTCGAGATTTTGTGTAGTTGGGAAAGCATCGGATGTGCTCTAGCTCCCAGATGTTGTGAAGGGACAAGAGTAAACTTGATCTACAAGGCCTAGAAAGGGACTTGAGAAATTTCAATTGGTTTGGGAGATATTTAATTAATTAATTATTTTAATGTATTTCCAAGTCTAAACTTAGGAAAATTAAATAATTAAAGTTAATTAAATTAAACATGTGATGAAATTGTACTAAGTCACACAAATCAAGCCTCCTTTTAATCTTATCCATTGATTCAAGATCTGATCATGGTCGTTGGTTTCCCAACGTGAAAAGTATCAAGGAAAGGTTTGGGGTGATTTGTAAAGATACACAGAGGCAGAGCACTAAAGCTAAGCTGAGATTCTAGGGCAGGGTTTGCTAAGAATACTTAGAACTGTTTCAGCTGCAGAGAGGGGAGATTAGACAAAGGGGATGATATGATCCTAGTGTCTAGAATCAGCAAGAGATAGAGAGCAGCTTCAGAAAGGCAATGTAGTGAAGCAGGGGCATCAGCAGCAAGAGGTCAGCTTCAGCGACGCAGGTGTTGCGCTGTCACTCCCAGGGCAGCGTAAGGCAGCTAGAAACCCTTAAGAGGTTACGCAAAGACCCTTAGGGGCAACGTAGGGACTGCGTCACCCAGTCTAGGGTAACGTAGCCCTTTCCAAGCCAGCACTATGGGACGTAGGGTCTGCAGAGGCTGACGCAGGGGCTTCAGGGGTAGCGTTTGGGTTTCTAGGGCCTAATTTTGGCTGAGTCCTATAAATCCCATTTGAGGGTGTGGATCAGTCAATATTTTGGCTTCAAAACAGTTGGTGAGTTGCAGATCTATATTTTCTCTGTCGGGTTTTCCAGATCTGGAACCTAGATTTGTTGTATTCAGAAATACTCTTAATAATAAAACCCTCCAGTAGCCAAAGACCGGTTTTTCCAAGGATTATTTGTCCAGAAAATCACTGTCACTTTGTCTTTGTGTGCTTGTACTTTTTCTACGTCTGAATTGGTGAAAGTCTGTTATGTATTTTGCTTCGATATTAATCTGAATTATTCTAATGTAGTTAACTAGGAGGGGCATAACCATATCTAACAGTAGATTTCTGCATAATTGTAACATTCAGAAATTTTCACAATTTTTTCACTTTAGGATAGAGATATAGATTAAAATTAATCAAGATAATTGCATTAGACATAGTTAGTTTGCACATCATTTTAATCAAATCATCTTGTGAGCAGTGCAATTTTTTCTTGCAATATTGTTATCTAGTGTACCTGTGATTTTGATGATCAATTGGTTTATTGTTATTTGTTGTCGTTATCTATTGCTACTTGAGAATTTCCTTTACAAGTACAATTTCCATTTATACTTGCAAGTGATATTTTAATTGTTCATCTTGATCTAACATTGGTTTTGTAGGACTACTTGTACTTTTAATCTCCTTTTGAGCAAGTACTTATTATCTATATTTGAGCAATCATTTACAAGGCACTGGTTTATATTCTTATTTTCTTAAATGTTCCATTGATTATCATTGGATATACATCTTTATATTGCTCATACATTTACATTCTTGCTTATATCTTGAATCAAATTATATTTGCGGAGTAGTTCCATTAACCTTAGTCTCCTAGGACTCCACATTTCACTTTATTAACCTTCTTTAGGGACCACCCCCCTTAGCTTAACTCGGAAAAGAGATTTAACAGAGAGAGTTGGGATTAGGTGACAACCTCTTCTCTTAGTTTGCCACCAAGAACACACTTTGTGGTGTTGAGGATTTTTCCCACACTAACCTAGGTGTGCAAGTGAGGCGATGACATTTTTTGGCGTCATTGTCAAGGACAAGTCCTCTTGTACTTAGAATACGACTAACTTTCAGTTCTTGCATATTGGATTTTTTGAGTTAGATTCCTGTTCAAGTGGCAACTCCACTTGGCTCAATTCCTGCAAGGATTTCTACTATGAGAAATCCAAGTTGTCTAGTTAACCCCACTCTTGATCCTAAAAATCTTTTTAGAGTGAGGTTAAATAGACTATCTTCTAGTAGACTTCTTGCTAATCTTGGCAAGGAGGCTATTTCTGATATCCATTTGTTTTTTCAAGGACAAGTAGAACAAAACATCATGAATGATCTTTTTGGTCCTTGTAATTTTACTAACATTAATGGCTATCCACA
This sequence comes from Pinus albicaulis, assembly GCA_034641835.2. Lineage (NCBI taxonomy): Eukaryota > Viridiplantae > Streptophyta > Pinopsida > Pinales > Pinaceae > Pinus > Pinus albicaulis. Next base: position 784,933,368 of record CM076574.1, read on the forward strand.
CATTATCCCTAACAAGGCTATTGAGAAGTTGCCTTCTTTCCAAGGTAACAATGCCATTAGTGTTGTATTGCCCATAAATAATTTCAATGTTATCATCACTAAGTGGTGTAATGGTGCTAACGATGATGATGTAAAGATGAGGCTCTTTGTCGTCTCCTTGGAAGAGGATGCTCTTGATTGGTTCACTGAGCATCCTGCTAACTCATATGACTCATTGCAAGCCATCATTAGTGCCTTTTTAGATAAGTATGGAGAAAAGAAAGAAGATAGACACTTGATTAATGTCATTAGCCATATAAAAAAGAATGAGAATGAAAATGTGGAGGAATTCAACAAGAGATTCAATGATGTGGTAAAAAGGATACCTGAAGATGTTAGACCTCTATGGAAGTTTCTACTGTGCTCTTATCTAGACGGTTTTGGTGTTCACACATATTATGAGTTGAGAAGAAAGAAACCTGCAACTCTAGAAGCAGCTCAAACTGAAGCCTTAGACATGGAAAGGCTAGAAATGAATCAAGGAAGTCAGAAAATCCTGGTTATAGTAGAGGGCCATCGAAGTCTCATGACTCCAAAGGGAAGGTTGAGGCAAAGGAAAGTGTCCATGATCCTATTAAGGAGTTGACTGAACTCATCAAAACCATGGAGATTAATCACACTAATCAAATGAATTCCATCCAAAACAAGTTGGTGGCCATGGAAAGGAATCAAACCAAGAGATTCCAAAATAGAGGTGATGAGAAATGGCAAAAAAGAGGACCTCCCAATAATCATGGGACACTAAACCCATTTAAGTCTACCAATTTAGTTGATGATTCCATTTCTTATTGTAGACCTTGTGAGGAGATGCATGATGAAGCCACTTGTCCATATGTGAGAAGGGTCATGGAAGGAGGAATGGTTGTGAGAAGTAAGCAAATAAATTTGGTTGGCAAGGAGCATCATTTGTCTATGGAGAATTGGATGGAAGTCATTGAGTCAGAAGGTTAATAGTAAGTTTCCATCTTCCAATAGTGTGAATAACTTTGGTGAGTTTGATAGGATCACGAAGTTATATGGAGAGAAGCCTTCATCAAACCAAATTTTAGAGATAGCCAAAGATACAGGTTTTACTTATCAAAGAAATGTCAAGGAATAACAAAAAAAATCAAAATGCCCCTAAAACTTTCACTCCACCTACATCTAGGTTAAATATTGACTTGGGAGGTTGGATAAATAATGCAAAGATTTTAGTACCTATCACTGAAATCCTAAAGATTCCCTCTCAAAAGTCTAAGTTATTGAAAGCCCTTGATGCACCTCATGGAAAGGAAATGTCAATTTTTTCTAAGGATGGATTTGAAGATACCCCTATCATTTTGCAAAGTAGTGATATGTGTAGAGCTAACAAGGACCATCAACCTTTCTTTATTACTTTATTGGTCAAGGTGTTACTTTTGCATAATTGAATGCTTGATTATGGTGCATCATCTTGTGTAATGACCAAGAAGGTTATGCATCAATTGAACTTGAGGATTTCTAGACCTCACCGCAACATTTGTACTATGGATTCTAAGATTATTGAAGTTTGTGGTTTAATAAAAGATCTTCAAGTCCACTTGGCAGTGCACCCTGATATAATGATCACCATGGATATTGTGGTGATTGATGTTCTAGATGCTTGGTGTATTTTGTTGTCTAGGAAGTGGGGAGCTAATATAGGGGGCACTTTACAAATGGATCTAAGTTATTCTACCATCCTTAATAGTGAGGGCATTGCTACCCACCACTTGCGAGTGACACCCATTGGAGAAATTTTTTTCCTACATTGCCTTCAGTTGGCAGCTGACAACCTCTTGCAGCCACCAGATAGCTTGATGTGCCATCATCTCTGCCACCTGAGCTAGCCATTATGCACCCTCGCCCATCTATCATGATCGTATGTTTGAAGGTGGGCCTTCCAACCTCGGAGGTATGGATTTTATTATGTAATTGGGTATTTTTGCTTACTTATCTTAGACACTTCAGGGAATGGATTAGAGGGGGGATTAAACGGAAAGAATGGGCTTGTTTTGTACTCTTGTCCCCTCGTCCAACTTGGTGGTTAACCTTGTATCCTACTCCTGTGGCATCTCCTCTATTGGCTACTAGCTTTAGGAGAGGCATTACATGGGAAACCCTAATTTTGGTTGTGTGGTCCCGCTTCTCGACATCACATACATCACCATTTTAGGAATCCTTCCATTCATTTGGGCACATGTTGGACTTCATTTGGCCTTATAATGGCCCTCTTAGCTACTTATCTATCATTTCAACTCTCTTGAGAGGCTAATTATTCTTATTATGGAGCTATTTGGTGGGCTTGTCACCAAAAGTATTGTTGTTAAGCACATTATTTTATTTTAGGGGCATTATTAGTCCAAATTAGGCCATTCAAATCCCTTAGAGGATTGTATAAATAGAAGAGAGGCATTCTCTCTCATTCATCATCACTTGGATTTGGGATATATCTTTCTAAAGATTTTGGACTTGCAATTTGTGGAATGATTTGGATTATTAAATTCATTTTGATGTGTGGAATATTTTCTATATCTCTCTTGGAGCTCTTATTTTGCAAATATGATGGATGGATACACTCTCTTGTCATGTCAGTGCTCTTTTCATGCAAATTTCATCATAATTTATGTCTAACGTATGGAAATCTATGCTTTGATTTTGCTTGTGCCCTAAAATTAATGGGAAATTATGAAACACTTGTAATCTTGGTTCGTTGCATATGTTACTCATCTTGGCAAGAAGAACGAATTTTCCTAGGGGTAGGTTGTGCGCCTTTTACCTTGAAACTCCATCAAATATTGCATATTGAAGTATAAAAGTCTAAAGTTGTCGTGTAGCTGCATCCATCATCAGTGAAATTGCTCCTTTAGGCCTCCTTCAAGGGCGAAGTTCCCAAATCTTAATCATTTTGACTCCAATCTTCCCAACAGCCATGCACTACTCCTAGATCCTTGGTGATCACATTAACTTAACGAAATATCATTCTTTCACCTCTTTTATTCATCTTTTCTATTAGGAAAATCATGAATATATACAGGGAGAGGGAGACTATTGGAATTCATATTTCAAGAATCTAACTATTGGAATTCATATTCCAAGAATCCAATGTCTCTTCATCTTCTCAGTCTCATATTTACATTATTTACAAGATTTTCCTAATCCCTGAAGATTAGGTGTCAGCATCTCCCCCCCTTAATCTAAAGGGATGTTGGTAAGTCCAAGCATCATTCTTAATCTTTCAAACTTTTCTCTTCCAAGTGCTTTGGTGAAGATGTCTGCAATCTGCTCACTTGTGGAACAATGGCGTAGGTGAATAGTCTCGATGTCAACATGATGTCGAATCAAATGATACTTTGTATTAATATGCTTGGTTCGATCATGGAACTTTGGATTCTTGGTCAATTTTATTATAGAAGTATTGTCAATCAAAAGAGGCGTAGAATGCACTTGTTCCTCTTACGAATCTTCAAAATTTTCTTGAACCGCAGAATTTCCTTTGTTGCTTCTACAACTGCCACATATTCTGCTTCTGTTGTGGACTCTGATGGAACTGACTGTTTGTGTGACCTCTAGGAGATAGTTCCTGATCCAAGACTCATAAAATAATCTGATGTATATACTCCATTTTCTTTATCTCCATCAAAATCTAAATCAGAGTAAATCAAGCCGAAGTCATCCACCTGTGTATACTTGAGTCCAAAATCTTGAGTTCCCTTCAAGTACCTTACAACTCTTTTTGTAGCAAACCAATGACCCTCACAAGGCTTTTGCATAATCATGGAGAAGAATCCAACAACAAATGAAATGTCTGGTCCGGTAGTAGTCAAGTAGTTAAGACTTCCTACCTACGAGTTGTCTATACTTTGTTGCATCCTTCCTATTCATTTATTTCTATGGATGTGAGCTTTAAATTTTGTTCCATTGCAATGGTCAAAGTATTGCACTTGTCCATGCCAAATTTGTTCAAAAAATCTGTAATGTACTTCTTTTGGGAGAGGAATATAAACTTCAAATATTGGGTTACTTTAACACCCAAATAGTAGTGAACATATCCCAAATTTGTCATCTCAAAACCTTTCCTCAATTCCTTCTTTATGGATGCAATGTAATTTTCATTATTCCCTGTCATCGGTAGATCATCTACATACATCACAAGATATACAATTGTTTTGCCAACTTTCTTGACAAAAAAACTTGCATCATCAAGATCGTAGTGTTTAAAATTTAGTTTCAGAAGATGCTTCGTCAATTTCTTGTACCAGGCTCACGGAGCTTGCTTGAGGCCATACAAGCATTTGATAAGCTTACATACTTAATGCTCTTGTCCCTTCAAAACAAATCCTTTTGGTTGAGACATAAAAACCTTCTCTTTCATATCTCCATTCAAGAAGGCGGTTTTTATATCAATTTGATGTATGTTCCAACCGTTCTGAGCTACCAAGGGAAAGAGAGTATGGATGGTGGCCATTTTGCTGTGGGGACAAAAGTCTCCTCATAATCGACCCCTTCTTTCTGTGCAAAACCTTTTGCCACAAAACTAGCTTTATGCTTGTCAAGTGAGCCATCTGCTTTATACTTGTTCTTGAACACCCACTTGCAACGAATCGATTTGGTTCCCAATGGAGGGTCCACCAGCTTCCAGTTTCCATTCTTTATCAGAGCATCATATTCTTTCTGCATTGCTTCTTTTCATTCATCATGAGACGCAACTTCTCTGAAGGAAGTTCGTACGAAATCTGTAGACAAATTTAATTCACAATCATAAGAAACATCCATATCAACAGTTGAATCATAATTGTCTACATCACCTCCATTCTGACTAGTAGAGCTTCTTGTATGATGTCTTTCCAACCTCATCAGGATGAACACTTTCAAGTGTCTTGGAGATCCATTTTCGAGGACATTTTTGAGATGGTCGGGCCGTTCAATTGACTGATCCAGTTCTCTCAATCACATCACTCAAAGTGTCTTCTTGATCAGTGGATGGAGCCTCATGAGGGGGAGAGAGAGCTTTAGAAGGAAATTCCACACATTGATCCAAGATAGGGAACCCCCCTTCATGATGTGGAATCTAATAATCAAATTCTTTAAAAGATTTTGCATGCCCGAATTTGTCCAAGAGATCTAGTTTCCACTCAACAACATTGTCAGTCTTGGAAGATTCAAGAAAACTTACATCTCTAGACAGTATAAACTTCTTATTTACTTCATTGTAGAGATGATATGCTTTCGAGGTATTCAAGTACCCCAAGAAGATACATTTTTGACTTCTTGCACCAAGTTTGTTTCTTTGTTCCTTAAGTATTAAGGCATAATAGGTGGAACCAAAAATCTTGAGATGCCTCACTGAAGGAATGTGGCCATACCACATTTCATAGGGAGTCTTGTTTTTGAGAGCATGAGATGGACACACGTTCTTAACATACAATGCACATAGAACTGCGTCAGCAAAAAACATCAACTTTACATTTTTGAAAAACACCACTAAACATACCATATTTAAGATTGTCTTGTTCATTCTTTCAGCGACACCGCTATGTTGAAGATTATAAGGCATTGTTGTTTGATGTTGGATCCCGTGTTGGCAAAGATAGTTTTCAAATTCATTTGAAGTATATTCTTTTCCATTATTTGTACGAATAGAGCCAATATGAGATTGTGTATTGTATTCAATCCATGCATGAAAGTTTTTGAAAGTTTCAAAAGATTCAGATTTGTTCTTTAATAGATATACCCAACATATTCTAGTATAGTCATCGATAAAAGTCATCATGTATTTATTTCCATTTGCAGAAGGAACATGCATAGGGAACACAAATCAGAATGAATCAGTTCAAGTTTTCTATGTGCTTTGGAATGAGAATCATGAAATGATTGTTTGTTGTGTTTTCCTAACATACAAGAATCATATTGCTTAAGTTTCCTAGGAATGGTGGGCAAACGAGTAACACTATTTTTCCTCAATAGACGAAGACTGTCATAGTTCAGATGTCCAAATATAGCATGCCATAAGAGACTGGATGGTAGTGTACCTTCATCAAACTGAGAACTGCATGCAAAGTTTTGTGCACGAGCAAAGGTTCCTTGCAGATTCAAGAGTCTTTCTTCCTCTATCCTAGTGATGACAAGTGAGTTGTCTGATGCTTTTCTCACCTCAACTTTGCCATCAAACATGTGAATGGAGTGTCCTTGCTAGCAGATGTAAACCAAGGACAAGTTTCTTTGCAACTCTGAGAGGTAGAGAATATCATGTAGAAGAAATTCAAGGAGACCAGGCAGTTTGAGCTTGATGGTACCAAGCCCAGATGGCTTGAGTTTTGACTTGTCTGCAAAGTAGACTGCTCAATCTACATTATCATTGAATTCTTCAAAGAAATCTCTTCGAAAGGTCATTTGGCAGGTTGCTCCTGAATAAAGCAACCATGCATCTTTCCAAGAAGCAAGTGGAGCATTAAACAAGTCTTTAGTTACTCCAATATTGCAATGTGTTGTTGATTTTTGTAGCATTAGAAAGTGCTCTAAGTCTCAAATTTGGTGTAGAGGCTTACACACTAGTATTCCAAAGAACCCAGAAAGCGTTTGTGGAAATTCCACTCAGATTTTGTTTTATTTGAAAAATTAATTATTTTACTGGGGACCCTAAGTCTAAACTTAGGGAAATTAAATAATTAAAAGGTATTAAATAAAACAGAGTGTGAATCTTCGAGAGGACATGGATCAAGTCACGTTATAATCTTAGTCGTTGATTAGACATCTAATCTGGATCGTTGATATGTCAACGAGAAGACTATAAAGGAAGGCTTAAGGGTCATTTGGAAAACACACCGAGATACTGAATTGATCTAAGATCGAAATTTCTGGGGGGGGTTGCTGAGAAATTCGAGCTAGAGATCTTAGCAATGAGGGGCAGAGATAACATCCGAAGAGGAAGAGATTTTCTCATCTGGTGGAGCATCAATCAGAGAGAGGCAGAAGCGATCTAACCAAAGCCAACGCTGAAGGAAGAGGGTTGACGCAGTGACTGCGTAGGCTCACACAGAAGCAACACAGAGGTAGAGGAAGGGTTTTCAGAATTTTGCTAGTGGATCAGTTTTGGAGGCCGGGATCCGGAAAGTGGCACCGGGAGGCTGTTCTTCAGGGTCCAAAAAGGAAAATGAACTTGGTTGAGGGCCAACGCTGAGCCTAGAAGGGCGTGATGCAGTGGCTGGAAGTTCCAGCGCTAGATCTGCACAAAGGATGCGCAGAGCTTCTCCAGGGCAGTGTTTTCTTCATCCAGATCAGTCGGAAATTCAGTGATTAAGTGAGGTGAATCTTCACAAATTCTTCTGCCATTATTTCTCTTGTAGAAATTTTTGAATCTTAATTCTTATGCAAAAATTATTTCTATTAATTTGGTTAAGGTTCTCCTACTTATACAAGTTATCAACTCAATAAATTCAAGTTAACATCAAAGCAAAACACATAACAGATCTCTACCAATTCAGATCTAGAATAAGCACATGCACACATGGACAAAGTGACACAATTATTTCTAGACAAACTGTCCCCAGAAAAACCCAATGTGGAAAAACCAGTCTCTGACTGCAGGAGGGCTCTATTATTAAGAATATTTCTGAATACACAACTCTGGGTTCCAGATCTGGAAAACCCTACAGAGAAAACTCGATCTGTAGCACCTGGCTGATCTAAGACCAAAAATACTGACTGATCCATACCCTCAAATGGGATTTACAAAATTCAGCCAGATCTAGGCCTAGAAACCCCAGATCTGCCCCTGAAAGACATTGCGTCAGCCTCTGAAGCCCCTGCTCGGCTCTGCGTCAGCCTTGGATGGCCTCCAAATGCTCAGCACTGCCACTGGAAGGGACTGCGTTACCCCAGATTGGGTGACGCAGTCACTACGCTGCCCCTAAGGGTCTTTGCGTAACCCCTAAAGGGTTTCCTGAAAATCACGCCGTCCTTGCTGTTGTTGCCTTCCTCTGCGTTATCTTTGCTGATTTCTTCTCTGTTTCTTGTGTATTCTAGACCCCAGGATCAGATTATCCCCTTGGTCTAAATTCCCCTCTCTGCAACTGAAACACTCTTGAGAATTCTTAGCAACCCCTCCCTAGAATCTCAGCTTAGCTTCAGTGCTCTACCTCTGTATGTCTTACAAATGACCCCAGCCTTTCCTTTATACTTTTCTCATTGACAAATCAATGGCCAAGATTAGATCTTTAATCAATGGCTAAGATTAAACAAAAGCTTGATCCGTGTGACTTAAGACAATTTCATCACATGTTTAATTAAATTCACTTTAATTGTTCTATTTTCCTAAGTTTTAACTTAAGCAATCCATTAAAATAATTAATTAATTTAATATCTCCTGAACCAGATGAAATTTCCCAAATCCATTTATGGGTCTTGTATATTAGGTGAACTCTAGTCCTTCCTCAAAATTTGGGAGCTAGAGCACAATTGATGCTACCCCAAATACACAAAATCTCGACACTCCCTCTTAGCATCAAAGGTGTGCTCTAGCAATACATCACACTTATGCATTACATGATTTTGGGCACTGGTTCTGTGCTGCTGAAGCTTGGCCTCCTGCCACTCAACTCTGCACTCCTGCTACCCATGACTCTGCCACTGCCACTACAACCACTGTACTATAGCTCCCTCTCAATATGTTGCATCTGTGCTGCTCATAACACTGCCACTGCTGATCTGTTGCACTGCAACTTCAGTTGTTGAGAGTAACAACTGAATCTCTTGCCCAATCTTTGACAGACAAGTCAAATGGGTTGCATCCTCATCACTAAAGCTCCATAGGCTACAGATCTGTGCTGGCATCTAAAGAACGATGCACAGCTACAGCTCTGCTAGCGTAATCAGACTCCCTCTGCACTACTAAAGTCACATCAGCTCCTTGTGCTTAAATCTATCACGTTGCTGCTGCATTGCGCTGTCCCTCTGAAGCTCTCTGCGCTGCTACAGCTCTGCACTGCGTAAGCAATACTGCACTGCGTTGCTAAAGTCACATCAGCCTCTGCGCTGCTACTGCTTCTACATTGTCGCAGCTATGCTCTGCGCTGCTCCTCCCAGCCTCCAGATCTGCCTCTGCCTCTGCTTCATCTATGATCTATGAACCCAATGCTCCACTTGTCCCGCCACTGTCTTAAGGTTGTCGTAGCTCGCTTGTTGATCCAAGAGATGAGCTGCTCAAGGATCCCACCTCTACTTCTGTATCTCCTCTACAGATCCATGTCACCCCACTTTCGTGGTTCATGAGCGCTCATGGCTACATCATCTCCAGACCCATCATCTGCCACTGTTGCTTTGGAAGAAGATGCTTCCTTGTCCTTCTTCTTTTTTGGACAATGGCTGGCAAAATGTCCCATTGTCCTATTTCGCCACACTGGAAGCACTTGATCTTAGAAAGATCCTTCTTTTTCTTCGACTGCTTCTTCGATGCCAAGGCTGCATCTTCCTCCTCTTCCTTCTTTACTTTGCTCAACCCAGGGCTGTGTTGCTTCTTGGTGAATCTGCGTAGTTTTTCTTGCCGCACGGATTAACCACAAGCTGTCCCAATCTAGGAGGTCCGCTCTACCCAAGATACTTTGAACAAAGGTTTCCCACTCATCCGTGACTGCATTGAGGGCAATCCTGACTATCACTGCATCATCTACGGTTGCACTCGTTGAAGTCAGCTAATCCCTGATTGACTGCAATCTTAAGAGGAAATGCTCAATGTCTTCTCCCTTGGTCATCATGAATGACCTCATTTGGGCCTCCAACAACATCTTTCTTTGGACTGATTTTCCCTCATATAGGGAAGTCAAGGCCTTCCACATCTCATTAGTTGTCTTCTTCTCAGCTATGTGTGGTACAATATGTTCCTTGATACTGTCCATTATCAGTTGCTTGGCATGCCCAGTAGCTTCTCTATGCTTCCGTAGGAGATCTGCATCTGTCGGTGTAGCCAGGGTCTGTTCTGCATGGTCTCTTAGACCATATTCCTCAAGGGCAATCAGGATCCTTGCTTTCCACACCGAAAAGTTTGAAAGGCCCTCTAGCCTATCCTGATCCCGCAGTCCACGAGGAGCCCAGAATGTGTCAGATCTCCTCTTCTCTATGCTAGAACTCTAGATCTAGGGTCCTTTTCAAACTAGGTACCCTCTGCTCCCTTTGACACTTGAATTCCCTCCTTGGAAATCTACCAAATCAACTATGATTCAGCTTCTTCTTTGATCCTCTGACCAAACTGCAAGTTTCCTTTGGCAAGAAACTCTCTGAGACGCTGATCTCTTCCCAAACTTTGTCACTTGTGCTAAGGTTAAAAATCTGAAAACTTCAGAAGTTTAACCCCACCAGCTCTTCTGAATTTCTGCAACTTTTTTTGCAAATTTTTCCTGGATCTAACAGATTCAGATCTGAATCACACTGGTTGGCTTCAAACCTGAACAGCATTGTTTCTGAGCTGCCTCTGCGCAATAATTGCGTGGGCTTGCTAGGACACAGCGCTGGACAATGTCACCCTTCCCTCTACGTGAATCTCCTCCTGAAAATTGCGTTGTCCCTTCAAATTTGCTTTTCTGCTGCCTTTCCAGCTGCTTTCTGCAGCTAGATCCTTCAAATGCTTCAGCCGGTGACCCTTCTAGATCTGCAATTGCTTTGATACCATGTAGAAATTTCTGAATCTTAATTCTTATGCAGAAATTATTTATGTTAATCTGGTTAAGCTTCTCCTACTTATACAAGTTATCAACTGAATAAATTCAAGTTAACATCAAAGCAAAACACATAACAGATCTCTACCAATTCTGATCTAGAATAAGCACATGCACACATAGACAAAGTGACAGTTATTTCTAGGCAAACTGTCCCCGGAAAAAGCCAATGTGGGAAAACCGATCTCTAGCTGCTCAAGGGCTCTATTATTAAAAATATTTCTGAATACACAACTCTGGGTTCCAGATCTGGAAAACCTTACAGAGAAAACTCTAGATCTGCAACACCTGGTTGATCTAAGACCAAAAATACTGACTAATCCACACCCTCAAACGGGATTTACAGAACTCAGCGAAATCTAGGCCTAGAAACCCTAGATCTGCCCCTGAAAGACACTAAATCAGCCTCTGAAGCCCCTATTGGGCTCTGCGTCAGCCTTGGATGGCCTCCAAATGCTCAGCGCTGTCACTGGAAGGGACTGCGTTATCCCAGACTGGGTGACGCAGTCACTACGCTGCCCCTAAGGGTCTCTACATAACCCCTGAAGGGTTTCCTGAAAATCACGATGTCCTTGTTGCTGCTGCTACTGCTGCTACCTTCCTCTGCGCTGTCTTTGCTAATCTCTTCTTTGCTTCTTGCGTATTCTAGACCCCGGGATCAGATCATCCCCTTGGTCTAAATTCCCCTCTCTGCAACTGAAACACTCTTGAGAATTCTTAGCAACCCCGCCCTAGAATCTTAGCTTAGCTTCAGTGCTCTACCTCTGTGTGCCTTACAAATGACCCCAAGCCTTTCCTTTATACTTTTCTCGTTGACAAATCAATAGCCAAGATTAGATCTTTAATCAATGGCTAAGATTAAAAGAAAGCTTGATCCGTGTGACTTAAGACAATTTCATCACATGTTTAATTAAATTCACTTTAATTATTTTATTTTCAAAGTTTTAACTTAGGAAATCCATTAAAATAATTAATTAATTTAATATCTCCTAAACAGATGAAATTTCCCAAATCCATTTTTGGGACTTGTAGATCAGGTGAACTCTAGTCCTTCCTCAAAATTTGGGAGCTAGAGCACAACTGGTGCTACCCCAAATACACAAAATCTCAACATCTCTCTGTAATTGAATCACCCTAGGGGTATTCAGAGATGTATTCAGACATTTCTACGGCATAATAATAAAACCCTCAGATCTGGTACACTGGTTTTCCCGCATTGGGTTTTTCCGGGGACTTGGTCCAAAATAAAGGTGTCATATATGTGAATGATTTCCTTGTTTCAGAATCATAAATATTGTAGTGTAGGCTGCTTCAGTATTTCATGAATGTATTCAAAAATAATTGTATAAAGTAAATTACATAATAGATGAAATAATTCGGATGGTTGCAGTAGGATTCCTTAGATTGATTGGGATCTAGGAATTTTCACATGTGCCACAATATAATGAGCGGATTTGGATGCTTTACCATTCCCTAGATCTGGTGATCTTCTTTAACTTTTGTGTTGGGCCTTGAAATATAGGTTTGATCTCACCATTCTAGTATCAATCTTGGTGAAGAACTCGAAGAAGAAGACAGAAGAAGAATAGAGGCCAAGGAGAACAAAGGAAATTACTTTTTTGGCTGAGGAGATTACAAGGAGATTCAAGCTCGGATCTGTGGAACAATCGAACTAGTGACAGCTCGGACTTCATCTTAGATTTATATCTAACTCCGGACTTGTGGCTACAAGAGCTCGGATTTGTGGACAAGTGGTTGACAGCTATTTATAGAGCTCATCTCTTGGACCAAACCTCATTTGTGAAGCTCAGGAAATGCTACGAAGCTCGGACCTGTAAGAACTGTCTGCCATAGATCCTCGGACCAGTGATAAAACCATGAGAATAGTCACTGCTCGGACCAATCATATACCTTGAGTACAGTCTTCTGTGAAAGGCTCAGACCTGTGGTTAATGTTTGGGAAGTTTTTGAAACCTTCAAGCTCAGATTGGAAACCTTAGATCTGAAGAACAATAAGCTTGGATTTGTGGATAGTGGCATGTGAGGGCTCAGACTCGCATTTTAGGGCTCGGTGCTATCAACTCAGACCAATGATAACCTTGACTATCACTCGAACTTGTGATCACCAGATTGTGGTGTCTCGGACCCGTGGAATTAACCTGTGAAGGCTCGGAATACAATATCTTGTGGAGGATCAAACCTGTGCCATATTTGTTTCAAATCTATAGTGGGTTCACTCTTATGATTAAGTGGAGATCTTATTGCAGACCTACAATGACTTCATTGCAGAATTTTGGACAATTTGTATTGAGCTACCCTTGTGACATTTGGACAGGCCAAGATTTTGGAAGTAGCATATTGAAGATCTTGGAGCAGACTCCTAGAAGCTCGGATCCGAGACTAAATATCTCAGACTTGTGATTGTGACAAATTCATCATTTGGAAATCAGTGTTCCGAGGACATGCTACCTTTGCAGTGAACCTGGTCTAACAATGACACCTTGCAGACCTTTGTTGAAGACATTGGGATTATATTACAAAGACATTTTTGAAGTCTCCTTGGAGCATTATTAAAGAAATTTTGGAGCAAAATTGTAGAAGCCCTTTTGCAGCAAACATTGAAGAGTTGATACCTTGTTGAGGTAGTTCCTAGAGCATTGTTGAAGCCTATTAGAGACATTCTTTGGAGAACCATTGCAGACCTCCTTGGTTGAAAACATTGTGAAGCATTTGAAGAATTGTATGGTGCAGACCTTGAGTAACTTATTGAAGATTCTTGGAGATCATGATGAAGCCCTCATAACGTGACTTTGAAGAATTTTGTTTAGGTGACATGAAGAGTTGTGGAGACACCTTCTAAGAAGACAAAGTTGTCATTGATGAGCTAAGTGATTTGGAGATTGATTGAGGGCATTGTTGAAGGTGAAGATATTGTTAGGGCTCGTTGCAGAAGATATTGGGAGCCTTGAAGAACCATTGAAGCCGTGGGTTGGAGCCCTAGAGGATAGGAGTCCTCAAGTAGATCAGGTTGGAGGTTGTACCAATGAGAGGGTTGGAGCCCTAGAGGTTGGTGCCTCATAAAGACAAGGTTGGAGCCTTGGGAAGATAAGGTTGGAGCCTCGTGAAGTCCAAGTCGGTGCTTAGAAAAGTACAATTTGGAGGCTGGTGAATTGGAGATAGGTGTCTTCATCTAGGGTTGGAGCCCTAAACATTATTGTACCTGATTTATTGTAAAGAAGAGGATTGAAATCCTCGTTATTTCTAATGAATAAAATCATTTATTCTATATTGTTCATTTTGTTACTGGTTACAAGTGATCTAAAAACTGGTAAAATAACAATTGTAAAAGAAATATTGATTCACCCCCCACTCTCACTATTTCCAACACTTTATTCAAATGCACGGACTTCCAAGTTCCAACCAATGGACCATCATACTAACTAATGTTCAACCAACAGATTAGCGTACTAACCAGTGTTCAACCAACAAACCAGCGTTCAATCAACGGACCAACATTCAAAGCAGAAAAATCGCACGAAATTAAGGTTTAACAAGTCAGAGACTTCAACGTAGAGAAATACATTCACAATGCAATCAACAAACCAACGCGCTCTCCAAACATATGACAACATCAACATATAAAACCAATACAACATGCAGCATTCCAAAACAGAGGGGCAAAATATAAAGTAGGAACAACTCTGACGGGAAGCAGAGAAAATGAAAGTAGATAGGAGTTACAGGGCAAAAAATGCTAAAAATGGGACCTGTGCTCTGATACCATGTCAGGACAAGCATTGGTAACTCCATGAATAATGTTTTCTATTAGGAAAATCATGAATATATACAAGGAGAGGGAGACTATTGGAATTCATATTCCAACGTCTCTTCATATTCTCATTCTCATATTTACATTATTTACAATATTTTCCTAATCCCTAAACATCAGGTGTCAACATCAATGACTATTCCTATTCACTTGTGACATTTCATATTCCTTTCAAGTGAATAATACAAAATAACATAACCATAACAGATTAGGTTTCCAACACTTACTAGAGAACTTTTTCTCGGGTTCTTAACAGTAATGGCATGTTTGCACCAATGTTGCACGAAGAGGGGACATATTTTGGAAGCGTCATTTTTCAAAAATCTAGGAAGCGAAATGTCTCGAAAGCATCTACTCTATATATATATATATATATATATATATATATATATATATATATATATATATATATATATTTGAATTTATATTCAAAACAAACATCCCAAATACCAAATTAGTTGTAGAAGACATGAAAACATGCATATTTTACATAAATCAAGATAGATATGGCATCCATGATTCCATCGTACATCAATGATTCATTATTCGAGCATCAACCATCTAGATTCTAGCAATTACAAACATACATCAAATTTTTAAGCATATTATAAAACATTTAAGCATATTAGAAAACATAAAACATAAAACATTTAAGCATATTATAAAACATAAAGCATATTATCTAGCAAGTGAGAAACTGTCAACATTAGTCATTTCCAAAATTCAAATGATAATGTTTACAAAATAGAACACTTGGTGACCACCAAGACAAAAAATTTCATATTCACAACAAGCCTACAAGTCTAATCTATGACAAAAGTAGTAAATTATGAATATATCTACTAATCACTCCTCCTTCCATGATGAAGAGTACGTGGCAATGGGCCTCCACATGGAGGCAACGAAGAATATGGTGGTTGTGGAAGTTGTGGCACTGAAACTGATGAAGGCGAAGCCCCTATTGTTGGTGTTGAACCATGGAACCTGGGAACCAAGGGACTAGATGGGGGTGGCATCTCAAATTGATCATCATCATCCTGGATAAGAGCATCTTCTAATTGCTCTAATTGCTCTGTATACTTGTCCCAAACCTTAAGGTCTTTATTACTCTTTGCATCATCACAGTAATGGGACAACAATTGCAAGTTGTAATGAACATAAACCAAGCTCTCTTCTTGGTCTAAACTCAACTTGTTCCTTTTAACACTGTAGATGAAAGAATAAGAACTCCAACACCTCTCTGCAGAAAAAGTGTTTACCACCTGTGATAGCACCCGCAATGCCAAAGTCTGTAGAATTGGAGTAGCACCTTAATGCATGTTCCACCACTCAAGAGAAGAAAATTTATCTTGATCTCTAATTGCGTGCATGCTCCCAAATGTACCAGTGCAAAACGTATAGTTTCTCACTTGTTTCCGTACCAAGGCTGCCTCCTCCTCATCAGGGACTAATCTAGCCAATGCAAATGTATATTTTTCTAGAACCTCTGGATCTAGGTGTGGTTTTCTCCTGCTCCCCCCCCCCCAGGTGTTGCTGTTGAAAGCCATGATGGATGATAGTATTTAGGTGTCAAAACATATGCTAATGCATGCAATGGAACATTTAGCATATCCCATAGTTTTTCCACCTCTGCACGAATAATTGTACAAGGTGATATCTCTAGGCTCAACAATGTCTTTAATCTGCCCCAACATGCTATCCATTTGCTCACACACCTCCCCAATTATTGGTTGGTTTGAATCTACAAACTTGATCATGTAATAAATTGGTTTGGTGAATTGCAAAACATATTTGCCCTGTGACCAAAAGAACATATCAAGAAGAGTGTCCTTGGCTACATTAGCGCCATCTCTATCAGTGTTAATTTCCTCCCATGATTCAGTGGTCACCATATTAGTTAAAGCTTGTCTCACCTTCACTAGTCGTCTTAAGGTGAGGTAATAACTTGCAAATCTTGTTTTTGCAAGTTTAAGCAACTGCAACTTGGAGTAAGTGCCATAGAAGTAGTTTACCCTTGTATGCCCTGTGATAAATTTAATGAGTTGCTTCCCTCTCTTGTAAATCTCATTAATCCACCCACATTCTTTATGCTTCACAATATCATGCATCAAAAGGTTCAATGTGTGCACCAAGCACCCAGTCCAAAAGATCTGTGGATGAGTACACTCAATAATTTTTCTTATTGCCTTACAATTTTCTGCATTATCTGTGATCACTTGAACCACATTACTAGGACCAACATCTTTGATTGATTGCAATAGGAGATATGCAATGTTTTGGGAAGTTGCACTGACAGAGGAGTCATGACATGTAATAAATACTGCACCACTAGCAGAAACACCAAGAACATTTATCAAATGTTGGTTTCTGATATTTGTCCACCCATCTGATACAATGGATACCCCACAATCCACCCACTCATTTGTAAAATGTGTCAAAGCTCTTTGAACCTTTCCTTTTTCTCTTTCTAATAACATTGTTCTAGCTTTCTTATAGTTAGGGACCTTGTATCCTTTTGGGGATTCATTGATGGCCTTTACCATTTCATGCCAATAGTGAGACCAAAGCACATTGAATGGTACACCGCAAGCACAAAGAAATCAGACTATCTTTCCATCTGCATCATCCCTTCGAGCAACATTCAGGAAATCCTCTATTGCTTTTTTACCTACAGAGCTTGCAAAAGTACCATGAGGAGATGAGCTACCAAATCTAGAGGTTGCACTTGATTCAGATTGAGTTTTTTGTTTCTTGTTTTTTTGTTCAATGTGTGCACCAAGCACCCAGTCCAAAAGATCTGTGGATGAGTACACTCAATAATTTTTCTTGTTGCCTTACAATTTTCTGCATTATCTGTGATCACTTGAACCACATTACTAGGACCAACATCTTTGATTGATTGCAATAGGAGATATGCAATGTTTTGGGAAGTTGCACTAAAAGAGGAGTCATGACATGTAATAAATACTGCACCACTAGCAGAAACACCAAGAACATTTATCAAATGTTGGTTTCTAATATTTGTCCACCCATCTGATACAATGGATACCCCACAATCCACCCACTCATTTGTAAAATGTGTCAAAGCTCTTTGAACCTTTCCTTTTTCTCTTTCTAATAACATTGTTCTAGCTTTCTTATAGTTAGGGACCTTGTATCCTTTTGGGGATTCATTGATGGCCTTTACCATTTCATGCCAATAGTGAGACCAAAGCACATTGAATGGTACACCGCAAGCACAAAGAAATCAGACTATCTTTCCATCCGCATCATCCCTCCGAGCAACATTCAGGAAATCCTCTATTGCTTTTTTACCTACAGAGCTTGCAAAAGTACCATGAGGAGATGAGCTACCAAATCTAGAGGTTGCACTTGATTCAGATTGAGTTTTTTGTTTCTTGTTTTTTTGTTGTGCAACCTCCTCTATTTGGATGTATTTTCTTCTTTGTTCTGCTGGAACCTTTGGGCAAATTGTTATCCCCACGACACCCTTTTTTTCATCACTGTCTATCACCCCACAAAGATGCCTCCTCACACAAACAAGTATAAGAACCACTATATGGTTTTCCTCCATGACAACCATGAGGGCACAAAAACTCGTAGCTTCCACCACCTTTTCCCCCTTCAAGTTCGGTCACATAGTTCCACAAGGGTGTCAATGCAGCTTTCCCCTCTAGTGTTTCAATGTTCTTATCATCTTCATCCCCTTCCTCCTCATCATACATTGGGTCACTCATATGGGGACCACTATTATGTTCTTCTTCTTCTTCTTCTCTTCTATTCCTACTCCCCCTTGCCATCATGAATACCAAGAGTGGAATGATACATAGAGGCCAAAAAACCACCATCTTTGAATATGAATATAGGTGGTGGACAACCTGCAAATAAATGAGCAAGAAGAAAGAATGGGAAAGTGTAGGAGAGGGAGGAAAGAAAATACAAAAAACAATGACAAAAAAATAAGGGAGTTTGGGGTTTGCACTTTCCTCTTTAGCTCTTGTAGATGGAAGCCCTTCTTTACTCCTCCAAGCTCTCCTACACTCTCTCTTCTCCTCTAGTGTCACATAGTTCTACAAGGGTGTCAATGCAGCTTTCCCCTCTAGTGTTTCAATGTTCTCATCAAGTTCATCCCCTTCCTCTTCAAACCCTTCCTCCTCATCATACATTGGGTCACTCATATGGGGACCAGTATTCTGTTCTTCTTCTTCTCCTCTTCTATTCCTACTCCCCCTTTCCATCATGAAAACCAAGAGTGGAATGATACATAGAAGCCAAAAAAACACCATCTGTGAATATAAATATAGGTGGTGGACAACTTGCAAATAAATGAGCAAGAAGAAAGAATGGGAAAGTGTAGGAAAGGGAGGAGAGAAAATACAAAAAACAATGACAAAAAAATGAGAAAGTTTGGGGTTTGCACTTACCTCTTTAGCTCTTGTAGATGGAAGCACTTATTTACTCCTCCAAGCTCCTCCAAGCTCTCCTCAACTCTCTCTTCTCCAAGCTCTCCAAAAACACAAGCGCGCAAATGAGAGGTGAAAAGGGCTTATACCCTTTTCATGCAATCCCTAACTCAACACTAACCCACCCCCCAACCCAACTTAAGAAAAATTAAAAATAAATAAAAAAAAATCGATTTTAGTGAGCTGCATGCCGGAACTGGCCAGTGGTCCCATGGAAACGGTCACAATCCGTATGGATCCAACTCAGAAACGTTGTGTTTCCATACGCCAATATGTTGTATGAAACGTTGTTTCGGCGTACAAAAATGCAGATCAAGCTGGACATTTCCAACACGGCAGGAATCGTCCTGTCTGACACAATCCACGTGAATCGTCCTGTCTGACACAATCCACGTTTCCATTTTTCAGAAACGACGAATCGCCCGCATTTATGTACGAGACGCGGATCGGGGGGGGGGGACATTTCCGGTAACACTGGTTTGCAAATCACTGATCTGCTCCCCCATTTTTCATTGTATAAGACTACAAAATCTTCTATAGTATAGCATAGTTTATATGCACTTTTACCTTGTTGCTTTTCTATTTATTTATAAGAGCGGTATTTTCTCTCCCACTTTATATTTTGAATTATTGTACTTAGCAGTTCCTTTAACCTATTTGTGGTAATCTTGTTGGACATTAATAAAATGATCATGTCTTATCTTATCTTCATTAAGTTTGCTCAAAAGATCTATTTGGTATAGGCTGATCTTTTTGCGAGAGACATGGAAGGATGTGAAAACATCATAACTGATACACATCTCTAGTCAATATACATATGTGCGTGTGTGTGTGCAAATTGTCATGTCTAAGTGCTAATTTATTTTCCTTTGAACAATGGCAAAATAGACCAAACCTTAATGAACACTCATCAACTTTTACATAAAAAGTGTCAAAATAGATATCAAAATGACAAAAATAGTTATAATTTTTTTGTTCCTATAGCTTTGCATTACTTTCTTTTTGTAAATATATTTCTTATATACACACTTTTAGTCAACAATGACGAACAAAAGAGAGTCATCCTCAAAATTATTATGCACCATCTCATCACCCCCTAGAAAAGAAACATCTCTAAGATATCCTTGCAACCAAGAAAACTCCAACAAACAACCAAGGGTATTGATAGTCAAGAAATAAACATGGGGAGCCAAAGCACACCTTTGTCAAATAGATATAATGAGACAAATACAGGGAAACAAAGCATTATTCATTGAAGCAAAGGTTGAAGCACATGAAAACAAGGTGTTAATCACGTTAACACATCACTGGCCAAAACCAAGACAAGTCAACATGTCTGTGATGAATATCCATTAAATATGATCATAAGATTTATCAGTCAATTTTTACAAACTGGACCTATTTACTAAACTCCTCGTCCCACTCCATGGCATCCCAAGGTAATAACCTAGTATCCAAATAAACCTCCCCTTTACAAAAGGTGTTTGTTCCCTATGAACAATTTTCCTAACAACATCTTGCATTGTCATAGGTTATATCTATTTCCATTACCATGGTGTTATATGCAACACTCAACGAGGTAATCAAATGTCGCCCTCTAATTAATTCCTTGGTAGCATTCTTCAAAATAAGCTTGATCAAGCCATTGTTTAATCCAACTTCACAAGGATAGCTAACTCTGTCAGTGACGAGTCAACATAGCATTGTACTTCACAACCCTTCCCTTTAATATTGAAACCATTTTTTTTCTAGTCTCGCATTTTCACTAGCTCCAACTCTATGCTAATTCGTCAACCAACCAAGTTCACTATATTCTGTTGGTTGACAAGTCAACATAGCATTGAATATCACAACCCATTCCTTCAGTGCTAAAAATTATTTTTCATCTAGTCTCGCTTCTTCACCAGGTTTGACACTATGCTAACTTGCCAACCAATAGAGTTTGTTATTGTAAATAGGAAAGGATAGTGAACTCTACTAATTGATAACTCAACATAACATTGGACTTCTCAATCATTCCCTTCAAGTTTGAAACCATTTTTTGTGTGGTCTCACTTCTTCACCAAGTCCAATGCTATGTTGATTTGTCAATCGACGGGGTTCGCTATCCTTACCTTGCATATTTCTCTTCAAATGACATAGCCACATATAAGACTTCAATCAAACTTGTTGTTGGTTTGTAGAGGAAACTTGTCTACTTGTAATATTCCCAATTAGCCTTGCTAATTGGAATATCTCATTTTTGTTTAATTTTGCCGCTTTAGTTGGAAATAATAAATAAAGTGAGAAATAAGAGGGGTCACCTCACTTTAGTCACCTCACTTTATAAAATAAAGTGTTTTCCTAGTTGATCAACGTTATAACTTAAAGAGGGGGCCTTGGGGGTCCACATGAGTATGATAAGGGAGGCATCAGGCTGACCCAAGGTAAACTGCGCAGGTCAAAGGAGAGTTAAGTTTTGGAGGGAGTTTGGCATTATAAAAGGAGAGGTTCTCACCTCATTTGGATCATTTCATGATTTGATATTCTTATTGATAGTTTGGACTTTGTGTCATGACCAGCAAGTTGTTTTAGTCGGTCTCTGACCATTGTTTAGTGCACGGTGTCTCAGGTCGGAGATCTCACCCTTAGCCTCGGGGGACTTCGAGTGCACCTGCCCTCGGTAAGGTTATTTTCGGTTTCACCCTAGCTCGGGGACTTCGAGTGCCCGCCCTAGTAAGTTAATTTCGAGTTCTATCTTTCGGTTTCGTAGCGAGTTTCGAGTGGAGAGTCGGAGAGGAAGAAGCCCTCTAGTGGGCAGCGCAGTCTAGCGAGAAAAAACGCTAGTTTGACGCAGGGAAGGACGCTGAATCGGTTTGGAGTGAGGACGACTGCTCCAATAGGGAAAGAGGAAGGACGCGGATACGAAAGGCACGGGTGGTGAGATCCGACGCTTGAAATTGTGATCCGAGCGGATATTTGCGGATCACGGGTTGCAGCAGGTTGCGAATGCGGAGGGGTAGACACTAGATCCGGCTTTGGGGAGATTGCGGGATGCGAGAGATATTGGCGAGATCCGGCCTCAGATGCGAAGAGATAACATCGAGATCCGGCCTTTGAGGTTGCGAGATCCGAGAGATGAGTGGCAGGGTCTAGCATAGATCCGAAGAGCTAGCGACAGACGATCTGGCCTTGTGGGACGCGAATGCGGAGGGATAATGCGCAGATCCCGGCGCTAGTGACTCGGATCCAGCGAATGCAGGCGAGAGAGGACGTCGGATCCCGATCGTGGGAAGACGCGGATGCGATGAGTAGGGTCTTTATGTGGGGTTAGACGGCATTTTTCGGTGTTTTCGACCTTGAGGAGTTGGTCATCTCATCACGGAGGATTTGTGGGTGAGATCCCGGCCCCTTTTGCTGACATATTTCTTGAGCTTACGAGGGGCGTTCCGAAGAGCACGACGTTTTTTGTAGAGGAGGGTTTCTGAGGGCGATTTTCAGGAGGTGGTCCCATTTGCTTCACGGTTTCAGGGGTTTTGTCGGAAGCACGAGTATAGGTGATCCGTAGATTTTTTAGCTCATTAGGCAAGGGGATCGACCTAGCTTGAGTTCCTCCGGCAGACGGCAGTTTACGGCGGTTTCTTCGCGATGACATGGGATGCGATTTTACGTAGTAGCCATTTCCTATTTTTCAGAGAGGATCTTTCACTTGCCTTGAGCAAGGATAGGTGCCCTCATTACGATTTTTCTTGTACTCCTCTCTATGTACTTTGCGATTAATAAAATGGCTCGGTTTTTACGGCATTCTATGTGTAATTGTTCCATGATACGGATTTCGACATTGTATTTTCTATATCCGTACGGCATATTTATCGTTTATTCATCGGGTTATTTCCCTTTGGGGATATTACGGTGGTATCGGAGCATAATTTACAGCTCGGCTCGTGGTCTATAACATCGAGAAGGGAGATCATACGGAGCAATCAGTTTGTTGCAATTCGTAGAAACACGAGTTGGAAAAAGGGCCAAAAATAAAAAGGGTCAAATTTCGAAGTTGGGAATTAGGAAAAAACGTTTTACGGGTTTTTTCACGGGTTTTGAGCGAGGATCACTTTCCCAAATTCCTAGAATTTTCCGAGTAGTTTTCGGTGGGTAAATCGGAGGTCGAGTTAAGCTACAGTATGGTTTTGCGTAACTGCGCAGCTTCTGAAGAGCTACGAGACACATACACGAAGAAAGCGTGGCGAGGTGATGTGGATAAGAGGAGATTTAGGGAGATAGATCGGCGGAATCCAATGGAGGCCATGTTTGCGAGGGTTGGTCGAGAAGTTGGTCGAGAAGATGGATACATTCATGCGGGATGTAACCAAGAGATTTGCGGTACGTAGAGGTCGGTGAGAAAAACTCCCTAGGGGTTTTCGGATCGTTCGGTATGATGCCACTCGGCATATGGATTCATGTACACCCACACGTCCCACTATGCCCACATTCTTGCCGAGAGGACACAGGAATAACTTTAGTGACAGGCGAGAGGTGGATCCGGCTCGGATGGTCGACATTCTTGCAAACTATCATGCTCTCGGACGGAGCATTCATGGATGCTCTCCCCTTCGAGGAGTATCTCCGATACGGTTATGACATTAGACTCCATGATCAACATCGGGGGCACCGTAGCATCATCATGGTGGAGACCACCACCGCGTGCTAGCAGAGATTATGATCGGCTCCCGGCGTGATAGTGAGACCTCACAACTTTCGGAGAGGGAACAAGCACTCACATGATAGGGACCTACGAGCAGCACGAGTGGACCAGTTGGATACCTCTTTCCGGCTTGCCTGAGAAGTATCGGAGAGGGAAACCATTAAAATGGTTACCTCACACTTGGAGGAAGAGGACACACGAGATTGCGAGGAGCCCGAGGGTTGCACCTGGGGTGACACGGGACTCACCATTATTAGAGACCTCCTTGACCGTGCCGGTTGATATCGTAGTGGAGGAGGTAGAGCCTACCCCCGTGAGAGCCATCCAGCGAGGTGATGAGCGTGGAGCCATGTCGAAGTCTTCGGGTGGTAGCGGCACACAGCGGATGGGTGAGGTAGCGGGGAGATATATCCACTATCGATGAGGCACTAGGAGAGTACAGAGGGTATGGGACGATGATCGCAGCACGGCGGTATCATCGGCTTCGGACGGACCTTCGAGTTTTTGAGGAGAAGGCCGCGTCGTACGGGAGAGACCGTTTTGTTGCGGGACCGGAGCTGGAGGAGTATGAGAGCGACTTGTGCCAAAGTCGGCGGCCAAGTTGGTCCGCATTAGAGGGGAAACGTTGGATTCACCCCGAGTGGTACAACCGAGAGGAGCCCACGAGGGAGCGTCGGGATCATTCCCCTCTCCGGGCATGTATGGATGGGACTAGCAAGTATTGTTGGGTCATCTCTTCCGAGTTAGAGAGAGAGAGGCGGAGAGCCACCTAACGGTCTCATATGTTGACTTGGATAGTGGTATGAGACGATCGAGTTGTACGGGAATGACAGCCGACCACGTGTTGAGATTGGATGGCGAGAGATTACGAGTTGGTACTCGGTGGAGCGGGACTATGGATGAAGGGAGGGGTCTCAAGGAGAGATCTCACTGGAGATGCACTTCGACACACCATGGGGTGCAATGACTTTCTTCCTTCTCACAAGAACAAGATAGAAGATGGAGGACATCTTCGGATGGATAACATCTCTCATGCTTATGTTGGACATCCCTTGAGCCATACACATCATGATGGGAGGGTTTTTGCCTACCACCTGTTTGATTCTTGATAGGGTCTCAGGTGATTCTTGAGAAGTTTATAATTAGAATTCCCACAAGGTGCAAAAATCGGAAATTTGATTTGGGAGGATGGTAGCCCTCATGGGAGGAGTACCGGGGATGAGGAAAAGGAGGCATCCACAAGTGATCGAGTGGATGGGGATGATGAGCAAGAAGCTAGGAGGCTACTTGCGGATCGGTGATACCCGAGGAGCCAGGGAGGCTTGGGTGTGCTTTGGTTACTCTTGAAAGAGTTTGGCCATCACTTGGCAAACACTCTTCCTAAGAGTAGGAGGATGGGGAAAAGATGGATGGATACTTGCATCATTGAGCGAGCATAGAGTATGGATGCATGGTGTTGATGTGTTACTCATATCATTTCATTGTGTCTTCATCACATGAGTGGTTTGATGGAGGTATGGAAAGGCAACACAATATCTTGTTGCTTGGTTTGTTCTTGGGAGAGCATAGGGGCGGATTTGCTCTCACACTTTGTATGACGTTGCGAGGAGGAGGAGATGGCACTATCTCCATGGTCTTTGATGGGGAAGCACTTCCCTCTTGGGAGGGTATTCCATATTTATTCAAGCATTATTAGAGGAATCTTTGACAAGGAGCATGTCAAAGAGCAGTCTTTGATCTTGACAGAACTCATTGGCATGAGCCCATGGCGTTGTCACCTTGGAGCAGAACATTATGGATGAAGTGTGCGCAGCGAGATATGGTGGATCTATAACCCATAGGTCTCAGGGGATCACTTCATACTTCTGCACTTACAAGAAGTAATGATGATAGAGACATCTATGGCACATCCTTCTTGACTTGGGTTTCCAAGCATAAGGAGGATTATCTTCTTGCGGCACACTGGTTCGGTCTTTCCCTCATAGCGAAGTCGACACTTTATGGAGGACTCATTCATGGACCCATGTACCATCTTACTTCGGCATATGGTGAGGGATTTGTTTATACATTCATTGATTGGCACCCTCTTACCATTCTTATGCAATGCATTGCTTCACAAGAGGGCAAGCTTGTCACATTGCTCCATGAGTTGTATTGGGCCAATCTACATGATGGAGGTAGCCATCTCTTTTGTGGCCTTGGGCAAATGTTTTATCATCACATGTATGTTCATTTGCAGCACTATACCCCGTGTATCATATGAAGACATGCATGGGTAACATAAGCATTTTTAGCCTTTAGTACTCTTATCAAGCAAAGAACTTGTAAAACTGCTTGTTCGTACTTGTTTGGGAAAGTCATGTTGTACCTTCTTGCACCACGTAGGCTTTCGGCATTTCCTTCATTTTCGTCGTCGATCATGTCTTCATTTGCGATATATATCAGCATTTGTATGGGAGGCTTGATTAGGAGGGAGACACATGATGCTCGGATGTGTCTGGTGAGTGGGAATAATTCTCACAACTTCGCACTACATGTTCTAATGGGAGCATGGGAGGAGGCATGGCCACCACTACTTTATATGCGTTCTCTTTTGATGTGGGCCATGAGATCGATATTCATCCATTGTACGACCATGGGCAAGTGTTTGGACCTATGTTGTTGTTATATTCTCGCCATTTTCTATCCATTAGTAGATGTGTTGGATCTTGTACATTGCTTGCCATGTGATTTTACTGAGGTTGCCGTGGATGAGAGCGCACTCATGGTTTGTTTTGGGACGCCTTGTTCTTCATTGATGGAGGAACCTCTATGGAGGATTGTTCTTCACTTTGCCATTGAAGGGCAATGATTTTGCACCAAGATGCGGACTCTTTGTACCTTCATTACGTGTAGCTTGAGGTGGAAGGAGATTTTCGGGAGTTGCCTTGTCGAGGGAGGTGGCTCATTTGGTTTGGATGATTGCTTGGGGATGGAGGATCCACATGAGAGAGAATGTTCCTCACTTCATGCCTTGATTGGAGAGAGGCGACGAGTTGGTTCACGCTGTGATGGGCCGGCTTACACGATCATAGATGCGGAACGCGCGGCGGTCATGGTCTCTAGTCATGGCCGAGGCGGTGAGCGAGTTCGGAGTCACGGGACTTGTACGATTATTGGCCACGGTGGCGATGGGATCCGGGAGGACTATTGATTAGGCTGGTACCATGAGGAGAGGCTGGGTTTGGGATCCTGGCGTTGAGATATCCCTTCCTCATCGAGGGTGATGCAGAGACAGGGGAGGTTTCGGTGGGACCCGAGGCACATTTTTGCAAGATATCGGCGGGGAGCATCGACTCAGAGAGTAGGCTTGTTCCGGCGTTGTTGAGAACAAGACATTTTTGCCGATGAAGATGCCACGGGGAGAGTGAGCGTGAGTTTAAGCATCCATCACTTCGCTGCTTTGAGGACAAGCAACGTTTTTGCTCGAGAGATCATGATATTCCCAATTAGCCTTCGCTAATTGGAATATCTCATTTTTGTTTAATTTTGCCGCTTTAGTTGGAAATAATAAATAAAGTGAGAAATAAGAGGGTCACCTCACTTTATAAAATAAAGTGTTTTCCTAGTTGATCAACGTTATAACTTAAAGAGGGGCCTTGGGGGTCCACATGAGTATGATAGGGGAGGCATCGGTCGACCCAAGGTAAAGCCACGCAGAGTCAAAGGAGAGTTAAGTTTTGGAGGGAGTTTTGCATTATAAAAGGAGAGGTTCTCACCTCATTTGGATCATTCATGATTTGATATTCTTATTGATGAAATTGGGACTTTTGTGCCTTCGACGACGCCGGGTTGTTTAGTCTGTGCAAAGCATTTGTTTAGTGCACGAGTGTCTCCGGTCCGGAGATCTCACCCTTAGCCTCGGGGGACTTCGAGTGCCCTGCTCAGTGAGTTATTTCTCGGGGTTCACCCTTAGCTTCGGGGGACTTCGAGTGCCCGCCCTAGTAAGGTTAATTTTACGAGTTCTATCTTTCGCCGGTGAGCGATTTCGGGTGGAGAGTCGGGAGAGGAAGAAGCTCCTCTAGTGGGCTACGCAGTCTAGCGGTTAGAGAAACGCAGTTTCGAAAGCAGCAGAAGGACGCGAGTCGGTTTTGGAGTGAGGGACGTTGTTCCAGTAGGAAGAGGAAGGACGCGGATACGAAGGCACGGTGGTAGATCCGGCCTTGGAGATTGTAGATCGACGATCATTTGAGATACGGATCTCTGTAGGTTGCGGATCCGGAGGGGTGGCACTAGATCCCGGACTTTTTGGGAGATTGCAGATCCGAGGGAGATATTGGCGAGATCTCGAGCCTAGATACGAAGAGATAACATCGAATCCGGCCTCTTTGAGGTTGCAGATCCGAGGAGATATTGGCGGATCTAGCATAGATCCGAAGAGCTAGCAGCGAGATCTAGCCTTGTGGGACGCAGATGCGGAGGGATAGTAGCGGATCCGGCCCTTGTAGTGACTCGGATCCGGCAGATGCGGGGCGAGAGGGACGTCGCATCCGGTCGGGGAGGACGCGGTCCGATGAGTAGGGTTTTTATGTGGGGTTCACAGCGGCATTTTTTCGAGTGTTTTCGGCCTTGAGGAGTTGGTCATCTCATCCGGAGGATTTGTGGGTAGATCCGGCCCTTTGCCAGCCATATTTCTTGAGCTTCCGAGTCATTTCCTGAAGAGCACGACGTTTTTGTAGGAGGAGGGTTTACGGGGGGGCGATTTTCGGAGGTGGTCCATTTGCTTCACGGTTTTACGGGTTTTGTCGGGAAGCGACGGCAGTATAGGTGATCCGTAGATTTTTAGCTCATTCAGTACAGGGGATCGGCCCCTGAGCTAGCTTTCACTCCGGCACGGCTGGGTTACGTCGAGCTTTCTTCCAGCGAGTACGGGATGCGGTCTGTTAGTAGCCATTTCCTATTTTCTGAGAGGATTCTTCACTTGCCTTGAGCAAGGATAGGAGCCCTCATTCTGATTTTCTTGTACTCCTCTCTATGTACTTTCAGATTAATAAAATGGCTCAGTTTTCTGGCATTCTATGTGTAATTGTTCCATGATCTGGTTCAGCATTGTATTTTCTATATCTGTCTGGCATATTTCTGTTTATTACTGGTTATTTCCCTTTGGGGATATTACACTACTTCAGTCAATTGGGATGTTGATGGACTCCATCCCCTCATTCAAACACACTCTTAATGTCTCTAGTCAACTCTTACTAACCAAGCAAACCTATCTATTCCCTATGAACAATTTTCCTAGCCACATCTTGCAATCTCATAGCTACTTCCTTACCATGATTTTATAACCGACACTCACAAAGGTAATTAGACACCACCCACAAATTGAGTCACTGGTAGCATTCTTTGGAATAAGATTGATAAGGCCATTGTTTAGGCAAACTTCACGACCCTTCGCTTAAGGATTGTAACTAGTTTGTGCCTAGTGTCCGTTCTACACTAGATCAACCATTATGGTGACTCATCAATTGACAGAGATCACTATCCTTACCTTGCTCATTTCTTGGCATGGGCCATATACACTTCCATATGTTTGATCAAGCTCATTGTTGGTTTGCAAAGGTCACTTGTCTATTTTAGTTGCGTGGAATCTCAATGGGTCACCCCCGCCATTCAGATACTCTCATAATGTCCCCAGTCAACTCTTACTCTCTTAATTCCTCTTAGGTAGTGTTACCCACCACTTCGTGGGTTATATCCCTAGGAGAATTTTTTTCTCCATGATGGACCTCAGCTGGCAGCCAGCAGCCCCTTGCAGCCTCCTACTAGCTCGTTGTGCCATTTCTCTGCCACCTGAGCCAGCAATGTGGTCCCTCACCCATCTTTATTGACATATGTTTGAAGGTGGACCTCCTAAATCTAAAGGTATGTCTTGTCATTTTGTAATTGAGTATTGGGTTTACTTATCATGGATACTTGTGGGCATGGATTGATGGGGGGATTTGGCGGAAAGAGTGGGCTTAATTTGTGCTCCTGTCCCCTTGATCTCTTTTGGGTGCTACCCTTGCATCCTAATCCCATGGGATCTCCTTTATTGACCATTTGGTTCTATGGTGGTACTATGTGCGAAACCCCAACTATGGTGTGTGGTCCCACTCTTTTATTTGTATACATTACTCCCCTTCCACTCATTATACTCCCATTCATCATTTCTCCCACCTAGGTCCACATAGCCCCCATGGGTCCATATAGGGCCAACCTCCTTATCCCCTTGCCCCCACCTTGGATTAGGCCTGGAATGATGCCCCGAAGGTTGAAGCAACTAAAAGAAAAAGAAAAAGCATAATTGACCACACTTAACAAGAAATTGTACCACAAAATGCAAAAGATGGTCAGGACAAAAATAATTAGCATATGGGCAAAAGCAAATTCATGAGCTTTGCCCCTTACCCATGGCCATCACCCAGGGTCCATAGGCCCTAGATAAGCCTCCTTTGTCATACAAGAACCCATGATTTTCCTAACCTCCTGGAGGGCAATGAACCACCCCACCTTAAAAGGGGTAATCTTCGCTATATTTGACGCATCATGCTCTTATCCTTGAGCTTCAAGCAGTTATTAAAGAAAATTCATAAAAGGCAAAAGGCATATAAAGAGGGGTGGAAAAATCAAGGTTGGGACACCTCATGCACCACGATTGCTCCCCCTTACACATTATATACCCTAGTGTGGTCTTCCCCTTATCTGGCTGCCCCTATGCCCTGATATGTGGCCCAAGCTTTTCCCCTCTCATTACCTACTCTCTTTCACTTATTTATCACTTGCCACCTCGATTCAAAGGATGTACAATGGACCTACTATCCCCTTTAAGGGTTGAAACCACTTAATAAGGTACATGGCTAACCCACTTTGGAGTATGGAGACACTAGCACATGCCAAAGCCCACTACGGAAGGGCATGCCATTATGAAGTGCCCACTTTGTTATCCATGATTTGTAAGCTCTTTTACACGGTTATTCTAATGACTGGTTGTACTGGAAGCCTAGGGAGCACATTGGATCTTATATAGGATTGCAGGCGGGTTTCCATTTGGGTTTGGTCTCCCTATACGAGATCCTAACTCCCAGAGGGCTACATTGGCACGTATAGGGTGTACATAGAGAGCCATGGGCCTCCACAGCAGTAGGCAGCAATCCACAGATCCTCATTGATGTTCAGGGACTACTACTGATCCACTTTTGGGATGATGGTGATGTGCTTGGTACACCATGCCCAACAAGCCCCATAGGAGCCCCACACTCCTCGCAGGTGTCCCAGGATGTGTATGATGTCATGGCAGCATTCATTCCATCACTTGAGCCGTGGTAGAGGATCTATAGTCATCTCTGATTCATATGGAGACCCATGGGGTCATTTGTGTGCCCCCACACCCACTCGGAGCACCATAGGGCTACTACTTGGAGAACAAGGGGCCACCCCCTTGTCCATCATATTCCGAGGAATTTATTCCTCATTATGGCACTTCAGGAAATTATTAAGCCTTTGGAGGGTGCCACGACATGTACATATTATTATTTGGCCACCTGTGAGGCTTATTTTTTCCATTTGTGAGCTAGTTTGTTGGGCTTGTCACCAATAAGGGTTTTATTTGCACATTATTTTATCATCAGGGGCTAATGTAGGCCCATGGGCTAATTCGCACTCCTTAGGAGGGTATATATTGATGTTAGCTACATTCATTTGTATCATCACTTCACTTGGGATCTCTCTACTCCTAGAGAATTTCACATTTCTTCTTGGAGGATCATTTTGGATAAATGGATGAATTTTGATGAATGGATTTGGGCCATTTTTATCTTGGAGCTTCATTTTTTGCAAATGTGATGCTGGTTGGATATACTCTCTAGCACTGTAAGTGAATTTTAATGATATATTCTTGTTGTTGCATACTGTTGAACTTTGCTATAATTAGGGCTAATTGCTGCATTGTTGGAATGTGGAATTGAGTATCTATTTAGCTTGTTTAATGTATGGGCCATTGTAAGATGAATGAAATGTCCTAGAGATTGTTTTGTCTCGATAAACTTCCACTATTTGCATGAAGTATAAATGCTTGAAGGTCACTTTTCTTCTTTTTCCCTTAATATTAGAAGAAGTTGACTTTCTTAGCCTCATTGATCAAGAAGTCGAGTTCTCAATCATTATCATCCTTGAGTCCATATCCCCAAGGGAAATAGGCATTGGTCCCTCAAAAGGGTGGTCATGTCCCCTTCTTTTTCACTCTTTTTCCCTCTTCCCCAGGTCTAGCCCAGATAGGTCACCTAGGGCATCAATTTCTCGAGAATCTAACCATAGAAAAAATTCGATCTCTTGGAGGCTACAGCTCTGGTGGGTCCCCTTCCTCCCCTCCGAATTTGAGGCAATTCCTACGATGGAATCTCTTGGAATATCAAGCCCTAGCACTAGTACCAAATTTTGCCTCGGCATCCCCAACTCTAGACCTTAGAAGGATCAATTTAACCTTTTGAAGCAAAGTTTCTTGTCTGATCCTTTCCCCTCACCTTGTCTAGGGTAGGAACATCATTGATTGCTACACTCCATCCCCGAAACTCGGTTTGGTCTACTTGGTACCATGTGGTCCCGTTTCCTATCAAAGACAAATCATCAAGGGCTACTTGGGGAACCAAGTTTATATAGGATTTTAGGGATTGGGAAGTACCCTTTAAAGTTGTACCCCTCTCCTTTATTCTCACCACCTCTCCCTTGGAAGGTAAGTTCCTTGCTTAATGAGCAAGCAAGTACCATTCTTCACCTCCTCCTTGGGAAAGGGTTTCTGGGATCACTTCATATCTATTCATTGACATATCCTTTATAAGCAGTGTTTTAAAAACCGGCCGGTTTGAACCGGAAACCGGCCAAACCGGCCGGTTAGACTGCTCGGCGGTTGAAACCGGCCAAAAAACCCGGCCAAACACCACCCTTCGCCAATTTTTGAGAAAAACCGGACCTAACCGGCCGGTTTCGTTCCTAACCGGCCGGTTAGGTGCTAACTCATCCGTGGACCCACATTTTCAGCGACAGTTATGTTTTAGGGCTGATTTGGAGCTAATGGGAGGGTTCATTTAGCTACTCTTTCCCTATGTGGACCCACGCACGGCCAGAAATGAGTTTTAGGGCTGATGTGGAGGTAAGGGAAGCATTGACATTTCATGGTAATGTTAAATTCTTAAAGTAAAAGTGACATTTCCTTTATTTTTCATTTTCATCTTTTTACTTAAATTTTTAACATTACCATGAAATGACTCAGGATGTTTAAGAGTGGTTTCGACCTCATTGGATTTCATATGGAGAAACTAGAATTTTAGGTTTCACTCAAAATTCAACAGACTTAATGGTTTTCAGGGTTTCATGGTTTGGGAATTTGCAATGTTCCCATTTGATTCTATCATGTGTAAGGGTATGATATTGGCATTTGATCAAGAGCATGAAGTCCTTTAAGAACCTTGATGTACCCTTCAATCAAAGGAAAACATTTAAACAACTAGTTAGACATGCTAATCTTTTTCTATCCAATTTTAAGGTTGAGGAAATGAACCCTTCACTCAAACCAAAATCATTGGTTAGGCATGTTAAACTTTTTCAATTTCTATCATGTTACAAGGTTGAGCAATTCAAGTCTGAAGACTTCGAGCTAGATGATGTTTATGTATCTCTTGTTGATGATCCCATTTCTAGTAGCGATGAATCAATGATGAGTTTCATGAGAGACCATGTTGCTCAATGATTTGTAGTTTTGATGTCTATTTTTGCTACTACAACTACTACTAAAGTTGTAGAGGAGTTTTAGGAGTCCTCAAACTTTGAGCTATATTATTTATGTAGCTCATGTTGATGATCCCTTGTCTAGTAGTAGTGATGATTTTGATCATGATGAGGAGTGATCATGTTGTTGATCACTAATATGTAGTCTTGTATTAGGCCAATGGCCTCATAGCTTGTAGCATTGTTTTTGGACTTTATGGGACATTTGGAGCCTCATTGCTTATGTATTTTTCGATGATATGTATTGCACTCGGTGCCATTTTGATATATTCATATTTGCATGGTATATAAATGAGCAAACTTTGCATATTTTGTCTCTATTGGCTTGGAATCATGGTTGCAAATCTTAAAAATAGTTTTTTTGATTAAAAAATAATTATTTAATGTATTTTTTTTAAAATCCTATCATTGGCACCGACCGCTCCTATTAGACCGTTCTAAGTAGAAACCTTATCATTAGGTCAATGTCCCACACGGCTCGGCGAAACATTGTTTATAAGTGACTTCCCAAAACATCGAGACTCCTCCCATCTGTGAAAGTCCATAAGGAGCAGGGAGTCTTAGTCGTGGGGACAATGGGTTAAGCCTCCATTGTTGCCCTTGGTCAGCGGTTTCCCTATCAGGAACCCTTTTAGGTACCCTGCTGGTTTGAGTAGTAACATTTATGGCGTCGTTGCTGGGGACGAGACGCGTTTCTTGTTCCCCATTCGACAATATTAATATATCATTTTTGGCGACTTCATTGGAAGAACAAAGCCCTAGTTCTTCCTTGATCCCTAAGATCAATGTTTGTAGGGTGAGGAAAGCATTTGTCAAGGCAATTTCATTCACCTTGGCAACTCCCATATCATTAAGCACCCAACAACATGTTGACCACATACATTCTCGCCGTAGATGTGACAGGGATCCAAAGATATCCCTCATCAAAATCCATGAAGAATATGCCAACATTCAATGGGGATCCGCATTCCGCAGCCACTCACGTGGTAAGGTTCATGAGGTATCTTTCAAAGCAAACATAACTCAACCTTGTGACCAAATGGAATTGTTTGTCCAATCCATTGCCCCCCATATCGATTGGCTTGAATCATGTAAACCTAAAAGCATTCCTTCTCTTTTGATGTTGACTACGCATTTCTTGTTGCATGAAGGGTTGGGTTTCCAATCTCATGAAGACATATGCAAATATTGGATGTGGTCCTTCGAGAGGAGGAGGCTATTGAATATGGTTTTGTGCTAAAGGAAGAATGTCTTGATCCTTCTCCAAATCATCATGATCAAGTGATTGATGCATACCTTGAAGATAGTGCTGAAAAGAAGACTCGTGAATTGGAAAGCATGTCCTCTAAGGATAGTGATGATGAAGATATGGACCCGGAGAGCCCCCCGGTGTTGGAAGAATGGATGACAGAGTATGAGAAGTCTTGCAGGCAATTAACAACTACATATAACTCCCAAGAGATTTTCTCCTACTATTGTGAGCAATCGGAAAGAGTCTGTAACATGAAGTGTGAATATAAAAAGTCCTACCGATGACCTCCTTCTTGGAACATTACATCAAAATCATTTAGTAAATACCTTGGATCTCATTCTTCGAGAACGAATGAAGGAGAAAAAGTCTTCCATGTCTAAAGAAGAGAATGAATGGCATCCTAACCAACACCAAATATGTAGTGAAGAATGGAATGATTATAAGGAATATCATGATAGTCAAATAAAGGAAGAATCTATGAATGACCCTTGGGAACAACGATGTTCGCCCTTACGAACCCCTCCTTAGTGATTGGAAGAGTCTCTTTTTTATGTTCCAAGATGATTCAATCAAAGAAGAGCCTTGTGAAATTGTGGGAAATTTTGATGACTCTAATATGAAGAAAACTTAGGAAGAAGCTTCATTAAGCCATGCCACCAATACGGGGTTTCTCTTCATGTTTTAGCATTCCTCCCCCTCTTATGTCCCTCCCCCTGAGATGGATATTTGTGACAAGGTTTGTCCCCCTAGTTTTGATGAAGAGCTAGTTTCCCTTGCGAGAAAACAAGAATCATGGGTTTTCCCCAAATACAATGATGAGTCCACTTCTTGTTTTCCCAATGACCAAAATAGTATCATCCTAAATATGTATGAGTCGTTTACTTCTTCTTACCCTAAGGATGATAGGCCCCAGATAGTTCTTCATCAAAGATTCATATACTTGGTCATTGACATGTCCATCTCCCGGTTGGAGGATCAAATCAAATCCTCTCGATTGATGTCTATCCCTTCCTCCAGTTTTCCTTTCTATGACATATGGGTTTCTTCTTTTCCCACCTCCCGCCTTCGTGACCCCTCATATCATCATTACCACCTATATTTCAAGTTCATTACAAAAATAATCATGGAAGCATGCATTATTATATTAATCAATTGACATGTTGGTTGCATTGGGTCTATGATTATACCTAGTACGTGTTAGGGTAGGATCCATTGCATGATGAATTTTGCATTAGAACTAATTGCATATGATATTTCTCATGATAGATTAGATGCATTTAGATTAAAATTTGCATATTTCATTACTTGTTGGTTTTATGGGCTGACATTAAGCATGGGTGATCATAAGACACCGTGAAAAACATGCTACACCATGACTTTGATCTTTAACATGTGCAGATAACAGGTCTACGGTGACATAGAGATTGTTGGATTTCTCATGCCCTCTCGTTCGAGTAGCCTTGCCCACTTCTTCGAGAGATCACGTCCCAACTGGAGCCAAATGTTACCCACCACTTTGTGGGTGATATCACTAGAAGAATTTGTTTCTCCATGATGGACCTCAACCGACAGCCCTTAGCAACATCCTATTAGCTCGTTGTGATATTTCTCTGCTACCTGAGTCAGCCATGTGGTCCATCACCCATCTGTATTGATTGTATGTTTGAAGGTGGACATCTCGAATCTAAAGGTATGTCTTGTCATTTGGTAATTGAGTATTGGGTTTACTTATAATGGATATTTGTGGGCATGGATTGATGGGGGGATTTGGCAGAAAGAGTGGGCTTAGTCTCTTCTCTTGTCCCCTTAATCTTAGTCCCGTCAGATCTCTTTTATTGACCATTTGGTTCTAGGGTGGTACTACCTGGCAAAACCTCGACTTTGGGTACGTGGTCCCGCTCCTTTATCCATATATATTACTCCCCTTCCACTCATTATACTCCCATTCATCATTTCTCCCATCGGGGTCCACATAGCCCCCATGGGTCCATATAGGACCAACCTCCCTATCCCCTTGCCCCCACCTTGGGTTAGGCCTGGAATGATGCCCTAGAGGTTGAAGCAACTTAAAGAAAAAGAATAAGCATAATTGGCCACACTTAACAGGAAATTGTACCACAAAATGCAAAAGATGGTTGGGACAAAAACAATTAGCACGTGGGCAAAAGCCAATGCATGAGCTCTGCCCCTTACCCATGCCCATCACCCTAGTTCCATAGGCCCTAAATGAGCCTCCTTTGTCATACAGGAACCCATGATGTCCCAACCCCCTCGAGGGCAATGAACCGCTTGTTGAGATTTTGTGTATTTGGGGTAGCATCAGTTGTGCTCTAACTCCCAAATTTTGTGGAGGAACTAGAGTACACTTGATCTACAAGACCCAGAAATTGATTTGGCAAATTTCATCTGGTTTAGGAGATATTAAATTAATTAATTATTTTAATGTATTTCCTAGGTTAGAATTTAGGGAACTTAAATAATTAAAGAGAATTTTATTAAACATGTGATGAAATTGTCTTAAGTCACACGGATCAAGCTTTCTTTTAATCTTAGCCATTGATTCAAGATCTAATCATGGTCGTCGGTTTTCCAACGAGGAGAGTATAAAGGAAAGGCTTGGGGTCATTTGAAAAGATACACAGAGGCAAAGCATTGAAGCTAAGCTAAGATTCTAGGGCGGGTTTGCTAAGAATACTCAAAAGTGTTTCAGCTGTAGAGAGGAGAATTTAGACCAAGAGGATGATCTGATCCCGGGGTCTAGAATTAGCAAGAGGCGGAGATGAGCTAAGAGAGGCAGTGCAGAGAAGCAAGAGAGTAGCAGCAAGAAGGGCAGCAACTTGTGCTACGCAGGTGATGCACAGTCCCTCAAGGACAGCGTGATTTGCTGCAAGAAACCCTCAGGGGTTACGCAAAGACCCTAAGGGGTAGCGTTGTGGAGGAACTAGAGTACACTTGATCTACAAGACCCGGAAATTGATTTGGGAAATTTCATCTGGTTTAGGAGATATTAAATTAATTAATTATTTTAATGTATTTCCTAAGTTAAAACTTAGGGAACTTAAATAATTAAAGAGAATTTTATTAAACATGTGATGAAATTGTCTTAAATCACACGGATCAAGCTTTCTTTTAATCTTAGCCATTGATTCAAGATCTGACCATGGTCGTTGGTTTTCCAACGAGAAAAGTATAAAGGAAAGGCTTGGGGTCATTTGAAAAGATACATAGAGGCAAAGCATTGAAGCTAAGCTAAGATTCTAGGGCGGGTTTTCTAAGAATACTCGGAAGTGTTTCAGCTGCAGAGAGGCGAATTTAGGCCAAGAGGATGATCTAATCCCGGAGTCTAGAATCAGCAAGAGGCGGAGATCAGCTCAAAGAGGCAGCGCAGAGAAGCAGAAGAGCAGCGGCAAGAAGGGCAGCAACTTGTGCTACGCAGGTGATGCACAGTCCCTCAAGGACAGCGCGATTTGTTGCAGGAAACCCTCAGGGGTTACGTAGATACCCTAAGAGGTAGCGTAGGGACTGCGTCACCCAGTCTGGGGTAACGCAGCCCTTTCCAAAGCAGCACTGAGGGTCAGAGGGGCTTCAGAGGATGACGCAGAGGCTTCAAGGGCAGCACTGGGGTTTCTAGGCCCTAATTTTGGTTGAGTTCTGTAAATCCCGTTTGAGGGTATGGATCAGTCATTATTTTGGCCCTAGATTAGCTAGTGAGCTGTAGATCCATTATTTCTCTGTCGAGTTTTCCAGATCTGGAACCCAGGCTTGTATTCAGAAAATTCTTAATAGTAAAACCCTCCAGTAGCCAGAAGACCAGTTTTCCCACATTGGGTTTTTCCAGGGACTATTTGTCTAGAAATAACTGTGTCACTTTGTCTATGTGTGCATGAACTTGTTCTAGATCTGGATTGGTGGAGATCTGTTATGTGTTTTTCTTCGATTTTAACTTGAATTTTATTCTGTTAATAACTTGTCTAAGTAGGAAGAGCATAACCAGATTAACAGTAAATAATTTCTGCATAAAGTGTGAAGATTCAGAAATTTCCACATGGTATCAGAGCAATTGCAGATCTAGGAGGGTCACCAGCAAGAATCTAAAGGTTCTAGCTGCAGGAAGCAGCTAGAAAGGTAGAAGAAACTCAGATCTAAAGGGACAACGCAGTTTTCAGAGGCAGGTTCATGCAGAGGGAAGGGTGACGTTGTCTAACGTTGTTTCCTAGCAAGCCCACGCAATTACTGCGCAGAGGTAGCTCAGAACCTGCGTTGGACTAGTCTGAAGCCTGCCAGTGTGATGTAGATCTGAATCTGTCAAATCCAGAAAAGACTGAAGAAAAGCTGCAGAAATTCAGAAGGTGCTGGTGGGGTTAAATTTTTGAAGGTTTCAGATTTTTAGCCTTAGTACACAAAGAGCGGGAGGAGATCACCTTCTCAGAGAGTTTCTATCCAAAGAAACTTGTAGTTTGATCAAAGGATCAA
The DNA here is from genome assembly GCA_034641835.2 of Pinus albicaulis. Classification (NCBI taxonomy): domain Eukaryota; kingdom Viridiplantae; phylum Streptophyta; class Pinopsida; order Pinales; family Pinaceae; genus Pinus; species Pinus albicaulis. The sequence continues at coordinate 784,972,609 of CM076574.1, forward strand.
AGAGAGTTGAATCATAGTTGATTTGGGAGATTTCCAAGGAGGGAAATCAATTGTCGGAGGGAGCAGAAGGTGCCTGTTTCACCAAGGGCCTTAGATCTATTTCTCTAGCAAAGAGAAAAGGAAGTTCCAACACATTCTGAGCAGATGGCTCCTCATGGACTACGTGATCTAGACAAGCTAGATGGCCTCTCAAACTTTTCAGTTTGGAAGGCAAGGATCCTGATAGTCCTTGAGACATACAATCTTAGAGACCATGCACCCCAAACTCTGGCCACACTGACAGATCCAGATCTCCTTCGAAAGCATAAGGACGCTGTTGGGCATGCCAAGCAGCTGATTATGGATGGAATCAAGGACCATATTGTACCACACTTAGCTGAGAAGAAGACAACTAATGAGATGTGGAAGGCCTTGATCTCCCTATATGAGGGAAAATCTGTCCAAAGGAAGATGATGTTGGAGACACAAATGAGGTCATTCATGATGGCCAAGGGAGAAGACATGGAGCATTTCCTCTTCAGACTGCAGTCAATCAAAGATCAGTTGACTGCAACTGGTGCTAAGGTGGAATACGATCCGATGGTTAGGACTGCCCTCAATGCAGTCACGGATGAGTGGGAAACCTTTGTCCAAAGTATCTTGGGCAGAGCGGAATCGCAGATTGGGACAACTTGTGGTCAGTTCTGCGTCAAGAAGAACTCCGTAGATTTACCAAGAAGCAATATAGCTTTGGATCGAGCAAAGTGAAGAAGAAAGATGAGGAAGATGCAGCATTGGCATCGAAGAAGCAGCTAAAGAAAAAGAAGGATGTCTCAAAGATTAAGTGCTTCGAGTGTGGTGAAATGGGACATTTTTCCAGCAATTGTCCTCTGATGAAAAAGGGCAAGGAAGCCTCTTCTTCCAAAGTAGCTATGGTGGATGATGGGTCAGAAGATGATGCAGCCATGAGTGCTCATGAACCACGAAAGTGGGGTGACATGGATATGTAGAGGAGCTACAGAGAAGGGAGGCAAGATCCTTGAGTAGCTCATCTCTTGGATCACATGCGAGCTATGGCAACCTTAAGACAATAGCAGGACAAGTGGAGTAGTGGGTGCATAGATCACAGATGAAGCGGAGGCAGATCTGAAGACTGGGAGGAGCAACACAGAGCAGAGCAGCAGTAGCAACGCAGAGGCTGATGTGACTTCAACAGTGCAGAGCAGAGCTGCTTACACAGTGCAAAGTTGCAGCAGCGCAGAAGGCTTCAAAGGGACAATGCAGTGCAGTAGCAGCGTGAGAGATTTCAGCACAAGGGGCTAATGTGACTTCAGACGTGCAGAGGGAGTCTGCTTACGCAGTGCAGAGTTGTAGTTGTGCATCATCCTTTAGATGCCTACACAAATCTGTAGCCTATGGAGCTTCGATGATGAGGATGCAGCCCATCTGACTTGTCTGTCAAAGATTTGCAGGAGATTCAATTGTTTCTCTCAACCACTGAAGTTGCAGTGCAGCGAATCAGCCGTGGAAGTGCTATGAGCCACACAGATGAAGCATATTAAGAGGGAGTTGCAATACAGAGGTTGCAGTGGCAGTGGCAGAGTCATGGCAGCAGTACAAAATGGCAGCGGTAGTGCAGAGTTGAGTGGCAGCAGGCCAAGCATCAACAGCACAGAACCAGTGCCCAAAATCATGTAATGCATAAGTGTGATGTATTGCTAGAGCACACCCTTGATGCTAAGAGGAAGTGTTGAGATTTTTTGTATTTGGGGTAGCATCAGTTGTGCTCTAACTCCCAAATTTTGTGGAGGAACTAGAGTACACTTGATCTACAAGACCCGGAAATTGATTTGGGAAATTTCATCTGATTTAGGAGATATTAAATTAATTAATTATTTTAACGTATTTCCTAAGTTAAAACTTAGGGAACTTATATAATTAAAGAGAATTTAATTAAATGTGTGATGAAATTGTCTTAAGTCACACGGATCAAGCTTTCTTTTAATCTTAGCCATTGATTCAAAATCTGATCATAGTCGTTGGTTTTCCAACCAGAAAAGTATAAAGGAAAAGCTTGGGGTCATTTGAAAAGATACACCGAGGCAGAGCACTGAAGCTAAGCTGAGATTCTAGGGTGGGTTTGCTAAGAATACTCAGAAGTGTTTCAGCGGCAGTGAGGGGAATTTAAGCCAACGGGATGATCTGATCCCGGGGTCTAGAATCTTCAATCACCAAGAGGCAGAGATCAACTTCGAGAGGCAGCACAAAGAAGTAGGAGAGCAGCAACAAGAAGGGCAGCAACTTCTGCTACGCATGTGTTGCGCAGTCCCTCAAGGACAGCGTGATTTGCTGCAAGAAACCCTCAGGGGTTACGCAAAGACCCTAAGGGGCACCGTAGGGACTGCGTCACCTAGTCTGGGGTAACGTGGCCCTTTCCAAAGCAGCACTAAGGTTTAGAGGGGCTTCAGAGACTGCGCAAAGACTTCAGGGGCAGCGCTGGGGTTTCTAGGCCATAATTTTGGCTGAGTTCTGTAAATCCTGTTTAAGGTTGTGGATCAGTCATTATTTTGGCCCTAGATCAGCCAGTGAGCTGTAGATCTATTATTTCTTTGTCGGGTTTTCCAGATCTGGAACCCAGGCTTGTAGTATTCAGAAAATTCTTAATAATAAAACCCTCTAGCAGCTAGAAGACTGGTTTTCCCGCATTGGGTTTTTCTGGGGACTATTTGTCCAGAAATAACTGTGTCACTTTGTCTATGTGTGCATGAACTTGTTCTAGATCTGGATCGGTGGAGATCTGTTATGTGTTTTGCTTCGATTTTAACTTGAATTTTATTCAGTAAATAACTTGTTTAAGTAGGAGGAGCATAACTAGATTAACAATAAATAATTTCTGCATAAAGTGTAAAGATTCAGAAATTTCCACACCGCCCTACCTTAAAAGTGGTAATCACTTCTAAATATGACACATCATGCATTTATCCTTGAGCCCCGAGCAATTAATTAAAGAAAATTCATAAAATGCAAAAGGCATATAAAGAGGGTTGGAAAAATCAAGGTCGGGACACCTCATGTACCACGATTGCTCCCTCCTACACATTATATACCCTAGTGTGGGCTTCCCCTTATTTGGCTGCCCTTATGCCCTGATATGTGGCCCAAGATTTCCCTTCTCATTCCCTACTTCGTTTCACTTATTTATCACTTGCATCCTCCGTTCAAAGGATGTACATTCGACCTACTATCCCCTTTAAGGGTTGAAACCACTTAAGGTACATGGCTAACTCCCTTTGGATTATGGAGACACTAGCACATGCCAAAGCCCAATACGGAAGGGCATGCCATTGTGAAGTGCCCACCTTGTTATCCATGATTTGTAAGCTCTTTTACACGATTATTCTAATGACTGGTTGTACTGGAAACCTAGGGCACACATTGGATGTTATATAGGATTTCGGGTGGTTTCCATTTGGGTTTGGTCTCCCTATACGGGATCCTAACCCATAGAGGGCTACATTGGCACATATAAGGCATGCATGAGCCATCGGCCTCCACAACAACAGACAACACTCCACAGATCCTCATTGAGGTTTAGTGACTGCTAGCGATCCACTTTTGGGATGATGGTTATGTGCTTCGTACACCATGCCCAACAGGGCCCACAGGAGCTCCACACTCCTGGCAGGTGTCCCAAGATGTGTACGATGTCATGGCAACATTCATTCCATCACTTGAGCCCTTGTAGAGGATCTACAGGCATCTCTGATTCATATGGAGACCCATCGGGTCATTTGTGTGCCCCCACACCCACTAGGAGCACCATAGGTCTAATACATGGAGAACAAGGGGTCACCCCCTTGTCCATCATATTTCGAGGAATGTATTCCTCATTATGGCACTTCAGGGCATTATTAAGCCTTTGGAGGGCCCCACGACACGTCCATATTATTATTTGCCCCCCTGTGAGGCTTATTGTTTACATTTGTGAGCTAGTTTGGTGGGCTTGTCACCAATAGGGGTTTTATTTGCACATTATTTTATCATTAGAGCTAATGCAGGCCCATAGGCTAATTCGAACTCCTTAGGAGGGTATATATTGATGTTAGCTACATTCATGTCTATCATCACTTCACTTGGGATCTCTCTACTCTTAGAGAATTTTACATTTTTTCTTGGAGGATCATTTTGGATAAATGGATGAATTTTGATGTATATTGATTTGGGCCATTTTTATCTTGGAGCTTCGTTTTTTGCAAATGTGATGCTGTTTGGATATACTCTCTAGCACTGTAAGTGAATTTTAATGATATATTCTTGTTATTGCATATTGTTGAACTTTGTTATAATTAGGGTTAGTTGTTGCATCATTGGAATGTGGAATTGAGTATCTATTTACCTTGTTTAATGTATGGGCCATTGTTAGATGTATGAAATGTGCTATAGATTGTTTTGTCTCGATAATCTTGAACTATTTGCATGAAGTATAAATGCTTGAAGGTCACTTTTCTTCTTTATCCCTTAATATTGGACGAAGTTGACTTTCCAAGCCTCCTTGATCAAGAAGCCAAGTTCTCAATCATTATCATCCTTGACTCCATATCCCCAAGGGAAATAAGCATTGGTCCCTCAAAAGGGTGGTCATTTTCCCCTCCCTTTTTACCTTTTCCCCTTTTTCCCGAGTCTAGCCCTGATAGGCCACCTAGGGCACTAATTTCCCGAGAATCTACCCACAGAAAAAAGAAAAAAAAAAAAAAATCGATCAGTTGCAGGCTATTGCGCTAGTGGGTCCCCTTCCTCCCCTCCGAATTTGACGCGGTTCCTACAATGGAATCTCCGAGAATCTCAAGCCCAACTCTAGGACCAAATTTTTCCTAGGCATCCCTAAGGCTAGACCTTAGAAGGATCGATTTAACCTTTTAAAGAAAAGTTTCTTGTCTGATCCTTTCCCCTCACCTTGTTCGGGGTAGGAACATCATTGGTTGCTACACTCATCCCTGAACCTGGGTTGGGTCCACTTAGTCCTGTGTGGTCCCGTTTCTTATCAAAGACAAACCATCAAGGGCTACTTGGGAAACCAAGTTTATATAGAATTTTAGGGATCAGGACCTTTCAAGTTGTACCCCTCTCCCTTACCCTCACCCCCTCTCGCTTGAAAGGAAAGTTCCTTGCTTAAAGTGCAAGCAAGTACCATTCTTCACCTCCTCTTTGGGAAAGGGTTTCTGGATCACTTCATATCTATTCATTGACATATCTTTTATAAGTGGCTTCCCAAAATTCCGGGACCCCTCCCATCCATGTTAGTCCATAAAGAGCAGGGAGTCTTAGCTGTGGTGACAGTGGGCTAAGCGTCCATTGTTGCCCTTGGTTTAGAAGTTGCCCTATTAGGAACCCCTTTAGGTCCCCTGCTGGTTTGAGTGGTAACAGGTAGTTTTGGGTGGGATCCCATCGACTTAGGGGTCAAGACAAATGATCATCTCACATAGGACAACAAGATCTGCTAAATCAACCATCCTCGGGAGACCAAGATAAAGGAGCACTTTATCTAGAGGTGTGCCATATAGTACAAGATTAGAGGGTGGTTTCACTGGCTTTTTAGTGAGCCTCAGAATTCTCTCTCCATCTTCTTTTGGTTCCTAGATTAGATGCCTAGCCTTATACATGACGGAGGCCCTTGGCCTTAGATCTCACTCTATCCTACCTTCCCTGCCCAAATGGTCACCTCCAAGATAATTACTCTGTTCTTTCCAGTGGTCACATCAGACAAAGGTACGAAGTGACAGGTATACGGTAACAAGCAAATGTGGGCTTTTATATTTATTTTATAAGAGCAGTCATTGTGTTCCCACTTCTTATTCTGCACTATTGTACTTCGCAATTCCTTTGACCTATTTGTTGTCATCTTATTGGACATTAATAAAATTCTTATCTTTTCTTAACTTATCTACATGAAATTTGCTGAAAAGTTCTAATTGGTTTCAGTCAATTTTTTTGCAGGTGAAAAAGTAGGATGTGAAAACATCAGAAATAACAGATTTCTAGTTGGTGTATATATATGTGTGTGTGTGTGTGTGTGTGTGTGTGCAAACTGTCATGTCTGAGTGCTAATTGATTTTCCTTTGAACAACTGCAAGACAGACCAAACCTTAAAGAATGCTTGTTTGCTTTTAGAGAACAATAATCAAATCAGATATCACAATGCCAAATAAAGTTAATATCATTGAATTCCCTATAGCTTTGCATTACATAGAAGCCTTAGGAGAAAATAACAGAGTTGATAATCTAACCTACTTTGCTCCATGCATTGAGAAGGCTGGACTTCCCTACATTTGGCCTTCCAATGATTGCAACCTGTGCCAATTTGAAAAACTTGTATCAGAACCCAGACAAACAGAAATTCAGAAAAAGAACACATTTTGATAGAGACTACTGAATGGCAATTTAGGTTACCTGCAAAAAAAGATGATACAATTAAAATAGCAACGTTTCAATATTTTTCTTACATGTATTACAAAATGCACACTTTGTATTTATGAACACTTTGGTGGAGGACATTGCAACACAAGTTACATATAAATTCGGGTGGATTATACAATGTTCAAAAGCAGTATAATTTTCCCAAGGGAAAGATGCACAGCCTGTCACCCATCAATTGTATAAGGGTTACACTTGTGATTTCATCACAAGATATGAGTTGCAGCATCATTCCCATAGAATTTTTGATGGAATGGGGTGCACATATTCATATTATTCGATTGGGATAGCAACATGTTGGACAAGATTCTTTTCTCCTTAACAGATTGTCATGTTTGATGGATCATTAAGTCACACTCTCTTAACATTGCATGCATCATTTTGATAGATCAGCTTCTTCTTCTTAATGAAGTACTTGCACCATAAATTACATGATCTATCTTGCTGTTTGGCACATTTGTAGGGTGATCTAACTCTTGCATAATGGTATGGTGTAATTAGAATGTGGAATCTTGATGCAGAATTTACAAGCACTGCTGCAAAACTCCCAATAAAATCACGATAAAATTAGCGATTCATGAGTTTTTTGGAGCACCAATTCTATTAGCGATTTCTTTTTTCTGAGAAAGTCTCAATTTTATCATAAAACTCCCAAGTTTTCCCAAGTCAATAGCGCTGAGATTTTGGGTAGCATCGGATGTGCTCTAGCTCCGAAACTTTGTGGAGGCACTAGAACACATGAAGGCACTAGAACACATGAGATCTCCAAGACCCAGAAATCGTTTGGAGAAATTCCACCTGGTGTAAAAGTTATTCAAATAATTAAATTTTGAATGGAGACCCCAACTCTAACTTAGGGAAATTGAAAAATTAAAGTGAATTAATTTACACATGTGGTGAGAATGTTCTAAGTGACGTGGATCAAGTTTTCTCTAATCTTAGCCATTGATTAGTGATTAGATCACGGTCGTTGATTTCTCAACGAGAAAAGTATTAAAGGAAGGCTTGGGGTCAGTTGGAGAATACACACGAGTTTAAGAGATCGAATTCTTCTGACGGAGCAGTGCTTGGACAAAGATCAGATCTGATAAATTCAGAGAAGCAGTGAGGGGCAGATGCCATGATTGGTCGGAGGACCAAGAGTACAAAGCAGATCAAGGGCAGCACGGATGCAGAGGAGGCAACGCAGCAATCATAGAGTGTGACGCAGACCCTAGAGAGGGTGATGCAGGCCCACGCAGGGGCAGCGAAGAGCCTCCAAGGGACAGTCCAAAATTAATTGGTGTAATATTCCGAATAGGAAATAGACAGTGATATAAAGCAACATAAACAAGTAACTACATCAAATAGAGAGACATCATAAAAATACTGCAAACATGGAGAAACGTTGAGCATTTTTATTATAAATTGAAAGATAACAATAGGTACAAAGGCGATCAGAATGATGGCACCTTGGCTTGCTCAAGGCAAGCTGGAAATACTCTCAGAAATCCTCAATGATTGGTTGCTCTGTCAAGGACTGCGTAATCTCCAGATGTTGCTGCTGTTGTTGCCGAACTATTGTTACTGCTGGAATGGAGCTACTCTTTGGGGTTGCTCCCTTGCTCAGAAAAATGTGAAACTTTGGAAATGGGCTCTCCTCCAATAACCCAGAAAAACCTGGGACAAAATCCCGAAATGGCTGACCCCGGAATTTGACCTCACTTGGAAAATAACGCACTCCCAGTGAGTACACTGGCCCTGAAAGATAAACATGCAAGTGACGGCCTCCTCCTACTACAAAATGATGATTTGTGAAGGGTTGATCCCTTCATAATACATTCGGGCTGAAATCCCTGATACCCCCTAACTCCCGGTGTTGCCTCCTCTACAAACTACGTAATCCCTGACAGAGACTACACTGTGCAAACAACTGTGTGATCCTGGCTGAAGGTACTATGTGCTCTCCCCTGAAAAACAATGGTGGATCTCCTCACCTGAGCGGGTACTCGAAGTCCCCTGAGACTGAGGTTGGGATCTCCACTCGGAGACACCCGTGTGCTGAACAGCACTTGCAGACTTCGCTCATTAGCAAAAGCGTGCTCAATGTCAAAATAAAGAAATCATAAGATGCATAAGAGAATGACTGAATGGGAAGCCTCCTCTCCCTTTTATGCTTGAGAGCCTTGCTCTCTCCCAGGCCCCACTCAACTGCGTTGTCCCTCCTTGACCACGCTGTCCACTGCGCTGTCTTGGGCCCACGATGTCCCACGCTGCCTCTTCCCTCACACTGTCACTAGGCTCTCCTGGGCCCCACGCTGTCAACTAATATTTGCCTAAGTGACTTTAGAGAGTCATTATTTCCTAAGTGTGCATTATGGGTCCCATCACTTCTTTTTATTAACTGATTACCATTAGAAAAGAAAAACTGGGAAAAATTAATATTGCCAATTAGTTGCTGCTAATTGGGAATATTATAGTCCTCCCTGCCAAAACGTTGCTTGTCCTTAAGCAGCTGCAAGGACAGATACTGCAAAATTTTCTCACTCTCCCAAGTGGCATCCTCATCCAGCAAGTTCCTCCACCTCACCAAGTACTCTCTAACTATCCTGCTCCGTCGTTGTCTCTCCCTGGTGTCTATGATGACTTTTGGTTGCAACACCAAATGCCCCTCATCATCTGTAGGTGGTGTAGAAATTTCTGAATCTTAATTCCTATTAATCCGGTTAAGCTTCTCCTACTTATACAAGTTATCAACTGAATAAATTCAAGTTAACATCAAAGAAAAACACATAACAGATCTCTACCAATTCAGATCTAGAATAAGCACATGCACACATAGACAAAGTAACACAGTTATTTCTGGACAAACTATCCCCAGAAAAACCCAATGTGGGAAAATCGGTCTCTGGCTGCTGGAGGGCTCTATTATTAAGAATATTTCTGAATACACAACTCTGGGCTCCAGATCTGGAAAACCCTACAAAGAAAACTCTAGATCCGTAGCACTCGGTCGATCTAATAACAATATTGGATCGATCCACACCCTCAAATAGTTCCCACAGAATTCTACCTAGACGCAGGCTCAGAACCCCGTATCTGCCCCTAAAAGACACCGCGTCGCCTCTCGAAGGCCTCCAAATGCTCGCCGCTGCTCGGGAAGGGACCGCGTTACCCCGTACTCGGGTGACGCAATCTCTACGTTGCCCTTAAGGGTCTCCTACGTAACCCCTAAAGCGCTTCCTGAAAAAATTACGCTTTCCTCGTTGGGTTGCTGTTGGGCCTCTGCTGTTGCCTCCCTCGCCTGCCTTTCCTTTTCTCCTCTCGGTTCTTGTGTTCCCTGTGACCCCGTGGATCGATCAAGACCTCGGGTCTAAATTCCCCTCTCTACAACCGAAACACTTGAGAATTTAGCAACTTCGCCCCCAGAATCTTAGCTTAGCTTCTCGCCTCGCCTCTCGTGTGTCTTACAAATGACCCCAAGCCTTTCCTTTATAGTTTTTTCGTTGACAAATCAACGGACAAGATTAGATCTTTAATCAATGGCTAAGATTAAAAGAAAGTTTGATCCGTGTGACTTAAGACAATTTCATCACATGTTTAATTAAATTCACTTTAATTATTTTATTTTCCTAAGTTTTAACTTAGGAAATACATTAAAATAATTAATTAATTTAATATCTCCAAACCAGATGAAATTCCCAAATCCATTTCTGGGTCTTGTAGATCAGGTGAACTCGAGTCCCTCCACAAAGTTTGGGAGATAGAGCACAATTGATGCTACCCCAAATACACAAAATCTCAACACTCCCTCTTAGCATCAAGGGTGTGCTCTAGCAATACAACACACTTATGCATTACATGATTTTGGGCACTGGTTCTGTGTTGCTGAAGCTTGGCCTCCTGCCACTCAACTCTACATTGTTGTTGCCATTCTGTACTGCTACCCATGACTCTGCCACTGCCACTGCAACCACTATACTGCAGCTCCCTCACAATATGTTGCATCTGTGCTGCTCATAGCAGTGCCACTGCTAATCTGTTGCACTACAACTTCAATTGTTGAGAGTAACAACTAAATCTCCTGCCCAATCTTTGACAAACAAGTCAGATGGGTTGCATCCTCATCACTAAAGCTCCATAGGCTACAGATATGTGCTGGCATCTAAAGAACGATGCACAGCTACAGCTCTGCTAGCGTAATCAGACTCCCTTTGCACTATTGAAGTCACATTTGCTCCTTGTGCTGAAATCTATCACGCTACTGTTGCACTGCGTTGTCCCTCTAAAGCTCTCTGCGCTGCTGCAGCTCTACACTGCATTGTTGAAGTCACATTAGCCTCTGCGCTGCTACTGCTTCTACGTTGTTGCTGCTATGCTCTACGCTCCTCCTCCCAGCCTCCAGATCTGCCTTTGCCTCTGCCTCATTTGTGATCTATGCACCCACTGCTCCACTTGTCCCGCTACTGTCTTAAGGCTGTCGTAGCTCACTTGTTGATCCAAAAGATGAGTTGCTCAAGGATCTCGCCTCACTTCCATGTAGCTCCTCTACATGTCCATGTCACCCCACCTCCGTGGTTCATGAGCGCTCATGGCCACATCATCTCCGGACCCATCATATGCCACGCTGCTTTGGAAGAAGATGCTTCCTTGTCCTTCTTCTTTTCTGGACAATGGCTGGCAAAATGTCCCATTTCGCCACACTGGAAGCACTTGATCTTAGAAAGATCCTTCTTCTTCGGCTGCTTCTTCGATGCCAAGGCTGCATCTTCCTCCTCTTCCTTCTTTACTTTGCTCAACCCAGGGTTGTGCTGCTTCTTGATGAATCTGCGTAGTTCTTCTTGCCGCAAGATTGACCACAAGCTGTCCCAATCTGGGAGGTCCACTTTGCCCAAGATACTTTGGACAAAGGTTTCCCACTCATCCGTGACTGCATTGAGGGCAGTCCTGACTATCATTGCATCATCTACGGTTGCACTCGTTGCATTCAGTTGATCCCTGATTGACTACAATCTGAAGAGGAAATGCTCGATGTCTTCTCCCTTGGTCATCATGAATGACCTCATTTGGGCCTCCAACAACATCTTTCTTTGGACAGATTTTCCCTCATATAGGGAAGTCAAGGCCTTCCACATCTCATTAGTTGTCCTCTTCTCAGCTATGTGTGGCACAATATGATCCTTGATACTGTCCATTATCAGCCGCTTGGCATGCCCAGCAGCTTCTCTATGCTTCCGTAGGAGATCCGCATCTGTCGGCGTGCCCAGGGTCTGCTCTGCACGGTCTCTCAGACCAACTCTTCTGAATTTTCTACAGACTTTTTTGGATTTGACAAATTCAGATCTGAATCACACTGGCTGGCTTCAGACCCAACCAGCGTTGTTTTTGAGCTGCCTCTATGCAGTAATTGCGTGGGCTTGCTAGGACACAGCACTGGACAGCGTCAACCTTCCCTCTGCGTGATTCTGCTCCTGAAAACTGCGTTGTCCCTTCAGATTTTCTTTTCTGTTGCCTTTCCAGCTGCTTTCTGCAGCTAGATTCTTCAGCTGGTGACCCTTCTAGATCTGCAATTGCTCTGATACCATATAAAAATTTCTTAATCTTAAATCTTACGCAGAAATTATTATCGTTAATCTGGTTAAGCTTCTCCTACTTATACAAGTTATCAACTGAATAAATTCAAGTCAACATCAAAGCAAAACACATAACAGATCTCTACCAATTCAGATCTAAAATAAGCACATGCACACATATACAAAGTGACAGTTATTTTCTGACAAACTGTCCCCGGAAAAACCCAATGTGGGAAAACCGGTCTCTAGCTGCTGGAGGACTCTATTATTAAGAATATTTCTGAATACACAACTCTGGGTTCCAGATCTGGAAAACCCTACAAAGAAAACTCTAGATCTACAGTACCTAGCTAATCTAAGACCAACAATTCTAACTGATCCACGCACTCAAACGAGATTTACAGAACTCAGCCAGATATAGGCCTAGAAACCCCAGACCTGCCCTGAAAGACACTGTGTCAGCCTTTGAAGGCCTCCAAATTCTCAGCGTTATCACTGGAAGGGACTGCGTTACCCCAAATGCTCAGCGCTGTCACTAGAAGGGACTGCGTTATCCCTAAGGGTCTCTGCGTCACCCCTGAAAGGCTTTCTGAAAATTATGCTAACCTTGTTGTTGTTGCCGTCTGCTGTTGCCTTCCTCTACGCTGTCTTTCCTGATCTCTTCTCTGCTTCTTGTGTATTCTAGACCCCGGGATCAGATCATCCCCTTGGTCTAAATTCCCCTCTCTGCAACTGAAACACTTGAGAATTCTTAGCAACCCCGCCCTAGAATCTCGGCTTAACTTCAGTGCTCTGCCTCTGTGTGCCTTACAAATGACCCCAATCCTTTCCTTTATATTTTCTCGTTGACAAATCAACGGCCAAGATTAGATCTTTAATCAATGGCTAAGATTAAAAGAAAGCTTGATCCATGTGACTTAGAAAATTTCATCACATGTTTAATTAAATTCACTTAAATTAGTTTATTTTCCTAAGTTTTAACTTAGGAAATACATTAAAATAATTAATTAATTTAATATCTCCTAAACCAGATGAAATTTCCCAAATCATTTTTGGGTCTTGTAGATCAGGTGAACTCTAGTCCCTCCACAAAGTTTGGGAGCTAGAGCACAACTGATGCTACCCCAAATACACAAAATCTCAACAAGTGGAAGCTCCTCTGTTGCAGTCACCTACTGCCTCAATGCATTTTTCAGGCACGGTACGTGGAAGATGTTGTGGATCCGGCTACCTGTGGGCAACTCCAACTCAGATGCAACCTCCCCAATCCTGCAAATCACCCTGTAAGGTCCATAGAAGCGGAGCTTGAGATTCTCAGCCCCCTTCTGCTTCAGCGTGGACTGTCGATATGGCTGAATTCCCTTGTCAGCATATAGCTTTTATTGGTTCTGTGTTGTAGCTAAGTTATCATTAAGAGCCCGAAGTATATCCTAACTCTCTTGGATCCATTCCTTGACCCTAAGGGCCTTGCTAGCACCAAACATCACATCAGCAAAAGTCAAAGCATGGTATCCATACAAAGAATAAAACGGAGACATACTGATAAACATGTGAAAAGTGGTGTTGTAGCAATACTCTCCCAAGTGCAGCCAATGTAGCCATGCCTTTTGCTGCCCTGTGACATAGTTTCGCAAGTAGCCTTCCAGCCACTTGGTCACTATCTCAGTCTTCACGTCCGTCTAAGGGTGATAACTGGTGCTCCGAGTCAACTTTGTACCCACCAAACGAAAGAGCTCCTATCAAAATCCGCCCATGAAACGGTTGTCTCGGTCACTGATAATGGTCTTTAGAAGACCATGCAATCTAAAAATATCCCCGAAGAACAGCTCCGTTACCTGTGTCGTTGTGTATCGTGTTGATATAGCGAAGAAGTGTGCATACTTTGTCAGTCGATCAACAACCACAAAGATGCAATCCTTGCCCTGCACCGTGGGCAACCCAGTGATGAATTCCATCGAAATGCTTTCCTATTTCCCCTCCAGAATGGGAAGTGGCTGTAGTAGTCCTACTGGGTGGCTCATCTCCCCTTTGTTCCTCTGACACACTTCGCACTCCCTGACATACCGGAGTACCTCCTCCTTGAGGCCTCTCCAAGAGAACCTCTCCCTGATGGCCTTGTAGGTCTTGGTGAACCCCTGATGGCCTGATAATGGTGAGTCATGGGAGGCACGCAGTATCTTCTCCTTGAGCTGAGAGCTCCCAATCAAGAAGATCCTGTCCCTGAAGTATATAACCTCATCCATCACCCTGTACCTGTCATCTGTGATCTGACCATCAAATACCTCACAGGAAAAACGGTCCTTGGAGTACTCCCCAGTAACTGAGCCCTCCAGTTTATGTCTATGCTCGTCAAAGACAACACTGCCGGTTTGCGGGATGGAGCATCAACCACCATGTTGTTCCTCCTTTTGACATACTCAATGTCAAAGTCATATGCCTGGATTTTGCTGACCCACTTCTACTGCATCTCCTGCAACTTCTTTTGCTCTAGAAAAAACCGTAGGCTGTTGTGGTCAGTCCTCACCCGAAACTTGTTGCCCACCAAGTACTGTCGGAACTTGGCCAGTGCATGCATGATAGCCACCATCTCCTTGTCGTATATAGGATACAACCTCTCATGCGGCAATAGCTTCCTGCTCTCGAAAGTTATGGGATGGCCTCCCTGCATCAAAATCGTGCCCACTCCCTCTCCTGAGACATCACACTCCAAGACAAAGGGCTGTGTGAAATCCGGCAAAACCAATACTGGGCAGCTGCTCATCACCTCCTTGGGACTGTCAAAGGCCCTCTGTGTTGTGTCCATCCAACTAAATGCCCCCTTTTTGGTAAGATCTGTGAGGGGTGCAGCAAGTTGGGAAAACCCCTTGACAAACTTCTAGTAATAGGTGCAGATGCCTACAAACCCCTGGAGCTCTGTCACGTTCCTCGGTTCCAGCCATTCCCGAATGGCCCGAATCTTCTCCTCGTGGACTCTCACTCCGTTCACACCAATGATATGCCCCAAATAGAGCATCTCTGTCAACCCAAATTCGCATTTGGAGAGCTTAGCATAAAAATGTTACTCCTCCAAAATACACAATACAACCTCAATGTGTTGTAGGTGCTCCTCCCATGTCCGACTGTATATAAGATTATCATTGAAGAATACCAGCACGAACTTCCTCAACTGACCACGGAAGATGTGGTTCATACAAGACTGGAAAGTGGCTGGTGCATTGGTTAGCCAAAGGGCATCACCAAAAACTCAAAATAAACGTAGTGACATATGAAGGTTGTCTTAGGGACAAATTGGTCCCTCACTCGGATCTGATGGTAGCCCGACCTCAAATCAATCTTGGAGAAGAATTTCGATCCCCTCAACTCATCCATTAACTCATCAATCCGCAAAATAGAGTATTGGTTCTTCATTGTTTTCTTGTTGAGAGCCCGGTAGTCAATGCACATCCTCAGTGTGACATCCTTCTTCTTCACCAATACAACAGAGGAAGCAAATGGGCTAGTGTTGGGCCAGATGTGTCTCAACACTAAGAGCTCATGAATGGCTCACTCAATCTCATCCCTGTAGGCTTTGGGGTGCCTATAGGGTGTGGTGATCACAGCCTGAATACCCTGCTCAAGCTCAATGGTGTGTTGGAGGTATATCACCAAAAACTGTAGCATATCTGTCCAAGATCGACTACACATTTGGGTGAATTGCTTGTCCTATAGCTCCTGCCTCTGAAATGCGCAGCTCCACTGCCCACTCTATATCTCCCTTCTGGAAATCTGCCTCCATTCGGTGTGCTGAAACTGTCTGCAGAGGATAAGTGTGCATGCCTCGGATCATCACATGCTTACCGCTCTTCTTGTCTGTCCACTCCATCTCTAGAGTCTCCCAGTCTGTGGTAACCTTCCCCAACGTGATCAACCACTGCACTCCCAGCACCACATTGGTGTTTGGAATGTCGACCACAAAGAAATGATCTGTCATAGTGTAATTGCCATGGTCACTGCCAATGCCAGTACATATCTAGCACGCTACATAGTTCTAGCACCCGGTACCAGTACTGAGAAATCATCAAAGCTCTCTGTCGGTATGCCCCTCCTCTCTACCAACTAGGCATCATAAAGTTATGAGTGGCCCCACTGTCAACTAGAACTGGGACACGATGTCCCTAAACGGTGCCCTGGACATGCAGTATCAAATACTTCGGAACCCCTCGCAAAGAAGCAAGGACTCCCCCTGTGGGTGCAAACTGCTGCTCCTCCTGCTCCTGGGGGAGGAGGTGGTGGTGGATGATCCCCTCTCTGCACTACAACGTTGTCTCCTGCCTCTATCTCCTCGTAGGCATCTTCTTCCCCTTCACTGTCGGAGAAGAACTCTATGTAGTGTGCCTTCCCCGTGGCACATCAATGTCCTGGTGCCCATGGCTCCTGGCATGTGAAGCATAGCTTCCTTCGTCTCAAGTCTCTTCGGGTATCATCATCCAAAGGCCCCCGGCCCTTGTTCCCTCTCGGAGGTGTAACTCTCGTGCCCTTCCCCTTCGGCTGAAATGCCAATCTCTGGGGGAAAGGAGCTCTGGTCTTGGGCAGAGCATCCTACAAATCCCTGGTCCTCCTGACTGCATCCTGAAATGTAGCAGGCCTCGTGGATCTGACCAGCCCACGCAGAGGTTCTACCAACCCGTCAATAAACCTGTAAATCCTCCTAGCTAAGGACGAGCCGGGCACCATCACCAAAAGCCTCAAGAACTCGGAAATGTAGGTTTTCGGGTTCCCGGTCTGCTTGAGCTTGGTCAGCTCAACAAAATGCTCTTCCGTATCCTTCCAATCAAACTGCTTCACCAATCTCCATGTAAACTCTGCATATGTTGTCACCGCTGAATGACCCAGCGTAGCCATCTCATGGAACCACCAGTCATGGGCCTCTCCTCAAGGTGCAGCGCTGCCACCTTGACGGCCTCTCCCTCTGCCATCTAATTGAGCTGGAAATAAATGTCCAGCTTCTCCACCCAAGCCTTCGCTGAACATTTTGAGGACCCGTCAAATGTTGGCAAGAAAAACCTGCCCATTGTACGTTGCATGTCCCCGTCCTGTGTGTATCTACCCCCTCTGTTTTGGTTGCGGGGTCGACTGTCCCTCTTGAACTGACAAAAATCATGGAAAGTGAGAGCTTCACCAAACTCTCGCCCATAGGACTAATACTTTGCAAAATAATCCCCCATATGAACCGGCTACGGCTCCTGAGGTCCTCTCGTCCCAGTGCCTGTAGTCAGAAATGTGGGCATCATAGAACATGGGGGAGCGAGTGACACAACCTGCTGTGTTGTGAGTTGCACCTGTACATGGTGGGAAGTACCGGACCCTTCTCCAATGTGAAAACCCCTTGGGGTTTCACGCGGTCTCTGGTCTACAATAAACTTCCGCCCCATCTCTTCGATCCTCCTCGAAATCTCCTGCACAGATTTTAGGAGGAGTTGCCCGAACTCCCTCCCTTCATCTTTCTCCTCTGCCATTGGTTCTTCCTCCTCTACGTCCACGACTGGAACACAGTCCCCTTCTCCAAAAGTGGTCTCGAACCTCCGCTCTTGGTCCCTGTACTTCCTTCCCTAGTAAGTGATATATGGTTTTCCTGTTCGTGTCATAGACTGATTGGCTCCACGGGCTGAGCCAAGTTTATGAGCTCTGATACCACTGTAATATTCTGAATAGGAAATAGACAGTAATATAAAGCAACATAAACAAGTAACTACAGCAAATAGAGAGACATCATCAAAATATTGCAAACATGGAGAAACGCTAAGCCATTTTATTATAAACTGAAAGATAACAATAGGTACAAAGGTGATCAGAATGATGGCACCTTGGCTTGCTCAAGGCAAGCTAGAAATACTCTATGAAATCCTCAATGAATGGTTGCTCTGTCAAGGACTGCGTAATCTCCAAATGTTGTTGTTGTTGTTGCCAGACTGCTGCTACTCTTGGAATGGAGCTACTCATTGGGGTTGCTCCCCTACTCAGAAAATTGTGAAACTTTGGAAATGGGCTCTCCTCCAATAACCCGGAAAAACCCAAGAAGGAATCCTGGAATGGCTGACCTCGGAATTTGACCTCCCTTGGAAAATAACGCACTCTGAGTGAGTACGCTGGCCCTGAATGATAAACCTGCAAGTGATGGCCTCCTCCAGATGCAAAATATGATTTGTGAAGGGTTGATCCCTTCACAATACCTTCGGGCTGAAATCCCTGATATCACCTCACTCCCGGTGCTGCCTCCTCTACAAACTGCATAATCCCTGAGAGAGACTGCGTTGTCCAAGCAACTGCATGATCCTGGCTTAAAGTACTATGTGCTCTCCCTTGAAAAATAATGGTGGATCTCCTCACCTGAGCGGGCACTCGAAGTCCCCCGAGGCTGAGGTTAGGATCTCCGCTTGGAGACACCCGTGTGCTGAACAGCACTTGCAGATTTCACTCAACAGCAAAAGCATCCTCAATGTCAAAAGACAGAAATCATAAGATGCATAATAGAATGACTGAATGGGGAGCCTCTCCCTTTTATGCTTGAAAGCCTTGCTCTCACCCTAGCCCCACTCAACTGCGCTATCCCTCCTTGACCACGTTGTCCCTGCCACTACGCTGTCATGGGCCCACGTTGTCCCACACAGCCTCTTCCCTCACACTGTCACTAGGCTCTCCTGGGCCCCACGCTGTAAACTAGTATTTTTCTAAGTGACTTTAGGGAGTCATTATTTCCTAAGCGAGGGTTATGGGTCCCATAACTTCTTTTTATTAACTGATTAACATTAGAAAAGCAAAACTGGGCAAAATTAATATTGTCAATTAGCTGCTGCTAATTGGGAATATTACAGCTAGAGATCGGGGTTTCTAAACCGGCAGGGCTGAAACACGATTCCAAGAGGAGCTAATCAGTGCAGACGAAGGGTGATGTAGTCCTTCAACCACGACCACGCAGGGTTACGCAGTGGCAGTGTAGAGACTATGCAAAGCTAGCTGGGGTTTCACCAGTGAGCGATCTGGATCAGCCGGGACTTGCAGAGTGAGGTAAAACTCACATTTATCTCTGATTGTCGAGGTTTTTCTCTATTGGGTGAGTCGAATTATGGCACCCTAGATGTATTGATTTTGTAGCATTGGAAAGTGTTCCAAGTCTCATATTTTGCAAGGAGGCATGGACATCAGTATTCTAGAGAACACAGAAACCGTTTGTGGAAATTCCACTCGGATCATGCTTTATTAAAAAAAATATATTTTAAAGTGATCCCTAAGTCTAAACTTAGGGAAATTAATAATTAAAGGGTATTAATAAAGCAGAGTGTGAATCTTCTAGAAAACGAAGATCAAGTCATCTTTTAATCTCAGCCATTGATTAGAGATCTAATCTAGGTCGTTGATTCATCAACGAGAAGACTATAAGACAAGGCTTGAGGGTCATTTGGAATGCAAGCCGGGCACACACTCAATACCCGAAAGAAATCAATTCTGAAGGAATAGAATTGGATTTCAGAGGCAGAGGTTGTAGAGGCGGAGTTGCAGAGATAGAAGGAGGAAGGGGAAGTCAGCAGAGGAAGAAGAAGGCAAAAGGAGGACGCAGAGGGGACAAACCTGGGTAGCAGCACCGGCCCTACACGCAGAGTGACGCAGTTCAGCGCAGTGACTGCGCAGAAGGCCATGCAGAGTGATGCAAAGTGACGCAGAGGGAGGAAGGGTGCCTCCAATGTGTCAAAAATTCTTCCGAAGGGTTTGAAAAAATTATCTCAGGTGTATTCTAGTCATCTGCTCGTCAAATTTCTGTAAATGATTTCCACTGCTAAAGAATAATAAAAACCCTCATCTGCTGCACTGGTTTTTCAGGATTGGGTTTTTCCAAGGACAATTGTCCAAAAATAACTGTGTTCATGTGATTGTTTCTATTGCGTTACATGCGTTCTATTTTATTTTCTGCATATGATTAAGTGAATACTTCAGTTGTGTTTATTTCATAATTTACTGAAAGAATCTATAAATAACTTATCATAAATAACTAGGAGAAATAAATCAATCGCTGCAGTAGTATTTAAGCTTGAAAATTTCACATGGTATCAGAGCAAAAGATGAGAGACAAAAGAGGAGGTTTTGCCATGGAACGAAGGTCCGACAATGATGCAACATCAACTCGAAGGGTTCACACAGTCCTCCAGAACACATGGAGAAACAGAGGGATCATGAAATTTAGTTCTGCCATCCAAACTAAAGAGGATTTCGATTGTGTGTCAAGCACGACCTCTCCAGGGGTCTGGTATATTGACAATGGAGCATCTGCTCACATGACGGGAGTTCGAGAATGCTTCTCGAGCTACCAGGAAGAGTGAATGAATTTTCAGATCACAATGAGAAACAAGGCCAAGTGTACACCCATTGGAAGAGGAACCATAATATTTCAAACAAAAGCTCGTAACTAGCTTCGGGCCACCAACGTACTGCATGTACCGGGATTGGGGATGAACTTGCTCTCGATGTCTCAACTTCAGAACAAGGGTTACAATGTATACTTTATTGGCAACATAGTTTATGTCAAACACCCTAGTTGGAAAAGGAAGGCACAAACTGGAGTAAGGAGCCATAAACTATATAAGTTATAGCTCGAGTCTCCAATGGCACTAATAGGCAGTACTGATGAAAGGGATTTGATTGAATTATGGCACATAAGAATGGGGCATCTACATCATGGAGCCTTGAAGATCCTCAAAAAGACTGTCATGGGAGCTGTCGAACTTCGCACTTGAAAAGACGATGTCTACAGGGAGTGCGTGTTGATTTCTATAGCATCGGAAAGTGTTCTAAATCTCATTTTTGGTAGAGAGGTTTGGACATCAATTATCTAGAGAACCTAGAAATCGTTTGTGGAAATTCTACTCGATTATGACTTTATTAAAATAATTAATTATTTTAATGCAGACCTTAAGTTTAAACTAAGGTAAATTAAATAATTAAAGGGTATTAATAGAGGAGAGTGTGAATCTTCTAGAAAATGAAGATCAAGTCATCTTTTAATCTGAGTCATTGATTAACGATATAATCTTGGTCGTTGATTCGTCAGCAAGAAGACTATAAGAAGACACTTGAGAGCCATTTGGAAATTAAGCAGGGGACATTCTCAGTACCCAAAGGAAATCGATTCTGAAGCAAGAGAATTTGATTTCAATGGGTGAGTTTGTAGAGGCTGGGTTGCAGAAGCAGAAGGAGGAGGGAGGAGTCAGTTATCGAGAAGCAGAAATCAAGAGGATGAAGGGAAGGGTGCGTTGATCAGCAGCAAGAACCCCTCCACGTAGAATTACACAGTCCAGAGAGGGACTGCGCAGAGCTCTCATGCCGGATGACGCAGAGGGTGAAGGAGGTCACCCTGAGGGTTCGAAATTTGTCTGGAAGGTCTAGAAAATTCAGCCAGGTGTTTGCAAATTTTTCTCTGCTCATCAAACTCCTGTAAATGTACTTTCCATTTCTGAAGATAAATATTAAACCCTCATCTGCTGCACCCGTTTTCCCACATTGGGTTTTTCCGGGGACAATTGTCGAAAAATAACTATGTACATGTGGTTGTTTCTATTGCTACTTGTGTAAATTATCTTTCTGTTCTTATGCTCTTAACGATAGTGAAGATCTACAAATGTGTTTATTTCAGAATTTACTGAAGCATCTGTAAATAACTTATCTCATAAGTAGGAGAAATAAACCAAGTATTGCAGAAATATTTTCCTCTTGAAATTTTCACATGGTATCGGAGCAAAGGGCTAAAAACAGAAAGGGAGGATCTGCCATGGACCAAAGTTTCATCATCCGGAAGGGTTCACGCAGTCAAAGGGGCTCACACAATCCTCCAGAGCACGCAGAAATGCAGAGAGAACACGACATGAAGGTGCTGGCAACCAGACTAGAGGAGGATCTTGCCTGTGTGTCAAGCACAACTCCTCCAAGTGTTTGGTATATTGACAATGGAGCATCTGCTCATATGACGGGGGTTCGAGAATGTTTTTCGAGCTACCAAGAAGAACAGATGAATTTCCAGATAACTATGGGAAATAAGGCAGAATGTACCCCCATCAAGAGACGTACCGTAACATTTCATACTGAGGATGGCAACAAGATTCAAGCCACGAACGTTCTGCATGTACTAGGGTTGGGGATGAATTTACTCTCGGTGTCTCAACTTCAGAACAAGGGCTATGACATATACTTTATTCGAGATAAGTTGTATGTCAAACACCCTAACTGGAGCAAAAAGGCACAAATCAGAGTAAGGAGTCACAAGCTGTATAAGCTCCAGCTTGAATCTCCGGTGGCCCTGATCGGCAGTACAAACGACAGAGATCTGAATGAATTATGACACAGAAGGATGGGGCATCTACATCATGGAGCCTTGGGTATTCTCAAAAACACTGTCATAGGGGCTCCTAAACTTAGCACGAAGAAAGACGAAGTTTGCAAGGGATGCGTACTAGGGAAGTACGCTAAGGAAGCATTTCCAAGAAGCAGCAGCAGAGCCAAAGGTGTATTAGAGTTAATACACTCTGACATTTGCGGTCCAATGTCCACAACTGCTCTCAGTGGGGCAAATTATTTTGCCCCTTTCATTAATGATCATTCCAGGAAAACTTGGATCTATTTTTTGAAAACCAAAGATGAAGTCTTTGATCGGTTTAAAGATTTCAAAGCATTGGTGGAGAACTCTACAAGAAAGAGGATCAAGAAGTTGCGGTCAGATAACGGTGGAGAATATATCGATAAAGACTTCACAAATTTCTGTGCACAGGAAGGCATCAAGAGAGAATGTACAACTCCATACAATCCTGAGCAAAATGGAGTTGCAGAACGGAAAAATCGGACCATAATAGAAGTTGCAAGGGCAATGTTGTACAACTAAGATATGCTCAAATTCTTATGGGTAGAGGCCTGCAACACAGCAGTATATATTCAGAACAGAGTTCCCAATAGAGCTTTCGGGAAGGTAACTCCCGAGAGTGTGTTCACGGCCAGCAAGCCAGAAGTGTGCCACATCAGGATATTCGGCAACATAGTGTACTGCCACGTTCCAGATGAAAAGAGAAAGAAACTAGATCAAACTGCAGAGAAGGGTTTTTTGATGGGCTATAGCGAGAATGCAAAGGCATATCGCATCTATATTCCAGAGAGCAGGAAAGTCGTGGTAAGAAGGGATGTAAAATTCCTGGAGGAGAGAGCCTTCATAAAATCTCGAGAGATGGCCACAGACATGCAGATTGAGGAAGATCCACTGGTACAGCCTCTACGACCTATAGAGGAGAGGTTCAGTGCCTCTACAAGACGCAATAATTCTGAGGGAAGCTCCTTCGACGAAGAACAAGAGGAAGAACAGGTGAGACCGCCCACAACTGATGGGAGACTGAGTAGAGAACTCCAACAAATTCTTAGGGATGCATAAGAATTTGTTGGAGCCCCTAGAGAAGGAAGAGGATAAGGAAACAACCAAACAGATATCAGGCACTAGTAGCTCAGGTTGGAGAACCTTCTACCTTTCGAGAAGCAGCTCAGCATCACGTATGGGTGGATGCCATGGTGGAGGAGTATAGCTCCATCATGACAAAAGATCTCTGGGAAGTAGTCCCTAGACCACAGGACAGATCTGTTGTAGGATCCAGATGGATCTACAAGATCAAATACGCTGCAGATGGCAGCATAGAGAAGTTCAAGGCAAGGTTTGTAGCCAAGGGGTATGCCCAGAAGGAAGGCATTGAGGCATTGACTATGAAGAAACTTTTGCTCCAGTAGCGCAATACACTTCTATCAGATCAGTCATCTCTCTGGTTGCGCAGATGGGATGGGAGATTCACCAGATGGATGTCAAGACTGCATTCTTGAACGGGGTGATAGAGGAGGAAGTGTACAGAGCAGCGAAAGGGCTCCGAGACACAAGAGCGGAAGACTCATGTTTGCAAACTTAAGAAAGCCTTGTATGGCTTAAAACAAGTCTCCAGGGCATGGTATGGTCGAATTGATAGCTACTTGCAGAAGATGGGGTTCATCAAGAGTGACGCAGATCCCAACTTATACTACCTGAGAGTAGGAGATGAGTCGCTTATTCTTATTCTGTATGTGGATGACCTATTTTTGACCGGATCATCCAAGCTCATCAAAGACTGCAAGGAGAATCTGGCAACAGAATTCGACATGAAGAACCTGGGGCAGATGCACTATTTTCTTGGACTAGAAGTCTAGCAGCAGAAACGAAAATCTTCCTAGGACAAGGAAGATACACGACAAAAATCCTGAAGAGATTTCAGATGGAAGACTGTAGACCCATGGCCACGCCAATGATTACTAACTAGAAGAAGATAGACACATCGAAGGATGATGAGGCTGATCCCACATTGTACAGACAACTCATCGGATCATTAATGTATCTGGTCAATATGAGACCAAACATCTGTTATGCAGTGAATACCCTCAATTAGTTCATGGTGGAACCAAGGAGGGCTCATTGGGCAACAGCCAAACATGTTCTTAGTTACCTGAGAGGGACAATCGAGTATGGAATGAAGTACACCAAGGGTAATGAGGTCCTGTTGAGTGGGTTCACAGATGCAAATTGGGTTGGAAGCACAGTAGATCGGAAGAGTACCAGTGGGTACTGTTTCAGTCTCGGATCGAGAATGACGTCCTGGTGCAACAGGAAACGGAAGTCCGTAGCACTGAGCTCAGCTGAGGCAGAGTACATGGCAGGAAACAAAAGTACTAGTGGGTATTGTTTCAGTCTCGGATCAGGAATGACCTCCTGGTGCAGCAGGAAACGGAAGTCCGCAGCACTGAGCTCAGCCAAGGCAGAGTACATGGCAGCAAGCACAGCTTCGTGTGAGGCCATATGGCTCCGCAAGTTACTTTTGAACCTGCTCAAGAAGCGGATGGAATCGACCGAGATTATGTGCAATAATCAAAGTTGCATTAAGCTCTCTGAAAATCTTGTATTTCATGACCGGTTGAAACACATTGACATTCGGTGTCACTTTATCAAGGACTATGTCCAGAGGGGAGCAGTACAATTGCGATACACTCCTACAGGAGAACAGCTGGCAAATATCCTCACAAAGGCTCTAAGTAAGATCAAGTTCACTTCAGAGAAAAGATGGGGATGGTCGAGAACACCTTCCATTAGAGGAAAGGGTGGTCTTCAGAAGAAGAGGGAGCTGCAGTACGGATGATGCAGTGACAAGGCAGCAATACAGGAAGCAACAGCGTTGAGATGAGGGGCAGCAGCCAAGGCATCATCAGCGCAACAGATGATGTAGAGTCAGAGCAGTACAGCGATACCTTGCTTAAACACCTTCCTCGCTAAGAGGGAGTGTTGATTTCTATAGCATCGGAAAGTGTTCTAAGTCTCATTTTTGGTAGAGAGGCTTGGACATCCGTGATCCAGAGAACCCAGAAATCGTTTGTGGAAATTCCACTTGGTTATGACTTTATTAAAATAATTAATTATTTTAATGCAGACCCTAAATTTAAACTTAAGGAAATTAAATAATTAAAGAGTATTAATAGAGCAGAGTGTGAATCTTCTAGAAAACCAAGATCAAGTCATGTTTTAATCTGAGTCATTGATTAACGATATAATCTTGGTCATTGATTCGTCAGCAAGAAGACTATAAGAAGAGACTTGAGGACCATTTGGAAATTAAGCCAGGGACACTCTTAGTACCCGAAGGAAATCGATTCTGAGGCAACAGAATTCGATTTCAGTGGCTAAGTTTGTAGAGGTTGGGTTGCAAAAGCAGAAGGAGGAGGGAGGAGTCAGTTATCGGGAAGCAGAAGTCAGGAGGATGAAGGGAAGGGTGAGTTGATCAGCAACAAGAACCCCTCCACGCAGAATCACACAGTCCAGAGAGGGACTGCGCAGAGCTCTCACGTTGGATGACGCAGAGGGTGAAGGAGGTCACCCCGATGGTCCGAAATTTGTCTGGAAGGTCTAGAAAATTCAGCCAGGTGTTTGCTAATTTTTCTCTGCTCATTAGACTCCTGTAAATGTACTTTCCATTTCTGAAGATAAATATAAAACCCTCATCTGCTGCACCCATTTTCCCACATTGGGTTTTTCCAGGGACATTTGTCCAAAAATAACTGTGTTCATGTGGTTGTTTCTATTGTGCTACTTGTGTAAATTATCTTTCTGTTCTTATGCTCTTAACGATAGTGAAGATCTGCAAATGTGTTTATTTCAAAATTTACTGAAGCATCTATAAATAACTTATCTCATAAGTAGGAGAAATAAACCAAGTATTGCAGAAATATTTTCCTCTTGAAAATTTCACAGTGCATACTAGGGAAGTATGTCAAGGCTGCATTTCCAAGAAGCAGCAGTAGGGTCAAGAGTGTGTTGGATTTGATACACTGTCCACGAATGCTCTCAGTGGTGCAAAGTATTTTGTCACGTTTATTGATGATTGTTTCCGAAAGACATGGATCTACTTTCTGAAGACCAAAGATGAGGTCTTTGAGCTAAGTTGCCGGAAACGCCTAGGCTGGCCCTCGGAAACTCGGATCCCCGTTTCGGAAACTGAAACCTGTACGAAACTCCTCGGAAACACCTTGGATATGTATCTTATCCGTTTCCGAAATTTTGGAAACGGTTTTTCCTGAAAATTGCCGTTTCCGTCCCGTTTTTGAATTTGGATACGTATTTGTTAAAAAATCTGAAACGTATTTCCAAATCTGAAACGTATTTATAAAAATCTGAAACGTATTTGCAAAATTTTGAACCATTTCACGATTTTCAGAAACGTTTTTACCCTAACTTGATTTTTTCGCCGGAAACATTATCGTTGGTTGTGTAATTTGGAAAGGGAATTTCGTTTTTAAGTCTTATCTTCCGCCACAAAGGGTTCCGAACTTCCGAGTGACTATGAATCTTCCACCGCAAAGCAACTGCCGAGTGATTTAATCCTCCGCGCAAAGAGCTGTGCCCGCAAACTTCAAAGAGCAACAGAGTCTGAGAGTTCCAGTTCCGTCGTCGTGCTACTGCTCAGGTATTTATGTTTCTATGTTTGAACCGTCATGTCTTTTAAACGAGAGCCAACATGACTATGTAGTATGATGAAGCCGACGTATTCAATTTAATATTAAATTTTTTAATTATATTTTTCACTGAAGTGTCGACGGTCGTATCTCGATTCTCAACTTCAAGGCTATCAAGTTACTAACACAATCCTGGGAGTCGGGACCTGTATATTACACTTGCAATCAATACTTGACCGAAATATATACTAAGTTTTAAGCAGACTGCACTGAGAGTTCGGAAAGGGGCTTAAAGTTTGCAGATACAGGTAACAATCATTATTTGGGTTAAATTAATATAATAAGACCAAGTAAATATGACGATGACACATTTCCCGATCAAAGCATCTGATGAATCAGCTCAACAGAATGATGAAGTATGTAGTTACAAAAAATAATTCTTTGCTTCCCCAAATAAATCAACTAAGAAGAATCCATACCAATTACTAAGCATGCTCAACTTTGATAGCGAATCACACTCTAGGAAGATGATGTATGATTTAGACCATTTCTATTCACAGGGTTCAGGCTTGCAAAACAAATTCTAAAATCATATAAAACAATATGATCTCAGCCTTGCTACATGAAAGAATGACAGACAAACAATTGAGCATTTTTTATGTAACTGCCCCAACTGGTTAGAAAAAAACCAATTTACAGAATCAATATATCATGATTAAACTTGTATTTATGTGCCTCGAACCTGTGGTTATCTACCTGTGACACTAATACATATACTTCGGACCTGTATCTTGCTGCTGCAGTATCTCATTCAAAGGCATATATGCCTCAGACAGATCTAAATTAAACTTCTAGCTCGGTGCATGGTGACAACATTGAAGATTGACTATGTTACCCTCAGACTAGAGGGACAGACCTGTTGAGAGCTTAGAGTAGATCTTGGATTGGTGTTTGTAGACTCAATTTTGAAGAAACTATACTTGTTGGAGGGCTAAACCATTTGAAGAAAATTGAAGCTTTGACAGTGAACAAATTGGATCCTTGGAGTATTATTAATTAAAGCTCTAACAGTGAAGTAATCAGAAGGTTGAACAGTGATATGGGAGGTATGAATAGTTGGGAGATTTAAGCAGTGAATAAGCCTAGAACAGTGAACTTATAAGGGAAGACTCATTTTTGAAAGTACTGCTTTCAAGTTTCAAGTTTCAATCTCTATAGAAAATGGTCTAGTTTCCTGTTAAGTACTTTTATTCAGCTCGGCTGCCCTGATAGGGAGTACCCTTAATTTCCTTGAGAGATCATCAATAAAATTATAAATGCTAGGAACTTGGAAGTACTTCAAAGTTTCAAACCTTCCAATGGTGAAGTTATAACACTTTGTTGTAGGTGAAATATCTCTATGGCACACATACACAGTGAAATTTCGTGAAAGAACTGACTTCAATTTTCAAATGGTCACTAATAATTTATTCAAGTTCAGATTTTCAATAAAATATTAAAATCATGGACAGAGGTATTCTGGGCAGTTAGTAATGTATTCAAATTTCACAGTTCTCACAGTTACAGTCACAAGTTAGATTCTAACTTCTCACAGTTATTAAATTTTAATATAATCTATACCAATATGTCTAATAGACCATTACTCAGTTACTGTGCATCTTTAGATTTCGAGAAGCAAACATCACTGATCTTAATGGCTTGTCCAGATTTTAGACTCTCACCATTAATGAAAATAGTAAATACACAGCAGAAAGTTATATAAAACCTGGTATGCTTGGCTGCTAGCAGAACTTTAAAGTTTAAAGTTTAAACTTTCAGGGTTCAGCCCAAATATTTATTATTCAGTTTAGTAACTACTAACAACCTACAGGATTTTGTCATTTGAGGGCAGGTATACAGTTCACATTTTTATAAATTATTTATCTTCATTGTTTAGTTTAATATTTAAACTTTATCCTTATTTTGCAGATTAATATCATCATCAATGGCATCTTCAACTTCAGTGATTCCTGATGAACAGACAATGGAGAATGAAAGTGAATCTTCCCTTAAATTTGATCCAAAGTCACCACTTTGGAAATATGTAACCATTGTTGGGAAGATCCAAGGAGGTGGTTCAACTGTATGGGTTTGTAGTGAATGTAAAAGAGAGTTTAAGGGATCATACACACGGGTCAAAGCACATTTGCTTGGGTTAAAAGGCAATGGGGTTCGACTCTGCAGCGGCCCACCTAAAGAGAATGGGACAGATGGAAGTGGTTTGAGCAAGTCAAAAATTGCAAAATATCATAAAGAACAAGATGAGGCAGATGCTAAATCAAATGAGGCAATTTCTACAAGGGCTCCAGCATCTTCATCAAGGCCTCCACTTCATTTTCATGGCACAGGAATTGTTGGTTCAAACAAGTGGTCTAATTTGGGACCACTTGAAAAGAGTTTTAATAATGACTTGAGAGAGATTGCAAATGCAGCAATTGGTCAATGCATTTATGCAAATGGCCTTCCTTTTAACCTTGTGTCGTCTCCTTACTGGGCAAAGATGATAAAAGCAGTGAATGAAGCCCCAAAAGGGTTCAAGAGCCCTGGATATGAGAAGGTTCGCACTACGATGTTGAGTGCTGAAAAGTTGGATTTGGAGTCCAAATTAAGCCCCATTCGTAATTCATGGCGCATTTCAGGAGTGTCCATCATTTCTGATGAATGGAAAGATCAAAGGAATAGGCCTTTGATTAATGTGATTGCTCAAAGCCCAAAGGGGGCAATGTTTTTGAAGGCAGTGGATTGTGAGGGGCAGATGAAAGATTCTCAATTCATTGCTGACATCTTGATTGAAGCAATTGAATCGGTGGGGCCAGAAAATGTTTTCCAGGTAATAACTGACAATGCAACGGTGTGTAGAGCAGCAGGCCTAATTATTGAAGGCAAATATCAGCACATCTTTTGGACCCCTTGTGCTGTACATTCATTGAACCTCATGTTGAGCAAGATGGAGAAGAAAATCGAGTGGGTTCGTGTTATGTTTGAAGAGGCAAAAGAAATTCAAGCATTCATCACAAACCACCACATGTCCCAAGGCATCTACAGAGAATTTGCAAAGTTGGAGCTCCTTAAGGTACCTAAACATTAATCAAATAGTTGAAACATTGGAAATTTGGATTCTTAGAGACTCGATTTGCCTCTCACATCTGGTGTCTGCTGGAAGCATGCAAGGCTAAGGTGCGTACAATCAATGGTATCACACGGAATCAATGGAGGCAGTCCCAATCTGATAGAGCACAAACAGTCAAAAAATTGATTGTTGATGATGAATGGTGGGATAAGGTTGAGTATCTTTTGGCATTTACTAAGCCAATAGTGGATTTGCTCCGTATGTTTGATACAGATATGCCTAATTTGGGAGAGGTGTATGAAGGCATTGATTCCATGATAGAGAAGATAAGGATGGTTATAAATGCCAAGGAGAATGACCCAGATGAAATCTTTTACAGAGAAGTAAAAGATATATTGACCAAAAGGTGGAACAAGATGACCACGCCATTGCACCTTTTGGCCTATGCAGTGAATCCAAAATATTATGCTGCATAGTTGCTAAGTGATCCAGAAAGAACTGCACCAAGCAAAGACCCAGAAGTCTCACAAGGATTTAAAAAGGCTTTTAGAAAACTTTTTACAGATCCTGAAATTGGGCATCGGATTCGTTCAGAGTTTGCTCATTTCGTGGGATCAGAGGGTTGGGGCTCTGATATTGATTGTATGCGGGACAAGAGGGCAATGAGTCCAATTGACTGGTGGAGCTACTATGGTGGGGAACTTCCACATATACAAAATTTGGCCATCAGGATTTTGTCACAGGTTGCTAGTTCCTCTTCAGCAGAAAGGAACTGGAGTACATATGGCTTCATCCATTCAGTGAAGCGAAACAGATTGGCTTCAAAGAACGCTGAGGAACTAGTGTATGTTCATTCAAACCTTCGCCTTCTGTCACACAAAAGAGATGAATACAAATTTGGGGCCGCCAAATTATGGGATGTGGAACCAGAGTTGCCTGACTTGGATATGACAGTGAATGCCAGGGCTCATATGACTTTGTTTGATGTGGAGTCATCGATAGGTGGATCTTCAAGTGAACATGGCAGCAATGTTCCCACTTCTAGAGATGATGTGGAAGTTGATGACATATTTGATGATATGTAAATGATATTTATGTTGATGATTGAAATTAGAAACAAAAACTTGATGATATGTTGAACTTGAATCATGATTCATGAATCATCATTTATGAATCATTGAATTTTCAATTTATAAATTATAACTTTATGCTGATTCCTGAATTGATGATGATAGATAGATGAATAACTTTATGGCATATGTTGAATTGATGATGATGATAGATGATAAATCATAAATCATAATTCATATATGATAATTGATGAATAGATGATAGATGATAGAATCTAGATGATATCATGATGATCTTGATGATAGATGATTAATCATTATGGCATTATGCATTTTTACTATTTGGATATAATCTAGATTCTCAAACTTCAAATATGAATCATGAATGGCAATGTAAATTTGATATATATATATATATATATATTTTTAATATATATTATATATATATATAGTGATGGCGTTTCACCATTATCGGTATCAGATTTTGAAAATTTGTGGTATCACGTTTCAAACCATTTTAAGTATCGTTCCGTGTCTTTGAGCGATTCAAAGAATTCAAGGCTTTGATAGAAAATCTAACCGGAAAGCGGATCAAGAAATTTTAGATAATGGTGGAGAATATATTGATAAAGACTTCACAAGGTTCTACGCAAAGGAAGGGATCAAGAGAGAATGGACAGCTCCATATAATCCGGAGCATAATGGAGTTGCAAAGAGGAAGAATAGGACCATTATGGAAGCTGCGAGGGCGATGTTGTATGTTCAAGACATGCCCAAATTTCTGTGGGTTGAAGCTTGCAATACAAAAGTGTGTGTGCAAAACAGGGTACCTCATAGAGCATTAGGTAAAGTTACTACTTAGAGTGTGTTCAATGGCAGCAAGCCTGAGGTGAGCCACTTCAGGATATTTGGCAGTATAATGTATTTCCACGTACCCAATGAGAAGAGGAAGAAGTTAAACAGATTGCAAAGAAAGGATACCTTGTGGAATATAGCGAAAATGTGAAGGCATATCGCATCTATATTCCCGAGAATAGGAAGATCGTAGTAAGACGAGACGTGAAATTCATGATCGAGAGAATTTTGAGATTTTGTGTATTTGGGGTAGCATCAAATGTGCTCTAGCTCCCAAATTTTGTGGAGGGACTAGAGTACACTTGATCTACAAGACCTAGAAAGGGATTTGGGAAATTTCATCTAGTTTGGGAGATATTTAATTAATTAATTATTTTAATGTATTTCCTAATTCTAAACCTAGGAAATTAAATAATTAAATTAA
The DNA here is from genome assembly GCA_034641835.2 of Pinus albicaulis. Taxonomy (NCBI): domain Eukaryota; kingdom Viridiplantae; phylum Streptophyta; class Pinopsida; order Pinales; family Pinaceae; genus Pinus; species Pinus albicaulis. Next base: position 785,005,087 of record CM076574.1, read on the forward strand.
ACATGTGATGAAATTGTCTTAAGTCACACAGATCAAGTTTTTTTTAATCTTATCCATTGATTCAAGATCTGATCATGGTTGTTGGATTCCCAACAAGAAAAGTATAAAGGAAAGGTTTGGGGTCATTTGTAAAGATACATAGAGGCAGAGCACTGAAACTAAGCTGAGATTCTAGGACAAGGTTTGCTAAGAATACTCAGAGGTGTTTCAACTGCAGAGAGGGGAGTTTAGACAAAGGGGATGATCTGATCCCATTGTCTAGAATCAGCCAGAGACAGAGAGCAGCTTCAGAAAGGCAACGCATAGAAGAAGGGGCATCAGCAGCAAGAGGGCAGCAGTTGCGGAGTGCAGGGGCAGCTTTAGTTACGCAGGTGTTGCGCAGTCACTCCCAGGACAGCGTAAGGCATCTGGAAACCCTCAAAGGTTACGTAGAGACCCTTAGGGGCAGCATAGGGACTCCATCACCCAGTTTAGGGTAACGCAACCCTTTCTAGGCTAGTGCTGAGGGATGCATTGGTTGCAGAGTCTGACGCAGGGGCTTCAGGGGCAGCACTGGGGTTTCTAGGGCCTAATTTTGGCTAAGTCTTGTAAATCCCATTTGACGGTGTGGATCAGTCAATATTTTGGCTTCAGATCAGCCGGTGAGTTGCAGATCTATATTTTCTCTATCGAGATTTCCAGATCTCGAACCCAGATTTGTTGTATTCAGAAATACTCTTAATAATAAAACCCTCCAAAAGCCAAAGACTGGTTTTCCGGCATTGGGTTTTTCCAGGGACTATTTGTCCAGAAAATCACTGTGTCACTTTGTATATGTGTGCATCTACTTTTTATAGATTTGAATTGGTGAAAGTATGTTACATGTTTTGCTTTGATATTAATCTGAATTATTCAGTTAATAACTTGATTAAGTAGGAGGAGCATAACCAGATCTAACAGTAGATTTCTGCATAATTGTAACATTCAGAAATTTTCACATGGTATCAGAGCAATTGCAGATCTAGGAGGGTCACCAACAGAACACTGAAGGATCTTGCTGCAGAAACCAGCACGAAGTGCAACAACAAAAGCAGAAGGGTAGATCTAAAGGGACAATGCAGTTTTCAAAGAAGCAGAGTTACGCAAATGGCAGGGTGACGTAGTCTAACACTGTCTCCCAACAGATCCACACATTTACTGCGCAGAGGCAGCGTAGAGGCAGCGTAGAGGCAGCGTAGAGATTGTTTGAAGCCAGCCAGTGTGACGCAGATCTAAAGTTGTCAGATCCAGAAGAGCCTGAAGCGATGCTGCAGAAATTCAGAAGGTGTTGGTGGGGTTAAATTTCTGAAGTTTTCAAAATTTTAGCCTAAGCACTAGTGACAAAGAGCGGGACGAGATCAGCTTCTCAGAGAGTTTCTAGCCAAAGAAACTTGCAGATTGATCAAAGGATCAAAGAGAGCTGGATCATTGTTGATTTGGCAGATTTCCAAGAAGGGAAATCAGTTGTCAGAGAGAGCACAAGGTGTCTATTTCGCCAAGGGCCTTAGATCCAGATTTCTAGCAAAGAGAAAGGAAGCTCCGACAAATTTCTGAGCAGATGGCTCCTCATGGACTGCGTGATCAAGACAGATTGGATGACCTATCCAACTTTTCAGTTTGGAAGGCTAGGATCCTGATAGTCCTAGAGGCATATCATCTAAAAGACCATGTAGAACAAGTTTTGGCCACACCAACTGATGCAGATCTCCTAAGGAAGCATAATGAAGCTGCTGGAGATGACAAGCAGTTGATCATGAATGGAATTAAGGACCATATTGTCCCACATATAGCTGAAAAGAAGACAGCTAATGAGATGTGGAAGGCCTTAACATCCCTATATGAGGGAAAAAATGTCCAAAGGAAGATGCTGCTGGAGACTCAGATGCGGTCATTCATGATGACTAAGGGAGAAGACATGGAACATTTCTTCTTTAGATAATAGTTGATCAGAGATCAGTTGACTGCAACGAGTGCTAAGGTGGAAGATGAGCGGATGGTCAGCACTGCTCTCAATGTAGTCATAGATGAGTGGGAAACCTTTGTCCAGAGTATCTTGGGCAGAGCGGACCTCCCAAATTGGGACAGCTTGTGGGCAATTCTGCGTCAAGAAGAACTCAGCAGAATCACCAAGAAGCAGTACAGCTCTGGATCGAGCAAAGTAAAGGAGGAAGATGAAGAAGATGCAAGCTTGGCATCAAAGAGATAGCAGGGAAAGAAGAAGAAAGATCTATCAAAGATCAAGTGCTTTCAGTGTGGTGAATTAGGATAGTTTGCCAGCAATTGCCCTAAGAAGAAAAAGGACAAGAAGCTTCTTCTTCCAAGGCTATTGTGGCAGATGATGGCTTAGAAGATGTTGCAGCCATAAGCGCTCATGAACCACGAAAGTGGGGCAACATGGATCTGTAGAGAAGCTACAGAAAGAAGGGAGGGATCTTTGAGCAGCTCATCTCTTGGATCACATCTGAGCTACAGTAACCTTAAGGCAGTAGCAGGACAAGTGGAGCAGTGGGTGCATAGATCACGGATGAAGCAAAGGCAGATCTAAAGGCTGGAAGGAGCAACATAGTGCAGATGCAGCAGCAATGTAGAGGCAGCAATAGCGTAGGGGCTAATGCGACATCAACAACGCAAAGCAGAGCTGCAGCAGCGTGGAGGCTTTAGGAGGACAGCGCAGCACAGCAACAGTGTGAGAGATTTCAGCACAAGGGGCTGATGTGACATTAGCAATGCAGAGGGAGTCTGCTTACGCAGTGAAAAGTTGTTGCAGTGCATCATCCTTCAGATGTCAGCACAGATCAACATCCTATGGAGCTTCAGTGATGAGGATGCAGCCCAACTGACTTGTCTGTCAAAGATTGGGCAGGAGATTCAGTTGTTTCTGTCAACAACTGAAGTTGCAGTGCGGTAGTTAGCAGTGGGGTTTCTAGAGCCTAATTTTGGCTGAGTCCTGTAAATCTTGTTTAAGGGTGTGGATCAGTCAATATTTTGGCTTCAGAACAGCCGGTGAGTTGCAGATCTATATTTTCTCTGTCGGGTTTTCCAGATTTGGAACCCAGATTTGTTGTATTCAAAAATACTCTTAATAATAAAACCCTCCAACAACCAGAGACCGGTTTTCCCGCATTGGGTTTTTCCGAGGACTATTTGTCCAAAAAATCACTGTGTCACTTTGTCTATGTGTGCATGTACCTTTTCTACAATCTGAATTGGTGAAAGTTTGTTATAAGTTTTGCTTCGATATTAATCTGAATTATTCAGTTAATAACTTAATTAAGGAGGAGGAGCATAACTAGATCTAACAGTAGATTTCTGCATAATTGTAACATTCAAAAATTTTCACAAAGAGAGCCTTCAGGAGATCTCGAGAAATGTCTAAAAATACACAATCTGAGGAGGATCCGCTAGTTCAGCCACAACTGCTTACAGACGATGGCTCTAGTGCCTCTCCATGGCACACGTATTCTAAGGAAAGTTCTTCCGAGGAAGTGCGAGAAGGAGAGAAGGTAAATCCACCCACCACTAGTGGAAGGACGAGCAGAGAACTCCAACAGACTCTGAGGGATGCAGAGGAATTTATTAGAGCCCCTACAAATGAGAAGAGGATACACAGGCATCTAGACAAGTACCAGGCACTGGTAGCACAAGTTGGAGAACCCTCTAGTTTTCAAGGGGCAGCTCAACATCAGGTGTGGGTAGACGGTATGGTGAAGGAGTACAACTCCATCATGATAAACGATGTATGGGAATTAGTCCCTAGACCTTAGAACAGATCGGTTGTAGGATCAAGGTGAATCTACAAGATCAAGTATGTTGCAGATGGTAGCATAGAGAAATTCTAAGCCAGGTTTGTGGCTAAGGGGTATGCACAGAAGGAAGAGATCAATTATGAAGAAACCTTCGCCCCTATAACTCGATACACTTCGATCGGACTTGTCATCTCTCTTACAGCACAGATGGGATGGGAAATTCACCAAATGGATGTCAAGACAACGTTCTTGAATGGGGTGATGGAAGAGGAAGCGTACATAGAACATCCAGAGGCGCGAGGGCTTTGAGACGCATGAGCAGAAGACTCATGTATGCAGGCTTAAAAAAGCCTTGTGCAGACTGAAGCAAGCCCCTAGAGCATGGTATGGGTGAATTGTTAATTTTGGGCAACTAGGTCCAAACTCCATGTTGCATTGCTCATATGATGATGATTATATTCTTGTTGGATTCCTCTTTCAGAGAGGTGCAAGATTGATCTAAAGATCATCTTGTTTGGATGAGCAAAACATATATTTTTATTTTATTTTCCAAACATGAGAAAGGTCGGCCAGATTTGCAATGTAGGCTCACAAGCCCTATAGATGTGTCACACACCCTCATTGATGGATATAAATTGGAGAGAGATGATGTCCATTTCATCATCATCTCATCACACACATTCCTCATGATCTGATTGGTTTGTACAGCTTAGAAAAGGCTTCTCTCTCTCCCACGTGTGAATATGGATGTCAGAAATCTGCATGCTGGAAATACGGATGGTGCCAGATATGGTTGTCGAAAATGGATGTCGGAAATATGGATGATGCCAAATATGGATGATGGAAATGGATGTCGAAAATCTGGATGCAGAAAATATGGATGTCGAAAATGGATGCTAGAAATATGGATGTCAAAAATGGATGGCGGAAATCTAGATGAGGAATTCTTTTGTTGACTTACATTGACTTTTGGAGTTGTCTTTGAGGTGTGTGTGTGACACTTGTGGTAGGCTGATTTGGTTGTTGGAGAAGTTGGTTTGACCAACTCGAGGCTTTGCTGGTTGGGGCATCTTGTTGACTGTTGTAACAAACATTTATCTATCCATTTGCTAGACAAGAAGAACTCTGATACATTATTTGGCTTGTCTTCTGTTGATCTATTATTATGTTCTATCAACATTTTACTTTCATGTTTATGTGATTGCTAAATTGAATTGGGCCTATAAGAAAGATTGAAGTAAAACTGCATTAAGCATTGAACATACCATGGTTATCTAAAATTAACATGATATCAGAGTTGAGGTGAAGACAAAGCCCAAGATAGTGTGAAAAGAAATCACCGAAGAAGAAGTCTTGTCAAGGACCAATGGCCTCCTCAACCTACAAGGGTTTCAAATCTGATGATAAGTTGGCTGACAAGTCTAATTATCATGCATGGAAGATGTCCTTGGATTTGGTATTGGAAGGTCAAGAAGTCATGGACTATGTGCAGGGAAGATAAATGAGCCTCCATCAAATGCACCAGTTGCCACTAAGACGAAGTATAGAAAAGGGGAAGTCAAGGTGAAGATGATCATCAAGGATTCTATTCATAAGCACTTGGTTGCTTATATCTTTGAGTTGGGTATATCTCAAGAGATGTACGATAACTTGGTTAGCATGTTCAAGGCTAGCAATGTTAATCATGTTCTTTTCTTCAAGAACAAGTTTAAGAATATCAAGAAGGGCAAAAAAGAATCCATTCAATCCTATTTTATGAGGCTCACAGAAATCAGGAATGGTCTCTTAGCTACTGGAGAAGAAGTAGTTGATTGAGAGCTCGTTCTCATTGCTCTTGGAGGACTCCCCCGTGATTGGTATGTATTGAATACTACTATTCTTAATAATAATGTGATACCTGATTTTGATGAATTGTTGACTAGATTCACTCAAGAGGAGACAGGAACGATGGAGAGAGATCATCCCTCTAATGGAAATAGAGGTGACCCTACTGCCTTCACCGCTCATGCAAAGAAGAAGAACCATGGTGGCCCGAGAAATCAAAACCATGGTAGAGCGGGGCCCAAAGGAAGGAAGGGAAGATGTTACACTTGTAAACAAGTCTGGTCACTATGCAAGAGAGTGCCCCAATAGAAGGGACTCTCCCAAGGATGATGACAACAAAACCTTCAGGGGGAATGGCAATCAAAGGAACAAAAGGTTCAAAGGAAAAATGAAGGCTCCCTCTGATCGTAGTGGAAATGGGCAACCTTTCAAGAGGTCAAGAAATTCCAGGTATGATGAGTCTAATGTTGTTGATAATAAGAAAAATGAATATATTCTTGTATCTGCTCTCTATGCTGCATCTCCTCCTGACACCCTAGATGTCTAGTTTATTGATAGTGGTGCTTCAAGGCACCTCACTGGTTATAAAGAAGCCCTCTCTGATTTGATTGAGAAGGATACTAATTTAGAAATTATCCTAGGAGATAATGCCACATCTCGTGAAAGGGACAGGGACTGTGACCCTTCATCTATCTCAAGGTCAAGTCCTCAGCTTGCAAGATGTGTTATACATACCTAATTTGAAGAAGAACATTGTGTCTATTTCGGCAATGGAAGACAAAGGATTCAAGGTGGCATCCATCGATGGAAAGGTGTGCATCTGGAAGAAGAACTTCAAAGAAGCTCTTACTATTGGGTTTAGAGTTGATACACTCTACTAGGTTGGAGGAAGTCCGTTGGGGGCTATGTCATGTGATACAACTCTTCAAACCAAGTTATGGCATCGGAGGTTGCAGACCTTTATTACAAAGTCCTTCCCGAAGCAAGGATGGTGGTGACAGGGATGCCCGAGTTTAAAAATGATCATGAAGGTATATGTCAGGGTTGTGCCGAAAGGAATCATACAAGGGGACCATTCCCTTCAAGTGTCACTAATCAAGAGTTCATAAATTTTGCTCAAAATTGAAAGCTACAGGATTGGGTTGAAACCGAGATGGTTCCGTAGATCTCGTCTTCCTAATTCTGGTGCCACGAATGGTCCGAAAAATCGATGTTGTATGAGGGAGATATCGTGTTTTGATCGAAATTCCAAACAAGTAAATTTTGCGATAGGGTTCACTGGAATGCCCAGTCAGCATGGTGGATGTACAATCAACAAAAAGGAATATTTCGAAGAATATTCCTTTTCTCTAGGCCAATCAATGGAGGACAAGTGACACCGATTTATTTGTTGGATGGGTTGTACGTTTTAGTATGAGGGCCAATCACAGGGTGACACGTGGCCAGCCCTACTCAAATGTCATGTTAAAATTTTGGGGTGAGGCCGCAGGAGTCGAACCTTGGACCTCCGGTAGAGCAACCACACGACTCCACCGCCCGAGCTGCACATTATTACTTAACTATTATGGGAGGCGGCTTATTGTAAAAGTTGAATGGAAAGTGCATTGGGGGTTGGGGACCGCCGGCGGTCCCAACCCGCTAGCGGTCCCCCGATCATGGTCACATTACAACATGAAACGTAACATCAAACTTCACTACCGACGGCTTAACTGCAGACTCCGCAAATGTTATTTCGGGTCACATGACGTGTTAAACGGTTAAAACTCTCTGCGCGGTTATCTCTAACCCACCTTCAAACCCGCGAATTAACCTTATCTACCACAGTTATTACCGTGGGTTCCGCCAACCATAACTGTAACCACGAGGTGGGATGACATGTGTCCAACCGCCCAACCGCAACTTTAAATGCAACGGTTAGGACTAGCGGCATTCTTGGAGGCACGCTATTTTTGGGCAGATTGCACCAAAATAACTCCAGTTAAGTGGAGTTCTCCACTTTTAGTGGAGCTTTTCTAGGTGTAACTGGGCAAAAGAGTAGGAGACTCAATTTTTGCCCATTCAGAGTGAATGAAGAGTCATTCTTAGCTAATTGGAGCATTTTGGAGCCATTGGTGCAGAGAAAACAGCCATTAGAGGCCTATAACTACATGTATTTGCAAAATTTTGAGCATAATGAAAGATGGACATGCCCTTAGGAGCTGGACCAGTACATGTAGCCAAGGAGGGGTGAACTACTTCATCATGCCTGCTGTGTAAATGTTATGTGGTGACTTATTTCTCTGATTTACACTATTGTATAATGTTATTTGTGCTTATTTCATACTTCTAATTCACTAAAATCATCTACAATTCATGGTTAAAATCCTCAATCCTTAAGAAAACTGATGAGACAAGTATGCACATGTTTATAAACTGAAAAGACACTTAGCACAGCAAAACTAATATAGTCTTTTCAGATCAGATTGGTATCAGAGGTTAAGTTTATTCTCTGGTGTTGTTTTTTGCAAAGAATTGTTTAACTGTTTGCAAGTTTTTAGATGCTTACTAGGCTCAAGCTCAAGAGAGGAGAAGGCAAATTGGTGGGAGCAGAAGGGTCTCAAGAAGAGCCAAATCAAAGGAGAGCAAGATTGCCACAATCTCCACCACCTAGTTCACCTCCTAAGGAAGCAGAAGCTACTTTAAGCATGTCTCATAGAGAAGGAGAAATCCATGAAAAAGTTGATCCCAAAGAGGAAGAAAGAGAATTCAGGAAAGCATTTCTTGACATGACTGAGATGGTTAGAATCCTTTATCAAGAAAGGAATGAGAGACTAGAAGGAAAAGGATCCAAACTTCACAAGGAAGGGCAGGGATCTTCAGAAGGTCACAATGATGAAAATAAGTCAAAGAAGGGCAATGGAGATCCATCATCCTCACCTTCATCATCATCCTCCTCTACTTCATCTTCAGTAAATCGGCCACACAAGTCAAAGAACACTGGTAAAAGTCCTTTTTTAAAACTTGATGTTATGTTTGAATTGCCAATGTTTAATGGTGAAGTCAATGCAAAAAAGCTTGATAATTGGATTAGGCAATTGGAGGTCTATTTGAGAATCCAGAACCTTCAAGATGATAATACCAAAATCCAATTAGCTTCATTAAGAATGGAAGGTGCAGCACTTGTTTGGTGGGAAGCCAAGACAAAGGAGGAGATCAAGAAGCATGGTAAGATTATTCTATCATGGATTGATTTCATTACTGCAATAAAACAACAGTTTTATCCATTAGCTCATATGCAGAAAGCCATAATGAACTGGCAAAACTTTAGACAATTGAAGGGACAAAATGTGTAAGAATACACCCAAGAATTTAGGAGAAGAGCTCTCTTATTAGGGGTAGATTTGCAGAGTCAAAATACTTTGCTCAAGTACATAGGAGGCTTACATAGCTACCTAAAACATACTATTCTCATGTTTAACTCCACCAGTCTAGATGAAGTATGTGTTCAGAACACACATCTAGAAGCTAGAGGGAAGAACATTTCTGAAGAGGGTAGAAAGAAACCTTTTAAGGGTAAAAACAAAGAGAAGACCTCAAAAGGTAAAAGCAAAAAGAATGCATCTGTTAAGAAAGAGGGAGAAAAATTGGTTTGTAAACATTGTTCAAAAGAAAGCCATGATGAAACTCATTATTGGAAATTACATCCTGAAATGAGGCCAAAGAAATACAATAACAAAGGGAAATAGAAAACTGTAGCTACAACTCAACATGATTTAGGAGATGATTCAGGTGATGAATCAAAGATTACAGCCATGGGATTGAAGAACATGAAAGGAAAAAAAATTGAAACTAAACCCAGTACTAGTACATCAAATTGTCACATACATGCTCCAAATGAAGAAGAAAGAATAGAATTGTTTCATGTGAGAGTCATATCCAAACATACCAAGATTGACAATGGGTCACAAGCAAACTTAATCTTTGAAGACTTGGTCAAGAAACTTAACCTTGAGGCCATACCACATCCAAAACCATATCCTTTAGGTTGGATTTGTAAGGATGCAAATTTACAGGTTTCAAAGAAATGCATATTGCGGTTTGCAATCACTGCACATTTTATTGACACAGTTGAATTAGATGTGGTTCTGCTTGACATAACAAGTATTGTGTTGGGGAGTCCTTACTTTTATGACAGGAAAGCAATCTTCCATCGCCATGAGAACAAATATCATTAATTCAAAGATGGCAAGGAGTACATTATTAGAGAACATTGCAAGAAGACAAAAATTGCTATGGTAAATGCTGGACAGGTAAAGAGGTTGGTAAATTCAAGTAAGAATTGTGATCTTATGATTAAGCCTAAAGCTGATGTTAATCATGAATCATTTGAGGGATGTGATCCTCAGTTGAAATCAGAATTATATGATGTAGTTGATGCACATCGTGAGATGTTTCAAGAGCCAACAAAATTGCCTCCAAAAAGAGAGATTCAACATGAGATTAAGTTGCAGCGAGATTGTCCTCTTCCAAACATCGACATGGATCGCATGTCAATAATGAAGAATGATGAAATAAAGAGGCAAATCAAGGAGATGTTGGACACAAAAATCATAAGGCCAAGCACTTCGCCATGCGGTTCACCCATAGTCTTGATACCAAAGAAAGATGAGACTTGGCGCATGTGTGTAGAGTTCAGAGCTTTGAACAAGATTACGGTAAAAAATCGTTACCCACTCACAAGGATAGATGATTTGCTTGATCAGCTGAAAGAAGCAAAGTTTTCCATTAAGTTGGATTTACGAAGTGGATATCATTAAGTAAGAATTGTTGAAAGTGACACATGGAAAACTGCAATCAAAACCAAACAAAGACTCTTTGAGTGCTTAGTTATGCCATTTGGTTTGTGTGATGCACCAGCAACTTTCATGCGTGTTATGGATATTGTTTTGCGTCCATTCCTTCATGACTTTGTGATTGTGTACTTAGATGACATATTGATTTTTAGCAAAACAAGAGAAGAACATGTCTTGCATGTGAATAGAGTGCTTGATGTTTTGAAGAAAGAGAAATTGTTTCTTAAGATGTCAAAGTGTGAGTTTGAAAAGGCTTCTTTGGTTTATTTGGGACATATTGTAGGAGGAACAAAGTTGAGAATTGATCCATTGTGAATTGACCCACACCCAAAGCAGTAACCGAGGTAAGAAGTTTCTTAGGTGCAGCTCAGTATTGGAGAAAGTTTATTGCTAACTTTTCTTCCATCGCAGCTCCTATGCATGCAGTGACAAGTGTGAAGGAAGGCTTCCAATGGGGAGGCAAACAACAACAAGCTTTCGAAGCTTTAAAAGACAAGATCAATTCAACTCCAGTCCTTGCATTACCAAATTTGAGACAGTGATTCAAGATTCAAACTGATGCTAGTGATTATGCCATTGGCACAGTTCTTTTGCAACATGGTAAGCCTATCGCTTTTCATTTTGAAACATTCAATGGTGTTGTGACAAATCATCCTATATATGACAAAGAACTATATGTGTTGGTACAAAGTGTCAAAAAGTGGAAACACTACTTGATGGGTAAAGAGACTATTGTGCATACCGATCACCAACCATTACAGTATTTGCAGTCGCAAACAAAATTACAGCAATCAAGACATTTCAAGTGGATGGGATTTCTTCAACAGTTTCACTTGATTATAAGGTACAAAAAAGGTATTTTCAATAAATTTCATGATATGCTTTCAAGACCAATCATTAGTGCATCTACTTTACTCAAAAATGATTCTATAGTACATGAGAGTTACATAGAACAATATGCACATGATGTTGATTTTCAAGATGTGTATGCTAGTTTGGGTGAAGGGAATCAAGTTGAAGAAAAAGATTATCACATGCATAACAATTTGTTGTTTCATTTGGGCAAGCTGTGTATACCACAAGGAGAGAGGCTAAGTGTCATGAGAGAAGCTCATTCATCTCTTATTGTTGGACACTTTGGGGTAAGCAAAACAGTGGCGCATCTACAGAGGTATTGCTATTGGCCTCTCATGATAGATAGTGTTTCGCGTTTTATAAGAGGTTGTTCTATGTGTGCAACAAGTAAGTCTAGTAATAGGAAGCTTGGGTTGTACATGCCACTACCGGTACCATCAAGGCCATGGGAGAGTGTCTCCATGGACTTTGTTGGAGGTCTACCTATGCCAAGAAAACAGCATGATTATCTTTATGTAGTTGTGGATAAATTCAGTAAAATGTATATACTTATGCCATGTAAGAAAACCATTACTGTTGAACAAACTGCTGAACTTTATTTTCAACATGTTTGGGTTTATTTTGGATTGCCAACTTCTATTGTTAGTGACAGGGATTCCAAGTTCATTGGGAATTTTTGGTCCAATCTATGGAGTATGATGGACACAAAGTTGAAAAAGAGTATTGATTTTCATCCGCAAACTAATAGACAAACCGAGGTGGTGAACAGAACGTTGTGCATCTATTGAGAGGATATTGCAGCAAACATCCCAAGTTGTGGGATGAGAAACTGCATTACATTTAGTACACTTACAACCAAGCAAAGCACTCTTCAACTCAAACATCACCTTTTGAAGTATGCTTTGGGTATTTGCCAAAATCACCATTAGATTTCATCTTTGGAAAGGATGTTGCAATTGATGGCCATAGTGATATTGACAAGGCTCGAAAGCTCATTGAGCAAATTCAGATTATACATCAACAAGTTTAAGAACATCTTGAGAAAAGTCAAAGCAAATACAAAGAGAGGCATGACAAACAGAGTTGATCACAAGTTTCAAGAGGGAGATGAGGTATGGTTGCAAATTAGCAAAGAAAGGATGCAAGGTGAAGGTAAAAAGCTCAAACCCATTTGCTATGGTCCATTCAAGATCATAAAGCAAGCTGGTAATAATGCATTTCAACTTGACTTGCCTTCATATATGCAAATGTATTGAGTTGTTAATGTTGAAAACTTACGTTTGTATGAGCCACCTTTGATCGATGAGCAAGGAAGTGATGTTCAGCTACCTTCTATTGAAGATTTCTCGCCAAAATCTCTGGTTGAGCTCAAGGAAGATACAATTCTTAACAGGAGAACAAGAGCATCCAAGAGGGGAAGTGTTGACTACCTTCGAGTTGGGCTCAAAGGCACTAAGCCAAGCAAGACAAAGTGGATGGAGGTTGGAAAGGTGAGGGAGCTTTACCCCCATCTACTGAATAGGTAATCAAGTCTTTTGGGGCCTGTTGACCACACTTTGTCAACCACCCCATAGCAGTACACCCCCATTTTTTCAAATGGGATTCATCATGTTCGATGTGTTCACGCCATTCAGATTTGATCATCAGTCGACAGTTTTATAAATGATATAAACCCATTCTGCATGTTTATGATGTAAATGATCTCAGTAAGACCACTATGTATGTAACAACCTAGGTAAGCCTAGTATTTTGGTGATGATTTCTATCCTAGGAGGTTTTTTGTCTCACTGATTCATTTGTGTTTCTCGACACAAGTGATCAGCAGAGTTTTCCCCTCCAGGCTCACCCCAAAGCTAGGGTGGATTTTGTCATCAAGATGCTAAGTGAGTCCTAGTGTTTTCTATCGAGTCTTTGTAAAAGTAGTTTGGGAATAATCCTAGCTAATTGGCTAGATTATTTTATTACAAGCTACTTAGTCTACTAGATCATGTTTTGAGTCGCAGAATTGGGTAGCTATTTGAAGGGTCTATTCCCCCTTCATGTGTCAAAATGTATTTATCTTATGTAAAAAGGGTTGGAAAAATAATTAAATCCCCTCTCAATCAATTAATTAAATTTTCTGGCCAAATTAAATTAAAAACACTAAGCCAGAAATTTAATTAATTTTAAGTCCTAGATGAGTTAAAATTCTTCATAGGCAAAATTCGTGGTTCCTTGAAAAATAAATTTTTAAAGGTCCCAGACCAAGGGAATATTGAGAATTTCAAGAAATTTTGGACCCTTGGGCCTTGGTGGTTAAGTCAAAGTCAAAATTTTGAGGTAATTAACTCAAAAATATTATTTTTGAATTAATTAAAATGGAATTAAATGGTAGATTCGAATTTTCTCAAAATTATAATTTCGACGGTCCAGGTTAAAAGATTATTAAATCTTTTTCGAAGGTCGAGATTATTTTGACGTGGATCAACCGAACTAGCAGTTGGAGATTTTATCTTATTAATTAGAGGTCTTTGTATGTCATTTGGATCTGATCGTACTTGCTCTTTAAACTCTCCTGTAATATTTTATAGAATAATACAAACGAAGACTTTGGGTTTTATTTTGATGGTGGTGTTCCTCTTCAGCATTTTATGGTAAACTTGTTCTTTATATTCTGCTGATGATTATTTTAATGGATTGTTTATTAATGGGTCTTGTAGAGTAATCTATTGCACAGGTATCTTGCTTAGGTTACTGGATTTTGGATAAGAATATTAATTGGATTGAGTTAGCAGCTATCTTTAACTCTTGAAAATTTTATCTTTTATCTTATTTCTCTATTGATTTAACAGTTTAACTTTAAGTGTGTAGAAATCTTTCGAATTTAGAATTGAGCATTTGGGGAAGTCCTCGGTTGGACCAGCTGACTCCCAAGGAGATAAGATCTGAAGAGCCCTCCGAATCTAATTCCCCTGGCTTATCTTAAATTCCACTTTTTGCAGGGTTTTTCTAGGGTTTGTACCTAATTACAAAATTTATCTTAACTTTTATTGAATTTAAAGTTAGATCTGGCTAGTAAAAGCCTTAGATCTTCAGATCTGGAAGCGAAGTCAGACTTATGCTCCTTAGATCTAACAGACCTGCAACTCTTGTGCATAGATCTGTAAATATATTATCTGTAATTTACATGTGTAGATCTGAAGTTTTGTAATATAATTTTGAATTCTAACATTTGGGTTTTTAGAATTTTCTCTATTATTGTACATATTGGGTATTTAGTTTTTCTTTTTTCACTTATGTAGGAATAGATCTGAAAAATCAGCGAAAGAAATCTTCAGATCTGAGCCAAATCTAGACCTTGGAGGGAAAAATTTGTGCTCAATATTTGTTTGCAGGAATAGATCTGAAAAATCAGCAAAAGAAATCTTCAGATTTGAGCTAGATCTAGACCCTGGAGGGCAAGATCTAGGCTCAATATTTATTTGCAGGAATAGATCTGAAAATTAGCCAAAGAAATTTTCAGATCTGAGCTAGATCTAGACCTTGGAGGGAAAGATCTGAGCTCAATATTTGTTTGCAGGAATAGATCTAAAAAATCAACCAAGGAAATCTTCAGATTTGAGCCAGATCTAGACCCCTGAGGACATATAGGCTTTTGAGGCTATTTTTACAGAATTTTGATCTCCAAAATTTTAATTTTCAAGCGGCAACATTATCCCAAAATTTCAAGAACGGTGGGATCTTCAAAGCCTTGGGCTAAGGGTTTGATCTAAACCCTTATTTTCTGCAAATTTTATTATAGCAAGCAAATCACAAATAATTAGGCCCTAAAAACACATTTTATATGGTCAAAATTGTTTAGAATTGCAAAATCTTCATTTTCAGAATTTTTGGCTATTTGGGTTTTTTTAATTTTGCCTAGATCTAACTTTAAAGTTTGCTGGAAATTACTGCATAATAATGAAAAATCAGATCTGAACATTTTTTATGCCTATCCTAAATAAGGTCTAAAAATTTGAATTTTCAATTTTTTCGGCAAAACTTACTATTTTTAGACACAGTGGGGTCATTTTCAGTGTTTTCGATTTGTTGATCTGTTATCAATTTACTGTTGTTACAAATTTATCAATTTTGAAAATCACTGAGTCAAACTCTCTTAAGACCTTAAAATTGAAATTTTCAAGTTTTAATATACTTTTTGTTATTTCTAGAAGTATTTGGCAGCTATTTTGGGCAGTATTATCTTGCTGATCTATACTATTTCACTGCTGAAATAAAAATATCAGATCTGAAATTTCTCTTAATCAAGCCCTAAAAATTGATTTTTCTTAAAGTTCAACAATTTTTACTATTTTTAGTCATTTTGGGCATTGGTACCGGTATTGTTTGTTTGCTGATCTATGGGGTTTAAATTACTATTGTAATTTATATTTCAGATCTGAAATCTCGCTGAAAAATATATCCTAAGTTTGACTATAGGAGAAAATTTAATTTTTTGATTTGCATTTTTAAGAACATCATTTAATCCATAAATTGTTTAATGAAGTGGTGTTATTAGCATTATACTTTCATGGTATATCTGGATGAATAATTACTCAGATTTAAGTGCTAGTAAATTTCATATGTTTCAATTGTGTTTGATGATCATTGACATCTAAGTTTTGGAAGGTGTTTTATCAATTAAAATTGCCTAATGTTTAATTAACGTTTGTTTCATTTACTTGAATTATTGGATGTTTATTGAATACTAATGTTTGGAAAATCTTTTCAAGTAAGTGTGATTGATATCTAATTTTAAGAGCTCTATTGTGGATCTGTATATCTTTTAATCGAGTAATCTTGTGGGCATCTTCATAATTGACACTCTCGCTTAAGTACTTAGTGGTTAGATCAGATTATTTATAATCTAAGTGCTTTAGGTTTTTTAACATTAACTCTCATCTTCGAAGCTTGCTTCATCTCGCTCCTTCTTCAAATCGTTTTCCTTGCATTCTGCATTCTAAATTAACATTGCACAGCAGCAGTTTCTCATCAAGTACTTGGTTGTAATTTCCTTAGCAGGATAGTTGACTCCATAAGGCACTGGTATCAATCTTTCCAATTCAATCGAATCATTTAATCTTGTTAAATCTTTTACAAGTATTTGGTCGTTTAACTGTGTCTCCCGAACTGGTTGGTTTCCACCTGGTTCTCTTTCATTCCATTTCCATAGGGTCTACCCCCTTAGTCTGCTATAAGGAGACAACTTAAATAGAAAGATTGGAGATCAGGGTGACAACCCCCGATCTGAGCCGTTGACGCGGTGCCTAGACATTATGTGTGACAACAGGGTCCAAAAGCTTCTCAATTGGGAGGAGTGATCAAGAGTTCATAAATTTTGCTCAAAATTGAAAGTTAATGGATTGGGTTGAAACCGGGATGGTTGCGTAGATCTTGTCTTCCTGATTCTGGCATTACAAACGGTTCGAAAAACCAATGTCGTATTAGGGAGATATCGCATTCTGATCGAAATCCCAAACAAGTAAATTTTGCGACAAGGTTGACTAGGATGCCCAGTCAGCATGGTGGATGTACAGTCAGCAAAAAGGAATATTTTGAAAAATATTCCTTTTCTCCGGGCCAATTAATGGAGGACAAGTGGCACCGATTTATTTGTTGGATGGGTTGTATGTTTTGGTATGAGGGCCAATCAGGGGGTGACATGTGGCCAGCCCTGAGGCCGCCACGTGTCCCTCAAACGTCATGTTAAAATTTTGGGGTGAGGCCACAGGAGTCGAACCCTGGACCTCCGACAGAGCAACCACACGACTCCACCGCCTGAGTTGCACGTTATTACTTAACTATCATGGGAGGCAGCTTATTGTTAAAGTTGAATGGAAAGTACATTGGGGGTTGGGGACCGCCTGCGGTCCCAACCTGCCAGCGGTCCCCCGATCGTGGTCACATTACAGCATGAAATGTAACATCAAACTTCACAACCGACGGCTTAACCACAGACTCCGCAAATGTTATTTTGGGTCACATGACATGTGTTAAACAGTTAAAACTCTCCGCGCATTTATCTCTAACCCACCTTCAAACCCGCGGATCAACCTTATCTACCACAGTTATTACCGTGGGTTCCGCCAACCATAATTGTAACCGTGGGGTTGGATGACATGTGTCCAACCACCCAACCGCAACTTTAAATGCCACAGTTAGGACTGGCAGGATTCTTGGAGGCGCGCTATTTTTGGGTGGAGTGCACTAAACTAACTCCAGTTAAGTGGAGTTCTCCACTTTTAGTGGAGCTTTTCTAGGTGTAACTGGGAAAATGAGTAGGAGACTCAATTTTCGCCCATTCAGAGTGAATGAAGAATCATTCTTAGCTAATTGGAGCAATTTGGAGCCATTGGTGCAGAGAAAACAGCCATTAGAGGCCTATAACTACATGTATTTGCAAAAATTTGAGCATAATGAAAGACAGATATGCCATTGGGAGCTAGACCAGCAGATGTAGCCCAGGAGGGGTGAACTGCTTCATTATGCCTGTTGTGTAAATGTTATGTGGTGACTTAATTCTTTGTTTTACACTGATGTTCAGTGTTATTTGTGTTTATTTCATGCTTCAAATTCACTAAAATCATCTACAATTCATGGTTAAAATCCTCAATCCTTAAGCAAACTGATGAGACAAGTATGCACATGTTTATAAACTGAAAAGACACTTAGCACAGCAAAACTAATACAGTCCTTTCAAAACAGTCACGAAGACATCTGATATTTTGCAATTGGTACATTCTGATCTATCTGGTATGATGCCCGTAACATCCTTGGGAGAATGCTTGTATTATATCACTTTTATAGATGACTTCTCCTGCAAGACTTGGATATGCTTCTTGAACAAGAAAGATGAAGCATTCAAGTGGTTTTGTACCTTCAAGGCCTTGGTGGAAAATCAAACCAAGAATAAAATCAAAATTTTGAAGACCGACGATGGGACCGAGTATGAGTCAAATGAGTTTAATGACTTCTGCAAGGAAGCTGGCATTAAGAGGGAGACCACAACTGTGTATACTCCTGAGTAAAATGGTGTTGGTGAAAGAAAGAACAGGACCATTGCGGAAGCTGAACGTGCCATGCTATATGACCAAGGTCTTCCGAACTTTCTACGGGGAGAAGTTGCGAACACTGTTGTGTATGTTCAAAATAGATGCCTGCATTCTTCTTTGGACTCCAAAACTCTAGAGGAAGTCTTCTATGTTAAGAAACCTGATGTCTCCCACCTTAACGTTTTTGGAAGTCTTGTTTATTTTCATGTGCCGAAAGAAAAGAGAAGCAAGTCAGATGCTTCTAGAAAGAAGGGAATGTTTGTGGGCTATAGTGAAACCTCGAAGGCATATAGAATCTACGTGTTTGGTCAAAGAGAAGTGGAGATATGCCACGATGTCACCTTCGATGAAGATGTTGCCCTCAAGAAAGAAATAAATCTTCCTAGCTCAAAGGAAGACAAAGAAGAAGAAGAAGAAGTTTGAAGGCAGGAAGAATCAAAGGATGAACCTATGCTAGATGTTAAAGGACCAATGGATCCTATTGATCCGCCTCCTTCAAATAAGAGGAGACCCTCATGGCTTAGAGGCACTCTCCAAGATGTCAAGAGACATGTTGCTCCGAGACAAACATTCCGTGAAAGTAAGAAGTCGAATAGGTACCAGGGGTACCTAGCAGCCATTAGAACTATTGTACAATCTGAGCCTGGAACATTTGAAGAAGTCGTAAAGAATCAAGTTTGGAAGGATGCCATGCACGAAGAATATGAGTTTATTATGAAGAATGATGTCTGGGATGTGGTCCCAAGACCAAAGGACAAATTTGTTGTCACCTCGAAATGGATCTACAAGATCAAGCATGGAGCCAATGGAAGTGTTGAAAAGTACAAGGCAAGATTTGTTGCCTGAGGCTTCTCTCAAAAGGAAGGTATAGATTATGACGATATATTTGCACCTACTGCCCGCTACACCACCATCAAATCAATCATTGCCCTTGCTAAAACGCAAGGATGGAGTCTCCATCAGATGGATGTGAAGATTGTCGTTCTGCATGGTTCAATAAAGGAAGAGGTTTATGTGGAGCAACCTCTGGGGGTTGAAGTCAAAGATAGAGACACATATGTATGCAGGTTGAAGAAAGCCCTCTATGGATTGAAGCAAGCCCCCAGGGCTTGGTATGAGAGGATAGATAGCTACTTGATGAAGTTGGGTTTCACTCGAAGTGATGTTGATCCAAACCTTTATTTTAAGGTTGATAAAAATAGGCCTCTCATTCTGGTTCTCTATGTGGACAATCCCTTCCTGACAGGTGTTGACCCTCTTATTCAACAATGTAATAGGGAGCTAGCTTCTGAGTTCGAGATGAAGGACCTAGGGCTGATGCACTATTTCATAGGCTTGGAGGTCTAGCAAAATCTAGGTGATATTTTCCTTTCTCAAGGAAAATATGTTGTGAAGCTGCTGGAGAGATTTGGGATGGTGCACTGTAAGTTTGTGTCGACGCCGATGGAACTCAAATTTAAGAAGTTGTGTGGAAGCGTTGCTGGGCTCGAGCTGGGAAATCCCACCGAGTATTGACAACTCGTAGGGGCCTTGATGTTCTTAGTGAACTCACGTCCGAACGTATGTTTTGCAGTGAACACTTTGAGTCAACATATGATTGAGCCTCATCACATTCAATAGATTGGTGCCAACAATCTATTGAGATATCTTCAGGGCACAATCAACCATGGGCTAAGATACACTGTCGGGAGTTTGAGACTCCATGGATATACTAATGCCGATTGGGCTGCCAGTGTAGTAGATCGTAAGAGCACATCTGGATGTTTTTTCACCTTGGGTTCTGCTTCGATATCTTGGATGAGCAGGAAGCATAATTTGGTGGCTTTGAGCACCGTTGAGGCCGAATACATTGCAGCGAGTATGGCCTGTTGTGAAGTTGTTTGGTTGAGAAAGCTATACAGTGAGTTGTTTGGACATGTGCTAGATACCACTGTTATCCTTTGTGATAACTAGAGTGGGATTCGTCTTTTTGAGAATCTCGTGTTCCACGATCAATCCAAGCATATTGATATTAGGTACCACTTTATCCGAGATATGGTACAACGAAACGCCGTAAGGCTCGATCACATAGGAGCTGATGAGTAGGTCACAGATATTCTCACAAAGCCCCTGGGGAAGGTCAAGTTCCTAACCTTTTGTGAGAAGCTTGGAATCGTGGAAAGGCCCTATTGTGAGGGTCTTGCTTCAGTTGGACTATGAGCTTTTAGAGCTCCGGGGGGCTTGGGGATAGTTTCTTGGAGCTATAACCACACACGAGGCTACGCTTGTCGAACCTTGTTATGTTTATTCCCCACCATTATGATGTTTGAGTTGGTTCACCTTCTCTTTTATCTACGCCCCGCATGCATCCTACCAATGTTGTTTCGGACTCATGGGAGGTACCTCTCATTTTCCCAATGAGGTGGGAAATGTGGATAGAGACCAATAGCAAGACCGATGGACGCATCGGAGATTGTCGTACTCTCTATGTCTAGGATGGCACGTGTCCAACACCTTGATCTGAGATCAAGTCTTATGAGGTCCCTACCTCTAAACTGACTTCGAGTCAGTAAACTAACTTCGGGTTAGTATGTGACTCTTTTGAGTCTATTGAGGTTTTACCCTCTAAACTGACTTCGGGTCAGTAAACTAACTTCGGGTTAGTATGTGACTCTTTTAGAGTTTATTGAGGTTTTACCCTCTAGGCTGACTTCAGGTCAACAGAGTGTGATGTCTTTGTGACTCACTCTCGTTTGTTTGCCCTTGAGTCGGCAAAGCATGTTACAGTAGGATGACGCAGGAACACATGATGATAGTACACGATGGTACTGATCACTAGATGGCACAGGTGGACAGATGGAGTTCTCCCTAGTTGACAGCGAATGTTAATTTTGGGCAACTACGTCCAAACTCGATGTTGCACTGCTCATATGATGATGATTATATTTTTGTTGGATTCCTCTTTCGAAGAGGTGAAAGATTGATCTAAAGATCATCTTGTTTGGATGAGCAAAACATATATTTTGATTTATTTTCCACACATGTGCAAGGTCAGCCAGATTTCTAATGTTGGCTCACAAGCCCTACAGATGTATCACATACCCTCACTAATGGATATAAATTCGAGAGAGATGATGTCCATTTCATCACAATCTCATCACACACATTCCTCATGATCTAATTGGTTCATACAGCGTAGAAGAGGCTTCTCTCTCCCCCACGTGTGAATATGGATGCCGGAAATCTGCATGCCAGAAATATGGATGATGCCATATACTGATGCCAGAAATGGATGTCGGAAATCTAGATGATTCCAGAAATATGGATGATTTTAATTATAAATCTTTCGAGAAATCACATAAGAAATTTTGGAACCGATGCGTTTCGAACTACCAACTGTAGTTCATCATCAAGATAGTGAAGATTGGCTGATCTGACATACACATTTATACCAGGAAGAGAGAAGCAACGGTCAAAACCTAAAGAGTTAAAAAGCGGTCAAAAATAAGAAAAAAATATAAAATAAACCAAAATATAACTAACCCATCATTAAAATTAAAAATGGTCAAAAAAATAAAACATAAAAAATTAAAAATTAAAAATAAAAACCAAAAACATAATTACCCCATCATTAAAAACTAAAAACTAAAATAACCCCCCACAGAAATAGGATAAACGTTTAAAAATAAATAAATAAAATAAAATAAAATAAATAAATCAAAATCAAAATCAAAATATAAATAAATAATAAAAATAAACAATAAAAATAAATTTTTAAGTCAAAGTCATAAATTATAAATAAAAATTAAAATAAAATCAATAGATATTATTTTTAGTTTTTAATGATGGGGTAATTATGTTTTTTTTTTTTTGACCGTTTTTTATTTTAATGATGGGTTAGTTATATTTTGGTTTATTTTATATTTTTTTCTTATTTTTGACCGTTTTTTAACTCTTTAGGTTTTGACCGTTGCTTCTCACTTCCTAGTATAAATGTGTATGTCAGATCAGCCAATATTCACTATCCTGATGATGAACTACAGTTGGTAGTTTGAAACGCGTCGGTTCCAAAATTTCTTATGTGATTTCCCGGAAGATTTATAATTGAAATTTATTTTTATTTTTATTTTTATTTATTTTTATTTATTTTTAAATGTTTATCCTATTTTTGTGGGGGGTTATTTTAGTTTTTAGTTTTGATTTTATATTATTTTTAGTTTTTAATGATGAGATAATTATGTTTTTTTTTTTTGGACCGTTTTTAATTTTAATGATGGGTTAGTTATATTTTGGTTTATTTTATATTTTTTTCTTATTTTTGACCGTTTTTTAACTCTTTAGGTTTTGACCGTTGCTTCTCTCTTTCTGGTATAAATGTGTATGTCAGATCAGCCAATCTTCACTATCCTAATGATGAACTACAGATGGTAGTTCGAAACGCGTCGGTTCCAAAATTTCTTATGTGATTTCCCGGAAGATTTATAATTAAAATGTTATGGATCACAGAAGCTTACACTCTCAATATGGATGATGCTGGAAATGGATGCCGGAAATCTGGATGAGGGATTCTTTTGTTGACTTGCGTTGAATTTTGGAGCTGTCTTTGAGGTGTGTGTGACACTTGTGGAAGGCTGATTTGGTTGTTGGAGAAGTTGGTTTGACCAACTCAAGGCTTTGTTGACTGGGGCATCCTGTTGATTGTTGTAACAAACATTTATCTATCCATTTGCTGGACAAGAAGAATTCTAATACATTATTTGGCTTGTCTTTTGTTGATCTATTATTATGTTCTATCAACATTTTACTTTCATGTTTATCTAATTGCCAAATTGAATTGGGCCTATAAGAAAGATTGAAGTAAAACTGCATTAGGCATAGAACATACCATGGTTATCTAAAATTAACACAAATTGATAGCTACCTGCAGAAGATGGGATTTGTCAAGAGTGACACAGATCCCAACCTCTACTATCTAAGGGTTGGGGATGAGCCGCTAATTCTAGTATTATATGTAGATGATATGTTCTTGACTGGATCATCTAAGCTCATCAAAGACTGCAAGGAAAATCTGGCTACAGAATTCGACATGAAAGATCTAAGGCGGATGCACTATTTTCTTGATTTGGAGGCTTGGCAGCAGAAGGGAGAAATCTTCCTTGGACAAGGAATATATACTACAGAGATCCTGAAGAGATTTCAGATGGAGCACTGTAGACCCATGGCTACACCAATGATCACAAACTGGATGAAGATCGACACATCCGAGGATGATGAGGCTGACCTTACCTTGCATAGGCAGCTCATAAGCTCATTGATGTACCTGGTCAACACTAGACCAGACATATGTTATGCCATGAATACCCTCAGTCAATTCATGGTAGAACCAAGGAGGGCTAACTGGGCAGCAGTCAAACATGTTCTCAGATACTTGAAGGGGACAGTCGAGTTTGGGTTGAAGTACACCAAGGACAATGAAATCCAGTTGAGTGGGTTCACTGACATAGACTGGGCTCAAAGCCCAATGGATCGGAAAAGTACCAGTGGATATTGTTTCAGTCTTGGATCGGGAATGATTTCCTGGTGCAGTAGGAAACAGAAATCCGTGGCGCTGAGCTCGGCCAAGGCTGAGTATATGGCCGCTAGCACAGCTTTGTGTGATGCCATATGGCTTCGTAAGCTTCTCATGAACCTGCTCAAGAAGAGGATGGAACCGACCAGAATTTTGTGTGATAATCAGAGTTGCATCAAGCTCTCTGAGAATCCTGTGTTCATGACCGGTCAAAGCACATTGACATTAGGTGCCACTCATCGGAGACTATGTCCAACGGAGAGCTGTGTAGTTGAAGTACATTCCCACAATAGAACAGGTGGCAGATATCCTCACGAAAGCTCTGGGTAAGATTAAGTTTACTTACTTCGGGGAAAAGATGGGGATGGTCAAGAACCCATTGTAGTAGAGGAATGGGTGGCCTTGAGCTTCAAAGGGAGTTATAGTACGGATGAGGTAGTGGCAGAGATAGTGTCACAGGCAGCAGTACAGAGGGCAACAACGCAAAGATGAGGGGCAGCAGCGCAGTAGATGCTTCAGGTCAAAGCAAATGTTGTTGGTATTTTGCTTAAACACTTTCCTCGCTAAGAGGAAGTGTTGATTTTGTAGCATTGGAAAGTGTTCCAAGTCTCATATTTTGGGAGGAGGTTTGGACATCAGTATTCCAGAGAACCCAAAAACCGTTCTAAGTACATCTGCGCAGACCCTCAGAAATGTTGCACCGGTTTTCTTGCATTGGGTTTTTCCAGGGACATTTGTCCGAAAAATCATGTGTGTCATTTGTCATATGTGTGCTATGTTTCAGTAAATGATCTGTAAATGTGTAGGCTGCTAGTTGTGTTTACTTCGATATTTTCTAAATATTTTCTGAAAATAACTTGAATAATTGAATCACAAGTAGGAGAAGTAAATCAAGATACAACAATAGGGTTTCTGTAATTTTGTATTCATAAATTTTCACAAATAGAAAAAATCGCAAGTTGTTGCTAAGGCGAGTTAAATTAGCTTTGAATTTTTTTTAAAGGGGGGGTGGCAGGGGTGTTTCATTTTGCATGCCCAACGAGGCGTTTTGAGCTCTAACGAGAACCAGAGGGGTCATCAAGGAGGAGGAGAAAAGCGAGTTTTTTCGAGTGGTGGTTGATTTTCTCCACTATTCAACGAGCTCTTTCTAGCAGTGACAAACTTGTAGGTATGGGCAGTGATTTCCCCCCTTCTTCCTTTTTTTTCTAGTTTCTATGAGAGTTTCAATGACCCTTCTTTCTCATGAAATTGCTAGGGAGATGGGAGTGTTTTTCAGGCATACATGTTTCCTTTAATGGAGAGGGTTTCCCAACAATGCCCAACTTCCTTGAGTGAAGAGGGTTTTCCTTCCTCAAAAAATTTTGGGACTATAGGAGATCTAAAGTGAGGTAAACTACTAAGTTTTAATTATTTTTTATTTTTATTGTTTTTAATTCTTTATATTTTGAATTTTCATTCCAATTTTGATAAATGTTGTTTTTTAACTTTATTCAAATATTTTATTTCACTAGGTTCAAACTTTAATCATTACATTGATGACAAAACGCCAAGGCACTTGGACCCTATGTGGGTATATGGTGAACATAAGGGGGTTCGATAAACAAATTTTGAATTTCAAGTTGTATGGGAAGCATATGTCATATCACATCAACCAATTGAAATACCATCTAGGGCAAATTCCAGGACAAAATATAGAACTTTTCCCAAATGCAAGTCTAGAAATCATTTGTAACGCCATCAAATCACTGCAATATGTTCATTTTTGTAGCATCAGAAAGTGATCTAAGTCTCAAATTTGGTGAGGGGGTTTGGACACCAGCATTCCAAAGAACCCAGAAACCGTTTGTGGAAATTCCACTCGATTCATGTTTTATTAAAATAATTAATTATTTTAATGGGGACCCTAAGTCTAAACTTAGGGAAATTAAATAATTAATGGGTATTAATAAAGCAAAGTGTGAATCTTATAGATAACGAAGATCAAGTCAAGATTTAATCTTAGCCATTGATTAGACTTCTAATCTGGGTCATTGATTTGTCAATGAGAATATTATAAAAGCAAGCTTGAGGGTCATTTGGAAAGTAAGTTGGCCAAACACTCAGTAACCCGAAGGAAGTCAATTCTCAGAGCATAGAATTTGATTTCAGAGGGAGAATTGCAAGGGCGAAGGAAGCGGAGGGCTTCAGCAGCAGTCAAAACTCGAGGAAGAAGGTAGCAGAAGAGGAAAGAGGCAACACAAAGGGACAGTGACGCAGTCCCACAGTCTCTGTGCAGAGAAGGACGAAGAGGTGACAAAGAAGAGATAGGGTGTCTCTTGGATGTCAGAAGTTCTCAAGAGATCAAGAGAAAAACTATCTCAGGTGTCTTCGTGCAGTTTCTCAGTTATTCTACCAGTTACTCCTTGTAAAGAAATTGTTGCTGAAGATTAATATATAAACCCTCATCTGCTGCACCGATTTTCCCACATTGGGTTTTTTCGGGGACAATTGTCCAAAAATAATTGTGTTGACGTGATTGGTTCTTGTGCTTGTATTCTATTGTTCTTTTCTATATATGTATAAATGTGATAGCTGCAGTAGAAATTATTTCGAAGTTTACGGAAGGGTTTTCATAAATAAATTATTGTGAAAATAAGTAGGAGAAATAAATCAGCAACTGCAGTAGAATTTCAGAGTTTAAATTTTCACATGGTATCAGAGCGAAGATCAGGGAACAGGATTGGAGATTCTGCAATGGAACAAAGTCTAGACATTGCTGTAGCAACAACTTGGAAGGGTTCACACAGTTCTCCAGAGAAAAAGGAAAGCATGGAAGAAAGGATGGATCACGAAATCTCTATATTGGCTTCCAGATTGGAAGAAGAATTCGCTTCTGTATCAAGCTCTACTTCCTCAGAGTTTTGATATATTGATAGTGGAGCTTTTGCACATATGACGAGGATGCGAGAATGTTTCTTGAGCTATCAAGAAGAACAAATTAACTTCAAGATCACCATGGGAAATAAGGCGAAATGTACCCCTATTAGAAGAGGTACCATAGTTTTTCAAACTGAAGCTGGGAATAAGCTTCGGGCTACTAATGTGCTACATGTGCCTGGTTGGAGATGAACTTACTCACTGTGTCTCAGTTGCAGAACAAGGGCTATTACGTAAAATTCATTCACAAACGAGTATATGTCAAACACCCATGTTGGAAGTGTGAAAATTTTTGAATCCTTAATATAGAAACCCTACTGATAGCTATTGATTTACTTCTCTTACTTGATTTATTATTCAGGTTATTTAACTAAATATTCAGAAAAATAGCGAAGTAAATACAAATAGTAGCCTACACAACGATAGATCATTTATTGAACATCACGCACATATGACAAAATGACACAGACTTTTTGGACAAATGTCCCCGGAAAAACCCAATGCGGGAAAACTGGTGCAACAGCTCTAGAGGGTTTTATTATTATGCAGAATCTAAATACAAAATTCTGGGCACCAGAAACACTTTGCCCTACAGAGAAAATGCATAGCAATTGTATCTTATCACTCGAAGACAAAAAATATGGGTGAATCACACCCTCAATCAGGAATTACAAATAACGAGCCCTTTCTGGCCCACTGGAACCCCAACGTTGCCTCTTCAGCCTCTGCATCAACCTCTACTGGCCAACGTACCCACTGCGTCACCCTGACTAGTGCTATGCAGCCTCTGCACTGAAAATTTTTGAATCCTTAATACAAAAACCCTACTGATAACTATTGATTTACTTCTCCTACTTGATTTATTATACAAGTTATTTAACTAAATATTTAGAAAAATAGCAAAGTAAAAACAAATAGCAGCCTACACAACTACAGATCATTTACTGAACATCACACACATATGACAAAATGACACATATTTTTCGGACAAACATCCCCAGAAAAACCCAATGTGGGAAAACTGGTGCAGCAGCTCTAGAGGGTTTTATTATTATGCAGAATCTGAATACAAAATTCTGGGCACCAGAAACGCTTTGCCCTACATAGAAAATACACGGCAGTTGTATCTTATCACTTGGAGACAGAAAATATGGCTGAATCACACCCTCAATTGGGAATTACACATAACAAGCCCTTTCTGGCCCACTGGAACCCCAGCGCTACCTCTCCAGCCTCTGCGTCAGCCTCTACTGGCCAACGTACCCACTGCGTCACCCCGACTGGTGCTAAGCGGCCTCTACGCTGCCCTGGCTGGGCCTGCGTCACCTTGGCGAGGTCTCTGTTGCCCCTACGTTGCTTTGGTTGGGCTTGCGTCACCCTGACTGGGCTTACGTTGCCTCTGCGCAGTGCTCTGCGTGATCCTGGTTGGACTACGTCCCTCTAGCTGGCCTCTGCGCTGTGTGGTACAATGTTGCGTCTCTGTTGTTGTATTCTCGACCTCGAATCAGATCATCCCTTACCGATCTTTGCCCCTCATTGCACTGCAAATTCACTTTGAATTCCTCACCAAACCCTGCTCCAGAAATTCGACTTAGCTTCAGTGCTTCTGCTATGTGTGTGTTCTCCAACTGACCCCAAGCCTTTCTTTTAAATTTCTCGTTGGCAAACCAATGGTCATGATCTAATCTCTAATCGACGGCTAAGATTAAAAGAATGTTTGATCCACGTCACTTGGAACATTTCATCACATGTGTAAATTAATTCACTTCAAATTTTTTATTTCCCTAAGTTAGACTTAGGGTCCCCATTAAAAAAATTAATTATTTGAATAACTTTTACACCAGATGGAATTTCTCCAAACGCTCTCTGGGTCTTGGAGATCTCGTGTATTCCAGCCTCTCCACAAAGTTTTGAAGCTAGAGCACACCCGATGCTACCCCAAAATCTCAATAGGAAGAAGAAGCCACAAATCGAAGTCAGGAGCCACAAACTATATAAGTTGCAGCTCGAATCTCCAATGGCACTAATAGGCAGCAGTAGTGAAAAGGATTTGAATGAGCTATGGCACAGAAGGATGGGACACTTACACCATGGGGCTCTCAGAATTCTCAAAGAGACTGCCACAGGAATTTCGGATCTAAGCACTGAGTGAGATGATGTATGCAGAGGATGCGTATTGCGTAAGTATGCCAAGGCAGCTTACCCAGGAGCAGCAATAGGGCTAAGAGTATGTTGGGATTAATAAACTCGGACATCTGCGGACCTATGTCCCATAGAGCTCTTAGTGGTGCCGAATACTTCATCACCTTCATTGATGACCATTCCAGGAAAACTTGGATCTACTTTCTAAAGACCAAGGATGAGGTCTTTGATCGATTCAAAGAGGTTAAGGCTCTGGTTGAGAATTTGACAGGAAAGAAGATAAAAATATTGCGGTCAGATAACGGTGGAGAATATATTGATAAAAACTTCACTAAGTTCTGCGCAAGGGAAGGCATCAAAAGAGAGTGGACCACTCCATATAATCCGGAGCAGAATGGAGTAGCAGAAAGGAAGAATAGAACTATTGTTGAAGCAGCAAGGGAAATGTTGTATGATCAAGATACGCCCAAATTCTTGTAGGCAAAGGCATGCAACACATCTGTGTATGTTCAGAACAAGATTCCGCACAAGGCACTAGGTAAGATTACACCAAAGAGTGTCTTCACTGGTAGGAAGCCAGAGGTAAGCCATTTCAAGATATTTGGTAGTTTGGTATACTGCCATGTTCTAGAAGAAAATAGGAAGAAATTAGATCAGACTGCAGAAAAGGGATATATGTTGGAATATAGCGAGAATGCTAAGGCATATAGAATCTAAATTCGTGGAAATAGGAAAGTTGTAGTACGACAAGATGTAAAGCTCACGAGGACAGAGCTTTCAGGAAATCCTAGGAGATGCCTTATCAAACGCAGTCAGAGGATGATTCACTGATCTAGTCTCTTCGACCAGTCGAAACTAGCACCAGTGCTTCTCCAGGGCATAAGGATCTAGGAGTTTTATCTCAGGAAGATTCGCAAGAGGAGGAGCAAGAAGATCCACCCTCTACCAGCAGTAGGACAAGCCGGGAACTACGACAAATTGTGGGGGACGCATAAGAGTTTGTCGGAGCTCCTAGAAACAAGAAGAGGCAGCACAGGCAACCTGAAAGGTACCAAGATTTGGTGGCTCAGGTTAGGAAATCCTCTAGTTTCCAGGAGGCAGCTCAGCATCTGGTATGGGTAGATGCAATGGTGGAAGAATACAACTACATCATGACTAATGACGTCTGGGAAGTGGTTCCTAGGCCTCAGGATAGATCAGTTGTAGGATCAAGATGGATCTACAAGATCAAATATGTTTTAGATAACAGCGTAGAAAAATACAAAGCCAGGTTCGTGGCTAAGGGGTATACTCAGAAGGAAGGGATAGACTATGAAGAAACCTTCGCCCCAGTAGCCAGATATACTTCTATCAGATCCGTAATATCCCTTGCAGCGCAAATGGGGTGGGAGATTCACCAGATGGATGTCAACACTGCATTCTTGAATGGGGTGATAGAAGAAGAAGTATAAATCGAATAGCTAGAGGGCTTTGACACGCATGAGCAGAAGACTCATGTATGTAGGCTTAAGAAAGCCTTGTATGGACTTAAACAAGCGCTTAGAGCTTGGAACGGTCAGAATGAGCCTCTAATACTAGTGTTGTATGTGAATGACCTATTCCTGACAGGCTCATCTAGGCTCATCAAGGATTGCAAGGAGAACCTATCTGCAGAATTCGACATGAAGGATTTGGGACTGATGCATTATTTTTTGGGGTCGAAAGTTTGGCAGCAGATGGGTCAAATCTTCCTTGGTCAAGGAAGATATGCTACAGAAATTCTGAAGAGGTTCAGGATGCAGGATTGTAGACCCATGGCTACTCCAATGATCACCGACTGGAAGAAGATTGATGTATCCGAAGATGATGAGGTTGATCCTACATTATACAGACAGCTCATAGGGTCCCTGATGTATCTGGTCAACACAAGGCCAGACATTTGTTACGATGTCAATACCCTCAGTCAGTTCATGGTGGAACCAAGGAGAGCACATTGGGCAGTAGCCAAGCATGTTCTCAAATACATACGAGGAACAGTCGAGCATGGATTAAGATACACCCGAGGCAATGACATCAGATTGAGTGGGCTCACTAACGCAAATTGGGCTAGAAGTTTAATAGATCGAAAAAGTAATAGTTGGTACAGTTTCAACATTGGATCAAGAATGACTTTCTGGTGCAGTAGGAAACAAAAGTTTGTAGCTATGAGTTCAGCTGAGGTAGAATATATGGCAGCAAGCACAACTTCGTGTGAAGCCATATGGCTTAGGAAGCTGCTTGTGAATCTACTCAAGGAGAAGATGGAAGCGACTAGTATTCTATGTGATCATCAGAGTTGCATCAAGCTCTCTAAGAATCCTGTGTTTCATCATCAGTCGAAGCACATTGACATCAGTTGTCATTTTATCAAAGACTTTGTTTAGCGGGGAATTGTACAGTTGCAGTACACTCCGACAGGAGAACAGGTGGCAAACATCCTTACTAAGGCTCTGGGAAGAACAAAGTTTGCTTATTTTAGAGAGAAGATGTGGATGATCAAGAATCTGTTTCAGTGGTAGAAATGGACAAGTGCAGAACTTGAGAGGGAGTTGCAGTACAGATGAGGCAGTGACAGTGGCAATGTCATGGGCAGTGATACAAAAGGCAGCAGCGCAGCAGATGATTGGCAGCAGTCGAGCATCATCAGCACAGAGGATGCTTCAGGGTCAGAGTAATATGCAGCAGGAAAATTGCTAAAACACTTTCCTTGCTAAGAGGGAGTGTTTATTTTTGTAGCATCAGAAAGTGATCTAGGACTCAAAATTGGTGAGGAGGCTTGGACACTAGCATTCCAAAGAACCCAAAAACCGTTTCTGGAAATTCCACTCAATTCATGTTTTATTAAAATAATTAATTATGTTAATGGGGACCCTAAGTCTAAACTTAGAAAAATGGGTATTAATAAAGCAGAGTGTGAATCTTCTGGAGAACGAAGATCAAGTCCAGATTTAATCTTGGCCATTGATTAGACTTCTAATCTGGGTCGTTGATTTGTCAATGAGAATATTATAAAAGAAGGCTTGAGTGTCGTACGGATCTGACTCTCTGCCAATGTATTCTCAGCCTCAGACCTGAAATCCCTCTGTCGATCTGCCCCTTTGAGTGAGGTATTATTTTTCCTTCATCTGGATCAGTCGGAGACTCAGTGATTGAGTGAGGTATTGCTCACATACTCTTCTACCAGTATTTCTCTCTGTAACTGAATAACCCTTGAGGGTATTCATAGATGTATTCAGACATTGCTACTGTGTAATAATAAAACCATCAGATCTGTTGAATCGGTTTTCTCGCACTGGGTTTTTCCGGGGACTTAGTGTGAATGATTTCCTTGTCTAGTTTCCTTGTTTTTGAATCAATTTTAGTGTAGGCCGCTTCAGTAGTTGCTTCAATAATTTAGATTTCAATTAATTATGTAATGTAATTTACTTAATAGTAGAAGTACACTCAATTGTTGCAGTAGGATTCATTAGATCTGTTTGGATCTAGGAATTTTCATACCCTACACTGAATACAATTTGATTCTGAAACAAGGAAACTGAGCAAGAAATCAATCACACATAGGACACAATTATTTTTGGACACAAGTCCCTAGAAAAACACAATGCGGGAAAACTAGTGCAGCAGATCTGAGGGTTTGTATTATTAAGCAGTAGCAAATCCTAAATACATCTCTGGATACCTTAAGGGTTATTCAGTTACAAAGAAAAACACTGACAGAAAGAAATTGTGAGTTTTACCTCACACAATCACTGGAAAATTCAGCTGATCCAGTCACTGGAAAAGCTGCCTCTGGAGGTCTCTACGCAGCCTCTGCGAAGTGACTGTGTAGGCCCTGAGTCACCTCCTCTAGGCACTGCGTCACCCCATCAATGGATCGATTTAACTCCCAGAATCACAGATTTGGGCCTCCTGGTCTCACAGTCCGGCTTCCGACTTCTAGATATGATCTGACAACTGAATCTTGGAAACCCTCTGAACCTCTGCACAGCCTCTGGGCAACCCTGACTTAGGGTCTCCATTAAAATAATTAATTATTTTAATAAAACATTAACCGAGTGGAATTTTCACAAATGGTTTATGGGTTCTTTGGAATACCAGTGTCTAAGCCTCTCCACAAATTTGGGGCTTAGAGCACTTTCCGATGCTACAAAAATCAACATCTTTGACTCCATTTTTCCCAACATTGGATAGGCACCAGTCCCTTGTTCTCCATCACCCCAATATTTTTACTATGCTACAAACAACAATGTTTTGGTAAGATATCTATTCACATCACCTTGAACCTCATTGTCACAGCCTAAGCAATCCTACTTAAGAATACCCCTGTTGTGTTGGAGAAAATCCAACCTAAAGTGAGAGAGGCAGTAACTAAGGTGACAGTAGGTAGCCCCTCTAAGTTGTTCATAAGCTTGTACAATCTTTTGGACTTTAATCTAAAGGTGCTAATTCGTGAGGTAACACAGCCAGCAGAAGCAGAAGTGCTTAAGGTCAAATGCAACTTAATTTTTTGTTATCCACCCAAACTGCATATTTAAGTGAAGGTTTATAAATTCTAGAACACACAGGCATCAAAAATATCCCTATTTCTGTGCTAAACATCAATTTCATGCTTTTCTATCTTTAATGAAGGATAAATATGGTGCAGACTGAACATGTCACATTCCCCTAAATCATAACAAGAAGAATCTTAGGACTTGAAGTCCCATAAGACTAACAAAACTAGGCATGCCATGGAGTCTATAATGACAAGTCTGTTATTTTACAAGTTTAATACCTGTAATCCTGACTGAAGTAGTTGTCCGCGATTAGCAGTTTCTAGGGCTTGCTGCACATATTGCGACATTTCATTGATTCTAGAAATCAATAAATTTGTGTCCAATGGTGGCATTTCATCATCAAAATCCAAACGAGCTTCAATCTCTGCCAGCATCTCAATACACTGCATTCTTAAAGACCACACTAAAGAAGACAATCCTCCCTGTCACAACATATACAACCCATTAAGTATTCAATAAGAGTGGCTTTCTGCTAATAAGAAAATTTCCAGATGCTTGAATAAAAATTATCAAACATTGTCACAATTAAAAGAAAAACAATTTTGCAGGAAGAATATCTGCATTTTATAAGCATTTTAACGAACACATCTTATTAGTAAAATGTCAAAGATACCTATGCCATTTAAACACGTGTGAATGAAATTGCATATTACAATGACTAGCGATACCTGTATGCCTGCTAGAGCAGTCTCTGCAGCAACTACAGACTTCGCAGAAATTAACTGTGCCACATTTTCTGCTTGAGCAAGATCTAGGCGCCCATTTAGAAATGCACGCAGTGTGAATTCCCCTGAAACAGAAGTGAAACATCAACAGCAACTTCTCATCGAGATCTCATTTCCTAAACAGGTATAGCCAAGCCATTAACAGAGGTTCCTATACCACTCCACTTTCCAAAAATAAAAGAAAATATACTTAGTGCAGTAAAAAATTATAACAAGATTTAGAAGTTAGAACAGTAAAAAACACCAAGTACAATCTTCAGAAAGGAGTTTAATTGGTTCCAATCGAGGAATGGCAGGCTAAACAGTAAACACAACTCATAAAGAGGTCACCACTGGAGATTTATTCATACATTGGGGAACAAAGGACAAAATCACACATCTTGAAGTGGCCAAGTTACCATCGAGATTTATCGAATCCAGGTTACCATGATACAAATACAGATATGGATATGGATATGGATATGGATATGAATACGGATACAGACATGGACAATGACATGGATATGCCAGATTCTTCGCAAATAATGTATATAATACATCTGGATATAGAAAATGTAAAAACATATATGCGAAGAATATAGCATACTGTCATAAGCTCAGCATAAAAGAATTGGGCTATAAGTGGAAAAAAGACATCCTCTTTCTTTTGTAAACACATCTTATAATATTTTATTGAATTAATGCTGCATTTGAAACTGCCAAACTCAGCCAACTTATAATCTAAGGTTTTATCCTCTCAAGTCCTACATTTCATCACTAAACAATAAAAAGTACATTTAGAAATGATAAATTACGGAGTGAAGGCATGGCCACAAAGGTTACTCCACAGTCCATTTTTCTTGTGTGCCATAAAACTTGGTCTTCTCTTTTACTATGCTTCATAATTCTATTAAACGGAGAGCATATGACAAAAAAGGGACAGCAGATAGGCTGACACCACAAACATGGAGCCAGGACCAGTGAGGAAACCATATTCCTAAGAACCACCTATCATAGAGCACTATGAAAAAAAAAAACAGATGAAACACATGCAAACATAAAAGAAATTTACTTCCATTTACAAATTCTCAAGCATTCAAGCAAATGAAGCTGCTTGAGCCTAGCAGAGCACAAGAACCATCCCCCCAAAACTGCTCATAGGTTGTGGGAATAAATACAACCTAGTAATATACCATTCCACAGAAACCTCGCCCACGCAGTCCACCAATGGGAATGACGATGGATGGTATAGCAAAAAATCACCCCTTTACAATTTATCAAGCAGCATGCAAGGGGATCAACATGATCTTGGATATCAAAGCCAGAGAATCATCCTCAACAAACAGCCAATAGGGTCGGGAAAACACACCTCAAAGGCACAATCAAACCTCAGCACAGCGACAAAGAAAGCGCTGACGTCCACAAACTCTTCAAGATCTCCAGGGCACATGGCATTCAGTAGTAAAAAAAACTCTAGTTGGTCAGTTTTTATTTATTTATATCAGCACTATTTTACTTATTCTACATGTTTGAGGAGGAGAACCATTGCAATGCCAGGTCTATATAGTATAATTCATAATCATTCACACCATAGATCAGATTCTCTCCTTTCTGGTGACGGACCATAGAGGTCAGGTCTGAAATGTTGATTCAAAAATGGATGTGGCAATTCGAGAAAAATCCATAAAGAAAAGAATATTTCATAAACCAAAATCAGAATCTCCCAACCTCACAACACAAAACCAACCAATATCTCACAAGCTCAAAAAGCAAAACACTTTAACTAGAACACCCTAGCTATCACACAGCACTACTCTTCACTCTATTTCTCATACATAGAAGTAATGGACCCCTCCTTCCCTTTATAGAATAACAAAAATGTAAACAAAAACTAGACTAGGCCCACCTAAGAGAATGGGTCCACAAGTGGAGTACTCCACCATGACAAGATCCACTTTAAGCCTTTACCAACGGCTGGTGGTCACCTGACAACTTGTGCGAAACAACACTCCAATCAACTTAACTCAATTAGAGTGTCCCACGTGAACCAAGCATCCACTCCAAATTTTTATGCAACACCACATACTTTTATGGAAAAACTTAAATAGTGCACCCTACAAGTCTTAAGTAACTCCAAATCACAAAACAGATGAAAAGGGGCTACGAACAACTTGCCTTCATGATATAGATTAGATCTGGAAAATCAAATCGGAAAACACACTTTACACTAGCATCACATATATTTCTATTAGTAAGCAAAAAAGAATAATTAAACCAAAACCAACCAATGTCTCACAACCTCATAGATAAATACACTTTAACTACAACACCCTAGGTATCAGATCACACTATCTTCACCCACTCATACATAGAAGTAATGTGCCTCTCCTTCCCTTTTACAAAATAAGAGAGAGGAGTTACAAATAAAAAACTCTACACTAGGTCCACCTAAGAGAATAGATCCACAAGTAGAGTGCTCCACCTTCACAAGCTCCAATTTAAGTCGAACAAAGCCATGCATCTCACATGCACCAAGGGAACATGGTTACATGAAAACTTGTGCCAAGAACACTTCTCCAAGTAACTAATTTAGTAGTGCGCCTCACATATGCCAAGGTAAGAACATGCCCACATGTGCCAAACACCTAGTCCACATATTTTTATACAACGCCACATATGTTTCTACAAAAACTTAAGGAATATACCCTTCTAGTCCTAAGTAACTCCAAATGCCTAGAATAGATGAAAAGGGGAAATGAAACAACTTGCCCTCATAGGACACTTTACCATTGATGTGCCTATTCATAACAAAAGTCAAACACTCTCTAAGCAACAAGTGACACTCACTCTTTGCAAGGAAAACATTCTCCATCTCACGAAGCTTCTCCCTTATCATCTCAAACTTCCCCTTTGCTAATGGTTTTGTCAAAATATCATCAACTTTCACTATGTGGACATCTCACCCATGGATCTCAAAACCTCTTGCAACTAATGCAAAAATCTTATTACGGTCAATGACCTCTTTTTGAGAGAATCTTGTAGTAGCAAACCCATCTTTGTACTCTTCAATGCTCTCACCTATGGTATGCTTGGAATCAATCGGTAATTTCTCAAAAGGTTTTTGGAACAATCTCCCATATATCATTCTTGAGAATGGAGTGTACTCATATGCCATGATGTCTTGCCATACCTACCTTGCATTTCACTCGTCCAAGTTGTGAAGCTGTTAAGTTTTGTAGATGTTCTATGCTAGGAGCAATTTCACTTTTCTCACAGCAATCATACAAGTAGTTAAGCAAAATGCAGATAGAACATATAAGCAGATCTTACAGAAGACAAATCAGAAACAGGAAAAATGTGTGTGTTCGTTTCGGCGGTCAACAGGATGCTTCAACCAGCAAAGTCTCCTTTGGTCAGTCAGCCCAGCATGTGTCACAACAGCTCTCCAATCAGTAGATGAGTCAACTCAAGTCAACTCTACAAAAGTCAACGCTGTCCTGGAAAAGTCAACGCAGGGGCAGCAAGCTAAAAGTCAACGCATCAGCAAAACGGTCAACCCTTTGACCTCGATTTTTGTGCCAGGTAGTACGGCCTTCAAAAATCGAACCTTCCACAAGTTTTCAGGTTGATTGGACCATGCGTTGACCAAAGTCAACGCTGGTCAAACTTTCTGCGAAACCCT
The DNA here is from genome assembly GCA_034641835.2 of Pinus albicaulis. Classification (NCBI taxonomy): domain Eukaryota; kingdom Viridiplantae; phylum Streptophyta; class Pinopsida; order Pinales; family Pinaceae; genus Pinus; species Pinus albicaulis. The sequence continues at coordinate 785,042,998 of CM076574.1, forward strand.
AGCAGTAGAAAGTCGTACTTCAGCTCAGCCGTACGGTCTGTCCTCTTCGTCCTTCACACGTGTGGCTGAAATTCGTCCTTCAGGTAGCTCGTACTATTTGATGAGAGAGGAAGATGTGAGTTGTGTTGATGATCAAATTCTCTCCAACTTTTCCTGTATTTATATCCATCAATGAGGGTGTGTGACACATCTGTTGGGCATGCGAGCCTACATTACAAAACTGGCCGACCTTGCACATATAATCTATTAAGAATAATAAATTCAAAATATAAGTTCTGCTCATCGGATTAAGATATATTTTATATGGATTTTACACCTCTCAGAAAGAGGAATCCAACAAAAATATTAGCCTCTTAATCTGAGCATCATAACATGGAGTTTGGACCTAGTTGTTCAAATTTAACACTCCCTCTCAACTAGGGAGAACTCCATCTATTAGTGCAATCAACATCGTGCGTCATCCCGCCGAAACTTGCTTTGCTGGCTTCTTTATTTCAGAACAGAAATGGGTCAGTCACAAAGACATCATCCCCCGACTGACATAATCAGTCCAGAGGTCCCAGACCTCACAAAAACTTGATCCCAGATCAAGTGGTTGGACCGTGCCATCCTAGATAGAGAGTACGGCAATCTCTGATGCGTCCATCAGTCTTTGCTACTAGTCTCTAGCTTTTCCCACCTCATTGGCCAAATGAGAGGTACTTCCCATGAGCCCTGAACTCAATGGGTAGGATGCATATGGGGCACTGATAAATGAGAGGTGAACCAACTCAATAATCACAACGGTGGGGCAGAAGCACCACAAGGTTTGGCAAGCCTAGCCCCGCGAGTGCTTATAGCTCCGAGAAGCTATCCCCAAAGTCCCCCAGAGCTCCCAGAGCTCATCGTCCAACGGGACCCACATCATAGGGTCGTTCCACGATACCAAGACTCTCACGGAAGGTTAGGAACTTGACCTTCCCAGGGGCTTAGTGAGAATATCCGCGACCTGCTCATCAGTTCCTATATGATCGAGCCTTACGGCGCCTCGCTGTACCATATCCCGGATAAAGTGGTACCTGATATCAATATGCTTGGATCGGTCGTGGAACACAGGATTCTCGGTCATACGAATCCCACTCTGATTATCACAGAGTATCACAGTGGTATCTAGCACATGTCCAAACAGCTCACTAAAGAGCTTCCGCAACCAAACTGCTTCACAACAGGCCATACTAGCAGCAATGTATTCGGCCTCCGCGGTGCTCAAAGCCACCGACTTCTGCTTCCTGCTCATCCATGAGATCGACGCAGAACCAAGATTGAAGCAGCATCCAGATGTGCTCTTACGATCCACCACACTGCCAGCCCAATCGGCATCAGTATATCCACGGAGTATCACACTCCCGGCAGTGTATCTCAGCCCATGGTTTATCGTGCCCCGAAGATATCTCAAAATATTCTTGGCACCAACCCAGTGAAAGTGATGAGGCTCAACCATCTGTTGACTCAAAGTGTTCACTGCAAAACATATATCTGGTCGGGTGTTCACTAAGAACATCAAAGCTCCTATGAGTTGACGATACTCGGTAGGATTGGCCAAGATAGGCCCAGCAGCGCTGCCACTCAACTTCTTAAAGTTGAGTTCCATCGGTGTCGACACGGACTTACAGTCCACCATACCAAATCTTTCCGGAAGCTTCACAATGTATTTTCCTTGAGAAAGGAAAATCTCTCGGTGTCTGTGACCTCCCGAGGCCTAGGAAATAGTGCATGTGAGTCCTAGGTCTTTCATCTCGAACTTAGCGACGAGCTCCCTCTTCATTGATGAATGAGAGGGTCATCACTGTCAGGGAAGAGGTCGTCCACATACGGCACCACTAGAATGAGAGCTTCCCTTCCACGACCTTGAAGCCTACAATACACCGTTTGGATCGACGTGCTTGGTGAAGCCCGGCTTCATCAAGTAGTTATCTATCCTCTTGTACCGAGCTCTGGGTGCTTGCTTCAACCCATAGAGGGCTTTCTTCAACCTGCAGACATGAGTGTCCCGATCCTGGACTTCCAACCCCAGAGGTTGTTCTACATACACCTCTTCTTTTATTGCACCATGCAGAAAAGCGGTCTTGACATCCATCTGTTGAAAACTCCATCCTTGCGTAGCGACAAGGGCTATAATAGATCAAATGGTGGTATATCAGGCCATAGGTGAAAATATGTCATCATAATCTACGCCTTCTTTTTGAGAGAAGCCACGAGCAATGAACCTTGCCTTGAATTTTTCAACACTTCCATCATATCCATGCTTGATCTTGTAGAGCCATTTTGAGGTGACAATTGCTTTGTCCTTTCATCTTGGAACCACATCCCAGACATCATTATTCATAATGGACTCATACTCTTCATGCATAACATCCTTCTAGACTTGATGCTTTACAACTTCCTTAAAGGATCCAGGTTCGGATTGTACAATAGTACTCATGGCGGTTAGATACCCTTGGTATCTACTTGGCTTCTTTCTTTCACGGAATGTCACCTTGGGCCGGCACTTGACCTACGGCATCTTCGAGAGTGTCCTGAGCCATGATGGTCTGCTTTCTAGTGAAGGGGGCTGGATCAGCCAAGGTCCGTGGCCCTTCAACATCGGGTCATCCTGAGGTTCTTCCAAATTTCCAGGTCTTTCTTCATGATTTTCTTCAGATCTAGGAAGATCTACTACTTTCTTCAGGGAAGCATCTTCGTCAAAAGTGACATCATGGCTTATCTCTACTTCCCTTTGACCAGGTACATAGATTCTATATGCCTTAGAAGTCTCACTGTAGCCCACAAACATTCCTTTCTTCCCAATAGCATCCAGCTTACTTCTCTTTTCTTTCGGCACATGAAAATAGACAGGACATCCAAAAATTCTAAAATGTGAGACATCAGGTTTCTTACCAGAGAAAACCTCTTCGGGAGTTTTTGGAGTCCAAAGCGGAATGAGGGCATCGGTTTTGAATGTACACAGCAGTATTTGCAGCTTCTCCCCACAGAAACTTTGGTAGACCCTGGTCACATAGCATGGCACGGGCAGCTTCCACAATAGTCCTATTCTTGCTTTCAGCAACACCATTCTGCTCAGGAGTATATGCAGTGGTAGTCTCCCTCTTAATGCCAGCTTCTCTGCAAAAGTCTTTGAACTCATTTGACTCATATTCAGTGCCATTGTCGATCCTTAAAATCTTGATCTTCTTTCCGGTCATATTTTCCACCAAGGCTTTGAAGGTACGGAACCACATGAAAGCCTCATCCTTCTTCTTCAAGAAGTATATCCATGTTTTGCGAGAGAAGTCATCAGTAAATGTCATATAGTAAGAACATCCCCCCAGGGATGTTACGGGTAACATACCAGAAAGATCAGAATGGACCAGTTGCAATATATCAGATGTCTTTGTGACACTTGAGGGGAAAGGTCCCCTTGTATGTTTTCCTTCAGCACAGCCCTTACATACATCTTCATGATTATTTCCAAAATCAGGCATCCCTGTCACCACCTTCCTTGCTTCGGGAAGGGCTTTGTAATGAAGGTGTCCAAATCTTCGGTGCCATAGTTCGGTTTGTCGAATAGTATCACAAGTCATAGCTCCCAACGGACTCCCTCCAACCTGGTAGAGTGTACCAACTCTAAAACCAATTGAGATAGCTTCCTTGAAGATCTTCTTCCACATGAGCACCTTTCCATCAGAGAAAGTTACATTGAATCCTTTGTCTTCCATGGCAGATACAGACACAAGGTTCTTCTTCAATTTAGGTACATAGAGTACATCTTGCAAACGGAGGACTTGTCCTTGAGACAAGTGGAGGGTCACAGTCCCTGTCCCTTTCACAAGATAAGTGGCATTATCCCCAAGGATAATTTCTAGATTAGTATCCCTTTCAACCATGTCAGAAAGTGCTTCCTTGAATCCGGTGATGTGTCTTGAGGCACCACTATCGATTAGCCAGACATCCATAGTGTCGGGCGGAGATGCAGCTGAGAGAGCAGATACCAGAACATACTCATTTCTTTTATCAACAACATTAGACTCCTCATACCTGGTATTTCTGGTCCTCTTAGAAGGTTGATTGTTTCCTCCAAAGTGAGCCTTCCTCTTTCCTTTGGATTTGTCATTTCTTGATTCCCATTCCTTCGGTTGTTATTGTTATCGTCACCATCGGGAGAATCCTTCTTGAAGGGGCATTCTCTAGCATAGTGTCCAGGCCTATGGCAGGTGAAACATTTACCCTTCTTCTCTTGAGTCTTAGTCCTTCCTTTGTCCTTAGAACCACCAGAGTTCTTCTTTCGGGAATGAGCACCATAGGCAACATTTATTTCATTATCAAATTCCTTCATCCTTGTTTCTTCTTGCATACATCTTGACAGAAGCTCATCAAAGTTAGGAATGGTATTATTGTTGAGAATGGTAGTTGTGAATACTTGCCATTCATATGGAAGTCCTCCAAGTGCGGTGAGAACCATCTCGCGATCAGCTATTGTCTCCCCAATAGCTAGCAGATTGTTCCTGGTTTCGGTCAACTTCATAAAGAAAGTTTGAATAGACTCGTCTCGGCCCTTCTTCATATTCTTCAACTTGTCCTTGAGGAATAGCACTTGGTTCACATTGTTTACTTGGAACATAAGTATCAATTTGTCATACATCTCCTTGGATGTGCCTAGTTCAGATATGTAGGCTACCAGACTCTTATTTATGGATTCCCTGATCAGCAGCTTTGCTCTGATTTCTCCCTTCTTATACTTGTTTCTAACAGCAGCAGAGGCATTGGATGGAGGTTCTTGAATCTTTCCTGTCACATGATCCAGGAGATCATGATCTTCCAATTTGAGATCTAATATCATCTTCCAGGCATGGAAGTCATCACTTCCAGTCAGCTTGTCATTCTCCCTGAATTCAAGACTAGTGGAACCCATTTCCTTCGATGATGATTGCTATAGATAGAGTTTGTCTTCACCTCAGCTCTGATACCATGTTAAGTTTTGTAGATGTTCTATGCTAAGAGCAATTTCACTTTTCTCACAGCAATCATACAAGTAGTTAAGCAAAATGCAGATAGAACATATAAGCAGATCTTACAGAAGACAAATCAGAAACAGGAAAAATGTGTGTGTTCGTTTCGGCGGTCAACAGGATGCTTCAACCAGCAAAGTCTCCTTTGGTCAGCCAGCCCAGCATGTGTCACAACAACCCTCCAATCTGTAGATGAGTCAACCCAAGTCAACTCTGCAAAAGTCAACGCTGTCCTGAAAAGTCAACGTAGGGGCAGCAAGCTAAAAGTCAACGCAGCAGCAAAACGGTCAACCCTTTGACCTCGATTTTTGTGCCAGGTAGTACGGCCTTCAAAAATCGAACCTTCCACAAGTTTTCAAGTTGATTGGACCATGCGTTGACCAAAGTCAACGCTGGTCAAACTTTCTGCGAAACCCTAGCAGCAGAAAGTCGTACTTCAGCTCAGCCGTACGGTCTGTCCTCTTCGTCCTTCACACGTGTGGCTGAAATTCGTCCTTCAGGTAGCTCGTACTATTTGATGAGAGAGGAAGATGTGAGTTGTGTTGATGATCAAATTCTCTCCAACTTTTCCTGTATTTATATCCATCAATGAGGGTGTGTGACACATCTGTTGGGCATGCGAGCCTACATTACAAAACTGGCCGACCTTGCACATATAATTTATTAAGAATAATAAATTCAAAATATAAGTTCTGCTCATCGGATTAAGATATATTTTATATGGATTTTACACCTCTCAGAAAGAGGAATCCAACAAAAATATTAGCCTCTTAATCTGAGCATCATAACATGGAGTTTGGACCTAGTTGTCCAAATTTAACAGAAGCTTTGTCTCAAGAATGGAAGACATTAGTGCAACATAAGTAAGAAATTATTTTGGTGGATAACTCGCTTAAAAGTAGACTTTGGCACTCCCACTTGTTCTTGTGCATCCTGTAATGTATACAATATAAGTAAGCCATCTCAACTTCATAGTTGAACTTGAGGGTAATGAAGCCTTTATTTCTTAACTAGAACCTTATTGATCTGAAATTAGTTTTCCTTGAACCCTAGAGCAAACTTGTGTCAACAAGATTTCCTCCTTCCTCAATCTCTGTGGGAGGCTCTTGTGATAGGATGATCGATCCCTGTCAAACTTTGCATCTTTGCTTGCCAAAATCTTCCTTTATGTTGGAATGGAGATCCAATAAGCCTTGGATGTGTCACTATACCCAAACAAAAATACTCGTTATACTTAAGGGTTCAAGTTTAGTCATTTTCTCATTAGAAACATGAATGTAAACTCACAAAATTGTGATATCTGAAGAATTTCACTAGTAGATGCATCCTCACATGTTTTTCCCTTCAAGACCTTGTGAAGACATCAATTTGAAGTGAACAAAGTTCCTTCTCAAGTTAAATACTCCAGAAGACTTGGAATATCAAAATATCCATTGAGGATACAAATATTATATTATATAGTATGATGAATGAGATGATTGCTAATTACAAATGAGGTCTGCTTATATACCTAAGCAGGTGCCTCTTCACGAAAGGTCATGTCTCATCAGACATGCCCTTTCAGCATAATTACTAATTAACTAATTAAACATTATTTATATTATTTTATTCATTACATTGCCTTCCTCCTCAAAAGCTTTGTCCTCAAAGCTTGTTGATAAAAAACCTTGATTTCTTTTCCTGCTACGAATGTCTTGTCGTCTCGAGGCAGTCATCTTTGTTGATACAAGTCGATATGATCCTTTAAGTGACAAACAAAATTGTCGCACTGAGAATGGATTAGACCATCCTAAATCAATCTTCTGTGGAATCTTACAGCGACTTGAAACTTGTGATGAATTATCACTTGAGTGGATTGCACTGACATTAGTATTCTTCAAAATATCAGCTTGTTGTTTATGTTCTGAATATGTAGCTTGGTCAAGTTGTCTGCTCCCATGATTTGGATGTCGATAGGGAACTTTTTTGGTTTGACTTCTTTGATTTTCTTCTGGCGAGAATGTTATTTAGTTGGTTACAGAACCTTCACTTAGAATGTTCCTCGTCTGAACTTTAACATCTAAGTTTGCATATTCTGCAACTTGCTTGTCTTCTTCTTGAGTTATGACATTTACTGGATCAATGTTCGTTGTTTTTTCAACTTGAACTTCTACATTTGAAGGTTTCAATGATTCCTTTTCGACAAGTTGTTGCACCTTGTTTTCTAATGACTTCTTGTCTTTCTTCAGCTTCTTAATTTGCGTTAGTAACTTTTCGTTGTGGTCCTTGAGGCGAGCAACTTCTTCATTCTTGTTAGTGGTGATTTTGTCAACGTCTCTTTGCAAATTTTGTATTTCTTTTTTACTTTCTTGAAGAACTGCTCTTGAGATATCTAACATGTCTTCTGGTGTTACTGAATTCGGCTTCACTGTGACATCTTGTAACGTTATTTTTTTCTTTTTGTAAGAAAATGTCAAAAACTTATTTTCGTATTAACGATGAATGACCCTAGTGATTCCATCCAGAGCGATCCCAGAACTATATCACTATCATTGCAAAATAAGGTTTTAACGGTGAATTGCGAGACAAAGGAATACCCCCCCAATACTTAGGTGTAGATTCCCTATGTCGTATTGTTTGTCATTTGCATTAAATGAATTTGTTTCAATTATATTTGATTCAGGCATCACGAATTGGTTAGCACATTCAGTACTAACATAATTATTCTTGAGTAAGATCGATAGATATGAGAACCTCCTTTCCCGCAAGTGACCCTTTGATTTTAATTTGCGCATGGACACACATACTATAATTTTTAGGAAATCTTCCCTCTTTCATTTCTGATTTGGATTCAATTTCCTTTTCATCAATGATTGATTCCATTTTGTCTGTTGAATTGAGCTTTAGGGTTTTTAAAGTAACCCTTCCTAATTCAATTTCCTTTTCATCAATGATTGATTCCATTTTGTCTGTTGAATTGAGCTTTAGGGTTTTTAAAGTAACCCTTCCTAACTTCCTCTTCTTCTTTTTTAATGAAACTTATTATTCCTTCAAATTTTTTTTTAATAATTTAATTAATTAAATTAATTAATATATTTTTAAATTTCTTTCTCCTTATTTTATATATATACGATCTTTCTGATTTTTAAATACTATATTTTTTTTAAAGTCAACTTTTGAAATCCCCCTCTTCAATAGTAAAATGTCTTCATCACTTTACTTCTAAATATATAAAAGGCTTTATAATTGTCTCTTTAACTCCTTGTATAAATCTTTTTTGAATTGACCCTTTATAATTTGAATTGAGACTTATCAACCTCTTTCTCGTCCGAGCTTGGAGATTATGTTTTATATTATTTTTAACAATATTGAATATTTTTTTCTTATATTATCTTATACTAAGCGGTCGATACACCTATTAATTATTTCTTCCAAGAAAAATGTTTATTTCAAGTTACACCTATTAATCATTAAATAATAGTTTATTTCAATTATCAAAAGTCACAATGTTTGACATTTCGATAGTTGTTCCTTTTCGAGTTTGATTACGAGGAAGACTTAACCTAAGCATGAAAACGACCGAACATAAAGGAACCCCGCACTGTCCGAATGAAGAAACTTGAGCATTCGTCGGCGTTTACTACAACATTTTGCGTTTACTACAACATTTTTATCACTGGCTAAGCATTTCTATCATATCACCGCTACTTGGGGAAACATTCGCAGTGGCAGCAGAATTTAGATCAAATTACACTGATAAACCAACTCGTGAGGTGGACCAAAGGGCAGTGTTGGCCTGTATGAAAGTGTCCAGATTAACCTGCAACAGGGAGAAGGTGATACAGGCAGAAAAACGCCCCTGCGGCCTTTTGGTTGGAACTATAGAAGTCGCGGAATTAATAACCTCATGACTCTCAACTTCTCAGCCATTCCATTCCACTATATTTCCTTATATGAATCGCTGGAAATGGCGCTGACAGTTTCACAATCCCTGATTTTGTTGGAACGAAGTGAAGAATGGTCGAGGAAGGCTAAGGAGACAGACAACTCGGAAAATGTTAGGAAATGGTTGGACTTGGTCGGGCGAGATGATTACAGTGGATGGGGAAGGGGATATGAGGTTGGCGGCCAGTTGTGAGCGTTTAACGACACAAGGGCGCGGTGTCTACGACGGAAGATGGGAAGACGGGTAGTGTGAAATGCTTGAAAGGGCGGTGGAAGGCGGATGGCAGAACTTGCGAGGTGGACGGATAGTTCAGGTGGTGGCGGCCACTGCTTTCTATGCAGAGTGTCGCGACTATAGCAATGGTGATTGTTGGAAGTTGTGCAAGCAAATTGATTTTGATTTTATTTTTATTTTAATCAATTTTATTTTTGTTTTTGTTTATTTATTTTTTTACATTTTTATAAAAAAAAAATTTCTGATGTATCTCCTTTTTTCAGAAGACCCAATTTTTTTTTTTTTCCAAATTTTTAATTCTGCCAAAGGCTTACTGGTGAAAATGGAGAAACTCCAAGATTGGTAGCGAAAAGCTTCGACGACAACGAAGTTGACGATTTTGACGGTCAAGGACCTAGATCGGAGAGCGTGGCTCTGTGCAGCACTGAGCGGCCAAAAAATCGAACCGCTCTAATACCAAATGAAGTGAACAAAGTTCCTTCTCAAGTTAAATACCCCAGAGGACTTGGAATATCATAATATCTATTGAGGATACAAATATTATATTAAATAGTATGATGAATGAGATGATTGATAATTACAAATGAGGTCTACTTATATACCTAAGCAGGTGCCTCTTCACGAAAGGTCATGTCTCATCAGACATGCCCTTTCAGCCTAATTACTAATTAACTAATTAATCATTATTTATGTTATTTTATTCATTACACAGTTCAAGATATAGATTGGTGTATTACACAACTTTTCCCAAAGACACATGGGTAAATCAATTTCATGGATCATGGACCTAGCAAACTTAATGATGGAACTACTCATCCTCTCTTCAACCATATTTTACTTTGAGTTGTAAGGCAATGTCAACTCCCTCGTGATCCCCACATCCCTACAAAAGGCATCAAAGTCCTTGACGATGTATTCTTCTCGATTCAAATCTAAGCACTTTGATCTTCTTCCTTGTCTAATTTGCAACCACAAGGATGAGAACTCTCTAACTTAAAGAACACTTCATCATTAGTCTTCACAAAATAAATCAAAGTTTTCAAGAGGAATGATCAATGAAGGAATCATAATACAAACTACATGTCAATGACAAAGAAGACATTGGTGTTGATTTTTTGTAGCATCAAGAGGTATTCCTGCATGGCCAAAGGGGTCTCCAAGTTGGCCTAGAAAATGCATAATAAAATTTGTTTTTGGAGCATTAAATCAGCCTAGGAAAACAAGTCAGCCAAGCAAAATGAAAGGGTGTGTCCCTTGTGTTATTTTACCCCCATTCGACAAGTATTTATAGATGATGTGACATTTCACTTTCTACGCCAATGAAGAGCGAGGCTAAGCATTAAGAAGTTTCCTTTGAAGGTTATAGTAATTCAACCTATTAATATTGGAGAGCAAGAGAGACAAGGTATGATGTTTACTACAACAACTCGAGCTAAAGATTTAAATGGTTTACTATTTCAACAGTCCTTTTCATATAATCGATATGAAAAAATGACAAATCTAACAAGGGTGACAATAAGAATAGTAGAAGAAAATAGTTTGAGATTGATCACAATGAAGACTATTTGTAATTGACTACATTCTTATTATTCACATTTTCTACCATTCAACACTATTATTGTCACTTTGCATTCAAAATTTTTATTTCATCATTTTTCATCATTAACGTTATTGACAATATTTATCATCTCAACAAACTGAGGTAACTAAGCAAATTTAAAATTAAAATGACGAGGTTAATCTCAGACATATTTAGCATATTTAAAATGATTATATTAATATTAAATATATTTACATATTATAGATAAAATTAATCATATCTTCGATAGATTATCCTTGGCCGCACACGACTAAAACCAGCCTAGATCCATTGTAACTCTGGATCTATCAAGCATCAAGAGTGAGCAAATCTCTCGAGGTGCAAACCTTTCCTCAAGTTTTGCACTCAAAAAAGAGGTTTGCAACTCGAGATATTTGATCCCTCTTAGCGCTTGAAAGATCCGGAGTTAAGATGGATCAACGCAGGTAGTAGTTAAAATTCTCTAGTATGTATGATATAATAATCTGAGATATAATGATTCTCAAGGATGTGAGAATGAAATTCTAGGGTTTGAAAGTTGAACCTTAGTAGAAGTGAAAATCTCTAATGAATAATGACAATATGATGATTTGAGATTTGTGTTAATCTGAGTTTTGATTGGATTTGATGGTTGACTGAAAATATAGGGTTTGCAACTAACTCTAGTGGAAGTTGGTCATATTAATGACTAAGCTATTATTGACTTTGATTGATTCTCTTGTATGAAATCTAGGATTTGTATAAAATCCTAGTGGGAAGTCTAATATATATGTCTTCTAAAAGTTATTAGATGTTTTTCTTTTCTTTTGACTTATTTTTAGGGATCGCTATCTGACAGAACTAATCTTTTGTCATCTTAAATTCTGAAAGTTGTTAAATATATTTTTGTTTCTAGGGTTTGCTATATGTTGTAGTATGGTGTGTTACACCTTTGAAAGAAACATTGAAACCCTAGATAGAATGAAAGTTGTTATGAAGTAGTCTAGGGTTTATGACAAAGTCCGTAACAAAATGTTGAAGAGTGTATGTCCTTGTTTGTAATTAAGTTTGGGTATTTGATAAGTATAAAGTTGAAATGCTTCCGTGATTCTAATATGTCTAACTTCATGCTTCTATAGATTTGGTTGTACTTGCTACCTAATTTGTGCAGGTATACAATCTTCAATATGGTGAAGATGTCCGTTGAGGTGAAGATGTCCGTTGATGTGACAACAACTTTGATGAAATGGTTGGACGCCACGAAAGATTCTCCCACGATGAAAAGAAGAAGTTGATCTGCCTGAGGAAGCCTGAATAGAAGAGATCTCCCTAAGATAAAGAGGAAGTCTGGATAAGGATGCTCCCTGGTTAAGAGGGAGAGCTTAGCTTGGCTTTTATTGAAGAATGAAATTCGGAGGATATGTTGTTGCATTAAAAGTCGAAGGAAAGTATATGATGAATGAATCTTCTGTCCAAGATTCAGTTGATAGTCCTACTATGAGAAGTTGAGAAGAAACCTCAAGTTGTCTAAAGGACCCCAGAGGTTTGTATTTGTTTATGTACATGTAAAAGTATAATATTGATTGGGGTTGTGTTTGCACAGGAAAATCTCTCGAAGGATTTGATAGCAAGTTGGTTACCAATCAGTTTGATTGGGAGAGATTGGTCATCCATGATTTGTTGGATCAAGGGGTGTTGAGGCTTTGTGAGTGAAGCATTACTTGGGAGGACATATGGTCGGCACTTTATGTTGATGTCTAGGTCCCAAAGTAGGGAGCGTGGCATGGGTCATAGAGCTCTGACCATGGATATGCACCTAGGTCCTTGGGTTGATGGTTAGCAAGTAAGCACGATGATACCTAAAGGGGCTGAAAGCTTGAATCCATCTTAGTCCCACATCGATAGATTTCCTTGGTCATAAATCTAGTCTGTGGCATTATGGTGCCTAAATTGTTGAGAGACCAATGGATAGATTTTCCTTGTCAGGAATCTAGTCTACGGCATTGCGGTGCCCAAAGTTCTTCATTGTTCATATAGTATGAGGTCTTCCATTGTATTTGTATATGATGAATACCTCCCTAGTTAAGAGGGAGTGCTTAAAAATGTAACTAGGTTCGGTCTTCATTTAATGTACTTGAGTCATCTTGTAATGCACATGTCAAAAGAATAAAGAAAAGAATTTTTATTATTATTATTATGACTTATTAAAGCATGGCTTCATGCTTGGGTCACCATGTTTTAGGTCAAAATCCCCATTGAGGACTTCTAGGATTTATTTTGAATTAATAAAGTCATTGTACATTTAAAGAGACCCTTCTTGGGCTTTTGAATCATGTAAAAAAGTTTAATATTGAGTCAACTATGAATTATGTGTTGAGATTTTGGGGTAGCATCGAGCGTGCTCTAGCTCTGAAACTTTGTGGAGGGCCTGGAACACACGAGATATCCAAGCCCCAGAAATTGTTTGGAGAAATTCCATCCGTTGTACTAGTTATTCAAATAATTAATTTTTTTAATGGGGACCCTAAGTTTAACTTAGGGAAATTAAAAAAAAAAATAAAGTGAATTAAATTACACATGTGATGAAATGTTCTAAGTGACGTGAATCAAGCAATCTTTTAATCGCAGTCGTTGAATAGAGATTAGATCACGGTCGTTGGTTTGCCAACGAGAAAAGTATAAGAGAAGGGCATGGGGTTAGTTGGAGAACACACACACACATTGCAGAAGCACTGAAGCTAAGTCGAATTTTTGGGGCAGGGTTCGCTGAGGAATTCGAAGTGAGTTTGCAGTGCAGTGAGGGGCAGAGATCGGCAAGGGATGATCTGATTCGAGGCCGAGAATACAGCAGCAAAGAGGCAGCATCGTACCAAGGCAGCGCAGAGGCCAGTAGGAGGGACGCAGCCCAGCGAAGCTGACGCAGAGGGTGATGCAGAGCCGTCTGGATGACGCAAAGGCAACGCAGAGGCCTTCAGAGTGACGCAGGGGCAATCTGCACTGCGCAGAGGCTGCGCTGGGCTAGAGGGCTGATGCAGTGGCTGGAGAAGACTGCGCTAAGGGTTCCAGTGGGCCAGAAAGGGCTTGTTATCTGTAAATCCCGATTGAGGGTGTGATTCAGCCATATTTTCGGTTTCAGAGAGATAAGGTATAGTTGTCGTGTAATTTCTCTATATGGAAAACCATTTCTGGTGCCCAAATTGTTGTATTCAGATTCTGCATAATAATAAAACCCTCTAGCACTATTGCACCGATTTTCCCGCATTGGGTTTTTCCGGGGACATTAATCTGAAAAATCTGTGTAATTATGTGATATGTGTGTGATGTTCAGTAAATGATCTGTATATGTGTAGGCTACAGTTTGTATTTGCTTTAATATTTTTTTGAATACTTCAGATACATAACTTGTTAATTAATCAAACAAGTAGGTGAAGTAGATCAAGGCACTGCAGTAGGCTTTTTATTTTGAAACTTTCACATTATGTGACCTCCACACAAACTTGGCCAAAAGGGGATAATGTCAGCATAAGAGACACCTATTCTGTTGATAGTTGTAGCATCGGATGTGTTGTAGCCTCGACATTTTGCAAAGAAGCTAAGATACATGCATTCTCCAAGACCCAGAAATCGCTTGGAGAAATTCCACCAAGAGATGGCTTAATTAAAATAATTAATCAGTTTTTAATATTTCCTAAGTCTAAACTTAGGAAATATGATTAATTAAAAGGTATTAATTAAGTCAGGTTTGAATTTTCTAGAAAAAGGCATGGATCGAGTCCTATTTAATCTGAGCCATCAATTAAGTTTTAATCGTGGTCGTTGAAGTCTCAACAAGAGATTATAAGAACAACTCGATGGGCACTTGGAGAAAACACTTGAGCAGATTGAAATCACTAGCAAATCGATTTCCTGAATAACAACGTTGAGTTGACAAAGAGAGTGCCAGTGAGCTCGTTGCAGTGAGAGAGGGGCGGGGATAGTAAGACCGGAGGGAGCTTTTCCAGATCCGGTGAGTGCAAAGCAGAGACACAGCAAGTGCCACAGAGAGGCAGTGCAGAGCTTCAAAGGAGATCCTCGTATGTATTTGAGAACATGCTTGGTTGTTGCCCAATGTGCCATCCTTGGTTCCACCATGAATCGACTCAGGTGTTGACAGCGTAATAGATGTCTGGCCTAGTGTTGACCAGATACATCAAGGACCCTATGAATTGTCTGTACAAGGTAGGACCAGCCTCATCATCTTCGGACGCAGCAATCTTCTTCCATTTGGTGATCAATGGAGTAGCCATGGGTCTACAATCCTGCATCCTGAACCTCTTCATAATTTCTATAGCAAATCTCCCTTGACCAAGGAAGATTTCACCCTTCTGCTGCTTCCAACCCTAGAAAATAATGCATTAGTCCCAGATCCTTCATGTTCAATTCTGCAGCTAGGTTCTCCTTGCAATCCTTGATTAGCCTAGATGAACCTGTCAGGAATAGGTCATCCACATACAACACCAATATCAGAGGCTAATTCCCTACTGTCCGATAGTAGATATTAGGATCTCCATCACTCTTGACGAATCCCATCTTCTACAAGTAATCAACAATTTGACCGTACCAAGCTCTAGGTGCTTGCTTAAGTCCATACAAGGCTTTCTTAATCCTCCATACATGAGACTTCTACTCATGCGTCTCAAAGCCCTCTGGTTGTTCGATATATACTTCTTCTTCTATCACCCCATTCAAGAATGGAATCTTGACGTCCATCTGGTGAATCTCCCACCCCATTTGCGCTACAAGGGGTATCATGGATCTAATAGAAGTATATATGGCTACTAGGGCGAAGGTTTCTTCATAGTCTATCCCCTCCTTCTGATCATATCCCTTAGCCACGAACTTGGCTTTATATATTTCCACGCTGCCATCTACAGCATATTTGATCTTGTAGATCCATCTCAAACCCACAACTGACCTATTCTGAGGCCTAAGAACCACTTCCCAGACATCATTAGTCATGATGGAACTGTATTCTTCCACCATTGCATCTACCCATACTTGATGTTGAGTTGCCTCCTGGAAACTAGAGGGTTCCCCAACCTAAGCTACCAAGGCTTGGTACCTGTCAGGTTGTCTATGTTGCCTCTTCTCGTTTCTAGGAGCTCCAACAAACTCCTTTGCGTCCCTCAAAATTTGTCATAATTCTCGGCTCGTTCTTCCGTTGGTAGTGGGTGAATCCTCCTGCTCCTCTTGCAAGTCTTCCTGAGGCAATACTCCTAGATCCTTCTCTCTTGGAGAAGCATTGCTATTGGTTTCAACTGGTCGAAGTGGCTAGACTAGTGGATCATCCTCTGACTGCGTTTCGTAAGGAATCTCTTGGGATTTCCTGAAAGCTCTATCCTCCATGGACTTCACAACCTATCAGACTACAATCTTCCTACTACCAGGAATGTAGATTCTATGTGCCTTAGCATTCTCGCTATATCCCACCAGATATCCCTTTTCTACAGTCCGATCGAATTTCTTCCTCTTTTCTTCGGGTATATGGCAGTGTGCCAAACTACCAAAAATCTTGAAATAGCTCACTTCTGACTTCCTACCAGTGAAGACACTTTTTGGTGTAATCTTACCTAGTGCCCTGGGAGGAAACCTGTTCTGAACATACACAGTTGTATTGCATGCTTCCATCCATAGAAATTTGGGCATATCTTGATCATACAACATCGCCCTCACTGCTTCAACAATAGTTCTATTCTTCCTCTCTGCAACTCTATTCTGCTCCGGATTATATGGAGCAGTCCACTCCTTTCAAATGCCTTCCCTTGCGCAGAAATTTTTGAAGTCTTTATCAATATATCCTCCACCAATATCTGACCGCAATATCTTTACCCTATTTCCTGTTAGATTCTCAACCAGAGCCTTAAAATCTTTGAATCGATCAAAGACCTCATCCTTGGTCTTTAGAAAGTACATCCAAGTTTTCCTGGAATGGTCATCAATGAAGGTGACGAAGTATTCGGCACAATTAAGAGCACTAGTGGACATAGGTCCGCAAATATCTGAGTGTATTAGTCCCAACACAGTCTTAGTTCTATTGTTGCTCATGTGGTAAGTTGTCTTGGTGTACTTACCTAGTACAAATCCTCTGCAAACATCATCTCGCTTGGTGCTCAATTCTGGAACTCCTGTGACGGTTTCTTTGAGAATTCTTAGAGCCCCATGGTGTAAGGGACCCATTCTTTTGTGCCATAGCTCATTCAAATCCTTCTCACCACTGCTGCCTATTAGTGCCATTAGAGATTCGAGTTGTAACTTATACAATTTGTTACTCCTGAGTCTGATTTGTGCCTTCTTCTTCCAACTCAGGTGTTTGACATATACTCTCTTGCCGATGAAGTAAGGTCATAGCACTTGTTTTGCAGCTGAGACACAGAGAGTAAGTTCATCCCCACACCAGGCACATGCAGCACATTGGTAGCCCGAAGCCTATTCCCTGCTTCAGTTTGAAAAACTACGGTACCTCTTCCAACAAGGGTACATTTCGCCTTATTGCCCATGGTGATCTTGAAGTTCATTTGTTCTTCTTGGTAGCTCAAGCAACATTCTCGTATTCCTGTCATATGTGCAGAAACTCCACTATCAATATACCAAACCTCTGAGGAAGTAGAGCTTGACAAGCAAGCGAACTCTTCTTCCAATATGGAAGCCAATACAGAGATGTCGTGATCCAACCTTCCTTCCATGTTTTTCTCTTTCTCCGGAGGACTGCGTGAACCCTTTCGAGCTGCTGCTCTAGCAGCATCAACACTTCGTTCCATTGCAAAATCTCCAATCCTATTACTCGGTCTCAGCTTTGATACCATGTGAAAATTTCAAACCTGAAATACTACTGCAGAGACTGCTTTATTTCTCCGAGTTATTTTTCACAATAAGTTATTTACAATAAACCCTTCAGTAAATTTTGAAATAATTCTACTGCAGTTATCACACAAGTACATATAGAGAAAAGAACAATGAAATACAAGCACAAGAAACAATCACATCAACACGGTTACTTTTGCACAATTGTCCCCGGAAAAACCCAATGTGGGAAAATTGGTACAGCAAATGAGGGTTTATATATTAATCTTCTGCAACAATTTCTTTACAAGGAATGATTGGAAGAATGATTGAGAAACTTCCAAGAAAACCCCCGAGATAATTATTCTCCGGACCTCCGGAGAATTTCTGACACCTGAGAGGCTCACTAGCCTTCATTGCGTCATCCTTGCGTGATTCCCTATGCAGAGGTTGCGTGAGATAGCGTCACTTCTACATTGTCCCTCTGCGTTGTCCCTCTAACCTTTTGCATCCTTCTTCCTCGAACTCTAACTGTTGCTAAAACCCTCCGCTTCCTCCACCATGCAACTCTCCCTCTGAAATCGAATTCTATATTCTGAAAAATCGACTTCCCTCGAGTTACTGAGTGTATGCCCGGCTTACTTTCCAAATGGCCCTCAAGCCTTCCTTTATAATCTTCTCATTGATAAATCAACAGCCGAGATTAGAAGTCTAATTAATGGCTAAGATTAAATCTTGACTTGATCTTTGTTCATTAGAAGATTCACACTATGTTTTATTAATGCCCATTAATTATTTAATTTCCCTAAGTTTAGACTTAGGGTCCCCATTAAAATAATTAATTATTTTAATAAAACATAAACAGAGTGGAATTTCAACAAACGGTTTATGGGTTCTTTGGAATACTGGTGTCCAAGCCTCCTCGCCAAATATGAGACTTAGATCACTTTCTGATGCTACAAAAATCTACAGGGGACATGATACACGCATGACATAAAAATTCGAGTTTCTGACACAGGCAAATTGACCCCTAAAACAAGACACGTCATATATTATTTTTTATATATATATTAAAAATTAATACTAAATAGATATTTCTTCCACAAATTCTCATTTACGATACAAATTGAGACATAGATCTAGATTCTACATTGTAAATTTAAAATTTGTAAGTTTTACAAAGTAACATTATGCATATGAATACAATTGTGACATATTCATCAATGATCCAACAGAAGAAAGACAAGAAACTGCAGTTTTCTCATTAAGTCATCAAAATCAAAATGTGTTACATAGGTAGTAGCAATGACAATGGCAAATAGAAATAGGAAATACAAAACAACTACAAGCCTCAAGGTAGTAGGTAGCTCATGACTCATGAGTCATCAATCATCATCATCAAAATCAGCATCATTGTCATGGTCACCACTACTCTCCTCTGTTGTATCCTCCTCCTCTATACCCAATGTCATCTCTACATTTGTTGGTGTGGAGGATGACCCCTCAACAATATCACTATCATCAAAAGTGACAAGCTCTAGAACTGGGTCATTAAGATCCAAGTTGACCAATGCCAACTCAACGTCATTGTCCAAACCCATATCATCAGGAAATACATCCCACATCTTTGTCTTTCCCTTCAACCACTCACATAAGGTGGTGAAGAAGGCCTCTGATGATGTCTCATACTTAGGGCACTCACTTTGTAAAATCATGATACTCACGGACTCAATCATGGAATCCCATCCCTCATAAACCTCCCCTAGGATGGTGTTATCACTTAGAGAAAACCATGGCTACAGGAAAAACTCTAAGGTAACCTCAAACCGCTTTGGATTGGAGGTTGGACCCTTCAACCTCGAGAGGGATCTCTCTTTAAATTCTACCACTCATCGTCACCTTAGCAGTAGGTTGTTAAGCTCATTGACCAGTTTTAATTGGTAACAAGTGAAATGGATGTAGAACGAAAGAGTAGGGACCATTGGGCATGGAGCCTCGTGAAGAAAATGCTAACATAAGTATACATAAATAACTCGGATAGAGGCAAGAAAGGATATGACTTCTTAGACAAAATTACCATAAAGATGTGGAGATAAATTATAGAAAATAAATATCTAAAACAGAGCAAAGAGATTTCTATCGTAAATATTTAAGTAGACAGACATGGAAAATATTCATATAAGTTGAATTTGAGCATTCATATGGAATTCAAATTCATATCATTTTATCCAAAATACTTAAAACTTGGTGATTAAGATATGCAGCATAAAGAAAAACTAAAGACCATAAGGAAAACAAACTGGAAGTCATATAGACATGAATCTCTACAATTTGTCTATGTAAAACCGCATATAGCAATATATTGATATTTCAAACCACACAGAGTTTTGTCCCTTTCAAAGCTTTCCAACCGTTCGGAATCCTCGCCCGCAATTACTATGTTGTACAAGAAAAACCGAGTTTTAAACTGACCATTTTTATAAAAATGCACTGCTACTATGGTTGTCAGCACAAATTTAGCTTTTTTATTTTCAAACACACGATAACGCTGACACTCTCGTTGTCAGCACATTTTTTAAATTTTCAAAATTTCAGTAACAATGACACTCCCTTTGTCATAGTTTTAAACTTGTTTATTACAAATTTGCGCTAACACTCGTTGTTAGCAATTTTAAAAATTTCAAACTAACAATGTGATAACAGATGGGTTGGTCTCTATCTGCAAATCGTAGCAAAGCAATGATAGGGTCCATGATCTTAATAGTGAGATCTACCCTCTCCCACCAAGCATCAGTTAGCATTGCGTCCTTGACTTTTTTTGAGGTTGCTTGATTTGTCTTTCTCCAAAAAGACCAAAACTCTGAAATAACCATGGCCCCAAGAGCGGTCTTAACCTCCCTCAACCTATTCAACATGATGAACGAACAGGCAAACCGTGTATCTGCAATCTTCAACAATGATAGATTGGTGTACTCCTTGTAGATTGTGAGGCCATTTGTATGATTTGTACGAAGTTTTAGATATGTCGTGCATCCTCAATAATACTTCCAATCCAAGGCACATCAAAAGCAATAGATTTAAGTGTTAAATTCAAGGAATGGACAATGCAAGGTGTCCAAAATACTTGTGGATATTTAGCTTTCACAATAGTACCAGCAACCTTGAAAACAGGTGCATTATCTGTAATGATTTCCACACAAGAATCAACACCTACATCTTCAATAACTTTAATGAAGAACTCACCAATATATTGTGCATCCTTGTATTGTCCAATTGCATCCACTCATTTCAAGAAAAACCGGTCCATTCAAGGAATAAACCATGAAGTTGATGATGGGTGGCATGTTGGATCTGTTTATCCATCAAAAACAATACTAACCCTAGATGTTGGCCATGTTGATTTTTGTAGCATCAAAAAGTGCTCTAAGTCTCAAATTTGGTGTAGAGGCTTAGACACTAGTATTCCAAAGAACCCAAAGAGCGTTTGTCGAAATTCCAATCGAATTTTGTTTTATTTGAAAAATAATTATTTTAATGGGGACCGTAAGTCTAAACTTAGGGAAATTAAATAATTAATGGGTATTAATAAAACAGTGTGAATATTCTAGATAACATGGATCAAGTCAAATTATGATCTCAGCTGTTGATTATAGATCTAATATAGGTCATTGATTTCTCAACGAGAAGACTATAAAGGAAGGCTTGAGGGTCATTTGGAAACCACAACAGTCTAGATACTCAATTGGCCAAGTAAATCGATTTTCTCAGTGGTCGAAGTTTGACAAGATAAAATCGACTCAGAGGGAGAGTTGCAGGTGAAGGAGAAGCAGGGAGGGTTCAGTAGCAATTTGGGTTGCAGGAGCAGGTGACACAATGCCAGGAAGGGACAACACAGAGGTTGGGAGGGAGCAGCACAAAGAGGTGACACAGTTCTGCATAGTCCCCACACAGAGCCAACGCAATGGTGACGCAGGGGGCTCAGGAGGGTCCTTCCAGGGTCATTTCTCATCTGACTATTTTGTGAGGAATTTCTCCAAGGTTATCATAATTTCTCTTCATCACTACTGATTGTAAATTGTATACAAAGATTCTGCTAAATAATAGAAACCCTCATCTGATGCACCGGGTTTCCCGCATTGGGTTTTTCCAAGGACAATTGTCCAAAATATCTGTGTCATTTATGTGCTAGTATTTTCCTTATTGTTCTGCTCAGTAACTATATGGTGACGTTTGCATTTGAATTTATTTCAATACTTACTGAAGAGATTTATAACAATAACTTATTTTTGAATAGTAAGTAGAAGAAATAACGTCTGACAATGCACTAGGATTTCAAGTTAAAATTTTCACATGGTATCAGAGCGAGGCTAGGCAAGGAAGCAGCAAGGTGTACGCCAAAGGGGATTCGTGATGCTGCCTTGGCAGAAAATCGTACAACCAAGGGCTTACGCATTCTTTTTGCAGAAATAATTCGGGAAAGGAAAAGCACGCAGAAGATGGAAGATTGAATTTTGTCAAAGCTGGCCTCTAAGTTGGAAAAGGAATGTGCGTGTTTATCAAGCACTGCATCATCAGATTATTGGTATACGGATAGCGGGGCTTCAACCCATATGATTGGAGAAAGAGATCATTTCCCCAACTATCAAAAAGAACGGATGGACTTCCATATTACTATGGGAAACAAGACAAAGTGTACCCCTGTAGGAAAAGGGACCATAGCATTTCAAACAGAAGCAAGAGACAGTCTCTGAGCGACAAATGTGTGCATGTGTTAGGTATGGGAATGAATTTACTTTCAGTGTCTCAATTGCAAACTTTGTGGAGGGAGTAGAGTACACTTGATCTACAAGACCCAGAAATGGATTTGAGAAATTTCAATTTGTGTTCAAGTTATTCAAATAATTAATTATTTTTAATGGATTTCCTAAGTCTAACTTAGGAAAATAAAATAATTAAAGTGAATTAATTAACACATGTGCTAAAATTGTCTTAAGTCACATGGATCAAGTAGTGTTTTAATCTCAGTCTTTGATGGATGATTTAATCTCGGTCGTTGAAGTGTTCAACGAAAAAGTATAAGAGAAAGGCTTGAGGGTCAATTGAAGACACACAATTTCTGTAGAACTGAGGAATATATCTGGAATTCTAGGGCGGGTTTGCTACAAATTTCCAGTGGAATTTCCTGCAGTAAGGGGTAGTATTGGCCAAGGGAATGTTTTGATTACGGGGCCAAGAGACAGCGAGAGGCAAGAGGAGCAGCTCAAGGACAACACAGAAAGGCTTCAGAGCCACGCAAAGGCAACTAGGGCCACGCTGGGCTGACACTGGCCAAGAAGAGGCAGCGCAGGGGTGGCGTAGACCCTTCTAGGGTGATGCTAGCCCTCCTAGAGCCACGCAGAGGCTGACGCAGTCCCTCCAGGGCAACGCTGGGGCTTCAGAAGCAGCGTTGAGGGATTCTAGGGTCAGATCCGGGCTGAGTCCTGTAAATCTCATTTGAGGGTGTGGATCAGTCAGATATTTGGCACTAGATCTTCAGGTTAGTTACAAATTTTATATCTTTTATTCTTTGTCTGGTTTTCCAAGGTTGGAACCCAGATTTGCTGTACTCAAAACTACTTAATAATAAAACCCTCATATCCGTTGAACCGGTTTTCCCGCTTTGGGTTTTTCCGAGGACTTATGTCCAAAAATCCATGTGTCACTTTGTTGCATGAGTGAATTATTCAGTAAATAATCTGCATGTGTAGGCTGTAGTTGCGTTTATTTTCGGTATTTTCTGAATCTAAATTCTAGAAATTACTTGTATGAATTAAATCAAGTAGGAGAAAATAAACCAATACACTGCAATAGAATTTTCACATGGTATCAGAGCGATAGCAGATCAAGTTGAATCCCCAGCAAATCGACTGAAGAAATATTTTTCTACAAGGTGGTAGAAGAAGCAACAGATCCGGAAAGGGCATCTTAACAGCAAGGGAAAGCGTATCCAAGAGACGGCGCTGAAACTGCAGAAGGCCTCTAGGCTTACGCAGACCCTTCCCAGGGCAGCGTAAGGACTGTGTCACCCAGTCTGGGGTTACGCAGTCCACTTCCGAGCAACGCTGGGACTGCGATGGGCCAGCCAGTAGGACGTTGTCCAGTCCCTTCTCTTGTTTCAGAAATTTTTTCCAAGATCTGGACGCAGTGCTGGTGGGGTAAAGATTCTGCAGGTGCAGAATTGTGCCTAGCTAAGGCAACAAAGGCGGGAGGAAGAGAGTCATTCAGCAGATCTAAGCCAAACAGATTTGAGATTCGATCAGGAGGATCAGAGAATACTCTCCGTTTGAGTTTTGGTGGAAGATTTCCAGAAGGGAAGTCAGATTTGAGCAAGAAGCAGTTACTAGAGGGTTTCTAGTCACCAAGAAACCCAGATCCAGAGGGAGAAGAAATGTTTTCTTCATATTTGAGCAAAGATGGCTCGATATGGACTGAGGCATCAAGACAGACTGGATGGCATGTCCAACTTTGTTATCTGGAAAGCCAGAATCCTCTCAATTTTGGATGAGTATGGTCTCAAAGATCATGCAGAGAAGACACTTGTTGTACCAATAGATGCAAATCCACTCAAGAAGTATGAAGAAAATCAAGTGCGAACGAAGTGTTTGATCATAGACAAAGTCAAGAACCACGTGATTCCTCATATCGCTGGTAAGAATACAGCACATGACATGTGGTCAGCCATGGAAGTGATGTACTAGGGAGGCTCAGTGCAAAGAAGGATGCTTCTTGAGAATCCGATACGGATGTTCCAAATGATGAAGGGTGAAGAGATAGATCCATTCCTCTTCAGACTTCAAGCTATCCGTGACTAGCTGATTGGCATGGGTGTAATCCAGATGAAGGGCTCCTAGCGAGGACGGCCCTGAATGATGTCTCTGAAGAATGTTAAATGTTTGTGCAGAGCATTCTGGGAAGGGCAGCGTTACCATCATGGGCAGATATGTGGATTATTCTCTGCCAAGAGGAGATCAGGAGAATCACCAAGAAACAGTCTATCAGTGGAGGAAGCAGGTCAGCCAGAGTGAAGAAAGAAGAGGAGGAGGATGCAGCCCTTGCATCAAGGGAAAAGAAGAAAGGGAAGAAGAAGAAGGACCTCTCCAAGGTCCAGTGCTTTAACTGTAGTGATCTTGGTCAATTCGCCAGCAGTTGTCCTAAGAAGAAGGACAAAGGAGCTTCTGATTCCAAGGCTGCAGTAGCAAATGAAGACGACTATGATGATGAAGCAGCCATGAGTGCTCATGCACCTCGAGAGAAGAGGTGGGGTGACATGGATATATAGAGTATCCATAGACGGGTGGCGGGATCCTTGAGTCAGCCCTACTCTTGGATCACATATGAGCTACGGGAGCCTTAAGATGGTAGCAGGATGAGTCGGGAGATGGTTGCAAATGACCACATTGAAGAGCAAGAGGGAGTTGTAGAGCTGAAGAGGGAGCAGCGTGATGCAGAGGCAACAGTAGCGTGGAGGCAGCAACGCAGAGAGGTTGATGGGACTTCAACAGCGCAGAGAAGTTGGGCTCACGCAGTGCAGAGTTTCAGCATGACAAACAGTTGGGTAGAGTCTTTCAATTGCTTACTTCTCAGCAACTGAGTTGCAACGCAGCAGTTAGCAATGGCAGTGCTATCGGCAGCATGATGCACCAAATTGAGAGGGAGCTGCAATACAGATGTGGCAGTGTCAGTCGCAGTGGCATGGGCAGCAGTATAGAGAGCAGCATTGCAGTAGAAAAAGGGCAGCAGGCCAAGCATCAACAACACAGACCCAGTACTCAAGATCTTGTGATACATGTTGTCATGTATTGCTAGAGCACACTTCTGATGCTAAGACAGAGTGATGAGATTTTGTGTATTTGGGGTAGCATCAGTTGTGCTCTAGGTCCCAAACTTTGTGGAGAGACTAGAGTACACTTGATCTACAAGACCCAGAAATGGATTTGAGAAATTTCAAGTTGTGTTCGAATTATTCAAATAATTAATTATTTTTAATGGATTTCCTAAGTCTAACTTAGGAAAATAAAATAATTAAAGTGAATTAATTAACACGTGTAAAAATTGTCTTAAGTCACATGGATCAAGCAGTGTTTTAATCTCAACCGTTGATGGATGATTTAATCTCGATCGTTGAAGTGTTCAACGAAAAAGTATAAGAGAAAGGCTTGAGGGTCAGTTGAAGACACACAATTTCTGTAGAACTGAGAAATATAATTGGAATTCTAGGGCGAGTTTGCTAAGAATTTCCAGTGGAATTTCCTGCAGTGAGGGGTAATATTGGCCAAGGGAATGTTCTGATTCCGAGGCCAAGAGACAACAAGAGGCAAGTGGAGCAGCTCAAAGACAGCGCGGAGAGGCTTCAGAGCCACGTAGAGAGGCTTCAGAGCCACGCAGAGACAGCGCAGAGGCAACTAAGGCCACATTGGGCTGACGCTGGCCAAGAAGAGGCAGCGTAGACCCTCCTAGGGTGACGCTGTCCCTCTAGGGCAACGCTGGGGCTTCAGAAGCAGCGCTGAGGGTTTCTAGGGTCAGATCCGGGCTAAGTCTTGTAAATCCCGTTTGAGGGTGTGGATCAGTCAGATATTTGGCACTAGATCTTTAGGTTAGTTGCAAATTTTATATCTTTTATTCTCTGTCGGGTTTTCCAAGGTTGGAACCCAGATTTGTTGTACTCATAACTACTTAATAATAAAACCCTCATATTCGTTGAACCGGTTTTCCTGCTTTGGGTTTTTCCGAGGACTTATGTCCAAAAATCCATGTGTCACTTTGTTGCATGAGTGAATTATTCAGTAAATGCTCTGCATGTGTAGGTTGTAGTTGTGTTTATTTTAATTTTTCGGTATTTTTTGTATCAAAATTCTAGAAATAACTTGTATGAATTAAATCAAGTAGGAGAAAATAAACCAATACACTGCAGTGGAATTTTCACAGTTTAAACATAACGAATTAAAATAATTAAAGTGAATTAATTTAAACATGTCGCTGAGAAGCTTCTAAGTGACTAGAATCAAGTCTAATTTAATCTTAGTCGTTGATTAAAGATTAGATCACGGTCGTTGATATCTCAATAGGAAAAGTATAAAGGAAGGCTTGAGGGTCAGTTGGAGAACACACATGGTGAATCAAGAGATTGAATTCTTCTGACGGAGCAGTGCTCGGATGAAGATAAGATATAAGTGATTCAGTTGCAGCGAGGGGCAGAAGCAGTTATTGGTCGGAGGACCAAGAGTACATAGCAGAGCAAGGGCAGCAGAGACAGCAGAGGAAGCAGCGCAACCACAAGGAAAGATGGCGCAGTCCCCAAAGTGGGTGATGCGGGCCCACGCAGGGGCAGCGCAGAACCTCCGAGAGACAGTCTGAGATTTAGCTGGAGATCAAGGTTTCTAAGCCAGGAAGGTTGAAACTCGATTTTCTGAGAGGCAGATCAGTGCAGAGAGGAGGTGACGCGGACTTTCGCAGTCCCCACGCAAAGCTACGCATCTACAACATGGATACAGCGCAGAGGGAGTTGGTGTTTCACCAGTTCAGCTCCTGGATTAGCCAGGACTTGTAATGTGAGGTAAAACCCACTAATTTGTCTGCCTACCGAGGATTTTCTTTAATGGGTGAGCCGAATTTTGGCACCCTAGTCTCAGAATACTACTGCTTAATAATACAAACCCTCAGATTTGTTGCACCAGTTTTCCCGCATTGGGTTTTTTCGGGGACAATTGTCCAAAAATAAGTGTGTCCTTTGTGTGATTGCTTCATTTATTCTTCAGTTCTTAATCTGTATATTGGTGTAGGCTGCAATGTATTTGTATTAGAATTTAGGGAATAATTTTGTAAATAACTTGTTAAATGAAGAAAACAAGTAGGTAATACAAATCAGATAATTCCAGTAGGATTTTTGTAAGTTAAAATTCAGAAATTTTCACATGGTATCAGAGCGATTGCAGATCAAGAAGGACTGAAACCATCGGTGAAAGAAGAGAAGAAAGTCTGCAGTGGAAAAGCAATTGTCCCGAGAGACAGCGCAGTTCTAGAGGCGAAGGAAGGGTAACGCAGTCACCTGGGAAAGCTCATGCAGAACCTGCGTCGGCCTGCTAGGGTGACGTTCTAGCTACAGAAGGCAGCGCAGTGCTTGTTGGGTCAGCGCGGAGGCTGTTGAGTCTCAATTTTCCGGATTGTCGTGGCTGGAGGTGCAGTATAGTGATTTTTGGAGTTGTTGGTGGGGCGTTGATTCTGTTGGTGCAGAACAGTGTCAAGTGGGGAGAAGCGAAGAAGAGGGAAGCAGTTCCTCAGAACATTTCTTGCAAAGAAGTCTAGATCTAGTGCTGAGCAACGGCAAAGCAAGATCAGAGAGGAGTGTTTTGACATCTGTTGGCAAAAGGATTTCCGTGAAGGAAATCAAATCTCAAAGGGAGCTTGTTCCTTAGAGGGTTTCTAGCGCCAAGAAATCCAGATCCGAGTTTTGTTGGGCTAGCAGCAAAAGAGGGAGAAAGGAACTTGTTCGACACTTAGTTGAGCAAAGATGGCCATGAATGGATGAGGGATTAGGACAGGTTGAATGGAGCATCCAGCTTTGTCATCTGGAAGGCCAGGATCCTAGCAGTTTTGGACAAACATCGCATCAAGGATCATGCCTTGAACACGATTGTTGTTTCTGTTGATGTCAAGAAGTACGAGGAGGCTCAGGAAAAAGCAAAACGCATGATCATGGATGGAGTCAAGGATCATGTGATCCCACATATTACTGAGAAGAACACAACAAGGGAAATGTGGGAGGCCTTGACCACTATGTACCAGGGATCTTCCGCCCAGCGAAAGATGTTGCTTGAGAACCCGCTGAGATTATTTCAAATGCAGAAGGGAGAAGACATCGATCCCTTCCTTGTCAGATTGTAAGGGATTCGAGATCAGCTAGATTTCGTATGGGCTACACGAGATGGTGGACTTATGGCCAGGACTGCCCTGAATGCAGTCACTGAAGACTAGGAGACCTGTGTCCAAGGCATTTTGGGTAGGGCATCTCTTCCAAGCTGGGAAGAGATATGGGCAGCTCTTCGACAAAAAGAGATCAGACAGTGGACCAAGGCGGGATGCATCAACAAAGGATCAAAGTCAAAAGGGAGGAAGAGGAAGATGTGGCGCTTGCATCTAAAGGACAGCAAGGGTAGCAGAGAACAAAAAAGAAGGACCTCTCTAAAATCAGATGCTTCAGATGTGGAGAACACAATGCCCTCTGAAGAAGAAGCACAAGGAAGAATCTGACTCGAAGGTTGCTCCAGCTCAGGCTGATGACGATGATGATGATGGATGCGCCATGAGTGCTCATGCACCTAAGAAGTGGGGCGATATGGAGCTGTAGATCAGCTACATGAAGGGAGGCAGGATCTTTGAGGTGCCCAAAATCTTGGATTACATACGACAATGAGAGCCCTTAATGGCAGTAGCAGAATGATGAGTGTCAGTTGGTGCGAAAGAGAGTGGTGCAACAGTGGCAGAGCTAGAGTGTCGAAGTCTGAAGCAGCGCAGAGCAAATGCAGCAGCAACAGCACAATGGCATCAGAGGTCAGCACAGATTGGCAGCAGAGGTAGCTCCAGCATCAGGGACTATTTAGACTGACCAGTATGTCAGTTTTGGGAGGTTTTTTCAGTTGCTTAACATTCAGCAACTGAGTTGGAGTGCAGCAATTAGCAGTGACAGTGCTATGGCAGCATGATGTAGCATTTTGAGAGGGAGTTATAGTACGGATGTAGCAGTGACAATGGCAGAGTCATGCGCAGCAATATAGATAGCAGCAACGCAGTGGATAAGGGGCAGCACGTCGAGCATCAGCAACGCAAAGCACTGATGTCATGGATCGGGGTGATGCTTCTGGTGAAGAAGTATTGCTAGAGCACATTCCTCGCTAAGAGGGAGTGTTGATTTTTGGGTAGCATCGAATGTGCTCTAACTACAAAATTTTGTGGAGGAGAGGGGCTAGAACACATGAGATATCTCCAAGACCCATAAATCGTTTGGAGAAATTCCACCCGGAGTGAAAGTTATTCAAATAATTAATTATTTTTAATGGAGCCTAAGTTAAAACTTAGGGAATTAAAATAATTAAAGTGAATTAATTTAAACATGTGGGTGAGAAGCTTCTAAGTGACGAGGATCAAGTCTAATTTAATCTTAGCCATAGATTAAGGATTAGATCACATTCGTTGATATCTCAACAGGAAAAGTATAAAGGAAGGTTTGAGGGTCAGTTGGAGAACACATAGTGAATCAAGAGATCGAATTCTTCTGACGGAGCAGTGCTCGGACGAAGATAAGATCTAAGTGATTCAGTTACAGCGAGGGGCAGAAGTAGGTATTGGTCAGAGGACCAAGAGTACATAATAGATCAAGGGAAGCAAATGTTGATTTTTGAGTAGCATCAGATGTGCTCTAGCTCCAAAAATTTGTGGAGGGGTTAGAACACATGTGATCTCCAACACCCAAAAATCGTTTAGAGAAATTCCACCGGGAGCTTAAGCTATTCAAATAATTAGTTATTTTAATGGAGACACTAAGTCTAACATAGGGAAATTAAATAATTAAAGTGAATTAATTTAAACATGTGGATGAGAATGTTCTAAGTGACGAGGATCAAGTCTTTTCTAATCTTAGTTGTCGATTAAAGATTAGATCACGGTCGTTGATTGATCAACAGGAAAAGTATTAAAGGAAGGCTTGGGGTCGGTTGGAGTACACACACAAAGTGGCAGCACTTAAGCTAAGTCCAAATTCTGGGGCGCGGTGTGCTGAAAACTTTTGAGTGAGCTTGCAGTGCAGCAAGGGGTAGTTCGACAATGGGATTTCTAATCCAAGGTCGAGAATGCAATAGCAGAGAGGAAGATCGGCACTAGAGGAGCAGCGCAGGCCCAGGAGGAGTGACGAAAGCCCAAGAGGGGTGACGCAGGCCTAGCCAGGCTCACGCAGAGCCAGCATAGAGGTTCATGCAAGCCCAAAGGGGTGACACAGGCCTAAAGGAGTTGATGCAGAGCCAGAAGAGGCAGCGTTGGGGTTTCAGTGGGCCAGATCAAGCTCGTATTCAGCAAATCGGAAAGTGTGACGCAGCCACACTGAAGGGTGATGCAGACTAAGCGCAGAGCTTGCTGAGGACTGTGTATGCACCTGTGGGGTTCTCCATTCTAAGTTGAATCAGCCATAATATTTGTCTCCAAAAATAGAGGTACTTCTGCCGAGATTCTCTGTTGGGTGAGCCACTACTAGCACCCTAGTTTGTATTCAAAAATTTGCATAATAATAAAATCCTCAAGAGTTGTTGTACCGATTTTCCCGCATTGGGTATTTCTGGGGACATTTGTCCGAAAAATCTCGTGTGTCCTTTGTCGAATGTGCTTAATTCTTCAGTACTTGATTTGCATATTTGTGTAGGCAACAGTGTATTTACTTCGATGTTTTTCATGTTTCATTCAAAAAAATAACTTGTGAAATTAATTAAATAAGTAGAAGTAAAGCAGATTACTGTTGTAGGATTTCGGTTGAGTAAATTAGAAATTTTCACATGGTATCAAAGCTATTAGGAAATGACGCAGAGCCAGCGCATAGGGTTCGAGTCTTCGTCCTTCCGGTTGTCGTGGCTGGAAGTGCAGTTTTTTCTTCGAAATTTGCTGGTGGGGCATTGTTTCCATTAGTGCAGAACAGTGTCTAGCAAGGTGAGACAAAGTAAGGGGAAGCAGTTCCTCAGCAGACTTTCTCACCAAGAAGTTTGAGATCTGATCAGCGAAGCGATTGGAGAGGGTTGATTTCTAGGAACGAAATCACTTGTCAGAGGGAGCATATTCTCTAGAAGGTTTCTAGCGTCAAGAAACCCAAATTCGGGTCTTTTGTTGACAGCAGCAACAGAAGAAGGGAGAAGAGTATCCGCTTTGACTTATTTTGAGCAATGATGGCCGCACATGGATTAAAGCAGTGTTTTGAAAATCGCGATTTTTTGGATTTGAAAAAATCGCCAAAAAATCACGATTTTTTCGGTAAAATCATGGGCCCATCAAACAGCAACCCTATAAGTTGAAAAATCGATTTTTTTTTTGTCATTTTTGCAGCTCTCTCATTTTCCTGACACACCCTGTTGGCAGTTAATGGTAATGTTAAATTCTTAAAGTAAAAGGATTTTCATTTTCATCCTTTTACTTAAATTTTTAACATTACCATGAAATGACTCAGGATGTTTAAGAGTGGTTTCGACCTCATTGGATTTCATATGGAGAAACTAGAATTTTAGATTTCACTCAAAATTCAGCAGACTTAATGGTTTTCATGGTTTCATGGTTTGGGGATTTGCATTGTTTCCATTTGATTCTATTATGTGTAAGGGTATGAGATTGGCATTTGATCAAGAGTATGAAGTCCTTTAAGAACCTTGATGTTGGTGGCATTGATTGTTGAACTTTGTTGATGTTGGTGGTATTGATTGTTGAACTCTCCTACCGTGGCCTTAACAAGAATGTACCCTTCACTCAAAGGAAAACAACTGGTTAGGCATGTTAATCTTTTTCTACCGCATTTTAAGGTTGAGGAGATGAGCCCTTCACTCAAACCAAAATCATTGGTTAGGCATGTTAAACTTTTTCAATTTCTATCATGTTATAAGGTTGAGCAATCCAAGTCTAAAGACTTTGAGCTAGATGATGTTTATGTATCTCTTGTTGATGATCCCATTTCTAGTAGCGATGAATCAATGATGAGTTTCATGAGGAGGAGGAGGAGGAGGAGGTGACAACACCTACCCCTGCTACCGGTAGAGGACGTGGTATGCCTCCTTTAGCTCCTGGTGCTTCAGGATCTGGAGCACAACAGAGTCCATTGCCAGCCCTGCCAGCTTCTTTGTCTAGAGGGAAAGCTGTTACATTTTCTCACAAGAGGGGCAGAGGAAATCAGTAGTATAGGTTATTTGGTGCATTCCTTTGTATATAACATTATGACTCATGATATGAGATACATTATTATATTTTTTGTTGATATTTTGAGGTTGAGTTGAGACTCAGGACTTAGTATTCAGGACATGATTCACTATTATATGTGATGTAGCACTAGACATGATATTACACATCTTATATATTAGTTTTTTTTTCATATTTATGTGTCAATGCATTTATTTTATGTTGTGGGTGCTTTAGATATTAAAAAAATGAATATTTTTGTATATGCCGATTTTTTCTCGATTTTTACCGATTTTTTCCGGATTTTTACGCTTTTTTCCGATTTTTTCCCCTCGCCGATTTAATCCCGATCGCGATTTTTCAAAACATTGGATTAAAGGATCAGGATAGGTTGGATGGAGCATCCAACTTCGTCATCTGGAAGGCCAAAATCCTGTCAGTTCTTGATGAATATCGCATCAAAGATCATGCCGAGAAGGTTCTAGTTGTTCCTGTTGACATTAATCTGTTGAAGAAGTATGAGGAAGCGCAAGCAAGGGCCAAGTGCTTAATTATGGACAGGGTCAAGGATCATATGGTCCTAGACATTGTTAAAAAGAACACAACAAATGAGATGTGGACGACATTGACCACATTGTATCAGGGGACTTCTGTCCAAAGGAGAATGCTTCTGGAGAATCAACTTTCATTATTTCAGATGCGTAAGGGAGAGGAAATCGACCACTTCCTCATTAGATTGAAGGCGATTCGTGATCAGCTAGTTGTTATGGGGGCCACTCCTGATGAGGGTCTAATGGTCAAGATTGCTCTGAATGCAGTGTCTGAAAAGTGGGAGACCTTTGTCCAAGGCATTTTGGGCAGAGCGACACTTCCAAATTGGGAAGACATGTGGGCAACACCAGCAAAGGAATCAAGGTCAAGAAGGAGCAGGAGGAAGATGTGGCTCTCGCATCCAAGGGACAGCAGGGGCAGCATCAGAAGAAGAAGAAAGACCTTTCTAAGGTCAAATGCTTCAGGTGTGGTGAACTAAGACATTTCACCACAACTTGTCTTATGAAAAAGAAGGGCAAGGAAGATTATGATTCAAAGGTTGTAGCAGCTAAGGGTGATGATGGGAGCGATGACGATGTGGCTATGAGTGCTCATGTACCTCAAGAAAAGAGGTGGGGCGACATAGATCTGTAGTTCTCTTGAACTTCAGATGTGCGGGTAGAATCCTTGAGGTGCCCAAACTCTTGGATCACATACGAGCTACGAGAGCCCTTAATGACAGTCGCAAAATGACTGGAGTCAGTTGATGCGGAGGATTATGGAGGCACATTAGCAGAGTTAAGATGTTGAAGACTAGAGCAGCGCAAAGCAGAGGCAGCAGCAACGTAGAAGCAGTAGTGTAGAGGTTGATGGGATTTCAGCAGCGCAGAGGCAATGCTTACGCAGAGCAAAGCAGCAGCAGTGCAGAGCTCTAGAGGGTCAGCACAGAGCTCTAGAGGGTTAGCGTAGATTAGTAGCGAGGGTCATGGGCAACAGTACAGAAGGCAGTAACGTAGTGGATGAGGGGCAGCAGCCGAGCATCAGCAGTGCAGGGGACCGATGTCGTGGATCAAGGTGATGCTCCCAATTGAAGTGTTGCTAGAGCACATTCCTCGCTAAGAGGGAGTGTTGATTTTTGGGTAGCGTCGGATGTACTCTAGCTTCGAAACTTTGTGGAGGGGCTAGAACACAGGGGATCTCTAGGGCCCAGAAATCGTTTGGAGAAATTCCATCCGGAGCTTAAGTTATTCAAATAATTAATTATTTTAATGGAGACCCTAAGTCTAACTTAAGGAAATGAAATAATTAAAGTGATTTAATTTAAACATGTGGGTGAGAATGTTTGAAGTGATGTGGATCAAGTCTTTTCTAACCTTAACCATCGATTAGAGATTAAATCACGGTCATTGATTGATCAATAGAACAAGAGTTAAAGGAAGGCTTTGGGGTCAATTGGAGTACACACATAAAGTGGCAACACTTGAGCTAAGTCTAAATTCTGGGGCGCGGTTTGCTGAGAATTTCCAAGTGAGCTTGCAATGTAGCTAGGGGCAGTTCAGCAATGGGATTTCTTATCAAAGGCCGAGAATACAATAGCAAAGAGGCAGATCAGCACCAGAGGAGCAGCGCAGGCCCAAGAGGGGTGATACAAGTCCAGGACGGGGGATGCAGGCCCAGCCAGGCTCACGCAGTAGGAGGAATGGATAGGCTCGAGTTCAAAGGGAGATGCAGTACGGATGAGGTAGGGACATTGATGGTGTCATGGGCAGCAGTACAGAAGGCAGCAGCGCAGCAGATGAGGGGCAGTAGTTGAGACATCAATAGCACAGTAGATGCTTGAAGTCAGAGAAGATGCAGTTGCCACTTTGCTAGAACACTTTCCTCGCTAAGAGAGAGTGTTGATTTTTGTAGCATTGGAAAGTGTTCCAAGTCTCAATTTTTGTGAGGAGACTTGGACATCAATATTCCAAAGAACCCAGAAACCGTTTGTGGAAATTCCACTCAGTTTATGTTTTATTAAAATAATTAATTATTTTAACGAGGACGCTAAGTCTAAACTTAGAGAAATTAAATAATTAAAGGGTATTAATAAAACAGAGTGAGAATCTTCTAGAGAACGAAGATCAAGTCATGTTTTAATCTCAGCCATTGATTAGAGATCTAATCTGGGCCGTTGATTCATCAACGAGAATATTATAAGAGAAGGCTTGAGGATCATTTGGAAATCAAGACGGGAACACACTCAGTACCCGAAGGAAATCGATTCTGAAGGAATAGAATCCGATTTCAGAGGGAAAGTTGCAAGGCAGAGTTGCGGAGGCAGAAGAAGGAAGGGGAAGCCAACAGTGACAGAGAAAGGCAAGAGGAGGACGCAGAGGGCCACAGAGGACAGCGCTGAGCAGCAGCATTGAGTGCCCCACGCAGAGTGACGCAGTCCAGCATAGGGACTGCACAAAAGATCATGCAGAGTGACGCAGAGGGAGCTAGGGTGTCTCCCAGGTGTCAAAAATTCTCCACGGGAATTCGAAGAATTTATCTCAAGTGTATTCTTAAGAGAACTGCTCGTCTATTTATTGTAAATATTTTCATTGTTGAAGAATAATACAAACCCTCATCTATTGCACCGGTTATCCCGCATTGGGTTTTTCCAGGGACAATTGTCCAAAAATAATTGTGTACATGTGATTGTTTCTATTGTGTTATATGTCTTCTATTCTATTCTCTGTTCATGGTTAAGTGATTACTACAGTTGTATTTATTTCAAAATTTACTGAAAGAAATTTGCAAATAACTTATCATAAATAAGTAGGCGAAATAAATTTATCACTACAGTAGTATTTGAAATCTGAAATTTTCACAGTATTCAACAGATTGGAAAGGGTGATGCAACCACAATGAAGGGTGACGCAGTCTCAGTGCAAAGCTTAAGGGGGATTGCTTAGGCACCTGTGGGGTTATTTATTCTGAGCTGAATCAGCCATAATATCTGTCTCCAGAAATAGAGGTACTTCTTGTGAAAATTCTATAATGGAGAATTCTACTGCAACTACTTATTGAATTTCTTCTATTGCATTGTCAAACACAATTATTTAACATTTCTCGTGTTAAATAACAAAATAAAATATGATGCAGACTTCATGATTAACAAATCACATATAAAAATAGCACAAGTAATCACACATAAACACCGTTATTTTTGGACAATTGTCCCCGGAAAAACCCAATGTGGGAAAACAGGTGCAATAGATCTGAGGGTTTCTTTATTATGCAGAAATTCTGAGTACAAATGTGTGATTGTAAATGTCAATCAATAACCTGAAGAATTTTGATGAGAAAAGGTTGAGTGAGACAATTCTCACATCACCACGAAGTTCTGGCACTGACCTGCACCCACACTGACTGGCTTTGCGAGATTTCTACACAGTGACTGCGTCACTCACGCTGCTGCTTGTCGTGGTTGCTGCTGTGTGAGACTAGAGTGTTCCTTCCTTCCAGAACTGTCCTCCTGAAACCGGATGAACCCTCAGCTGCCCCTCCAACAGAAATCGAAACTCCCTCTACTTCTCTACGTTGGCCCAGCGTAATTGTTGCTAGGGTAACTCTACGCTGATGCTTTGGCTCCTCTCCCACTCTTCATGCACTTTCTATGCTTCATAAATTCTCTCTCCTGGAGATTTCACCTTCCCCTCTCTGCAAATGAGAATCACTTTGATTCTTACTTTCACTGAAGAAATCGAACTCTTGATTCTTTCTCTGTCTGATGTGTTTTTCCATAGGCCCCTCACCCTCCTTATATTCTTATGTTGAACCTTCAACGGCCAAGATTAAAACATAATCAAGGGCTAAAATTAACTTGGAGGTGATCCATGACTTTTTCTAGAAGATTCACACTAAGTTTAATTAATACCCTTTAATTAATCAGTTTCCCTAAGTTTACACTTAGGAAAACATTAAAAAATGATTAATTATTTTAATTAAACCATCTCTAAGTGGAATCTTCCAAAATCCTTTCTGGGTATTATGGAATACATGTGTCGTAGCCCATATACAAAATTACAAGGCTAGAGCACATTCGATGCAACCATAAATCAACAATTTTGTCGGGATTTTCTCTGTTAGGTGAGCCACTACTGGCACCCTAGTTTGTATTCATAAATCTGCATAATAATAAAACCCTCAAGAGTTGTTGCACCATTTTTCCCGCATTGGGCTTTTCCGGGGACATTTGTCCGAAAAATCTTGTGTGTCCTTTGTCGAATGTGCTTAATTCTTCAGTACTTGATCTGTATATTTGTGTAGGCAGCAATATATTTACTTCGATGTTTTTCATGTATTATTCGGAAAAATAACTTGTACTCCAAGGTGTTGTGAAAGCGGTTTTGTGCTGATCACTTGGAAGTACTAGAACTTGATTATACCCTGAAAAGCCATCAAGCAATGATATTATTTTAGAGCCTACCACCCTTTGCAGTATATGATCCATCTTAGGTAAAAGGTAGTTGTCTTTCAGGGAGGCTTTGTTTAAGTTTCTAAAGTCTATGCATAGCCTAATCTCCCCTGTTTTATTTTTCACTGACACAAGGTTTGAAACCCATTATGAGTACTTGAGTGGGACTATGATACTAGCATCATACATCTTTTTTATCTCTTTCTCAACTAGAGGCACTAGGACGGGGTTTATTCTTCTCATTTTTTGTTTGAATGGTTTCTGGATTTCCTTGAGAGGAATCTTATGTTGAATAATATTTGTGTCATAGGACTTCAAGTCCTCATAGCCCCATGCAAACACATCCTTAAACTCTTTGAATAGCTCAATGTATTTCTGTTTTATGTGAGGTGGCAGAGTTTTGGACAGCTTTATCATTTTGGGTTCTTCTATGCTCCCTATGTTGCATTCTTCTACATCAGTCTCGGTGGATTCCATTTTTGGCTTCCTAGCAACATCATTGAAATCAAACAGCGCTTTTAAGGGACGAAGACCTCTTGGTAATGACTTGTCTTTGCATTGCAATACCTCAAGGTCTTTTTGATCTAAATCTTCAAACAATTCTGCCTCAAGAGGATGTTCTAGCAGATTTATATCAGCAGTACAAGGAAGCTTTGTTTTGTGGGTTTGTTCTTTAGCAAAACAACCCTATTGATGGTTTAAGTCTGACTTTGACATTTCAAACGTGGTTTTGGGCTGCAAGAAGTCTTCAATCTGTTTGTCATTTTCAAATATTTTCCAATAATCTATGTAATTAGGGACTGCTGGTCTGCACTTGACCTTTACTGTGTATTGTTCATTGGTATGAGGTATTTGGCAAGCGCTGACAGTAAAGGCAAGTTCATTAGCAAGGTTGTTTTGAGCTCTAGGTATAGAGGTAAGTTCGTACTTATCAAAAGTTTTCAGGAGGTCTACGACAGCATTCCTATATTCTCTTAGCCTAGGATTTTTAGCTGAATACTCTCCTTTGATTTGCCTAATGATTAGCTCAGAATCTCCTTGAATAGAAATCTTCTTAGCTCCTATGTTTTTTAGCAAATGTAAACCAAGGAGAAGAGCCTCATACTCTACAATATTGTTTGTACATTGAAAATCTAGTTTGTAGGAATGACCTTCATTTGTGTTGTGTATCCAAACACCTGCTCCTGAACCAGCTTTGCCACAAGAGCCATCAAAGCTCATGTTCCAAAGTGTTTCAAGTTCAAATTCGCCATTATTGTAGAAATTTATAGTTTCCCACCCCGGTTTTCAGTTTTTCACCTTATTACTCCAAAATAGTTAAATGCCCTTTCCCATATCCATACATTTAACAAACTGGAAAATAAATTTTGCTGAAAACACAAATTCTGGAAATTTTTTTTTAGAATGCTGGAAAATGTAGAATTAAAAATCAGCAAGCATAAAAACAGTCATTCACACATTTGACACTGATATTTTTGGTCAACATGACCCTGGAAAAACCCCCTACAACTCTTGGGGAAAAACCAGTTCGAAATCTCCTTCTTATTTCTGGAAAATGCTTTTTACAGTGAGAAATATTCAGCAAAAAAATCAGCAAACAGACTTTTACAACTTATCTCGTTTTCCGTGCTTAACCATCGCCTCGGAAAGTGTGCAAACAGCTAAACAGGAACAACAATAAGTGTTGTACGGATTTCTTCAATTTTTGTGCCAAATATCAGCATTAAATGCTGCTGTACGGCCTGCCTGGAAATGCATGCAAGCTGCCACAAAATCTGCTGTACGATTTTTGCCTCGAAATGCGTGCCAAAAGTACAACCACTTGCTATACGACCTCCCTCAAATCTGCTCCTCGAAATCTGTGCAAATCTGTTGTACGGCCCTGCTGTATGGCCCTGCCGTACGGCCCTCTTTCCTCAAAAATCGTGCCAAAAATCTGCCTTGCTGTGTGCTAAATCTGTTGTACTGTCTTGCTGAAATGCTGCCTTGGAATGCGTGCCAAGCTGCTGCCTCCTTCTCCTCACTGCCCAGAAATCTCCCTTGCTCTCTTGCTCTCCTTCTCTCAATCGTCATGAAAGAATGAATGATCTTTTCCTCCTTTTCCTCCTTTAACCTAACCCTAAGTGCCTTTTGGGAAATCCCTAAATCTAATGGCTGAGATAGCTTTAGATTTAGGGCTGAGATTAAATGCCCATTTAAATCTCACTTTCTATTTTTTAATTCACCCCACTTTAATAAAGACCCACTTAGTCATTTATTTCCAAAGTCACTTTTCCTTTCTAATTTTACATTGACTTTATTAAAGTCACTTTAAAATTAGACTTTAGTAACTTTATCACTTAAAATCACTTTTAAATTAGATTTGACTTTATAACTTTATAAAGTCACTTTAGTAACTTTATCACTTAAAGTCACTTTTAAATTAGATTTGACTTTATAACTTTATAAAGTCACTTTAGGAGAAAAATTAAATTCTTTTGGACACTTTTCCCTAGGCCAAAGATCAAAGCCTTAGGGAACCACCTGTCCTCCGGTACCAAATTTCAACAATTATGTTGTTGTTCAGGGCTGCTAGAGTTTTGGTTGTCATGTTCTTCATTTCGTGTTTGGTTTTACTGTTCTAGTAGGCCTAGCTCTTTCTCATTTTCATTTACTTGTTCATTAATGTCATCTTCATTGTACAAAATAAATGAGTCAAGGTCTAAAAGGATAGAATAAAGAGGGGTGTTGTTTGGCCTATCTTGGTTTCTTACCATGTATTTCATGTGAGATTTCCGGTACAATCTCCTTGCTTGGTTAAAGAACAGGGTGGTAGCATATGTCATGTCCATTTGGAGGTTTTCTTGGAGTTTGGCTCCCCATGATCTAGATAAAAGCATGCAATACTTCGGGGGAATGTCAGCCACTACAATGTCCATGACTAGGCTTTTAGCTGGTATTTGTGCCAGATTGACACACAGATCTTTGATTAGACCCAAACATTTGACTCTACTTGAATCGAAAGAGTACAAGTCTTTGTAAGGTTTGGTTATTTTGAGGCCTAATCTCTCCATCACTACCTTTGGCATAAGATTGTGTGAAGCACCAGAGTCTAGCATAGCATTGTGTAGGATTTTGTCATGGATGTTTAAGCTAACATAAAATGGAGGGACAGCTCCCTTTTGAAATTTTCCCTCCACCTCAGGTCCAAACAACAGTTCAGGCTTGTCATCAGTCAAGTTTAGAGTGTCGGTGTCATTTCCTATGTTCAAAGCCTTCAAGGCTTGATTCCTATACACATCTTGAGTTACTAGTTCAGTAACTAGTTCAAGGCTCTGCTGTCACTGCTGGGAAAAGGGGATTTGGCAAACTTGCCCATCGCACATCCTCTGCAAGTATCAAAGTGATCAGTACTGAAATCTAGCACACCTGTAGTGATCTCCCACAAAGTCCTCAAGGCTCCATGATACATGTGCCCCATCCTGCGGTGCCAAATCTCACACAGCTCAGAACTGCTAGCTCTGCTGTCAGTGCTACTACTCAATGCCAAAAGGGACTGAAATGCAAACTTGTACACCTTTGCATGGCGTACACCTATCACTCTAGCTGAATCAGCTGGAGTGCCCCTGGGATACATCAACACCTGTCCTCCCCTGAACAATATCTCATATCCTCTGTCCTCCAAAGCTGAGACGGATATGAGGTTCTTCCTCATCCCTGGCACATAAAGAACATCCGACACCTTCAAGGGAGGTTTGGACTCCCTCTGAAATGTCAATGTTCCCACACCGACTGCTCTAACAACTCTGTCATCACCGAGTACTACCTCTACATCAGTGCCACTCTCTGAAAGCTCTGAGAAGTACTCACGGACTCCTGTCATGTGACGTGAAGCCCCACTGTCCACATACCAGATACCCGAAGATGCTCCGCTAATCGAGAGAAATGCATGCTCCCTCTGAACCTCTATGGCAGATAATCCCGCACTAGAGGACTCACACGCAGTGAACCCAAACTCTCGGTCAAAACGATCTGCAAAGTCCTCAACCTCTGCTGAAGCTGCCATACTCTGGTTCTTCCCCTTCTTCTTCTTCTTCTCCGGACACACAACTGCATAGTGTCCCATCTTCTGACAATTCCAACACTTCACTTTGGAATAGTCCTTCTGTGTGTTATCCCGTTTACCTTTACCTTTGCCTTTTCCCCCACCATTGCTTGTGGAAGCCTGCTTCTTCCCTTTGCCTTTCTTGCGTCCTGCCAACAGTGCTACATCCTCATCCTGCTCAACTGGCTTGGCTGCCCCAAGCTGACCTTTCCTGATCTCTGTCTGAATGCAATCATCCCAAAACCTCTCCCATGTGGGAAGAGTCTCACGTGCACAAACCCCATCAGCAAAGTTCATCCATGAACGAGGGAGACCATTCACTGCAATCCGCACCAACTCAGTGGGTGGAATGGCCTCTCCAATCGCTGCCAACTCATCTCTCACATTAGTAATCTTTGTGAGATATCCAGCTGCACTATCATTACCCATCTTAATGGTTTTCATTTTCTCCTTCAGGACCATTTTCCGGTTCTCATTGGTACTCTGGTAGAGATTGGACAATGTTGTCCACATCTCATGAGCATTTCTCTTCCCTCTCACATGAGGAATGAAATGGTCTTTGATTCCGTCTAGAATCAATCTCTTACCCTTGTTGTTCTTTTTATTATATGCTGCCAACTGAGTAGCATCAGTAGGCACATTCACAGGGTTCTGTGTGGTATTCACCATAATGTCCCAGACTTCTGCCTCCTCAAAGATACTCTGCATTCTCTCCTTCCAAATGTTGTAATTGGAATGCCCATCCAACCTATCCTCCACCCTCAATCCCAAAGACATCCTGTTGTCCTAAAACTGAAAAATAGCACTGCTGTAGTAAAGGTAAAACTACTGTTTGTGAAAGATCAGCTTGCTGGAATTTTCTGAGTGAAAAATCAACAGGCTATAATTTTCCTCCTTGCTGTCCCAAACTGCCCTTCAGCACTCAAGCTCCGATACCATGTAGAAATTTATAGTTTCCCACCCCGGTTTTCAGTTTTTCACCTTGTTACTCCAAAATAGTTAAATGCCCTTTCCCATATCCATACATTTAACAAATTGGAAAATAAATTTCGCTGAAAACACAAATTTTGGAAATTTTTTTTTAGAATGTTGGAAAATGCAGAATTAAAAATCAGCAAGCATAAAAACAATCATTCACACATTTGACACTGATATTTTTGGTCAACATGACCTTGGAAAAACCCCCTACAACTCTTGGGGAAAACCAGTTCAAAAGCTCCTCCTTATTTCTGGAAAATGCTTTTTACAGTGAGAAATATTCAGCAAAAAAATCAGCAAACAGACTTTTACAACTTATCTCGTTTTCCGTGCTTAACCACCGCCTCGGAAAGTGTGCAAACAACTAAACAAGAACAGCAATAAGTGTTGTACGGATTTCCTCAATTTTTGTGCCAAATATCAGCGTTAAATGCTGCTGTACGGCCTGCCTGGAAATGCGTGCAAGCTGCCACAAAATCTGCTGTACGATTTCTGCCTCGAAATGCATGCCAAAGGTACAGCCACTTGCTGTACGGCCTCCCTCAAATCTGCTCCTCGAAATCTGTGCAAATCTGCTGTACGGCACTGCTGTAAGGCCCTCTTTCCTCAAAAATCATGCCAAAAATCTGCCTTGCTGTGTGCTAAATTTGTTGTACTGTCTTGCTGAAATGCTGCCTTGGAATGCGTGCCAAGCTGCTGCCTCCTTCTCCTCACTGCCCAGAAATCTCCCTTGCTCTCTTGCTCTCCTTCTCTCAATCTGCTCATGAAAGAATGAATGACCTTTTCCTCCTTTTCCTCCTTTAACCTAACCCTAAGTGACTTTTGGGGAATCCCTAAATCCAATGGCCGAAATAGATTGAGATCTAGGGCTGAGATTAAATGCTCATTTAAATCTCACTTTCTATTTTTTAATTCACCCCACTTTAATAAAGACCCACTTAGTCATTTATTTCCAAAGTCACTTTTTCCTTTCTAATTTTACATTGACTTTATTAAAGTCACTTTAAAATTAGACTTTAGTAACTTTATCACTTAAAGTCACTTTTAAATTAGATTTGACTTTATAACTTTATAAAGTCACTTTAGTAACTTTATCACTTAAAGTCACTTTAAATTAGATTTGACTTTATAAAAATTATAAAGTCACTTTAGGAGAAAAATTAAATTCTTTTGGACACTTTTCCCTAGGCCAAAGATCAAAGCCTTAGGGAACCACCTGTCCTCCGGTACCAAATTTCAACAATTATGTTGTTGTTCAGGGCTGCTAGAGTTTTGGTTGTCATGTTCTTCATTTCGTGTTTGGTTTTACTGTTCTAGTAGGCCTAGCTCTTTCTCATTTTCATTTACTTGTTCATTAATGTCATCTTCATTGTACAAAATAAATGAGTCAAGGTCTAAAAGGATAGAATAAAGAGGGGTGTTGTTTGGCCTATCTTGGTTTCTTACCATGTATTTCATGTGAGATTTCCGGTACAATCTCCTTGCTTGGTTAAAGAACAGGGTGGTAGCATATGTCATGTCCATTTGGAGGTTTTCTTGGAGTTTGGCTCCCCATGATCTAGATAAAAGCATGCAATACTTCGGGGGAATGTCAGCCACTACAATGTCCATGACTAGGCTTTTAGCTGGTATTTGTGCCAGATTGACACACATATCTTTGATTAGACCCAAACATTTGACTCTACTTGAATCGAAAGAGTACAAGTCTTTGTAAGGTTTGGTTATTTTGAGGCCTAATCTCTCCATCACTACCTTTGGCATAAGATTGTGTGAAGCACCAGAGTCTAGCATAGCATTGTGTAGGATTTTGTCATGGATGTTTAAGCTAACATAAAATGGAGGGACAGCTCCCTTTTGAAATTTTCCCTCCACCTCAGGTCCAAACAACAGTTCAGGCTTGTCATCAGTCAAGTTTAGAGTGTCGGTGTCATTTCCTATGTTCAAAGCCTTCAAGGCTTGATTCCTATACACATCTTGAGTTACTAGTTCAGTAACGGGTATGACTATTTTGATCTTGGCAATCTCTCCCTCAAAACTGAAAGGTGTTGGTGTTTTTGGCACATTTACATCAGTTTTATCACACAAGCTTTTCAGCAACCTTAGTTGGATGATTTTTATTTGGACTGTCAGTTAGAGCAGTTTTTCCAGGGCCACTAATTGATGTACTAGGGCAGCGTTGGTCACCATTATGTTGGCTGGTTTTGCCTTTGTTTTGATCAGGAGTTTTAGCCATTATGTTGGTGTTTCCTGCTGTCTTTTCTAGAATGTTTTCAGGTGTTT
Source organism: Pinus albicaulis (assembly GCA_034641835.2). NCBI lineage: Eukaryota > Viridiplantae > Streptophyta > Pinopsida > Pinales > Pinaceae > Pinus > Pinus albicaulis. The sequence continues at coordinate 785,087,830 of CM076574.1, forward strand.
TCCTAACAGCAGTTTCTAGTTTGTTTTTCTTGGAAGCATCTTGGGTTTTCTTACTCCTAAGGTCATACTGTCTATGAACCTCCATAATAGCGTTTTCAAATCCTAGTTTGTAGTCTTCAAAATCCTCATATGTCCTTTCATTTTGATGTGAGGAAACCAGACCTTGTTCTTCTTCTGTGAGAAAAGTATCAGCCTCATTATTGGAGTCTATTAGATTAACATGATTTTCATCCGGCTCTTTAGTCTCTCTTTCCTCTTCATCTACATAATTTTCTTGGAAAGAAGGTCTGATTTGCTGGTCATTTTCTCTTTGTTTGATTTGAGGAGGGTCTCTTCTGAAATTTTGGTTCCTATTTCTGTTTTGAAGATTTGTTTGGTTTTCCCTAGGAGGTGCTCTTTCATTCAAGTTGATCCTCTCCATCATCCTTTCCATTGTCCTAACTAAGTTGTCAATTTTAGCATCAGAAGTGGAGGCCATAGTTTCCTCTTTGTATGTAACTTTATTTTCTGTCCTCATCCTAACCCTCTTCTCAATTAGATTGGCTTCTAAACTCACAGCTCCCCTTTGCATGTCTTCTAAGGTTAGGGGATCTCTTTCTCTCAATTGGTAGGCCATGTCTAGATCAAAGCCCTCTGGAAATTTTACTAAGGCTAGGCCTTGTGGGGATTTTATATGAGGTGGGAGCGCATTGTATACACTATTGAACCTAATGCAGTAGTCTTGGACACTTTCCCCAAAATTTCTCTTTAGTTTATTATACTCTGAGAGGATTTGAGGTGGATTTTTCTTAATCTACCACTTGTTTATGAATGTTTGATAAAGGGAAGGGAGGTCATGTATGCTGTTAGGAGTTAAGTTTTTGAACCATTTCTTTGCTTCTCCTCCTAGACTTTGGGCAAACATTCTCATTTTTATGGTCTCCTCTTCTATTTCTTGGTAGTCAAAAGCATCATTCATTTTGTCTACATGTTGCTGGGCAGTGGTAGAGTCAGCTCCAGTGAAGTGGGGGATTTTGGATTGGTAGTCCTGTGGCATAGGTAGTAAAGGTTGTGGTAGTGCCAGAGGGGCATACCATGCTGCTATGATGGGAGGTAATGGAATCCAAGGAGGATTTACAAGAGGAGGGTTTATGAGTGGAGGTGGAGGATGAAGTGGAGTGGTTTGCACAATGGATGTATGAGTGGGTGTGGCAGATGTACTTGGACCAGCTCGCTGATTTTGAGCAGCTTTGGAATGAAAGGAGCCAAAGTGTTGGAGAAGCTGAAAATCAGGAGGAGTGGAAGGAGAGGCTTCTCTACTAGGGCTCTGCTGTGTGCTGGTAGGCTCAAAGCTTGTCTGGTCTATCCCACTTTGAAACTTAAATCTGAATAAGTTTCTCTGATGATGTAAGTCAAATTGGGTATCTTGCAAGGCTGTGAGATTTTCAGGGACAGAACTTGCTTTATGAATTGTTCTAACACTAGTTGAATCTTTAGTCCTAGAAGTTTTCCACAAGATCTTTTCTGGGTCATCAACTATGGTAGGAGGGTTTGGGTCAGGGTGAAATCTGGTGTTGATCCTTTGTGGAAGCCACATTTCCGACCCAATCACAGAGAGGCTGAAAGTTTATGACTGTTTTTGAAAAGACAGACCTCTCTTAATAATTACTGAACTCACACAATGTGTGACTAGGCTTTAAACTTCTAGGACTGATTGACACAATCCCAGAGGAGTCTATGAGAACTAGTGGAGTTCGTAGGCCTACTGGAGGCTAGTGAAGTCACCAAGTGGATGATGTTTACTGCTTTGAGGGTTTGCTTGTTGTCCACCATCAACAATTTATAAAACCAATCTAGAGATGTTTTGGGTTTTCTGAGTTTCTTTATGTAACACTAAGATTTTCAATGGGTGTTCTCCAGTTGAGTCATCATTTTGCTAGTATGGTGAATCAATTAGATACTACTCTTGGCTAACACTTGATTTTCTAAGTTTGACAGGGGTTTGAGAGTTCTTAAGGAATATTTAGGCTGTTACTTACTCAGAGTTCCACTGTGATCGCCATCATGTTAGGTCCCTGTAATTTGTCAGATTAGCAAGACCAAATGTACAAGGGTAACATCAAACCAGTCTTTGGCGCCCTAGGACCTAGCCTTCTTGAACTCAGAGAGGGCTCTCTCTATATTTGTGTAGAAGATGTAACTTGTATGATTTTAGGGTTTTGATTTTACGCTAGTTATAAGGATTAGGGTTTGTTTGTTTGTTTGTTTGGTTGGATAGGTTGTCAAGAAGAATAGGTAGAGTAAGAGAAAATCAATCCATTGGGCTATGGAGTCTGCAAAGTTCTTGAAAAGTACAACAATAGGTCAAGGGTGTTTCATAGGGCAAGTTAATAAGGCCAAATGGATCTAAGTAGGTTTAGTGAGTGTGAAATGAACATGAAGTTATGAATGCAGTGGGTTCAAAGGGCAATTAAGGATCCTTCAACATACTAGAAACAAGAAAAGCTTTCGGGATGATAGCATAGCAAAACTGAAGAGCAATAAAGGATTCTTCAACTAGACTTTTGCTAAATAGACCTCAAAACAACAAACAAGTAATCCTAGAGAGCAATTAAGAATTCTCTAAACATTACTTTCAAAAAAAGAGAACTTTTAACATAACATTTCAGTGGAACTAAAGAGCATTTAAGGATTCTTTAATTAAACTTCAAGGAAGAAAACATAGAGATAAAAGGATGCAGACAGAAGTAGGGTGCCAAAAAAGCATATCCTACTCTAAAATTTATGTCCTATGATCAAAGAAAGCATGAACATAATGAAAACTGAAGTAAACAAATACAAGAGTGGAATAACATCACCATCTAACGGAGCTCATGAATCCTAGGAATGTGCTTGATCCATTGATGCTCAATCCAAAGCAATCACAACACACCAAAGCCAATTTCTTCAACAAACTCAAAGTCTATATCATTTTGAGCTCAGCAACCAACCAACATGTACAATGAGGCCTCCATGCAGTATTTAACTTGCAAAGGAGGGTCAAAACCCTAACTAGGGTTTTAGAAACCATTAATTACTCATAAATGTCACTTTTGTCCTATGAGACCATGCAAGGCCCAAGGCACAAATATCCTAATTCATTAAATGCCAAAATAACTCCTCAACCAACTTTGGCAAAAAACAGACTTTGGGGCTCCTCAATAACTTCCAAAATATCTCCAAGTGTGTTTTGTTGATTTTAATGCAAGGGCACAACACTGATGTTCAAGGGCGCAGTGCTAGCACTAGGAAAAATTGTTTGTTTTGTAACCAAGATTTGGAGGCCTTCCAGGTGTCCAAATGAGCTCCATGATAGCTCATTGGAAAGCTTGTCCTTTCTAGTTTCCATTTGGTGTCCATTTGCCTGCCCAAAAGCTCATTCTCCCAAGACTGCTCAAGGCGCAGCACCATCTCTGAAAATAGCGCAGAAAGGTGATTTTTTTGTTGTTTTTGGCACTTTTGGAGGACCAGTTTTGCTCCAAATGAGCTGAAATTTTTTGTGAGTGATGTCATTGGCAAGATGAACACGAAAATGTAAGTCATTCCTCCATTGGGTGCCCCAAACAAAAAGATGCCAAAATTTGAATTTGCCTTGCTAATTATGTTTGGGATGCTTGTAAGGGAAGCATCAGCAAGGATGTCAAGATTTTCTTTGTCTTTTGCCTCCTTTAGGGCTTGAATCTTTGCAAGGGCTCTTTTGAGCTTGGTCCTTGCAATCTTGTTTCTTAAGGCATAATGCCTTGCCATCTTCTTTTGGAGGTCAAGGTCCCTCTTGGTCTTTTCCAACTAACCCTCTAAGTGTATGTTTGCCCTCTCTAGCCAAGGTTCCCGATCATATTCTATTTCCATGGCAAGCAGCTCACTCCAAGTGAGCTGCTCTGCCCATGTTGTCCCCTGCTCTCTCTCCTTGGCTAAGGCCTTTTTTAAGCCAATTGTCCTTGGCCTCTTCCTGGGCATTTGTTCTTCCTCTTCTTCAGTGTCATCATGAGTGCCCAAGACCTCTTCTAGCTTTGCCTTTGTCTTTGCACCCTCTTTTTGAGCCCTGGTAGCTCTGATCTCATAGATAGCCTTCTATGCCTCCAACTGCTTGTTTTCATCCTCAAAATAGTGAATCACGTTCCTAGCCCTACCTAGATTGGCTTGCAAATCTTTAATTTGGGCATTTTTGCCTTTGAACAGTATGTTTGAGATCCTTGCCTCATTCTCATCACATCACTGTCAAGGTGAATGAGCTGAAATTCTTGTTCAGTCTCATGTTTGTCTTCTTCTTCTTCTTCAATGACCTTTTCCTTACCTTTGTCAAGTTGCTTGGCTGATGTAGAAGGCATGGCCCCTTGCCTTTTAGAGGCAACAAACACATGCCTATTTCCCCTTTGGTAGGTCAAAGGAAAAGGTTCAATTTTTACCATCTCAGTGCCATTTGTATCACTGCCATCATGACTGCCATCATCATTGGTATCATCACTGTTATCATGGCTTTTTGACCCACTGTCATCATCATTGCTGACTTCTTCATTGCTTTCTTCTTCATTGGTTTCTGCTTCATTGTTTCCTTCTTCACTCCCTTCTTATGCCTCACTGATATTTGTCTCATTGACATCAACCTCATTTTGCTTATCCTCACTGTTGTTTGCCTCACTGCTATGAGCTTCACTGTTCTCTTTACTGCTCTCTGACCCACTGCTATCATGACTCATTTCCTTGTTGCCTTCTGAATCCTCACTGCCATCATTCTTACTGCTTTCTTCATTGCTCTCATCACCACTGCTATGTGCCTCACTGTTTTCAGACTCATTGGTATCTTCTTCACTAGTTGATTTCTCATTGTCAACTTCCTCATTGTTTGATGGACTGGTACCATGAGAGGATGGTGAGGGGTTGTGAGAGGGTGATGAAGGTGGATTATCCTGAGGTGAAGGAATGTGTGTGGATGGTGAGGTGGATGAGTCATCATGAGGTGAGGGAATGTGAGTGGATCGAGAAACATGATCAGCAGGAGGTGATGGAGGAGTAGGAATAGGAGGATGAGATGATGAAGGCATATCTTGCTGAGGATGGGCTTGTGGAGTAGTAAACACTTCACTGGCAATGAGTGTCTCCCATGGAATACCTTTCTGCTGAAGTTGGTGTATAACAACCATTATAATAAGTGAGTGATGGAAGAGGCTTTGCATCTGTTGAGGGAAATCTCTCTTCTACACTATATAGGTCATTTTGTCAGTGCTTCTGTAGAGGTAGTAGGGTATATGCAGCATCCTCACCCTAGTAAAATGCATAAGTAGCCCAATGTGATAGGAGTAAAGCCGGGAGAACCTTCCCTCACATGTAAAATACTTCATAATGATCCTCACCATAGGTGCATATCTATCAAGCAAGTGAGAGAAAGGAAAAATGGATTCATTGTGGTCTTTGTACCTAAGTTTTAAATATGGCTCATAGTAGGTCATGTCAAGATTGGCCTGCTTGAACCATTTCTCCCCTACACTAGGTATCCCAGTGGCATTGGCAATAGTATCAGTAGATAACTCAAAAGTGACCCCTGCAAGGTTAACTTGCTTGTCATGCAAGTTAATGATTAACAACCTAGTTAGCTCAGGGTGGTTTTGCACCTGCTATACCTTCTCACAAAAATCAAAGCATCCTAAATGCTTGAAACATTGAACAATAAGGGGGGATGCCATTAGCTCCCTTGTGTTGGGGGGTTCAAAGCTATTGATTTTTCCACCTTTGTGCTCATGCCTCCTTGGCATTTGGGGCTCTCCACCACTGTCACTGTCTCCCTCCCTTAATATTTTGAAAACTCTGCCTTGAGAAAACCCTAGGACTACAAAATGGAAATGAGATGAAGGGATGGTGGAATGGCAGCTTTTACAAGTGAATGAGATGAATGAGTGAGGGTGTAAGTATGTCAGGCCGAATGAGAGGCTAAACTTAATGACAACCCTCTGCTGATTGTTTAAACTTTGCTTTGAAACACCTTGCACTGATGACAATTTGAGATGGAGGGCATGTAATGTCAATGTTTTTGCAATGTAAGGGACTGAGTGTTATGAGTGGGATGGGTGTAGGGACACCTTAGGTGACTAGGCAACCTTCAACAGTGAAATCTCTCTGTTTATCATTGATTTCCCTTTGCAGGCAGATGAAGAAGTATTTAAACAGTGGTTTTAAGTTCAAATCTAGGGTTTCTTCTTAGGTCTTCAATTTCATTTAATTATAAATCACCAAAAATGCTTGAAGAAGGGCTAAAGGCTTCCACTTACCATTTAGCATTGTCTTGGAGGACCTTTGAGGAAGCTTGAAGGTGTTTTGACTTGATTTGGATGGTTAAGTTTCTTAGAAGGCCCTCCTGGCCAAGGACGCAGCGCTCTGCCAGGCGCGCAGCGCTCACCTCCAAGCGTGCAACGCTCAAACCCAGGCATGCAACGTCTTAAGAAACTTGCTATGGGTGAGTCGGGCAAGGTCAAAGCGCCTTCCAGGCGTACAGCGCTCCGTTGCAGGCACACAATGCCTTTGCAATTTGTATGGGGAGAAAATGTTGAACGTGCAGCACTCTGTTCTAGGCTCGCAGCGCCAAGCTGAGCACGCAGCGCCACAACACTTAGCCAAAATTCGACTCAAAAACTCACAGTTTCTTCTCCTTTCGAAATTTCTAATTCTTTGGCAAGGCAACAATGATTGATATGAGATGGGAAATGAGCCTTTATAGACTAGGGAATTTGATTTAATCTTTGCAACCCACTCTCTAATGTTTTCAAAGTCACATTCTTTTTGCCTTTCTCACTAATTCTTTTGACATTTTTGGTTTGCAAGTGACTTAAAAACATTGAGGTTGACCTCTCCTTTGCTCCTTAAGGCATGTTAGGTTTACCTTGACAAGTTTGGGATCTTCACACAGTGGCAACTTCACAACCTTCTTTTATTTCCATCCATGGAGTTTAACTCATGTTTTTCATCATATTTGACTACTTTTGCTTCGTAGGTGACTAAAATGATGATTTTGACCTTTCCCTTTGTTCTTTTAGGCATAAAAAGTTCATTTTGACACCTTGGTGATTCAGCCACATAGCAATTTCTTCAAATTCTTGTGTAATCCCAGCTTACCCCTTTCACCTTTTTGCTGCCCCTTTTACACTGTTTGTATGCAGGTTGACAAAATGATGAATTTTGACTTTTCTTTTGGTCATGGAGGCATGACAAATTGATTTTGACACCTCTGGGAGGATTTCTCATAGCAGCACCTTTAAAACCTTCTTTTGCCTGCACCATGGAGTTCAGACCATGTTTTTACCTTCTTTGGCACTTCTGATTGTAGGTGACTGAAAACACTGCCTTAGCTTTCTCTTACTCCTTGAAACATGATAACTTCACCTTTGAATGTGTTGACTCACTAGAGGTCACCTCGATGATAATGTGAAGACTCCATGCCCAAGGATGAACCAAAAGACATTTGTACCATCAGATATCATCAGATATCATCATGTTCAACAGAGTTTTTAAACTCTACTTCTTCTTCTCATCATTTTCTTCTTCAGTCTTCAGATTCCGCAGCCCTGCGGGGATATTGTATAAATGTCACTAGCATGATGAATAAAGCCATGTAACAGGCCTAAGATGTTGGGACTCGATCAGCAAGCGAGTACACCTTGGAGTGTTTTTTTTACTTGGTTAATTATTCCTTCTTTTTAGCGGCGAATAATTTTCTAGGTTTTTTCACTCATTGCATTACCCCAAAGCCAGGGTGACGGCTTGAAGGTTGAGCCCCTAACGCATCTTAGTGTCTAGAGTCGATGTATATTACCATGCTAGGTCATCTCTGAAATTTCGCGGAATTTGACTAGGTCTAAGTAGGATTTTTTAATAATTAAAAATTTCCCGCAAAATGAGATTTTTTAATTATTTTCTATGTAATGATGTAAATAAGTGGTCTTCGGAAATGTCTGGGGCGTGTGACCAGTCGAAATTCATCCTCAGAGACCCAGCATTATCCTAGGACCCACTTTGAGGGTCAAAAAACGACTTATGGTCCCTCAAAAGCCGATTTTCCTAATGCCAGTGGAAAAAATGAGAAAAATTTCAAAAAAAAATTAATAATTGGAAAAAATTTAAAATTTTTCCAAAGTCAAAATGAGTCAAATTTTGACATGGTAGATTCAGTGAAGGTCAAAAATGATGTGGCAGCTATGTGGGGCCCACCACATAAGGTACAACTCAAGTCAAAGGCAGTCAAATTGTTTCACGATGAAGTCATGAAGTATTGAGTATGGCCAAAGTTTCAGCGTTTCATTTAATTGAATGTTATAAAGGTGCAAAAGCAAAGTTAGTGAACGGGAGTGGACCCCACTCACTTTCCATAGTATATGGATTAAAACAAATTAAAGTGCACATGCCAAAATAAAAGTTCTACGTACAACCAACAAAAGGAATTGTGCACATGTTAAAGGTGTACACGCTGGCTAGTTTTAACACAACACAGCAACATGATATTACATAGCAGATTTTATGAGGAGATAAATACGCTGCCATATGAACAAAGGGAACCGCATTTCAACAACACGCAGTCAACACTTCAGCAGCACGATTGGAACTAGATTTCACGTGAGAATTGAGAAGCAGTCTTACGTGGGAATTAAACTCCACTTATCTCAACTTATTATCAGCTTACACACAGTTAACGCATGGAAAAATTTACACATTTTTTAGAACTGTGGGTTCATGGGACAGCGTTAATTTAAGTGGAAGTTCACAGCAGTCTACGTAGACCAAATTCAAGGGGATATCAGCGTGGACCAGCCAGGGATATACGCTGCCTGTGGTGGCAGCCAACACAGAGTTTTGAGGGAGTTGTGTCTCCCATACACTTCAATTAAGTCCACAATTGTCCAATAGTTTGATTAGCACGTTGATCCTCAAGTGAAGTATTTGGAAAATCACAGAAATATGCACAGCGGAAGGTAAGATACGCTGGTCTGAACAGGAGTATACACTGCCACATTTCAGATTTGACATCACATATGTTTTGGTCTCTCATACACTTGGAGTTCAAGTTGGTTTTGTGATCTCCACCATTTCTCCACTTATCTGATGGATTGGTCATTGGGATTGGCTCCCATTTTCCTATTTAAATGAGCCTTGGGCCCTCATTGTAACAGTGGTTTTTTGAAGCTTGTGCTTATTGTTACTATGCCGAAATTGTTATTGAGCTGAATAAAAGAAAGTCTTTGGGGTTACTAGCTTCTCTTGTGGTGCATTCTTTGGTTGATGAGGTATACTTGTTTCATTTGATGTTGTTATTTATTTACTTCACATTGCAATCTAGTTGATTTTTCTTTGCATTTGCCTGAAGGCACTATTGTCTAGGGAGAGGAGATTTGTAGCTATCTCAGATCTCCTTTGGACTTGGTATGTTTTGTGCTCTTGTTGTAGCTTGTTATTTTCGATGAAATGACAAGCTCAGCGTGGCCTCTATATGCCAAGTTTCTTTTGCACTAACAATTGGTTTGCAGAAATTTGTTTGTTCAAAGGACAGGTTGCCAAGTCCATTGGAGTGTGAAGACTTCTTCGATTCGAATAAGTCAGCTCCAAGGATATCAGAGGTCTCACAAGTTGTTCAAGCCAACAATCTCATAAGACATCAAGAGATTTATCTAAAAGGGGGTTTCATGAGCCTTTTGCTTCTATTCCATCTCTAAAAAAAAATTTCATATATTTCTTCTCTCATTTGTGCACATATCTATTTTATCTAGCATTTGAGGCTAAGTTGTTGGGTTTAAATCCTAATTCTCACTCACTAAATCAACTCTTTCAAGCTGTTCTTAGTGAGTGAATTTGTAACATAAAGTGTATTTTATACTTGCATTTAGTTTCTAACTTTTTCCTTCGCATGCATGTGATTTCCTCTCACATATTTCAGCGATATTTCTTTTGCATGTTAACTCTTTTGCTTGTTTGCCTGTAGGTGTTCTTGGAAGCAATCTAAGTTTGAAGAAAGGGAGCTAAAGCATAGGCTAAGGAACACTATTTCGTTTGGAACCTCAAATCCAAGTTCCGCCTTATCACTTCACCTCTACTTCTAAAGCCTCATTCTTTTGAGGAATTGTAACCGCCATTCACCTCAAGGCTTTAAGCCTTTACTTTGTAAACATCTCACAAGTAATTTTTTTTGAAATCTTACACTTGTAACTTTGGGAAGGAGCAATTTTAAAACGCATATTGTAAGCTCTTCCCAATCCCCTCATTTCTATAAGAGGGCCTCATTTTCATTAATAAAGAGCTAACTGTTCTTGAGGGAGCTTGGGAAGTTTTTCCCATGGTATCTCTCCTACTCATTTAGAGGGAGGAAATCTTCTTGAGTGGGTAACTTTCTTTTGCTTAGTTTTTCTTTTAATTTTCTCAAACTAAATCACTTGCATTCATCATTTCGTTTGCTAATCTAGTCTAGTTGCATGTGAATAACTCATATGTTCATTTCGTTAATTGCTTAGATCACATAGTCATTTAAATTTCCTAATTTGCAATCTCATTTGCCATCACTTATGTTTTGTGATCTACTCCTCATTTGGATAAGTTTCACAACATACTACAAGTAAAGAAGCATAGCATTTCAATTTATGGCAACTTGAGTTATTGTTCTAACTATGAAGCATATTTAATTGAATCATCTCCATCTTTTACACAGCACTTGCAAGCTCATTTCCATATCATTTAGGTATTTCACTTTGCATGCTAGACTTGCGTCTCTAAAAATTAACCTCCAACTTAAGTTGGTTGTATAGACATTAGGGACCCTCCACCCCTATGGACTCCTCATTGTGAGATCCGAATTTCGGGCGAGGGAGAGGTCTGGGGACAGGAGTTCAATTGTAACATTGCTTTAGAACTAATTAATAAAATAAACCAAGAGCACTATCTCATCACATTTACATTGCAAAGTTCCCAAATTTTCTTTTGCTATCTTGACGGTCTAAAGATTCACGTGCAAATATTATCTCAAGAAGCACTTTGATGCAAGCATTTTTAAATTCCTTAAATTTTGCAACAAGTTTAATTCTATGGTATTTGGAAATTTGCTTCTACATACAATTTCAGTGCATGTTGTCATTTTAATGATCATTATGCTTATGGATAATTGATATATCTCGTTTCATTGGAAAATACCCTTATTTGGTGTTGCAAATTTAATTGCATATTGTGATCTTGCTCTAACACTTCCTTTGTGGGATTATTGTCATTATATCTTGATTTTTATTTTTGAGCAAGCATTTGTTATCTACTTTAAAGCACCGGTCTATATTTTGAACACGTCATTTAATATTGCTCATATACTTATATGCTTGTTTACATATTGGAAATCAAGTCATCTTTGATAAGTACAACCTTACGATGCTTACACAGTAGCAGTATCTCTAAAAATTTCTTTTTGCCCCCACCTTGGAGCTTAAATCATCTTTTACTTGGCAGGTGACTGAAAACCTTGGATTTACCTTTCCCACTGATATTCTTTACACCTTTGCTCTTTGAGGCAATGACACCTTCATCTTGACAAGTTTGGGATCTGATCAAACAGTGACATCTTCAAAATCCCTTTTTGCTTTTATCATGGAGTTCCACTCATCATTTCACCTTCTATAGCTATTTTCCAAAAACCTTAGATGTTTGGAGTGTTTTAAGACAATCATCAGTATTCTCTTCTAAGTTGTCTATAGCCCTTTCAAGTTCATTCATTTCTGTCTAGTTCACCTCACCTTTTTTCCTATTTCATTAATATTCTTGACAGACTTTCTTCATGTTTGATTTGGTGTGTCTACTCCATGGCCATTCTGCAATTGATCATTGTTTGACATTCTACTTGGTCCATTAAGCTCAAAAACCCTAGTTCTCCTTAAGAACAACTTGTTTCCCTTTCTTCTGTTGTGAGTTGTCTTGACTTAGGAGCAGACCATCTACCTTATCAATTCCTTTTCCTGATGGACCTCTTAACACTCCTGCAGAAGTGTTAAAATCTTAACATTTACCTCTTGCAAACTTTGAGCTGATAGGGTAGTCTTCTTTGGAAACTTTCAAGTCTTCCTTGAATAACTATGTGATGACCTTCTATTACATCTAAGACAGCTTCTAGCATAAAAAAACAGTGTTTGAAACATCAATGATGACCTTACAACCTGTGAAACCCTAATGACCTAGTGGGAGGGTCCTTTGTCCATGATCTTTGACTGAAAATTGGCTTGGAGGCTTCAAGTGAAAAACAGAGTATTTGTCAAAGTGTTTTCATGAAGATCCAAAATCCAATGTACTTGATTTATCTAAAGAGCCTACAGAGATAGTTTTGAGACCATCAATGCTTGAGGAACTTGGGGATCATGGGAATGAGTTAGGCTATAGGTAACCCTAGATGTAAAGTGGAGTTAGGGGCAAGGGAAAAACAGAGTAATGAGGTCATAGGTATGAAAAAGGATGGAGATGAGTGGCACAAGCCCATAAGGAGTCTTTTAGGAGTGGCAGGGTGACCATGAAATGGCAAGGTTGATAGAATAGTGAAAAATTTCCTATAAGGATAATGAAGGCAGTGAGATTTCTAAAACTCACAATTTTCAAAGAATGTTGTTTTTAGAAATCTAGAACCAAACTATAGTCATCTACAAATAATGAAAAATATTGATGACTAACACTTGCTTCATGGGTTTCATGAGCAAGATTTTATTATAGGTCAATAGACTTCTTGATGTCTATTAAGGTTTGTCTTTTGTTTATAAGTGTAATTAAGTGTCATGTATATGAAGAGTCTAGTCATCAATAAATGCTCCAAGACCTTGTCATGAACCTTGTGGAAGAATGGCTCACAATAGCCCTCATGTCAACCTTCATGAACACTGGAAAGTTCTATACAGTGATAAAGTCGGCCTACAAATAGTGTGTAAGGTCGGCATAAAAAGGAGGAATTGTGCCATATATATACACAAGACATGAGGCTCATTTGTCACCACCAAAAATTGTGGATTGATTTGAACCAGTGCGGATTTCCTGAGGTTTTTACGGAGTATAAAAGTGCGGACTTCTGAGGACTTGAACAGGGTTTCTGTGCGGATATATCACAGCAATACATTGTGGATGGTTCTCAGATATTACAGCATCACAATAAGTCTGTATATATGCGAGTTAAAAAGGAATAGAAGCGGATCTGTCTTGGGTAACATGTTATCACAGTAAATGCAGATCAGCAAGGAGATAATGCGGACTTCTCTGAGTTAGTAACAGCATATAGAAGTCTGGTCAAGTGCAGATTTCTAGAAGAACTGAAGTGCGGGCTTAAGGACACAGAATTGGTGTCTAAGTCTAGGTTAAATACAAACTGAAGCAATGAACATAGATCTGGTTTTGTGATGCATCCTGAAACAACTAAAGTGCGGTCAAGTCTGAGAATGGAAGGAAGGTAAATCAGAGATTTACCTTCCTATCTTCAGTATTCAAAAGGATAGTAATATATCTCAAAGAATATCAAGGAAGAAGAAATGTTCTAATCAGCGAAGAATCAAGGAAGATAAAGTTAGAGATCAAGTTCCCTAATATTGGTGCAGATCAGTGCAAGTCAGTGCAAAAATGAATGATCAGCATCGGAGGCAGAAAAAGAAGCAGGGACAAGGTCTTGGAGGCATTCATAGGTCAAGGGTCTGAGTCTTGGTCATGGTACTTGTCATTTGAAGATCTATAAGAAGAATTCCTTACGGGTTTTCCTCTCCAAGAGGGAGAGATTTTGCCCTGGCTCGAGGAGCCTAACTTTGTGTCTTTTGTATTTTGGTAATTCACTTGATGAAAGACTAAATAAGCTAATGAAGAGAAGATATAAGTAACACAAGTAAGCACACAAGTAATTATCAAGAAGAGAATTTGAATTCATCATCAGTCCTCTAAATTCTCAACAAGGTATCAGAGCTAAGGTGTTGAACTTAGGGTTACTTGACAAAAAGGCACTCTAGGAAATGAAGATCAAAGTTTGCGTTAAAAAGTCAAATCAGTTTACCAGGAAGACCCTCAAGCTATCTCATTCAAAGGATCAACTCATTCAAGAAAATAATCTTTGCCATCAAAGTTTTACATTCAAGACATTGTTGGAAGAAAACTTCATCTTTTGAAGACATCCTTCATCGTCAAGGAAGCTGCAAGTCACTCTACTCAAGTAATTATCTATAACCTTAATTAAACCTGTCAAGATGACTTATTGTAAAGAGAACAACAAATTGGTTGGGTCATAAAACTTTAGTGCTTGGAAGAAGAGGACATATTTGAATCTAATTGAAGACGAAGTTATGGACTACATCGAAGGATCTACAATTCAACCCTCAAAAGAAGATGCTCTGGCTCATGCCAAGTACATGAAGGGAGAAATCAGAGCCCAAAGGATTCTCATAGAATCCATTAAGGACTCACTCATTCCCTATGTATCAAAAACTAAAGTTTGCAAAAGAAATATATGAGAAACTGGTGGAGCTATTCTCTATGAGCATTGCAGGAGAAGCAATCTCTCTGAGACAAGAACTATACAAATGATATTGTCAAGAGAAAAAGTAATCACTTCATACTTTATGAGGATTTCTGAAATAAGAGATCAACTGCAGGAACTGGGAGAAGTAATGTCTGACACTGAGATGACTACAGTGGTGTTGAATGCTCTACCAGAAGAATGGGGAAACTTCACTTCAAGTTTATACGGGAAGAAAGAAGCAACACCATTCCATGATTTACGGTCTCTATGTCAAATAGAGGAAACAAGATTGAAAGCCAAAGTCAATACAGGATCAAGTGAAGGGAATCAAGCCTTTTCTTCCATATCCAAGAAGAAAGGAAGGTTCGGAAAATTTAGTCATCAGAATAAAAGAAGAAATATGGACAAAGTATGATGCTTTGGACGTAATGAACTTGGGCATTATAAAAGAGATTGTCCTAAATATGAAAAGGACAAGTGGAAAAAGAGAAGAAGCCCATATCTCAGATATGAGGGAAGAACCTGATGCAAAGAAATTTAAGAAAAAATAAGCGAGAGATCTCTATTATGATTGAGATCATCTTCCTCTTTAAGTTATTTTTGTTGATTGTAAAATAGTATGATAGGAAGCAATGTATATTGATAGCATCATGATAGAAGCATGGTAGGAGCTCTTCTTGAAACAGCTCTGCGAAAACCTCACTGATAACAATTCTAATGGAAGGCAGTCATCAAGATCAAGGGTCATCATGGAAACAAGGGCTGACAATTTCTAATGGAATTCTCTGTGAATTCACTGGTTAGAAAGAAAGCAAGAAGGTTTCATCAAAGAATTCTATGCTACAAAATTCTGGGATTAGGATGTGATGACATATTGATGAAGCAAGTCAAGGGAATGAAGTTCTTCATTCGAGTAAAATTGCTACAGGATGACTCAAAGGAAAAAGGTTTGAGGTATATATATTTATATGCTGACACTGGATGCTATGTAGTCATGTCATATGGTTGCAGGCAATGAACTTTTGAAGTATGATCTCTCATGGTGCACAAACAGATGAAATCAACATAATATATATCATCATATGGAATATGAGGTGGTTGTATATGAAAAAGGAACTGGAAATTGGAAGTTCCTGGGAATGAAGATGTGCAAAAAGGAAGAGACCATGAAGTGAAACCATGTCAAGAGGCAGTTATCATTCGGAAGCCAGGAAGATGTGACTAGAATATCTCATGAGAGGATATGTAAACTCTGATAAAGTCTGATAAAGAAGAAGACCCTTGACAAGACATATCTTTAGGAGATGTGTCAATCTGAATAAAGAATGTTGATGCCTACAGGAAGATGTCATGGTGAAAGATCATCACTGAAGTAACTTTTGTCTTTAAAAGTACATACGTATATGTTTATCTGGATAAATTTGTGCAGGGCTGCTAATCATGTGAAAGGATGTAAGACCCTTGGAGATGATTTGAAAGAAAGAAGCATGGCATAAAAGGTGGACCAGATAGAAAGACTGATGAATCACTTTCTAGTAGATGTCATGTCTCATGAATGAAAGTGATGGATGATATGTGCCCTATGGAGTTGAAGATTCCTCAATATCGAAATCCATGACATCGAGGGGAAGAATTCTTCATGAGCAGTTGGGTGTCTCACCATTGTTGCTGCAGGTCCATAATTAAGAGGGAGCCTGGTGATAAGTTTCTTACTTGGAAGAAACTGGTTAATTCCTAAGAATGAGCTTAGGTACATTCCTTATATAGGAATGAGTACATTCCCTTGTGGAATAGGTGCTCCCTAGTTGAGAGGGAGAGATAGACACATCATTCTAGTCTTCACTTGGAAAGACAGAATGGAGGATTGGGTAATCATCTAGCATTCCAAACTCTTTGAGAATGTGTTAGGAATTCAAGATAAGAGTAGTCGGGGACCAATATTATTTGAGGGCTAACTACCCAAGAGAAGAATAGTCCAAGAAGGTCATACTTTGGGAACACCCGGATGGAGTATGTAACCTGGAGAGACAATGACTATGGTGTTTATAAGTCATGTGTCTCGCCATTGTAGCCCATTGTCTCATTGAGAGATGGGGTTGTTAGTCAAGGTGTTGCACTAGGACAATGTTGGTTGATATGATGCTATACAGATGCGATTACCAATTTGATTCTTCTTATGAGATCCTTCAGTTTGAACATGACCATGTACTTGTATGAATACCTCCCTAGTTAAGAGGGAGTGTTGAAAAGTGTAACTAGGATTGGTCTTCATATTGATTATGTAATTATGTAAAGGAGAAGACAAAGATAATAAAATGTATTTTTGTTGTACTTGCTTCATGGGTTTCATGAGCAAGATTTTATTATAGGTCAATAGACTTCTTCTTGATGTCTATTAGGGTTTGTCTTCTATTTATAAGTGTAATTAAGTGTCATGTATATGAAGAGTCTAGTCATCAATAAATGCTCCAAGACCTTGTCATGAACCTTGTGGAAGAATGGCTCATAATAGTCCTCATGTCAACCTTCATGAACGCTGGAAAGTCGGCTTCTATACAGTGATAAAGTCGGCCTACAAATAGTGTGTAAGGTTGGCCTAAAAAGGAGGAACTGTGCCATAAATATACACAGGACCTGCAGCTCATTTGTCACCACCAAAAATTGTGGATTACTCTGAAACAGTGTGGATTTCCTGAGGTTTTTACAGAGTATAAAAGTGTGGATTTCTGAGGACTTGAACAGGGTTTCAGTGCGGATATATCACAGCAATACATTGCGAATGGTTTTGAGATATTACAACATCACAATAAGTTTGTATATATGCTATCACAGTAAATGCGGATCAACAAGGAGACAATGCAGACTTCTCTGAGTTAGTAACAACATATAGAAGTCTGGTAAAGTGCAGATTTCTAGAAGAACTGAAGTGCAGGCTTAAGGACACAGAATTGGTGACTAAGTCTGGGTTAAATACAAACTGAAGCAGTGAACATAAATCTGGTTTTGTGATGCATCTTGAAGCAACTGAAGTGCGGTCAAGTCTGAGAATAGAAGGAAGGTAAATCTTCCTATCTTCAGTATTCCAAAGGACAGTAATATATCTCAGAGAATATCAAGGAAGAAGAAATGTTTCAATCAGCGAAGAATCAAGGAAGATAAAGTTAGAAATCGAGTTGTCTAATATTGGCGCAGATCAGTGCAAGTCGGTGCAGAAATGAATGATCAACATTGGAGGCAGCTAACGAAGCAGTGACAAGGTCTTGGAGGCATCCATAGGTCAAGGGTCTGAGTCTTGGTCATGGTACTTGTCATTTGAAGATCTGTAAGAAGAATTCCTTACAGGTTTTCCTCTCCAAAAGGGAGAGGTTTTTCCTTGGCTTGAGGAGCCTAACTTTGAGTCTTTTGTATTTTGGTAATTGACTTGATGAAAGACTAAATAAGCTAACGAAGAGAGGATATAAGTAACTCAAGTAAGCACACAAGTAATTATCAAGAAGACAATTTGAATTCATCACCAGCCCTCTAAATTCTCAACAAGGGTATCTCGTAAGATATAGAGAGACATCCAAGGCATACAAAATCTACATTCCAAGGAACAAGAAAGTGGTAGTAAGGAGGGATGTCAAATTCATGGAGGATCGAGCCTTCAAAAAATCTCATGTAATGCCTATCGAAGAACAGTCTGAGGATGTGCCTCTTGTCCAGCGGCAGCTAGGAGAGGATCCAGCAAATGGATAGCCATCAGGATCTAGCATTGTGACTAGTACTAGTATTTCTTCAAGAGAAGAAAATCTAGATACCTCGAAGCAAATGGGACAGCAGGAAGAGGAGATGATTGAGCCTCCTACCACTAGTGGCAGGATCAATAGAGAGGTACGACAGACGCTAAGGGAAGCAGAGGAGTTTGTTGGTGCTCCTAGAACCAGAAAACAACAGTGTAGACAGCCAGACAGGTACCAAGCATTGGTAGCTCAGGTTGAGGAACCAGCTAGCTTTCAAGAGGTCGTACAACATCAAGTTTGGGTGGATGCCATGGTGGAGGAATACAACTCTATAATGATTAATTATGTCTGGGAAGTTGTACCTAGACCTCGGGACAAATTAGTTGTAGGTTAGAGATGGATCTACAAGATTAAGTATGCAACAGATGGCAGCATAGAAAAGTTCAAGGTCAGGTTCGTGGCGAAGGTGTATGCTTAGAAGGAAGGAATCGACTATGAAGAGACCTTCGCCCCTGTAGCCAAGTATATTTCTATCAGATCCGTGATATCCCTTGCAGTGCAAATGGGATAGAAAATTCACCAGATGGACATCAAGCTTGCATTCTTGAATGGAGTGATAGAAGAAGATGTATACATTGAACAACCAGAGGGCTTTGAGACACATGAGAAGAAAACTCATGTATGCAAGCTGAAGAAAGCCTTGTATGGGCTTAAGCAAGCACCTAGAGCTTCATATGGTCAGATTGATGGTTACTTGCAGAAGATGGGATTTTTCAAGAGTGACGCAAATCTGAATCTCTACTATCTGACAGTAGAGAATGTGCCTCTAATTTTGGTATTATATGTGGATGAATTATTTTTTATAGGTTCATCTAGGCTCATCAAGCACTGCAAGGAGAACCTAGCAACAGAATTCGACATGAAGGATTTGGGGTTGATGTATTATTTCCTGGGGTTGGAAGTTTGGCAACAAAAGGGTGAAATCTTCCTTGGACAAGAGAGATATGTTACAGAAATTCTGAAGAGATTCAGGATGCAAGATTGTAGACCCATGGCTACTCCAATGATTACCAACTGGAAAAGGATTGATGTGTCTAACGACAAAGAAGTAGATCCCACCTTGTACAGACGGCTCATAGGATCTCTTATGTATCTGGTCAACACCAGGCCAGACATCCGTTATGCGGTCAACTCCCTCAGTCAGTTCACGGTGGAACAAAAGAGGGCACACTGGGCAACAGCCAAGCACGTTCTCGGATATATATGGGGAACAATCAAGCATGGATTAAAGTACATCCGAGGCAATGACATCAGACTAAGTGGATTCACTGACGCAGATTGGGCAGGAAGTTCAATTGATTGGAAAAGTACCATAGGGTACTGTTTCAGTATTGGATCAGGAATGACCACCTAGTGCAGCACGAAACAAAAGTCTGTAGCACTGAGCTCAATTGAAGCCGAATATATGCCAGTAAGCATGGCATTGTGTAAAGCCATATGACTTTGAACGATGCTTGTGAATCTATTCAAGAGAAAGATGGAAGTGACCAGTTTTCTGTGTGATAATCAGAGTTGCATCAAGCTCTCTAAGAATCCGGTTTTCATCATCGGTCGAAGCACATTGACATCAGGTGTCACTTTATCAAACACTGTGTCCAGCGGGGAGCAGTACAGATGCAGTACACTCCTACAGGAGAACAGGTGGCAGACATTCTCACCAAGGCCGTAGGAAGAACAAAGTTTGTTTATTTCGAGGAGAAGATAGGGATGGTTGAGAATTCGTTTCAGTAGAAGCGGATAATGTGACACTCGAGAGGGAGTTGTAGTACAGATGCAGCAGTAGCAGTGGCAGTGTCATGGGCAGCAGTATAGTGGCAGCAGCGGTGCAGTGTTGGTTGACAGCATCAGCAACGCAGAGGATGCTTCAGGGTTTTAGCAATATGCACCAGGTATTATTGCTACAACACTTTCCTCGCTAAGAGGGAGTGTTGATTTTTGTAGCATCAAAAAGTGCTCTAAGTCTCAAATTTGGTGTAGAGGCTTAGACACTAGTATTCCAAAGAACCCAAAAAGTATTTGTGGAAATTCCACTCGGATTTTGTTTTATTTGAAAAATTAATTATTTTAATGGGGACCCTAAGTCTAAACTTAGAGAAATTAAATAATTAATGGGTATTAATAAAACAGAGTGTGAATCTTCTAAAGAACATGGATACATCAAATTATGATCTCTGTCGTTGATTAGAAATCTAATCTGGGTCGTCGATTTCTCAACGAGAAAACTATAAATGAAGGTTTGAGGATCATTTGGAAAATACACTAGTGCAGATACTTAGTTGCCCGAGTAAATCGATTTTCTCAGTGGTTGAAGTTTGGCAAGAGAAAATCGACTTAGAGGGAGAGTTGCAAGTGGAGGAGAAGCAAGGAGGGCTCAACAGCAATCTGGGGTGCAGGAGACATGATGTAGTGGCAGGAAGAGACAGCGCAGAGAGGTGACGCAGTTTTGCGCAATCCCCACGCAGAGCCAGTGTAGTGGTGATGTAGGGGGCTCAGGAGGGTCCTTCCAGGGTCATTTCTCATCTAAGTATTTTGTGAGGAATTTCTCCAGTGTTATCATAATTTCTCTTCGTCACTATTGACTGTAAATTGTACAAGAAGATTCTGCTAAATAATAGAAATTCTCATTTGCTGCACTGGTTTTCCCGCATTGGGTTTTTCCGGGGACAATTGTCCAAAATATCTGTCATTTATGTACTAGTATTTTCCTTATTTTTTTGCTCAGTAATTATATGGTGAAGTCTACATTTGCATTTATTTCAATATTTACTGAAGAGATTTCTAAAAATAACTTATTTTTGAATAATAAGTAGAAGAAAAGACATCAGATAATGCAGTAGGATTTCAAGTTGCAATTTTCAGAGGCCATGCTGATTTGATAGGCTCAAGCATTTTGTCCGCCTCTTTCTTTGCATTAGTCAACAATGTGGTTCTAACCTTCTCTAACCCAGGAGGCACATACCCTGATGGAGCCCCTTTAGTTCGAACTCGACACACCTCAAGAAATAAAGGTGAGCATCCAACATTAAAGGATATGAAGTTTTGATAAAAAAGAATGCAATGGTGAGATCAAGCTTTTCCCATCTCTCTTTCTCAAAAATCTTGTCCATTGGACGAAGTGTCATTGCCTTTCTTTTTGCTGCTTGACCCACACACCCACCAAAACTCTTAAATGGAAATTTGTTGTTTTTTTCCTCAAGAATGGAAGGGGATCTGTTGATATTTTGGGGTAGCATCGGGTGTGCTCTAGCTCTGAAACTTTGTGGAGGGGCTAAGACACACGAGATCTCCAAGACCCAGAAAGCGTTTGGAGAAATTTCCTCTGGTGTATTAGTTATTCAAATAATTAAATTTTTTAATGGGGTCCCTAAGTTTAACTTAGGGAAATTGAAAAATTAAAGTGAATTAAATTACACATGTGATGAAATGTTCTAAGTGATGTGGATCAAGCTTTCTTTTAATCTCAGTCGTTGATAAGAGATTAGATCACGGTCGTTGGTTTCCCAACAAGAAAAGTATAAAGGAAGGGCTTGGGGTTAGTTGGAAAACATACACACACATTGCAGAACACTGAAGCTAAGTCGAATTTTTGGGGCGAGGTTTGCTGAGAAATTCAAAGTGAGTTTGCAATGCAGTGAGGGGCAGAGATCGGCAAGGGATGATCTGATCCGAAGCCGAGAATATAGCAGCAGAGAGGCAGCTTGTACTAGGCAGCGCAAAGGCCAACCAGAGGGACGTAGTCCAGCCAGCACCACGCAGAAGACTGCATAGAGGTTGTGTAAGCCCAGCCAAGGTGACGCAAGCCCAACCAGGGCAGCGGAGGGGCAGCAGAGACCCAGCCAGTGTGACGCAAGCCCAACCAAAGCAGCGCAGCACCAGTCAGGGTGACGCAGTGGGTACGCTAGCTAGTAAGGGCTGACGCAGAGGCTGCAGAGGCAACTTTGAGGGTTCCAGTGGACCAGAAAGGGCTCAAATTCGTAATTCCCCAGAGAGGGTTGGATCAGCCATATTTTCTGTCTCCGAGTGAAAGGTACATCTGCCGTGTAATTTCTCCGTAGGGAAGACCGTTTTTGGTGCCCATATCACTGTATTCAGATTCTACAAATAAAACTCTCTAGAGTTGTTGCACCGGTTTTCCCGCATTGGGTTTTTCCAAGGACATTTGTCCGAAAAATCTGTGTGTAATTTTGTCAAATGTGCGTGTTGTTTAGTAAATGATTTGTAAATGTGTAGGCTGCAGTTTGTATTTGCTTTAATGTTTTTCTGAATAATTCAGATTAATAACTTGTAAATTAATCATACAAGTAGGCGAAGTATATCAAGATACTACAGTAGAGTTTCTGTTTTGAAACTTTCACATGGTATCAGAGCATTGCAGATCAAGTTGATCCACCAGCAGAGCGGCTAAAGATAATTGCTGCAGGAAGGGCAGCTGAAGCAGCAGAGATCCAGAAGAAGGCAACGCAGCACCAGGAGGGATGCAAGCCTAGCTAGGCTGACGCAGAGGCCACACAGAGGCTAACGCAGAGTTGTCTAAGTGACCCAGAGGTAGCGCAAAGCTTTTCAGAGTGATGCAGGGGCAGCCTACGTTGCGCAGACTCCAGAGGCTACGCTGAGCCAGTCTGCTCATGCAGTGACTGATGCTGCACCAAGACGGTGACGCAGTCCGTGTGGAGAATTGTTGTGCAGTTTTCCAAAGTCTGGAAGTGTAACTTTGAATCTTTAGTAGTTGTTGGTGTGGCACAGGTTTTGTCGGTGCAGAACAGTGCCTAGCAAAGGTGACAAAAGCGGGAGGGGAATAGTCGCTCAGAAGATTCTCTAGCCAAGGAATCTGATTGTGATCAAGGGAGTGATCATAGAGGATTGATTCGTCAAAAGTGGTGAAGGATTTCCGAGAGGGAAATCATTGGTCAGAAGGAGCACATTCTCTAGAGGATTCTTTCGCCAAGAAGCCCAGATCCAGTTCCTTGCTGAGTGTAGCAGCAGCGGAAAGGAGAAGAGTTTGTGATTCGACAATTGAGCAGAGATGGTTTCTCATGGGTTGAGAGATCAGGATAGGTTGGACGACGTGTCCAACTTTGTTATCTGGAGGGCCAGAATCCTGACGGTCCTGGATGAGTACGGCATCAAGGGCAATGCAGAAAACGTCCTAGTTGTGCCTACAGATGCAGATCACCTGAAGAATTATAACGAGATTCAAGTGTGGGCTAAGCGTCTGATCATGGATGGAGTGAAGGATCATGTGGTCCCTCATATTGTCGGGAACAACACAGCAAATGAAATGTGGACGACATTGAACAAAACGTATCAGGGAAGCTTCGTCCAGAGGAAAATGCTTCTGGAGAATCAGATGCAATTGTTTCAGATGAAAAAGAGTGAGGAAATCGATCCCTTCCTCTTTAGACTTCAGACTATCCAGGACTAGCTGATTGCCATGGGGACAACTCCAAATGAAGGGCTCTTGGTGAGGAATGCCCTGAATGCAGTCACCGATGAATGGGAAACATTTGTCCAAAGCATCTTGGGCAGAGCAGCGTTACCATCCTGGGCGAACATGTGGGCAATCCTCTGACAGGAGGAAATCAAGAGAATAACCAAGAAGCAAAGCAGCGACGGTGGAGTCAAAGTAAAGAAAGAGGAGGAAGAGGATGCAACCCTTACATCTAAGGGACAGAGGCAGCAAGGGAAGAAGAAGAAGGACCTTTCAAAGGTCCGGTGCTTTAAATGTGGCGAACTTGGACACTTCGCCAACTCTTGTCCCAAGAGGAAGTTCAAGGAATCTTCTGATTCCAAGGCAACAGCAGCAAAAGGGGACGATGGTAGTGACAATGACATAGCCATGAGTGCTCATGAACCAAGAAAGTAGGGCAATATTGATCTGTAGAGCAATTACAAATTATGGCAAGATCCTTTAGGTGCCCAACTTTTGGATCATATACGAGCCACTGTAGCCTTAAGACAGTAGCAGGATGACTGGAGTAGTGGGTGCAGATGATCACAGTGAAGCAGAGGCAGAGTTGGGACACTGAATTCTGGAGCAACACAGAGGAGAGGCAGCAGTAGCGTGGAAGCAGCAGCGCAGAGGCTGATGGGATTTCAACAGTGCGGAGGCAGTGCTTACGCAGTGCAGTGCAACAGAAAGCGCAGAGCAGCATCAGAGGATGCTTCAGTGATGAGTTGCAACCTAACTGACTTGTCTGTTAGTGATTGGATGATAGTCCTTCAGTTTCTTACTTCTCAACAACTGAGTTACAGTGCTGCAGTTAGCAGTGGCAGTGTTATAGGCAGCATGATGCAGCAATTTGAGAGGGAGTTGCAATATATGTGGCATTATCAGTGGCAGTGACATGGGCAGCAGTACAATGGCAGCAGGCCAAGCATCAGCAGCACAGACACCGATGCCGAGATCAGGTGATGCTTCAGTGTGGAAGTATTGCTAGAGCACACTCCTCGTTAAGAGGGAGTGTTGAGATTTTGGGGTAGCATCGGGTGTGCTCTAGCTCCGAAACTTTGTGGAGGGGCTCAAACACACGAGATCTCCAAGACCCAGAAAGCGTTTGGAGATATTTCATCTGGTGTAATAGTTATTCAAATAATTAAATTTTTTAACGAGGTCCGTAAGTCTAACTTAGGGAAATTCTTTGTGGAGGGGCTCAAACACATGAGATCTCCAAGACCCAGAAAGCATTTGGAGAAATTTCATCCGATGTAATAGTTATTCAAATAATGAAATTTTTTAATGGGGTCCCTTAGTCTAACTTAGGGAAATTGAAAAATTAATTCAATTAAATTACACATGTCATGAAATGTTCCAAGTGACGTGGATCAAGCTTTCTTTTAATCTCAATCGTTGATAAGAGATTAGATCACGGTCGTTGGATTCCCAACGAGAAAAGTATAAAGGAAGGGCTTGGGATCAGTTGGAGAACATACACACACATTGCAGAGCACTGAAGCTAAGTCAAATTTCTGGGGCAGGGTTTGCTGAGAAATTCGAAGCGAGTTTGCAGTGCAGTGAGGGGCAGAAATCGGCAAGGGATGATCTGATCCGAGGCCGAGATATAGCAGCAGAGAGGCAGCTTGTACCAGGCAGCGCAAAGGCTAGCCAGAGGGACGCATTCCAACCAACACCATGCAGAAAAGTATAAAGGAAGGGCTTGGGGTCAGTTGGAGAACATACACACACATTGCAAAGCACTGAAGCTAAATCGAATATATGGGGCGGTGTTTGCTGAGAAATTCGAAGTGAGTTTGCAGTGCAGTGAGGGGCAGAGATCGGCAAGGGATGATCTGATCCGAGGTCGGGATTACAGCAACAAAGACCCAGGGTGACGCAGGCCCAGCCAGAGCAGCAGAGGCCCAGCCAGGGCAGCAGAGACCCACACAGGGTAACGTAGGCCCGGCCAGGGCAGTGCAGGGCAGCAGAGACCCAACTAGGGTGACGCAGGCCTACCCAGGGCAGCGTAGCACCAGTCAAGGTGACGCAATGGGTACGTTGGCAAGTAAGGGCTGACACAGAGGCAGCTCTGAGGGTTCCAGTGGGCCAAA
Organism: Pinus albicaulis; assembly: GCA_034641835.2. Taxonomy (NCBI): domain Eukaryota; kingdom Viridiplantae; phylum Streptophyta; class Pinopsida; order Pinales; family Pinaceae; genus Pinus; species Pinus albicaulis. Next base: position 785,113,654 of record CM076574.1, read on the forward strand.
AAGGGCTCGAATTCCTAATTCCCCATAGAGGGTTGGATCAGCCATATTTTCTATCTCCGAGTGAAAGGTACATCTACCATTTAATTTCTCTGTAGGGCAGACCGTTTCTGGTGCCCATATCACTGTATTCAAATTCTGCATAATAATAAAACCCTCTAGCTCTGTTGCACCGGTTTTTTCGCATTGGGTTTTTCCAGGGATATTTGTTCGAAAAATCTATGTAATTTTGTCACATGTGCGTGTTGTTCAGTAAATGATTTGTAAATGTGTAGGCTACAGTTTGTATTTGCTTTAATGTTTTTCTGAATAATTCATATTAATAACTTGTAACTTAATCATACAAGTAGGCGAAGTAGATCAAGATACTGCAGTATGGGTTTCTGTTTTAACACTTTCACAAGATCATCATTCTTGTTTTTTAGACGATGCAGCCACCCTTGCCACACTAACAATGGCCTCTTTTTCCATTTCTTTCCTCCTAGCTAAAGACACCTGTGTACATCCTGCAATTCCACAACTTGGTAAGGCCAACAAATGAGCTTCCAAACGGTAATAAGTGCTCTTGAAATGATTGTTGCAATAGTTACATTTCCAAGCAACATTGTCTCCTCCCTTCAACTTGTTGTTTGTCCCTTGCTCTCTTGTGACATACTTCCACAAGGGATATTGTTTTCCTTAGCCTGTTATCTCTCTAAATTCATTCTACCTTCAACATTTGAAATTGTTGTTGCAGACCCACTTCCAATAGAGGGAACACTTGCAGACCCTGATGAAATTGGAACAGGAGGGGCATCACCAATGGAGACATTTTTACCCTGCTTCCCTTGATTGAGCCCCTTCCCTGCTTCCCTTGATTGAGCCATGAATGCTGTCAAAAAATAAAGAAAAATTGCACAAACTTGTAAAAAAAATGCACATGCAAACTGTTGTAATAAAAATGTAAAACAAATAGAAGCAAAATGCACATATTTTGTTGCTTGAATCGCCTCCAAAATGCTCCCAAACCCTTTGATATAAGCTCCCACACACTCACAGTAGAAGACACACTCAAGAATGAGTGCCAAATGAGCCTAAATCGAGCTTTATTGGTCGCGTGGCACAATTTTTAGGGCACACGTGTCCTGAAATCGGGACACAATGGACATGATTTCAGGATTCGCGTGTCCATTGAATCCCACGATTCAAGACACGACGAACACAATCACAAGACACGTGTCTCATCAAATCATGTCTGATTTGTGGGATTTGGGACATGATAGGGCTTTAGGACGAATCTGATTTCTTAGCTTTAGACTCATAGGTATTATTGTATTATATATATATATATATATATATATATATATATATATATATAACCTAACTTTACTAACACAGCAAAAAAATAAAAGAAAGTACATCAACTCTTCGTACAGACGAAATTATTCACCCATACACGTTTTTATTCATAAAATAGATCAGTGGTTAGATCTTGGGGTCAACTCGGTGGGTGGCTGCAAAATATTTTTGCACTCACTGTACGACACAGTAACGGATTATACAGACGTTGAAATTTTTGACTTAGGTATAAATGGAAAACAGGGCAGCCTGCAGCACAGTGTTAGTGGGCAGCGGTGGTTTGTCAGTGGTATTCAACAGAAGGCCACATCGAGTGGCGGTTGGTAGTGAATGGTAGCGGAAAAAAACTACGAGGACGTCAGTGATTACAATGGTGGCTTGGCTTGTGGCAGAAAAGATCTTGTGGGCAATGGGGTATGGCTGTGCGTAAGGTGTACGACTACCACGGGTTTTTCTGCAACTGAAACGAGCAGCATCGTTGTGCATACGGTAACCGGTTGCTACTGTCATTTATTATTATTCTTTTTTTTTACTTTTTATTAAAAAAATTATAAGTTTCTTTTTTTCTCTCTTTTCCCTTCTTTTTTTTAAATTTGGGTTTATTTTTTATTATTTTCTTTTCTTTTTTATAATTCTTTTATATATATATAGACATTTTTTTACCTTTTTTTTTTCCTTTTTATATATAATTTCTATATATATAATATTTTTTTTTTCATTTTTTTTCCTTTTTATATATTATATAATAATTTATTTTTTTAAATGGCCAAGACCCTAATTGATGAACTAACAAAACGGAGAAACTCCAAAAGCTATGTAGTGAAACGCTTCAATTGCAGCGGCAACGAAGTTGATATAGGGTTGATGGCCAAAGGCCGAATCAAACTGGCTCTGTGCAGCGGTTAAGCGGCCAAAGGATCGAACAGCTCTGATACCAATGTTACGAACAAAGTTTGTACTCTGCAATAATCTTCAAAAGATTTGGTACACGAAGACATCAATTGAGAATAAAAATATATATTGAATAGTGTATAAGAGAATTGATGTGAGATGATTCAATGTTACAAATGAGGGTCTGTGTATATACCTAGGCAGGTGCCTCTTCATGAATGGACATGTACTTAGAGACATTCAACCTCATTAACTAATTATTATTAGTATTACAATTATTATTTATTACAAATATTATTTATTTATTTTATTTATATGTATTTTATTCATAGCACTCTCATACATAGAAGTAATACACCCCTCATTCCCTTCTCATAGAATAAGAGAAAAGGGTGACAAGTAAAAAAACTAGACTAGGTCCACCTAAGAGAATGGTTCCACATGTGGAACGCTCCACCTTTACAAGGTCCACTTTAACCGTAACCAGCCCAGGCCTTGAAAGAAATTAAGAATTAATATGTGTTCCCAACTTATGATCACATGGCTTTCCATTTTGCTAACAAGATGAATATCACTAAACTAAAGTGCTTCCAGAATTTATTCAGTATCAACTGGAACGCTCCACCTTTACAAAGTCCACTTTAACCCTAACCAGCTCAGGCATGATAAGAAATTAAGAAGTAATGGGTGTTTCCAACTGTTGATCACGTGGCTTTCCATTTTGCTAACAAGATGAATATCACTAAACTAAAGTGCTTCCATAATTTGTTCGGTACCATAACAAGCAGTAGTTAAATTTCTAACTTTTCATAATGGTTTTTGAATGTAAATATCACTTACTATAAGAATCAGTTTTAAATTTTCAACACAAATGATAAACCCTAGTAGCTAGCAAATGTACCAGGTTCTGCAAGTCTTGCCCCAGCTTCTAAACAGATATGCAGCACTCGTTGTAAACATATATCACTGCCATGGCACTGAAGTTCCACAACATCCTCTCTTGTATATGATCTGGGAGCCAACATGGGTACAAGTAGGACCTAGAACATGCAAGAGAATGATTCAACATTCAACTGAATCAAACTGACAAGCTGAAACAAACAAATTAATAAGAAAAATATCAAAAGTGAATAGACATAAAAGGTAAGAGATTAAAAGGACATACAAAAATTTGTTATATAGCACAGCAAGCTACACACAGACCTACATGTTTACAGTCAGTAAAGAATATAGGAGGCTGCAATAATAGAAAGAATCTCTTACATTAAGCACTCTTTAGGAAACTAGGAAAAGTAGTAAGAAACACTCACAGGAATGTGTGCTCCATAGTTTAACATTCATATTTGTTAAGTTTCTCGAAGGGCTGAAATGTTTCATTTTCTTGAGAATGGGGAATATTTACTTATTTAGGAAAAGATGGATTCAGCATTAAGCCAATTCTGTTCCAGAAACCCTAAAAAAAGACGAGAGAGAATTCAAGTCTCACGCACCTAGCTAAAAACCAGCCCTGGAAATAAAGAATAAACTAGCAAGACAAACTCAGGGTAATATATGTTCCAGAATCCATACTTATTTTAACACAAGTCTTCATATTTTTTAAGTGACTATGAGAAGGGCTGAACTGTTTCATTTCACAAGAATGGGAAATATTTACTTATTTAGGAAAAGATAGATTCAGCATTAAGCCACTTCTGCTTCAGAAACTCTGAAAGCAGACGAAAGAAGGCACTAATCACCCACGCATTGTTAACAACCAAATTTGCAGGGAAAGGTATGCTTCATTAAAAAACCAAACTGAACTTATGCTTCCATCATTTACAGAAAGTAACTCTAGCAGTCAAGGCATTGAAGCTCTCAAGAGACAAGGCATGGCCCGAGCAACCACAGTGAACATAGGACTCAAAAGACCAGACACCAGGTCTGGGATGCATAATACATGGCCTCACATGGTTTTTTACAAGGGCTTTGACTTTTGACCTTGGGCTTACAATGCTGATAAATGATGTTTCTGAAAAAATGTATGTACCCCCACTGATGGAGTGGTAACAGCACCCACATTTATCATGGACAAAGATCCAAGGCCTCAAATCCCCTTTCTCTGTCTTTTCCTAAAATCGTTTGCTTATATTTATAATAACATTTCAAAATCAAAGAAACTATGCCACCCAACTCTGATCCAGCTCCCTCTAGCCGGGATTTCTGCCTTAGCCACTACCTTCAGTCTAGAGATTTTTCCGCCTCCCAGGACACCCCTCACTAGTTCTGTAGAAGACTGGGTAGTGCCAAGCAATTCTACTCATGGCATCCACCTTCACAGATCCATTCATGCCTATGGATCTAGACCCACTTCTTCAAAACCCACTAGCGGCCTCAAACATGCCTGCAAGGTCATCCCTTGCAAGATAGTTTGTGTAGAAGGCAAGGATCCCAATTCTCTGTGTCCAGACTAAGAACCCAACAGAGAGCATCCATATTCACTGAACAAGCATTGATAGGTAAATTCACTAGATTGTGACCTATCCCTGTTGCAATGGACAAATGGATATCGGAATATTAGGACACGAAGGATACAGCAACACTGTAGACCAACATTCATCGTGTTATAATCACACCAGCTTGCCTTCTATTACTTGCACCAATGAACCTTCTCCTCCAAATGAATCTACGGACCAATTTTATTAGGAGGATCCTTTGCCTAAGCCTAAATGATGAATATTACTACACATACAATGTAGTTTTTCATCTTTTAGCTTTTGTACATAGTTCTACACCCTTCTAGCGTATGATTTACCATTCCTTCTTTATTGATCTATTAGATGATGATGACAATACCCTTGTTGGAAAATGCAAAGTAGCAGCTATTAATTCTTATTTTCCTTAAGAATTAGATTCTTTATGTTCTTTAATTAGATCTTTTCATCAAACAAACATCAAGAACGAAATATCAACAACAAAGGACACGGAAATTAGGCTCTCAGCGAGGGCAAAACACCTCCAAGGGGAAAACCCATAAAACTCTTATCTTCTTATAGAATCTGCTTCAATTGAGACATAGAGACTCAAACCCTAGACCAAGTCCTCCTCCAAGTACCAAGTCAGCCCTTCTTGAAGTCCTCTGACTCTACACCAACCAATTACAAACTTCAACTTTGACTTGCCAACTTCAATACTGCAACATCAACCCTGCAATTTCAGCTTTGCAGCTTTCCCCATAAACCCTAATCCTGCTTCATCCTGAGACCTTCCCACAGAAAGACAGCTCCTCCCAAGGTCAACGAGGTCAAGGTAGGGTATTCTCCCTTCCAGCTACAAGATTATGCATTTTGTCATACTGCAATTCAGACCTGCAACTTCGACTCCTTTTGCAGCATCAGAAACCTTGAAACTTCGCACATGTGAGAGAGATTAAGCCTGAAAACAAGATATTTTGTCCAACTTGCTTCTCTTGGACCTTTGCTCTTCTTTTTCCAACTTCCCAGCTACAGATTGTTGATTTCTAGTAGAATCGGATGTGCTCTAAGTCTCAAAATTTGCAAGGAGGCTTAGGCACATGTATTCCAAAGAACCCAGAAAGGACTTTGGAAAATTCCACTTAGTTCAATTTTTATGACATTAATTAATTATTTTTAATGGTACCCTAAGTCTAAAATTAGGAAATTAAAATAATTAATGGATATTAATTAAACAGAGTGTGAAACTTCTAGAAAACTAAGAGATCAAGTCAAGATAATCTTAGTTGTTGATTAATGATTTAATCTCAGCCATTGAAGACTCAACGAGAAGATTATAAGGATGACTTGATGGATCATTTGGAAAACACATCAAGAAGCAGAAATAATCTAGAGATCAAAATTCTTTAGTGAGAAGTGCTTAGGGAGAAGATCGATCAAGAGGATTCTCGCAAAGAGGGGCAGGGATAATTGTCGGTTGGAGATTTTCCTGAGTCGGGAATACACTAGAGAGCAGTACGCAGACAGGCGGCGCAACAGCCTTGAGGAGATCTGTGATTCAACTGAGGATCAGTCAGATCCAATGTCGGAGCATCGGGGTGTGAGACCAAAAGGGTCCAGAAGGTCAGATCCAACCAACAGAAGAGCCAGCAGACAGAGGTGACACAGTCCCCATGCAGAGTGACGCAGATACTACGCAGAGGCAATGTAGGGTTCATCAGCTCAGAGTTTGGCCAGTTCAGGTTTCCAGTGTCAGTGTGAGGTAAACTCACAAGCTTTTTGTCAATCAGATTCTCTATGTGGATGGCCAGCAAGGCATCCCAGATTGTATTCAGCATTATTGCAAAATAAATAAACACTTAGTTGTTGCATTGGTTTTCGCGCATTGGGTTTTTCCGGGGACATTAGTCCAAAAACAATAATGTCCTATGTGTCTATGATTTATTCTTGCTCAGATCTTGTTTCCGCACATTATTTTTCCGTACTTTAATGTTTGTGAAGGTTGTAATGTATGGGTTTTCGATATTTACAGTAGAACACAATAAATTATTTGTTCAAGGAATTAACAAATAGAAGAATTCTCATCAGTTGCTGCAGTACGATACAAGATGTAGGAATTTTCATATGGTATCAGAGCATGTTTAACAATGCAGGAGGAGCAAGAGAGAAGGTCCAGTAGATCCCGCGTTGAAGAATAAGTCAGGGATCAAAGAGCTACATAAGAAGCAGATCAATCTCCCCAATGATTTCGCAGTCCAAGCCAGGAGGGCTAGATCTGCAAGGAAATCTCTCCCTGAGTAAGCCGACAAAGAGGTAGGATTTTCCAATTTGCAGTTTGTCAAAGGCAGAGGAAGCAGCACATCAGATACAGCACAGATCAGCAAGCTAGTGGGACATAGTTTCTTTGTAACAGTGATTGTTGGTGCAAAAAGCATCGGTAGAGAGTAGCTGAAGACACCTTTGAGGGAATTTTCTTCCTCAAGGAATTCCTAGTCGAGGAATTCTAATTCTCGGCAGCTGAGCAACAGTATTGAGTGGCAAATCTACTATCTCCGGCAGGGAGTGCGTAAGCCAGGCCAGCAACTACCGAAGGAGAGAGAGGCAACTCATTCGACATTTTTTTTAGTTGGCGAAAATGGCAGCAAGCAAACTGAGAGATCAAGATCGATTGGAGGGAGCCTCTAACTATGTGATCTAGCAGGCTAGGATCAGATACTTCTTAGATGAACATGATCTCAAAGCTTTCATCGATGGGGTGGTAGTTGTACCAAAAAACGCAGATCCACTAAAAGAATACAAGAAAGATATGGAAAAGGCAAAACGTTTGATCCTCGATGGAGTAAGCGATCATATCGTATGTCACATTGCCAGCAAAGCGACAGCTAGAGAGATGTGGCAGGCCTTAGAGACGCTATATAAGGGATCTTCCGAAAAGCAGAAGATGTTCTTGTAGGAGAAGTTGTGTTCTACAAGGATGCACAAGGGCGAGCAAATTGATCCATTCCTATCTAGACTTCAAGAGAACTGAGATCAGTTGGCATTTGTAGGATGAACGGCTCAGGCCACCGAGATGGTCAGATTTGCCTTGAACTCAATTTCAAATGAGTGGCAGGTCTTAGTTCAGAGCTTTCTAGGTAGATAAAGAATGTCAAATTGGTAAACGATGTGGGCTTCTCTTCAGCAGGAAGAGATGAGAAGAGACATGCTCAAGTGTAAACTTGAGCGCAACAGCAGCAGTGAGTTGAAGCCCAAGGAGGAGGAGGAGAATGCAGCCCTTACATCAAAGGGGCAGCAAGAGCAACGGAAACATAAGAAGGACGTCTCAAGGATCAAGTGCTTCTGGTGTGGCGAAATGGGACATTACGCCTCACGGTGTCCTTCAAGAAGAAGGACAAAGATGAGAAGCATGATCCGCAAGCTGCAACTACCTGAATCGAAGAAGAGGAGTTTGCTATGATTGCCCATATATCTCCTGGGGAGAATTAGGGTGATCTGGAGCTGTAGTTCAGCAGAATTGCAGTTGGGCAGCATCCTTGAGGAGTCCACCTCTCGGATCATCACCTTGCTATGGGAGCCCAAATAAGAGGTAGCAAGATGGACAAGTTTCAGTTGGAACAAAAGAGTGTAGAAGTGACAGCGCAATGGCTAGAGAGCGCCAGAGACTGAGCAGCACAAAGCAGAGTTGGCAGCAGTGCAGGGAGGCACAGTCAGAGTCAGCAGCAACGCAGAGGCTTCAGAGGGTTAACGCAGAGACTAGGAACAGTCATACTTCGATACCAAGATGCATCATGTTGAACACTTAGTTCAAAACTTGGATGTTTTTCTGTTGCAATGAGCAACAAAGTTGCAGTACAGTAATAGTTGGCAGTAGTACGCAGGGTCAGCAGCAGCATAGATGCAACAGCGCAGTGTTGGTGGGCAGCAGTGTTAGATATCAACAGCACAGAGGGAGATGTTGCAGAATCAGAGCAGTACTTCAGTTGGGTATATTGCTAGAGCACATTCCTCACTAAGAGGGAGTGTTGATTTCTGGTAGCATCGAATGTGCTCTAAGTCTCAAAATTTGCAAGAAGGCTTAGGCACATGTATTCCAAAGAACCCAGAAAGGATTTTGGAAAAATCCACTCGCATCATGTTTTATAAAAATAATTAATTATTGTCAATGGGACCTGAAGTCTAAACTTAGGAAATTAAAATAATTAATGGATATTAATTAAAACAGAGCGTGAATCTTCTAGAAAAGTCAGAGATTAAGTCAAGTTAATCTTAGTCGTTGATTAACGATTTAATCTTGGTCGTTGAACTCAATAAGAAAATTATAAGGACTCGATGGATCATTTGGAAAACACATCGAGACGGAGAAAGAATCCAAAGATCGAAATTCTTTAGTGAGCAGTGCTTAGGGAGAAGATCAATCAAGAGAATTCTTGCAGAGAGGGGCAGGGATAATTTCCGGTTGGAGAATTTCCTGAGCCGGGAATACATCGCAGAGAAGACAGACAGCAGTACGTAGAGAGGCAACGTAGCAGCTATGCAAATCCTAAGCAGAGGTAGCACAGCAACCTTGAGGAGATCCATGATTCAATTGACGGCCAGTCACATTTGTTGACACCTAATCCTAAGGGATTGGGTGAAATTGTACATTAATGTAAATAGAAAATAAGGAAGTTGAAGAGACTTTGGGAAATGAATCCCAAGAGTCTCACCTCCATGTATATATTCATAATATATATGCATCCTTAATTAGTTCATTTAGTCTTTTTGGTGGAGTTACCTCCTGACTTAACATGGTATCAGAGCTAGTTCTATTTTTGGCATTACTGCCCTTGTAACTCCCTCTTTGCCTTTTTGTCTGCACCTGGCAGAACTGTCACTGCTCACTACAAATTTCATTGCTCCTTATTTGGAATACAACATTGCTCCTTCTCTGTAATACAGCGCACATTGCCCTCACCCAACTCGTATACCCTCAGCTCAACATTTTTTTGTAATACGATTCCTCTCCTCTGTAATACGATTCCTCCTTGGTGTTGGTCAGCCTCCAACAGTGTTCGGCCCTCCTATATTGATACACCGTCAGCCTCCAATAGTGCTCACTCTGCACGCCTCCCGCCGGCAACCCACAGTGTTCAACCCTCACTCCACGGGCCTACGCACTTTGCATCTACCTCCCTCTCGGCCTACGCACCTCCCTCTCGTACTGACAGTGCTACACCAGTGCCTCTCGTCGGCCTTCGTATCTCCATATGCCATAATGGTGGCCTCAGCACAGTCCTCGACCCTCTCCCTTCGTGGCTCTCGGCCCGACCTCTGTGGCTCTCCGCCCACGTGACTCTTCTGTCGCCCCTCCCTTTTGCGCACTCTGCCGACCTACCACCTCCATTGGCCCGACTCCCCGCCTGTGGCACCTCTCCGCCCAGCCTCCTCCACACCCCTCCACTCAAGCCTACCACTTGCACTTCCCCGTCAGCCCTTCCACTCTGTCGGCCTATGGCTAACACCCCCACAGCCTCCCCTGTTGGTACCTACCCTCGGCCCACCTCCCTGGTTGGTACCTCCCACAGTTTGACCCCCCTCCCCAAGCTCGACCTCCCCCAGTTAAACTCTCCCCAAGATAATACCTCCCCCAAATATTACCTCTGTTTTTTTAACCAAAATTTTTACAGAATAAAAAACAAAAACAAAAAAAAATTAAGTGCAGAATTCTCTTTTAGCACCAGAATTAATTTTTTTTTATAGTGGCAGCAAATCTCTTTTTAACAAAATGCATTCACTCATATCCATTCTGAGAGTCTTTCTCTCAGGCAAAGAGAACTATCTTGAATGGTCAAGGAAGATTAAACACGCACTCATTTTTTATGAGTTGTGGAAAGGAATTTGTGAAGGAGATGGAGAAAATCCACCTACAAAGCCTACAACAGAAAAGGAGATTCCATTTGGGACAAAAAAACAGGAAGGCCTATTGCTTGATTACAACATCTGTAAATGAAGAGGTGAGTCGCCATATTACGCCATTTTCAAATGCCTATGAAGCCTTGACTAAATTGAAAAAACTCTATGACTCACATTCAAAACTTGAAGTTGTTCAGTTAATGATTAAACTATTCAGCCTTTGTTATGAATAAAATAATACAAATAATGTAAATAATAAATAATGATTAGTTAATTAGCAATTAGGTTGAAGAGGCATGTCTAAATGGGACATGACCTTCTATGAAGAGGCACCTGCCTAGGTATATAAACGGGCCTCACTTGTAACAATCAATCATTTCTTCATACATTTTAATATATAATATTTGCATCCTCAATGAATATTTTCATTAGTATTTAACAAGAAGTACGAACTTTGTTCACTTCATTTGGTATCAGAGCTACGTCTGATCCGGCCTTTGGCCATCAACTCTTCGTCAACCTCTACTTAGTCAAAGAAAAAGAAAGGCTATATTTAAGGTTATATAAAGGAAGTATTATAAGGAATTATCAAGGCAATTAATATTAAGGAAAAGTAAGGTTTAAAAAAAAACGATTACATAATACTTAAAGTTAACTCGACAAAACAAAAATGGGATCAATCATAGAAAAAAATATGATGGAGATAATGGAGCTCAAATCTAAAATGTCGAAGGAAGAAGGGTTTTCTTATAATGGGTTTTCAGTTACAAATCACAGAGTAATTACATTAAAAGGAAGTATCCAAGGAAGAAAATTTAATATCGTTATCATCACAAGAAACGATAAAAATTATATCAACATCAACTTGGCGAATAAGCTATTAATTCCAAAGCCAAACATTGAGGTAAGGAAAAATATTTTTGACCAAAAATAATATACAATTAGTGATTTACAAGTGACAATAAATAATTATGAGTACAGATCTCAATTTCTTATTGTAAATATGGATTATACAGAGGTTGACGTCATACTTGGTCAACCCTAGTTTAAGGAATTGGATTCATTCATGTTAAACATAAAGAAACAAGTTTTGAATTTTCCTTATAAGGGGAAAACGATCACATTTCGAGACATGACAATGGAGTCAAATCAATAATGTCTGCATCAGAAGACTTCAAGGATATCTCAAACTTGATGTTGAAAGATAACAAAAAAACTATATCAAGGAAGCAAAGAGAGCGTGAAGAAGTCATCTCCAGCAAAGACAAAGAAGTTTCATGCCTCAGACAACACCAAGAAAAGTTGCACGAACAAGTCAAGAATGCTAGCGCATCAAAGAAGGAACTCAAAGAGAATTTATTAGAACAAGAAGAAGAAAAATTATGTTTAAAGAGCCTTAACCAAACATTAATAGAACAAATAAAGTGTTTAAAAGACGATAAGCATGAAGGCCAAAATAAAGTTGATTCAGATAATGAGGAATGCTTACGTCTCAAAAATCGTAATCAAAATCTGCTCAAACATATTAAAAAAACTAAGGACGAAAAGAAATCATTGACGAATAAGTTCAAAGAACTTGTCGCAAAGGAAGCATCAAAATCTCAATACTAGCAGTCCAAGCCGAATAAACAAACATCAATACCATTAATCTCGCAGTTCAGGCAAATCCAAATCCTATTGAAGTAAAAACATACTCAGAGGTTGTCATTCAAACAGAGGACACCCCAAACAAGGATTTAGCAATTAAGTCAATAACAACAATGCTTAATGCAAATAATGAAACTACCATTAAAACGTTAAAGGAAGTTCAAACACAAATTCCTTATCTACATTCCAATCACAAGAGTAGACACCTTAATCAATCTACAAATCTATATCACGCAGAACATAAACAAACTTATGTTCCGAAGAATACTGACATAAGCTCAATCCAGTCATACGATAACTAGTCACCACTCATTTCTAAAGATCAGAAGATTCCACAAAAGATTGATCTAGGATGGTCTGATCCCTTGTCAGTGCGACAATTTTGTTTGTCACTTAGAGGATCATATCAACTTGTATCAACAAGGATGACTACCCCGGAAAGAGAAGACGTTCGTAGCATAAAAAGAGATCAAGGCCTTTCATCAACAAGCTTTAAGGACAAAGCTTTTTGACGAGCAAAGCAATGTTATGAATAAAATAATATAAATAATGTAAATAATAAATAATGATTAGTTAATTAGTAATTAGTTTGAAGAGGCATGTCTAAATGGGACATGACCTTCAATGAAGAGGCACCTGCCTAGGTATATAAGCGGGCCTCATTTGTAACAATCAATCATTTCTTCATACATTTTAATATATAATATTTGTATCCTCAATGACCATTTTCATATTCCAAGTCTTTTGGAGTATTTAACGAGAAATACAAGCTTTAATCACTTCAGCCTTGAATTTAAAAATGATGACCCTCTTGCTTTAGCATCAGAAGTAAGATCTATCATGCATGACATTAAAAAAACTGTTGTTGAAATTGACATATCTCTCATAGCTTATGTCAAGGCATTGTATCCACTTACTCACACTATTTTGAGTCATTGCAAGCAAGTCGAAACCTCAAGGAGATTACCTTTGACTCCCTTGAGAAAAGTTTGCAGAAAGAGAGAAGGTTTTTGGAAAGAAGACAACCCCTCAGTCTTCTGAAGAAGTTGTATGTTTTGCACATAGAGAGAAGAATCATGCTCAAGATTCTTCCAGAGGGAGAGGTGGCCGAAGAGGACGAGAAAGAAGTAATTTCAAAGGCAGGGGGGGCAGACAAGCTCAAAGTGAACATTTTGATCTTCATTGCATATGTTGCAATAGAGATTGGCATGATGCATCCACATGTGAGCTGCCTTGGGACAAAATTGAGCAGGAAAGAAAGGAAGCCAACAAAGACAAAGGTAAAGCATTTAAATACGCTCATTATGTTGTAGCACATTGTAATATTGGAGTAACTGAAGACTTGTTTATTGCTTCACTTGCTTCTTGGAGAAATGATTGGTTGCTAGATTCAGGAGCAACATGTCACATGACTTTTAGAAAAGATTTTTTTGAAGAATTTACTAACAAGGTTGATGGAGCAGTATACTTTGCAGACAAATCTAAACTCAAGCTATCAGGGCTTGGCACAATTAGGCTTAAGTTGCTTGGTCTTCTAGACCTTCTTGTACATGAGGTTCTATACCTCCCAGAGTTGAGGAGAAACTCATTGTCATTGGTCCACATCCTCCAGCAAGGACACTCCATTCACATGTTTGATGGCAAGGTTGACGTTAGAAAAGCATCAGGTTGCTCACTTTTCATGGAAGGGATAGAAGAAGGAAGACTCCTAAAGCTGCAAGGTATCTCTGCTCATGCACAAAACTTTGTATTCAATTCTCACTATGATGAAGGTAAATTCCCATCAAGTCTTTTATGGCATGCTAGATTTGGACAGTTAAACTATGACAGCGTTCAATTGTTGAAGAAAGATAGTGTTGCTGGTTTGCCCACAATTCCTAGGAAACTTAAGCAATGTGATGCTTGTATTCTCGGAAAGCATAGCAAACAGTCCTTTCATGATTCACATTCTAGAGCACATAGAAAACTTGAGCTATTCATTCAGATTTATGTGGCCCCATGCCTATTCCTTCTGCAAATTGAAATAAATATATGATGACATTTATTGATGACTACACTAGAATGTGTTGGGTTTACTTATTGAAGAACAAATCTGATGTTTTTCAAACATCCAAGAATTTTCATGCATGGATTGAAAATGATGAACAAACTCATATTGGCTCTTCACGCACTGATAATGGAAAAGAATACACTTCAAATAAATTTGAAAACTATCTCCGCCAACATGGGATCAAACATTAAACAATTGTGCCTTATAATCCCCAACAAAACGGTGTAGCTGAAAGAATGAATAGGACAATTTTAAATATGGTTTGTTCCATGATGTATTTGAAGAATGTAAAATTGATTTTTTGGGCCGATGTAGCTCTATGTGTTGTGTACATAAAGAATATGTATCCTAATGCAATTAGAAATAAACTCCCTATGAAATGTGGCATGGCCACATTCCTTTGGTAAAGCATCTCAAGGTCTTTGGTTCCACCTATTATGCTTTGATACCTAAGGAACAAAGAGAAAAACTTGGTGCAAGAAGTCGAAAATGTATATTCTTGGGGTATTCCAATACCTCCAAAGGATATCATCTTTATGATGAAGTTAATAAGAAGTTTGTAGCATCTAGAGATTTCATATTCCTTGAATCTTCCAACACTGACAATGTTGTTGATTGCTTGGATAGATTCGCTCATGCAAAGTCATTTCAAGATTTTGATAATCATATTGCACATCTTGAAGGGGGGATTCCTATACTGAATCAATCTGTGGAATCGTCTTCCGAAGCACTCTCTCCCCCACATGAAGAACCAACCATGGATGACACTTTGAGTGATGTGATTGATAGAATTGGGAGACTGAATCTTGATTCAATCCCAACTCACTCAAATGAGCAGCCTGGGCCATTCCAGAAAGGTCCTTCAAAATGGCTCACAAAGACACTGGAAAATGTTCGTCCCGATGAGGTTGGAAAGACAGGAACAAGAAGTTCCACCAGGCAAAATGGAGGTGATGTAGATGATTCTGATTCCCCTGTTGATATGCATGTTTCTTATAATTGTGAATTGAATTTGTCTACAAATCTTGAACCAATTTCCTTCAAAGAAGCCACTTCTCGTGATGAATGGAATGAAGCGATGCAAAAGGAGTATGAAGACCCAATAAAGAATGGCACTTGGACGCTGATTGATCCTCCATTGGGAACCAAACCAATTGGCTGCAAGTGGGTCTACAAGAACAAGTACAAAGTTAATGGCTCACTTGACAAGTACAAAGCCAGGCTTGTGGCAAAATGTTTTGCACAGAAAGAAGGGGTCGATTATGAGGAGACTTTTGCCCCCACAGCAAAATGGGCTCCCATCCGGACACTCTTTGCCTTAGTAGCTCAAAATGGTTGGAAAGTCCATCAGCTGGATGTAAAAATTGCTTTCCTGAATGGAGATCTAAAGGAAAATGTTTTTATGTCCTAGCCAGAAGGATTCACAAAGTATGCAAGCTTATAAAATCCTTGCATGGCCTCAAGCAAGCACTGTGAGCCTAGTATGAGAAGTTAACTGAGCATCTTTTGAAACTTAAATTTAAGCATTATGATCTTGATGATGCAACTTTGTTTTTCAAGAAAGTTGGCAAAACAGTTGTATATCTTGTGGTGTATGTAGATATCTTTTGATGACAGGGAACAATGAGAGTTATATTGCATCCATAAAGAAGGAATTGAATAAAGGTTTTGAAATGACTGATTTGGGCTATGTTCACTACTATCTTGGTATTGAAGTGACTCAACATCCTAAATTTATATTCCTCTCTCAAAAGAAGTACAATGGATATCTATTGAACAGGTTGGCATGGATGAGTGCAATTCTTTAACCACTCAAGTGGAGCAAAACTTGAAGCTCACATCCATTGAAGGGAAATAATTTGAGGATACAACAAAGTATAGACAGCTTGTAGGAAGTCTCATCTACCTGACTACTACCAGACCAAACATCTCATTTTTTGTTGGAATCTTCCTCCAGGTTTATGCAAAAACCTTCTAAAGGACATTGGTCTGCTGCAAAAAGAGTTCTAAAGTACATGAAAGGGACTCAAGACTTTGGACTCAAATATACACAGGTGGGCGACTTCAGCTTGATTGGATACTCTGATTCAAACTTTGATGGAGACAAAGAAACTGGGGTATCTACTTCAGGTTATACTATGAGTCTTGGATCAGGAGATGTCTCTTGGAGATCACACAAACAGCTAGTTCCAGCAAATTCCACAACTGAGGCAGAATATGTGGCAACAGCTGAAGCAACAAAGGAAATTGTGTGGCTCAGGAAAATCATGGAATATTTGCAAATTAAACAAATGCATTCAACTCCACTCATGATCGATAACACTTCTACAATAAAGTTGGCCAAGAACCCAAAGTTCCATGATCGAACGAAGCACGTGAATATAAAATACCATCTGATTTGACATCATGTTGAGGCCAAAACAATCCATCTATGTTATTGTTCCACAAATGAGCATATTGCAAACATCTTCACCCAAGTGCTTGGAAGAGAAAAGTTTGAAAACTTCAGAACAATGCTTGGACTCACCAACATTCCTTCAGATTAAGGGGGGGAATGTTGACACCTAATCCTAGGATATTGGGCGAAATTGTACATTAATGTAAATAGAAAATAAGGAAGTTGAAGAGAAACTGGGAAATGAATCCCAAGAGTCTCACCTCCATGTATATATGCATATGCATCCTTAATCAATTCATTCACTCTTTTTGGTGGAGTTACCTCCTAGCCTAACAAGATCCAGTGTCAAAGAGTCAGGGTGTGAGACCAAAAGGGGCCAGAAGATCAAATCCAGCTAGCAAAAGAGCCAGCAGACAGAGGTGATGCAGTCCCCACGCAGCGTGACGCAGAGACTGCGCAGAGGCAGCGTAGGGCTCATCAACTATTTCCACAAGAAGTTATTTACAAAACCCTTCCAGAAAATATCGAAATAAACACAAATGCAGTTATCACTCAAGTACATATAGAGAAAAGAACAGTAAAATGCAAGCACAAGAATCAATCATATTGACACAGTTATTTCTGGACAATTGTCCCCCGAAAAGCCCAATGCCGGAAAACCGGTGCAGCAGATGAGGGTTTATATATTAATCTTCAATAGCAAATTCTTTACAAGGAAAGATTGGCAGAATAATTGAGAAACTTCTTAAGAAAACACCTGAGATAAACTCTCTCAGCCCTCTAGAGAATTCATGACACCTGAGGGACTCACTGGCCCCTACTGTGTCACCCCTACATGCTTCTCTACGCAGAGCCTGCGTGAGACTGTGTCACTACTGCGTTAGCCCTTTGCGTTGCTCCTTTGTGCTTTCTCTGTGCCCTTTTGCGTCTTTCTTCCCTCATGCCCTGTCACTATTGATGCCCTCTGCTTCCTCTACCCTACAACTCTCCCTCTGAAATCGAATTCTATTCCTTCATAATTGGCTTCCCTTGGGTTACTGAGTGTGTGCCCAGCTTGCTTTCCAAATGCCCCTCGAGTCTTCTTTTATAATCTTTTCTTTGACAAATCAATGGCCCAGATTAGAAGTCTAATCAATGGCTAAGATTAAATCTTGACTTGATCTTCGTTCTCTAGAAGATTCATACTCTGTTTTATTAATACCCATTAATTATTTAATTTCCCTAAAAGTTTAGACTTAGGGTCTCCATTAAAATAATTAATTATTTTAATAAAACATAAAGTGAGTAGAATTTCCATAAATGATTTCTAGGTTCCTTAGAATACTGGTGTCCAAGCCTCCTCACAAATTTTGAGACTTAGATCACTTTCTGATGCTACAAAAATCAACACTCCCTCTTAGCAAGGAAAGTGTTCTTGCAATTTGTTTGCTGCATATTGCTCTGACTTTAAAGCACTCTCTGTGTCGTTGATGCTAGGTTGTTGCCCCTCATCTGCTACGTTGTTGCCTTCTGTACTACAGCCCATGACACTGCCTCATCTGTACTGCAGCTCCCTCTCAATTCTGAATATGTCCACTCCTACTACTGAAATGGATTCTTGATCATCCCCATCTTCTCTCCGAAGTAGACAAACTTTGTCTTTCCCAGAGCTTTAGTGAGGATGTTAGCCACATGTTCTCCTGTCGAAGTGTACTACAACTGTACAGCTCCGCTGGACAAAGTCTGATAAAATGACACCTGATGTCAATGTGCTTCGACCAATCATGAAACACAATATTCTCAAAGAGCATGACGCAACACTGATTATCACATAGAATGCTGGTCGCTTCTATCTTTTCCTTGAGTACATTCACAAGCAGCTTCCTAAGCCATATGG
This sequence comes from Pinus albicaulis, assembly GCA_034641835.2. Lineage (NCBI taxonomy): Eukaryota > Viridiplantae > Streptophyta > Pinopsida > Pinales > Pinaceae > Pinus > Pinus albicaulis. Next base: position 785,132,193 of record CM076574.1, read on the forward strand.
CTTCACACAAAGCAGTGCTTGCTACCATATATTCCACCTCAACTGAGCTCAAAGCTACAGACTTATGTTTTCCTACTGTACCAGGGAGTTATTCCTGATCCAACCCTGAAACAATACCCACTGGTACTCTTCCGATCTACTAAACTTCCAGCCCAATCTGCGTCAGTGAACCCACTAAGTCTGATGTCATTGCCTCAGGTGTATCTCAATCTATGCTCGACTATTCCTAGAAGGTATCTGAGAATATGCTTGGTTGCTGCCCAAGGTGCCCTACTTGGTTCCACCGTGAACTGACTGAGGGTGTTGACAGCATAACAGATGTCTAGCCTAGTGTTGACCAGATACATCAGGGACCCGATGAGTTGTCTATACAAGGTAGGATCAGCCTCATCATCTTCGGATGTATCAATCTTCTTCCAGTTGGTGATCATTGGAATAGCCATGGGTCTACAGTCCTGCATCTTGAATCTTTTCAAGATTTTTGTAGCACATCTCCTTTGAACAAGGAAGATTTCACCCTTCTGTTGCCAAACTTCTAACCCCAAAAAATAATGCATCAACCCTAGATCCTTCATGTCGAATTCTACAGCGAGGTTCTCCTTGCAATCCTTAATGAGCCTAGATGAACCTGTCAAGAATAGGTCATCTACGTACAGCACTAGTATCAGAGGCTCATTCCCTACTTTCAGATAGTAGATATTGGGATTTGCGTCGCTCTTGATGAATCCCATCTTCTGCAAATAACCATCAACGCGACCATACCAAGCTCTAGGGGCTTGCTTAAATCCATACAAGGCTCTCCTAAGCCTACACACATGAGTCTTTTGCTCATGCATCTCAAAGCCCTCTAGTTGTTCGATATATACTTCTTCTATCACCCCATTGAAGAATGCAGTCTTGACATCCATCAGTTGAATCTCCCACCCCATTTGTGTAGCAATGGATATCACAAATCTAATAGAAGTATATCTGGCTACTGGGGAGAAGGTTTCTTCATAGCCTATCCTCTCCTTCTGAGCATACCCCTTAGCCACGAACCTGGCTTTATATTTTTCTACGTTGCCATCTGCAGCGTATTTGATCTTGCAAATCCATCTCGAACCCACAATTGATCTGTCTTGAGGCCTAGGAACCACTTCCCAGACATCATTCGTCATGATGGAAATGTACTCTTCCACCATTGCATCTACCCATACCTGATGTTGAGCTGCCTCCTGAAAACTAGAAGGTTCCCCAACCTGAGCTACCAAGGCTTGGTATCTGTCTGGTTTCCTCTGCAACCCTCATTTCTAGGAGCCTCGACAAACTCCTATGCGTCCCTCAGAATTTGTCATAATTACCTGCTCATCCTACCACTGGGAGTGGGTGGATCTCCCTGCTCCTCCTCCTGCAAACCCTCTAGATCCTTGTGGCTTGGAGAAGCACTTGTGCTAGTTTCTGTTGGTCGTAGTGGCTAGACCAGTGGATCATCTTCAGACTACATTCCAAAAGGCATCTCCCAAGATTTTTTGAAATCTCTTTCCTACATGAACTTTACATCCCGCCGCACTACAATCTTCTTGCTGTCAGGAATGTAGATTCTGTAAGCCTTAGCATTCTCGCTATATCCCACCAGATATCCCTTTTCCGCAGTCCTATCCAATTTATTCCTCTTCTCTTTGGGTACATGGCAATATGCCACACTACCAAAGAGCCTGAAGTGGCTTACTTCTGGCTTCCTGCCAGTGAAGACACTTTCTGGAGTGATTTTACCCAATGTGCTGTGAGGAATCCTGTTCTGAACATACACAGTTGTATTACAAGCTTCTGCCCACAAAAATTTGGGCATGTCTTGATCATACAACAATGCCCTTGTAGTGTCCACAATAGTTCTATTCTTCCTTTCTACAATTTCATTCTGCTCTGGATTATATGGAGCAGTCCATTCTCTTCTAATGCCTTCCCTTGCACAGAAATCTGTGAAGTCTTTATCAATTTATTCTCCACCATTATCTGATCGCAGTATCTTGATACGCTTTCCTGTCAGATTCTCAACCAGAGCTTTAAACTCCTTGAATCGATCAAAGACTTCATCCTTAGTCTTCAGAAAGTAGATCCAGGTTTTCCTAGAATGGTCATCAATGAAGGTGACGAAATATTCGGCACCACTAAGAGCTCAAGTGGACATTAGTCCGCAGATGTCCGAGTGTATTAATCCCAACACACTCTTAACCCTATTGTCACTCCTGGGGTAGGGAGCCTTGGCATACTTTCCTAGTACGCACCCTCTGCAAACATTATCTCGCTTGGTGCTCAAATCTGGAACTCCTGTGACGGTCTTCTTGAGAATTCTCAAAGCCCCATGGTGTAAGTGCCCCATTCTCTCGTGCCATAGTTCATTCAAATCCTTCTCATCATTGTTGCCTATCAGTGTCATTGGAGATTCGAGTTGCAACTTATACAGTTTATTGCTCCTGAGTCCGATTTGTGCCTTCCTCTTCCAACTCGGGTGTTTGACATATACTCTTTTACAAATGAACTAAACGTCATAGCCCTTGTTTTGTAACTGAGACACCGAGAGTAAGATCATCCCCAAACGAGGCACATGCAGCACATTCGTGGCCCAAAGCTTATTGCCAATTTCAATTTGAAATACTACGGTACCTCTTCCAACGGGGGTACACTTCACCTTATTACCCATGGTGATTTGAAAGTTCATCTACTCTTCTTGGTAGCTTGATAAACATTCTCGTACTCCCGTCATATGTACGGAAGCTCCATTATCAATATACCAGACTTCTGGAGAAGCAGAGCTTGATACGCAAGTGAATTCCTCTTCAAGTCTGGAAGCCAATACAGAGATGTCGTGATCCCCCTGTTCTTCCATGCTTTCCCTTTTCTCTGGATAGTTGCATGAACCCTTTCGAGTTGTTGCTGCAATAGCTTCTAGACTTTGTTCCATTGCAAGGTCTCCAATCCTATTATTCAATCTCAGCTCTAATACCATGTGAAAATTTCAATCTAAAATTCTACTACAATTATATATTTATTTCTCCTACTTATTTCCACAACAAGTTATTTACAAAACCCTTCCAGTAAATATCGAAATAAACACTAGTGTAGTTACTAAGTACATATAGAGAAAAGAACAGTAAAAATGCAAGCACAAGAATCAATCATATCAACATAGTTATTTTTGGACAATTGTCCCCGGAAAAACCCAATGCCAGAAAACCAATGCAGCAAATGAGGGTTTATATATTAATCTTCAGCAGCAAATTCTTTACAAGGAAAGACTGGCAGAATAATTGAGAAAATTCTTAAGAAAACACCTGAGATAAACTCTCTCAACTCTCTAGAGAATTTACGACACCTGAGGGACTCACTGGCCCCTACTGCGTCACCTCTGCGTGCTTTTCTACGCAAAAGCTGCGTGATACTGGGTCACTACTGCATGAGCCCTCTCCACTGCTCCTCTGCGTCTTTCTTCTCTTATGCCCGGTCACTGATGATGCCCTATGCTTCCTCTACCCTGCAACTCTCCCTCTAAAATCGAATTCTATTCCTTCATAATCGACTTCCCTCGGGTTACTGAGTGTGTGCCCGACTTGCTTTCCAAATGGCCCTCAAGACTTCTTTTATAACCTTTTCATTGACAAATCAACGGCCCAGATTAGAAGTTTAATCGATGGCTAAGATTAAATCTTGACTTGATCTTCGTTCTTTAGAAGATTCATACTCTATTTTATTAATACCCATTAATTATTCAATTTCCCTAAGTTTAGACTTAGGGTCTCCATTAAAATAATTAATTATTTTCATAAAACATAAATTGAGTGGAATTTCCACAAACGATTTCTGGATCCTTTAGAATACTGGTGTCCAAGCCTCCTCACAAATGTTGAGACTTAGATCACTTTCCGATGCTACAAAAATCATAATGGACAGTTCAGGATTCCAGTGTCAGTGTGAGGTAAACTCACAAGTTTTTTATCTGTCAAGTTCTTTGTGTGGATGGCCAGCAACGCATCCCAAATTGTATTTAGAATTATTGTACAATAAATAAAACCTTAGTTGTTGCATCGGACCCATTGTCAATATACCAGACCCCTGGAGAGGCTGTGCTTGACACACAAGCGAAATCCTCTTCTAGTCTGGACACCAGAACTGAAACGTCATGATCCCTTTGTTACTCCATGCATTCTGGAGGACTGCGTGAACCCTTCCGAGTTGATGCTGCATCGTTGTCGGACCTTCGTTTCATTGTAGAACCTCTTTTGTCTCTCGTCTTTTGCTCTGACACCATGTGAAATTTTCAAGCTGAAATACTACTGCAGTAATTGATTTATTTCGCCAACTTATTTATGATAAGTTATTTACAGATACTTTCAGTAAATTATGAAATAAACATAAATGCAGTATTCACTTAATCATAAGCAGAAAATCAAATAGAACGCATATAATGCAATAGAAACAATCATATAAACACAATTATTTGTAGACAATTGTCCCCAGAAAAACTCAATGTGGGAAAACTGATGCAACAAATGAGGGTTTATATTATTCTTCAACAGTGAAAATCATTTACAGAAATTTGACGAGCAGATGACTAGAATACACCTGAGATCATTTTTCCAAACCCTTCGAAAGAATTTCTGACACACTAGAGGCAACCTTCCTCCCTCTGCGTCACTCTGCATGGCCTTTTGCACAGTCACTGCGCTGGACTGCATCACTCTGCGTGGAGCCCTCCTTTGTTCTGCTATGAACTGACTTAGGGTATTCACGGCATAACAGATGTCTGGTCTAGTGTTGATAAGGTACATCAATGATCCTATGAGCTGCCTATACAAGGTAGGGTTAGCCTCATCATCCTCAGACGTGTCGATCTTCTTCCAGTTTGTGATCATTGGCGTAGCCATGGGTCTACAGTCCTCCATCTGGAATCCCTTCAGGATCTCTATAATATATCTTCCTTGCCCAAGGAAGATTTCTCCCTTCTGTTGCCAAACCTCCAAACCAAGAAAATAGTGCATCTGCCCCAGATCCTTCATGTCGAATTCTGTAGCCAGATTTTCCTTGTAGTCTTTGATGAGCTTAGATGATCCAGCCAAGAACAGATCATCTACATATAATACCAGAATTAGCGGCTCATCTCCTACTCTTAGGTAGTAGAGGTTGGGATCTGCGTCACTCTTGACAAATCCCATCTTCTGCAGGTAGCTATCAATTCGCCCATACCATGCTCTAGGGGCTTGCTTCAGTCCGTACAAGGCTTTCTTAAGCTTGCATACATGAGTCTTCTACTCATGCGTCTCAAAGCAATTTGTCTATTCTATGTACACTTCCTCTTCTATCACCCCATTCAAGAACGTTGTCTTGACATCCATCTAGTGAATTTCCCATCCCATCTACGCTGCTAGAAAGATGATGGACCTGATCGAAGTGTACCGAGGTACAGGGGCGAAGGTTTCTTCATAATCGGTCCCTTCCTTCTGTGCACACCCCTCAGCCACAAACCTGGCTTTGAATTTCTCTATGTTGCCATCTGCAACATACTTGATCTTGTAGATCCACCTTGATCCTACAACCCATCTGTTCTGAGATCTAGGGACTACTTCCCATACATCATTTGTCATGATGGAGTTGTACTCCTCCACCATAGCGTCTACCCACACCTGATGTTGAGCCACCTCTCGAAAACTAGAGGGTTCTCCAACATGTGCTACCAGTGCCTGGTACCTGTCTCGCTGCATGCGTACCCTCTTCTCATTTCTAGGGGCTCCAATAAATTTCTTTGCATCCCTAGAGTCTGTTGGAGTTCTCTGCTCGTCCTTCCACTAGTGGTGGGTGGATTTACCTACTCTCCTTCTTGCACTTCCTCAGAAGAACTTTCCTCAGAATCCTTGTGTCGTGGAGAGGCACTAGAGCTATCTTACGTAGGCCGCTATGGCTGAACTAGTGGATCCTCCTCAGACTACGTATCTATAGACATTTCTCGGGATCTCCTGAAGGCTCTCTCCTCCATGAACTTCACGTCCCATCTTAAAACGATCTTCCTATTCTCCTGAATATAGATGCGATATGCCTTCGCAGCTTCACTACATCCCACAAGGTATCCTTCTCTGCAGTCTGATCTAACTTCTTCCTCTTCTCATCGGGTACGTGGCAATACGTTATACTGCCAAATATCCTGAAGTTGCTCACCTCAGGCTTGCTGCCAGTGAACACACTGTCGGGAGTAACTTTACCCAATACTCTATGAGGCACCCTGTTCTGCACATACACTGTTGTATTGCAAGCTTCAACCCACAGAAATTTAGGCATGTCTTGATCATACAGCATCACCCTCGCAGCTTCCACAATGGTCCTATTCTTCCTCTCTGCAACTCCATTCTGGTCCGAATTATATGGAGTTGTCCATTCTCTCTTGATGCCTTCCTTTGCGCAGAACTTTGTGAAGTCTTTATCAATATATTCTCCACCATTATCTGATCGCAATTTCTTGATCAACTTTCCGGTCAAATTTTCTACCAAAGCCTTGAATTCTTTGAATCACTCAAAGACCTCATCTTTGGTCTTCATAAAGTAGATCCATGTCTTCCGAGAATGGTCATCAATAAGGGTGACAATACTTTGGACCACTGAGAGCATTCGTGGACATTGGTCCGCAAATGTCTGAGTGTATCAATTCCAACACACTCTTGGCCCTGCTACTACTTCTAGGAAATGTTGCCTTGGCATACTTCCCTAATACGCACCCCCTACAGACATCGTCTTTCCTGGTGCTAAGTTCTGGAGCTCCCATGACAGTCTTCTTAAGGATCTTCAAGGCTCCAAGATGTAGATGCCCCAGTCTTCTGTGCCATAATTCATTCAAATCACTTTCATCAGTACTGCCTATAAGTGCCATTGGGGACTCGAGTATTAACTTCTACAGTTTACGGTTCCTTACTTCCATTTGTGTCTTCCTTTTCCAACTAGGGTGTTCGATATAAACTTTGTTGCCAATAAAGTATACCTCGTAGCCCTTGTTCTGAAGATGAGACACCGAGAGAAAGTTCATCCCCAATCCCAGTACATGCAGTACGTTGGTGGCCCGAAGCTTGTTACCAGGTTTTGTTTGAAATATTATGGTTCCTCTTCCAATGGGGGTACATGTGGCCTTGTTTACCATCGTGATCTGAAAATTCATCTACTCTTCCTGGTAGCTCAAGAAGCATTATCGAACTCTCATCATGTGAGCAGATGCCCCACTGTCAATATACCAGACCCCTAGAGAGGTCGTGCTTGACACACAAGCGAAATCCTCTTCTAGTCTGGACGCCAGAACTGAAACGTCATGATCCCTTTGTTTCTCCATGCATTCTGGAGGACTGCGTGAACCCTTCCGAGTTGATGCTGCAACATTGTCAGACCTTTATTGCATTGAAGAACCTCCTCTCTTGTCTCTCGTCTTTTGCTCTGACACCATGTGAAATTTTCAAGCTGAAATACTACTGCAGTGATTGATTTATTTCGCCTACTTATTTATGATCAGTTATTTACAGATACTTTCAGTAAATTCTAAAATAAACACAATTGCAATATTCACTTAATCATAAGCAGAAAATCAAATAGAATGCATATAACGCAATAGAAACAATCACATGAACACAGTTATTTTTGGATAATTGTCCCCAGAAAAACCCTATGCGATAAAATCGGTGCAGCAGATGAGGGTTTATATTATTCTTCAGCAGTGAAAATCATTTACAGAAATTTGACGAGCACATGACTAGAATACATCTGAGATCATTTTTTCGAACCCTTCGAAAGAATTTCTGACACACTGGAGGCACCCTTCCTCCCTCTGTGTCACTCTGTGTGGCCTTCTACGCAGTCACTGCGTTGGACTGCGTCACTCTACGTGGAGGACCAGTGTTGTTGCTCAGCGTTGTCCCCTCTGCGTCAGCCTTTTGCCTTCTTCTTCCTCTGCTGACTTCCCCTTCCTCCTTCTGTCTCTGCAATTCCGCCTCTACAACCTCTCCCTTTGAAATCGAATCCTATTCCTTCAAAATCAATTTCCTTCGGGTACTGAGTATGTGCCCGGCTTGCTTTCCAAATGACCCTCAACCCTTCTCTTATAGTCTTCTCGTTGATGAATCAACGACCCAGATTAGATCTTTAATCAATGGTTGAGATTAAAAAATGACTTGATCTTCGTTTACTAGAAGATTCACACTTTGCTTTATTAATGCCCTTTAATTATTTAATTTCCCTAAGTTTAGACTTAAAAATCACTTTAAAATAATTAATTATTTTAATGAAGCATGATCCGAGTGGAATTTCCACAAACGGTTTCTGGGTTCTCTGGAATATTGATGTCCAAGCCTCCTCCCAAAATATGAGACTTGGAACACTTTCCAATGCTGCAAAATCAACATATTGGATGTTAATCATTATTTACATATTCTAGAGAAAGCCTTAACCTTTTATACATTCTTGAACGAGTCAAATCATACAATCATACGAAGCATATCACAAGATTCTATTCACATGAATCTTCTCAAAGAGTTACTTTCAATGTGCATTCCTATGCTTCTTATTCCATCATCTAGTTATATGTCTCATAATGAGCCTCCATCATGACCCATTGCATTCCTTCATCCCTTTACCAGTATTACTTCCACATTACATGGAATGTATACTAACTTTGTCATAGTGCTTCACCCAAGAACCTTCCATAATGACGGTTTTTCCAGGATCATAATGATCCATCAAAGCAAGATGACTTCCTCTAACACAATGTTAGATAATGCCTGGATGAATAGTATGCAAAATAGTCTATCTATCAATCTTTAAATACTATATGACTTCTACAAAGAAACTTAACCAAGTAGACTCTACTTATGCAACTATCACATGCGTCTCTCTATAATGTTACGCAAAATCAAAATTGTTCTAAACAATGCATGTTATCTTCAAGGGAAAGGCCAATTTTATCAAGAACTAACCAAGATGCCTTTTCTAATAGTAAAGATTCTTTATTTATTCTTTCTTCGGCTTCTTCTCAAGTTCTCCCACAGCCTCAGCTACCTAAGCTTTGCTTCTTTCCTTTCTCTTGTTGTTTTGTAGGCTTGGACAGTGCCTCTTAAAGTGTACAAACTCATTGCACTTAAAGCATTAAACCTTGGACATGTCTTTCTTCTTGTACTTTCCAAACTTTCCCTTCTTTAGCTTCTTGACTCGAGCTAGAAAAGCTTAAGACTGCTCATCTGATCCAATGCCATCTTTTACCTTGATCCTTGATTCTTCCAGAATGCATTGAGCCCAAAACTCATCAAAAGGAGTTGAATCTTTCTTGGAGTAGATGTTTGTTGCAAAGCTGCTCCATTCTAGTGGCAGTGCATTTAGTACACAAATGGTGACTTCCGAATCAGATATTGTTTCCCCAAGTCCTTGCAGATGGTCTCTTAGTAGAGAAACTTTCATGAGAAAGGATGTCATATCCTCATCCTTTGATTTCTTCATTCTAGGTAAATTATTCCGCAAAGACATCTTTTGTCGTGATGTACTTACAGAGTACAAATTCACTAGCTTGTCATACATAGCCTTGGAAGTCTTTAAATGTGCAATGAATGGAACAAGAGAGTCTTTAATGGATTCAACTATGATCCTTTATGTCGTCACTTCCCCTATATTGTACTTTGCTAGTTCTTGTGTCTTGTCTTTGCTAGGTTCAGTAATTTCCCCAGCAACATATCCCATTACTTCTTGTCCTGTGAGTATTAGGTCAACCCTTTTCTTCCATGCTAGATAGTTTGATGCTCCAACGAGCTTATTGGTCTCCTTGCAAAAACAACCTATATGACCCGTCGATTCAGACATGATGTAATACTTACTTGATGATGTCTTCAACCTTCTTGATGCCTTCAAGATCTTTGAAGAGAGACGAATGATAAGATCCTTTGATGCTTTCTTTTAAAGAGGTCTACCAATGAGTCTTCAATTAGATCCCTTTAAGAGACAATCCTTCTTGAAGTCTTCTTCTTTGGGCTTTCCTTTAGGTGAGAGCTTCATTTTTCCTTCCCCTTGACAAGAAATTCCTTAGAGTGTCCTCCCAGTTGCCCTCCCTTTTCACCTTAGCTTTCATACCATGTTGAAAAATGAAAAGTGGCAACTATTAATTCTTATTTTCCTTAACCTTAATATTTGTTTGTGAATCTTGTCAATCTTCTTTATGTTCTTTAATGAGATCTTCTCATCAAACAAATATCAAGAACGAAATATCAACAAACCCAGAAAACCCCTTCAAGGGGAAAACCCAGAAAACTCCTCTTCTTATAGAATCTGCTTCAATTGAGACACAAAGACCCAAACCCTAGACCACGTCCTTCTCCAAGTACCAAGGGAGCCCTTCTTGAAGTCCTTCTCTGATTCTACACCAACCAACACAAATTGCAACGTCGACCTGCCAGCTTCAATACTACAACTTCGACCCTGCAATTATGGTCTTGCAACTTCCCCAAAAACCCTAATTTTGCTTCCTCTTGAGACCTTCCTAGAGCAAGACAACTCCTCCCAAGGTCAACGTGGTCACGGTAGGGTATTCTCCCTTCCAGTTACAAGACTCTGCACTTTGTCCTACTGCAATTTGCACCTGCAACTTCGGCCTCTTTCTGCAGCACAAGAAACCCTAAAATTTCGCATGTGTGAGAGACATTGAAACCAAAAACAAGATTTTTAGTCCTCTTTGCCTCTCTTGTACCTTCGGTCTTCTTTTTCCAGCTTCCCAGCTACAGATCGAATTATTTCATGAGAGATCGAACTGCTTCTTTATATAGTCTTTCCAAGGGGTCGAATTCCCTCCTTTAGGTCGTTTTATTGCTTACCACCTACACCTACCTACTAGTTATTGGGAAAAGCCTTTAACCCCACAAGGTGTGGTTGGTGGCAAGGAACTAAGAGGAGGGGTTGTCATTTATATTCCCAACTCTCTTTGTTTAAGTTATCTCGTAGGTTAGCTATGGGGGGTGGTCCCTAAAGGAAAACTAAGTTATAGATCTTAGTTTTCTAGGAGAGTTGTTAGAGTTAAATAGATTACTTCTTAAGATTTATAAGCAAAAGGTGATATGACCAATAACCATCAATATATAAAATAAGCATAAATCATATGAAAACTAGTTTCTTCAAAGTATTGCTCCTTAACATGAAATTGTATTTGCTTAAATGAAGTTAAATACTTTCAAATGGAAAGTAAAAGTAATTCTGAAAGGAAAAACAAGAAACTGTTAGCACAAGATATTATAAATTCTCTTAAGATAAACAAATTTATGAATCAAAGCATGTGAAGCTATCTTGCCCAAAAGGAAACAATTAGTAATCTACTTATGAGAATTTAAATGAGATGATATAGAAACTCATATGTTAGACCAAGATGACAACATACAATTAAGTTTGCAACCCAAAATAAGAGTACTTGAAAGTAAACTTCACATCACGTCTTACTACTATCTTCCTACTCTCGAGAATATAGATGCGGTAAGCCTTTGCATTGTCGCTATATCCCACAAGGTACCCTTTTTCAACATTCTGATCCAATTTGTTCCTCTTCTCATCGGGTACATGGTAGTACGCAATATTGCCAAATATCCTAAAGTGGCTCACTTCAGGCTTGCTGCCAGTGAACACACTCTCGGGAGTGACCTTACCCAATGCGTTATGAGGAACCCTATTCTGCACATACACGGTTGTATTACAAGCTTCGGCCCATAGAAATTTGGGCATGTCTTGGTCATACAGCATTGCCCTCACAGCTTCCACAATAGCCTTGTTCTTCCTCTCTGTGACCCCATTCTACTCCAAATTATATGGAGCAGTCCATTCTCTCTTGATGCCTTCCTTTGCACAGAACTTTGTGAAGTCCTTGTCAATGTACTCTCCACCATTGTTTGATCACAATGTCTTGATCCACTTTCATGTTAGATTCTCCACCAGAGCCTTAAACTCTTTGAATCGCTCAAAGACCTCGTCTTTGCTCTTCAAAGAGTAGATCCATGTCTTTCTGGAATGGTCATCGATGAAGGTGACAAAATACTTTGCACCACTGAGAGCATTCGTGGACATTGGTCCGCAGATGTCTGAGTGTATCAATCCCAACACACTCTTGGCCTTATTGATGCTTTTCGGACATGCTGCCTTGGCATACTTCACTAATACGTACCCTCTGCAGACATCGTCTTGCTTGGTGCTAAATTCTGGAGCTCCCGTGACAGTCTTCTTGAGAATTCTCAAGGCTCCATGATGTAGATGCCCCATTGTTCTATGCCATAATTCATTCAAATCTCTTTCATCAATACTACCTATCAGTGCCATTGGGGACTTGAGCTGTAACTTGTACAGTTTATGGCTCCTAACTCCAATTTGTGCCTTCTTTTTCCAACTTGGGTGTTTGACATAAACTTTGTTGCCAATAAATTATACATTGTAACCCTTGTTCTGAAGCTGAGACACTAAGAGCAAGTTCATCCCTAATCCTGATACATGCGGTACATTGGTGGCCCGAGGCTTGTTGCCAACTTCTATTTGAAATATTATGGTGCCTCTTCCAACAGGGGTACATTTTGCCTTGTTTCCCATAGTGATTTGAAAATTTATCTGCTCCTCCTGGTAGCTTGAGAAGCATTCTTGAACTCCCGTCATGTGAGCAAATGCTCCACTGTCAATATACCAGATCTCTGGAGAGACCATGCTTGAAACACAAGCAAATTCCACTTCTAGTCTAGATGCCAGAACTGAAACGTCATGATTCCTTTGTTCCTCCATGTGTCCTGGAGGACTACGTGAACCCTTCCGAGTTGATGTTGCATCGCTGTCGGACTTATGTTCCATTGCAAAACCTCCTCTTCTATTACTCGTGTTTTGCTCTGATACCATGTGAAATTTTCAAACTGAAACACTACTGCAGTGATAGATTTATTTCACCTACTTATTTATGATAAGTTATTTACAGATTTTCTTCCAGTAAATTCTGAAATAAACACAACTACAATATTCACTTAACCATAAGCAGAAAATAGAACAGAACACATATAATGCAATAGAAACAATCACATAAACACAATTGTTTTTGGACAATTGTCCCTGGAAAAACGCAATGCGGGAAAACCAGTGCAGCAAATGAGGGTTTGTATTATTCTTTAGCAAGGAAAATCTTTTACAAGAATTAGACGAGCAGATTTCTAGAATACACCTGAGATAAATTCCCCGAATCCTCTTGGAGAATTTCTGACACCCGGAAGACACCCTACCTCCCTCTACGTCACCCTCTGTAATCTTTCGTGCAGTCCCTTCGCTGTATTGCATCACTCTACGGGGGACTCAGTGCTGCTGCTCAGCGCTGTCCTTTGTGGCCCTCTGCGTCCTCCTCTTGCCTTTATCTGCCTCTGCTAACTTCCCCTTCCTTCTTCTGCCTCTGCAACTCTCCCTTTGAAATCGAATTCTATTCCTTCAGAATCAATTTCCTTCAGGTACTGAGTGTGTGCTCGACTTGCTTTCCAAATGACCCTCAAGCCTTCTCTTATAATCTTCTCGTTGATGAATCAACAACCCAGATTAGATCTCTAATCAATGGCTAAGATTAAAACATGATTTGATCTTCGTTCTCTAGAAGATTCTCACTTTGTTTTATTAATACCCTTTAATTATTTAATTTCCATAAGTTTAGACTTAGGACCACATTAAAATAATTAATTATTTTAATAAAACATGAACCGAGTGGAATTTCCACAAACAGTTTCTGGGTTCTTTGGGATACTGATGTCCAAGCCTCGTCACAAAATATGAGACTTGGAACACTTTCCAATGCTACAAAATCAACAGTAACAGGGCAAATACCCCTTGTAAGGTGCTAGAAAGGAGTCAAGTTATCCCTCAAGGGACCTCTATTAAATGTGTAATACCACCTGAACAAAACCTCTCAAGATCAAGTGAGACCAACTTCATTACTGAGATAAAACCGTTAAAGCATGATAATGGACCATACCTAATGCTAAGGGCATAGAAATACTTCACACATAACTCACCTTCAAATCTCTAACTAGCTCAAGGCCAAAAACAAGTTACCTCACTTTTATTACAGATGACTAGGTCAACAACCCTATTAGGTGTTTCCAGCCCCCAAGGGGAGTGACATGTCCCAAGTTGACCCATCAATCCATAGTTGTAAGTGATATAATGGTCATGGAGTGGGAGAGACTTCAAGGAAAATGTCACGACCATGAGACCAACTAATGGGGGTCCAACATCCAAAGTGTAATGATGTAAGAAGGGATAAATTGTGGTGGCATGAGTTACTCCTTTCTTCGTCCTGCTTTTTCCACTCCTCTAGTGCACCTTTTACATTAATGATTTATCTTTATTTGGTGCATAGTTTAGGAGCTCAAGCTTGCTTTATGCTTTTCCAATACCTATTTAAGATGTAGCAGTTTCTCGCTCATAGGGGTAGGGACATTTAAGAGTTCCTTTGTTTTAGATGAAGCATCGAATGCTTGAGGAAATAAGTCATGGCTAATGAGGGGGAGTATAGCTCATGCTAGGTTTTTGCCCACACACCAAATAAGTCCCACCCATCTTTTGCATTTTACATTTCTTTCCATTGTGACTTCATATGCTTTTATCGTTCTTTCAGTTGCATCAACCTTTGAGACCCGGTTTATGGATCCTAACTCGTGGATGTGGATAGAGGGTACCAATCCCAATGACCAATGACTATCAACCCAAAGAATGGAGATCGATAATTGGTAAGGATGGAAAGTGGTAAGCATGGATTATCAAAAACATGCCTCCCCAACAGTGCCCTTCCTAAACCATAAGGCCTCAAAGGACCATTGGACCAAAGTCAAAGACTAACCTCCCAAGTGAAGTGTGGGAATAAGGATACAATCTAGAGTCGTCAATCATTGTATTTCCCCATGATTCATATTATTATGCCCATAACATTAAATGAAAGCATGTGATCGCTAACCTACTAATAGATGACCCACCTTCCTTCAAGAAACATGTTAGATGGGAGAGAGCACTAACCAAAGCAATAAGTGGAGAACTATGGCATAATTCTATTTGTTGACCATCAAAGGGCTTCCTAGCTAGTCACCTGTCAAAGGGGGAGAAACTTTTCTCATATGGATTACCCACTTTTTGTCGGTAACAGGTCCCATTGACCTACTTACATGGTCATTTCTTGGACATTAATCAAATTATCTTATCTTATCTTACTTCTATCTAACCCAATACACCAAGCAGCCCAAGAAAACAAATACTAAACAAGTGTACTTCAAAGCTAACAAATTTCATCCTTCAAGATATGCTTTTCAAAGCATATAAGAGATCTTAAATATTTTATAACAACAACAAATCTGCCCTCTTATTTTCTCAATATCTATTAAATCACTAAATCAATTCAGCTCTATGTTATGTCAAATCAGCTTGAATGACCAAGGCTAAAATCTACTCAATCATGAAATAGCAAAGTTGAAAATCAAATCTGCAAGTACATAATATGTGAACAACTGGAAATTTCATATATATACGAGATGAAGCACAAGTACATATTATCAAAAAGTCGGTACATACTACAAGTCAAGCTCTCCAAACCATAGCTAGGGGAACCATCAAAAAACTCTCACCACCAACTTCTCCTAACTAGGAACCACTCCCAACTAATGTTGGTCACTCCACCAAAGATTTTCAACATGCTAGCATCAACATTAGCAACTTTGTGAAAATTCCAAACCAGAATCCTATTGCAGTGGAAATTATTCTCCTAATTGTTAATTTAATTTAACAATTTATTTGTTGTTTGCTACGGCAAATACTGAATAAATCACACTACAATCTACACAAATAAAAATGTGGAAGAATAAAGCACCGGACGCTGAGAAATGTTAGCATACACACATAAAAAGTTAACACAATTATTTTTGGACAACAGTCCTTGGAAATGTTAGTTTTTGTAGCATTGGATGTGTTCTAGCCTCGAGATTTGGCAGAGAGGTTAGGACATGCATTCTCCAAAATCCAGAAATCGTTTCTAGAAATTCCATCTAGAGACAACTTAATTAAAATAATTAATCAGTTTTTTAATATTTCCTAAGTTTAAACTTAGGAAAGATAATTAATTAAAATGTATTAATTAAGCCATTATGTGAATCTTCTAGAAAAAGACACAGATCGAGTTCTAGTTAATCTTAGCCATCGATTAAATTTAATCGTGGTCGTTGATGTCTCAACGAGAGATTAT
Organism: Pinus albicaulis; assembly: GCA_034641835.2. Classification (NCBI taxonomy): domain Eukaryota; kingdom Viridiplantae; phylum Streptophyta; class Pinopsida; order Pinales; family Pinaceae; genus Pinus; species Pinus albicaulis. The sequence goes on from CM076574.1 coordinate 785,148,454, forward strand.
AGGAAGAAACTCAATGGGGCTTGGAGAACATAATCGCAGAGATCAAATTCATTGGTAGATCGATTTCCTAAGTAACAGCACTGAGTTGTCAGAAAGAAAGCTAATGAGTTCGTTGCAGTGAGAGAGGGGACAGGATAGTAAGGCTGGAGGAAGATTTTCCAGATTCGGTGAGTGCACAGCAGAGAGGCAGTGAGTGGCACAGAGAGGCAGCGCAGAGGCCACACAGAGGCAGTGCAATGCTTCAGAGGAGATACGCATTTTTGCTGGGAAGCAGATTTAATTCAGTGCCAGAAGCTAGAGAGAGAGTTTGGAGGCCAGGAGGGTCCAATTTCCAGATACAGTTGATCATTTAGCAAGAGGGAAGGTTGTTCCTAGCTGTGGGAACGTAGTACTACATAGGCTAACATAGTGACTGCGCAAAGCACCTCATCTTCGGCCAAGGTCAATGTCGGATCACCACTGGTAGTGAGAATTTTCTCAATATACTCTATTGTCATATTTTTCTCTGTATGGTTTGGTAGATTTAAGCAACCATAGATTTGTACTCAAATTTACTACTGCATAATATACAAACCTTGAGTTGTTGCACTAGTTTTCCCGAGTTGGGTTTTTCTGGGGACTTAGTCCAAAAATAACATTTGTTATGTGTGTGTGTGTGTTATTCCACAGTATTTTATTTGTGAAGGTTGCAGCGTATCAGTTTTGATATTTACCGTAGAGCATAGTAAATAATTTGTTCAGTTATTTAACAAATAGAAGAAACTTAATCAATTGTTGTAGTAGGATTCCAATTTGTGGAATTTTCACATGGTATCAAAGCGCAGATAAAAGCGGAGGAGCTCACAGTTGCAGAAAGAAAGAGAGAGATTCAAAGCACTACGTGCTTGAAACCCTAGGAGGTTGCGCAGACCATTGGCCAGGAGGGAAGATTTTTGAGGAAAAATTATTTCTCTGAGTGAGTCAACAGAGAATAAATTTTCCAAATCGAAGATTGTCAGAGACAGAGGGAGCAGCGACATTTTATTTGCAGAGCGGATCTTCGATTGGGACGTAGTTATTTTGTAGCAGTTTGTTGGTGCAGAATAGCGTCAAGAGGAAGGAGTTGGCAGCAGTGCAGATGGCACAGTGCAGAGTCAGCAACGGTGCAGAGACTAGCAGCAGTCAGGACTTGGGTGATAGATGCATTAGACTGAACAAAGTTGTTTCAATATGATGGACATCTCTCAGTTGCAGCAGCAACAGATGAGAGACAGTTGCAGATGTTGCAGTAGCAGTAGCAACAGAGTTGCAGTGCAAATGCAGTAGTTTGCAACAGTTCAACAGGGTCAACAGCAACACAGATACAGCGCATATCAGAGTTGCGCAGTAGTTGGTGGGCAGCGGTAGCCAAACATCAACAGCACAGCAGGAGATGGTGCAGAGGCAATGTATTGCAGTTGCAATACTAGAACACTTTCCTCGCTAAGAGGGAGTGTTAGTTTTTGTAGCATTGGATGTGTTCTAGCCTCTAGATTTGGCAAAGAGGTTAGGACACATGCATTCTCCAAAACCCAGAAATCGTTTCTAGAAATTCCATCTAGAAACGACTTAATTAAAATAATTAATCAAATTTTTAATATTTCCTAAGTCTAAACTTATGAAATATGATTAATTAAAAGGTATTAATTAAGTCATTATATGAATCTTCCAGAAAAAGACACGGATCGAGTTCTAGTTATTCTTAGCCATCGATTAAGTTTTAATCGTGGTCGTTGATGTCTCAATGAGAGTAAGTCATGATGTGAATCTTCTAGAAAAAGACACAGATCGAGTTCTAGTTAATCTTAGCCATCGATTAAGTTTTAATCGTGGTCGTTGATGTCTCAATGAGAGATTATAAGAAGAAACTCAATGGGGCTTGGAGAACACAATCGCAGAGATCGAATTCACTGGCAAATCAATTTCCTAAGTAGCAGCGCTAAGTTGCTGGAGAGAGAGTTAGTGAGCTCGTTGCAGTGAGAGAGGGGCAGGTATAGTAAGGTCGGAGGAAGATTTTCCAGATCCGGTGAGTGCACAGCAAAGAGGCAGTGAGTGCCATAGAAAGGCAGCACAGTGCTTCAGAGGAGATCTACATTTTTTCTGGGAAGCAGAGTTGATTCAGTGCCAAAAGCCAGAGAGAGAGTCTGGAGGCCACGATGGTCCATTTTCCATACAACAACTGATCAGTTAGTGACAAGGAAGGTTGTTCCTAGCTGTGGGGACGCAGTATTGTGTAGGTTGGTGCAGTGACTGCGCAGAGGCAACACAGAATAACTCATCTTGAGCCAAGGTCAATGTTGGATCACTAGTGGGAGTGATATTTTTCTCACAAAACTCTATTGTCAATTTTTTCTCTGTATGGTTTGCTAGATTTAAGCAACCATAGATTTGTACTCAGATTTACTACTGCATAATATACAAACCCTTAGTTGTTGCACCGGTTTTTCCAAGCTGGATTTTTCCGGGGACTCGATTCACAAATAACAGTGTTATTTGTCTGTATATGCATCTATCTTTCCAGTTTTATTCCGCAATATTTTATTTGTGAAGGCTACAACATATTAGTTTTGATATTTACCATAGAGCACAGTAAATAATGTGTTCAGTTATTTAAAAAATAGAAGAAACTTAATCAGTTGCTGCAATGGGATTCCAATTTGTGGAATTTTCACAAGAAAAACCCAATGCGGGAAAACCGGTGCAGCAGCTGAGGGTTTTATTTTATTAAGCAGTAGTGAAATTTGAGTACAATCTATGGATGCCCAACTGGCTATCCAATCAGCAAGTATCTGACAGAAATAATTAGAGAGAATATTTCTCACTCCACAAGTAATCCCGGCACTAGCCTCTACAGAAATCTGGTCGTCCAAACCCCAACGTGAGTACTTTTGCGCTAACTTTGCGTTGTCTTTCCCATGTGTGGCTTCATACTGCCTCTGTGCTTGTCGTCTAGCCTGCCTGTGCTGCTAGCAGTGACTCTCTAACACTCTGGAAGACTCTCGACCTCTGGAAACTGAATCTACCTCCTCCTCAAATAAATCGAACTACTCTACGTCAGCCTCTGCGCTGCTTCTGGGTGGATTACTTCTGTCACTTGCTGTTTCCTCTCAGGATCTGGAAAACTTCCTTCGGATCACTATCCTTGCCCCTCACTCATTGCTTTGACCTCTGGCTCTCTTCGACAACTGACTGTTGCTACTCTGGAAATCGATCTACCAAGGAAATCGAACTGCTCAAGTGTATTCTCCACCACCACTTCGATCTCCTCTTATAATCCACTATTGGAGCACCAACGGCCAAGATTAAAACTTAATCAATGGCTAGGATCATCTTCGGATCGATCCGTGTGAGTTCTAGACTATTCTCACCTTATCTCAATTAACACTGATTAATTAACCATATTCCCTAAATTTAGAATTAGGAAATATTTAAAAAATAGTTAATAATCTAATTGAGACAGTTCTAAGCGGAATTTCCATAAACGATTTATGGGTTTTGGAGATCTCATGTATTCTAGCCTCTCCACCAAATTTCGTGGCTATAACACATCCAATGCTACAAACTAACACTCCCTCTTAATGAGCCATGTGTTCAAGTGTTGCACACCCTGTCACAATACCCTGTCTCTACATCATCTCCCGTCACGTTGTTGATGTCTAGTTGTTGCTTCCCACCAGCCACTGCACAACTCTGATATATGTTGCATATGTGTTGTTGCTGCCAACACTGCAACTCTATTGTTGTTGCTACTGCAACTGAAAAACATCCAAAATACTGAATCATCTGTGATCAATATGATGCATTTGTCATTGAGTTTTGATTGCTACTAGCCTATGCACTGTCACTGAAGAATTTGCGTCGTTGTTGACTTTGCATTTTGCCACTTTTCACTGTCGTCAACTCCGAACTGCGCTCCCCAACATCTGACTGTTACTAGTCTCTGCAACTATCACTGTGGTACTGTCAACATCAACTACCACTGATCCATCTTGCTATTGAATACTGAGTACCACTGTAGCTAGGTAATGATCCATGAGGTAGACTCCTCAAGGACCTTGCCAATGTTTGTAGCTCTCTGGTGCTACAACTCCAAGTCACCCCACCTAACTCCTGGAGGTTTATGGGCAACCATTACGAAGTCTTCCTCCAACTAGGAGAACAACTTATCGATCTCGGCAGAAGCTGCCTGCTGAACCTGCTTCTCCTCCTTGTCCTTCTTCCTGAGAGGACACTGGTTATTGTAGTAGCCAAATTCGCCACACTTGAAGCACTTGACCTTCGACAAGTCCTTCTTCCTCTACTCCCCTTGTCCCTGACTAGGACCCTTAGATGCGGGGGCCACATTCTCCTCCTCCTTCACAATCTTCGATCTGTTGTTGCTGCTACCACTGATGGAGCTCTTTAACAGAGCTTGTCTCATCTCCTCCTGTTGCAAATCGGCCCACATCCTGTCCCACTATGGCAGCCTATCCCTACCCAATATGCTTTGGACAAATACTTTCCAATCCTCTGAGACGCTATTGAGTGCCTATCGCACTAGCTCTATGGGTTGAGGCGCTGCACCAACAGATAACAACTGGTCTCGGGCCTCCTGAATCCTGGTAAGGAAGGAGTTTATGACTTCCCCTTTCTGCATCTGGATGAGCGTTAGCTTCTCCTCTAGGTACATCTTATGCTGCTTAGAAGGACCCTGATATAGTATAGCAAGAACATCCCACATCTCTTTGGTCGTTCCCTTGGCTGCTATATGTGAGACTATATGATCTCTGCCTCCATCTAGGATCAGCCACTTTGCCCATGCCATCTCCTTTCTATACCCTTTCAGTTGATCCGCATCTGTGGGAACCACCATTACATTATCGATGTAGGCTTTCAGGCCAAATTCATCTAGAAGAAAGGACATCCTTGCCTTCCAGATGACATAGTTGGAAGCTCCATCCAACCTGTCCTAATCACGAAGCCCAACAGTGGTCATCTCAACGAATTGTCGAAAACTTCCTCTTTCCTTCTGCTTGGTTGTTGCTCTGCTACTCGGACTCCCTTCTGGAGTGAGAAGATCAGCTCACAACTACTGCCAAACTACAAGGAAAATCGAACTTCTGGAGACTAGAAGTTCCGTGAGGAAAATTTTCCCTTCGTGTGTGCTCTTCTCTCTTCCACCCTGATGTTGGTTTTGCTCTAGCGAACTGCTGCGAAACCCTCTATGTCTAACTAGAGATCTTCCCAAAGAAACAACTGGGTTGCTCTCTCTGCCTCTAGAATCACTCGATCTAGAAGGATCGAATTTTTCTACCCCTCTTAGAAAAATCAAACTTCCTCAAGCAACTCGACCTCCTGGAAAAAAGACTGTGTTGCCCCTAGGAATTTCGGCCTACTGCCCATACTGAGCAGTGAAATTCCTTTCCTTCGTTTTTGAGCTCTCCAACTGATCAACTGCGCTCTAATACCATGTGAAAATTCCAAACCGGAATCTTATTGCAGTAGCTAACAAATTTTCTCCTACTTGTTAATTTAATTTAGCAATTTATTTGTTGTTTTCTACAGCAAATACTGAATTGCATTGAAGCACAAAATATGTGGAATTTCCATAAACGATTCCTGGGTTTTGGAGATCTCATGTATTCTAGCCTCTCCACCAAATTTCGTAGCTAGAACACATCCAATGCTACAAAAACTAAGAAAGTTACTGCTAAGAAGAACAGTGATCCGAGAACAATAGTAGTGTCTAGAGACACTATTGCATTGAAGCACAAAATATATTCATGATCTGATTGTTATAGACCAATTTGGGGGACCATCTATAGATAGGTTTGGATATGGACCAAACTAAACAACCATGAGACCATAGTTGTAATTGTCCATAAAAGTTGGATCTAAAAGTCCAAATGTTGACACGATTAATTCATATTTGTCCATAAAAGGTGGATCTAAAAATCCAAATGTGGACTGGAATAATTCATATTGAAGTTGACGATCAACCCAAGAATGGTTGGCTTCCTTGATCTAACAAGGTGAGATTTACCAAGGAAATCAAAGTTCCAACACCCCCCCCACCCCATAAACTTAGCTTGGAGGAAGAGAAATTACACAACTAACAACTTTCCCCCCTTAATTTGTTCTGATTGCACAAGTGGATCAAACATAGTACAACAAGACTCCTTGAAGAAGTCTAAAACATTGTCACCATTAATGTTGACCAAATACTATCAAGGCAATTATTCATGCTGCAAAATCTACTTTCTAAAACACAGTCCTAGTCAAACAAATAACTAGAGAATAGGATATTATGGTCTAATCAAGTAACTAAATAGACAAATAGGCAACACCCATAGGTAGTCTTTATCCATAAATATAATATTTGTCATCGTGAGTAAACCTCATCTTTCAACACAATTGAGGAAGTAGTAATCAAAGTTCAAATAAAGAACTAAGTCGAAACTCGGTCGACAAATATCTTGGTCAAAAGAGCCAGTTGACAATTACGTCAGTCAATACTCAGTCTACATCCCAGTCGACCACTCCTGAGGCAATCAATGAGTAATAGGAACATTGTACAACTATACAATAGATGAGACATAACAATATGTAGTCCTCAAGCCCCTGTTCAAATGATGCCACAACGATCCAACAATCCAACCACAATCAATCCTAATAATCGACGTTAGTCCATGGTTCATCCTTTCACGTCTCTTCTACAATGATTTGAATGCAGGGCTACTACATGGCCAAGAATTCTAATTCATGGGTAATTTCCTTGATTCTTATGAGGATGTTGATATGGCTCAATTTTTGGTTCTACAAACTCAAATCTAGGTGCAGCAATGCTATGATTAGTAACCATGTCATCAATCTGTTCATTACAGTTGACAAGGGCTTGTTCTTGTTGGAAAATCAATAGTGACAACTATTAATCTTATTCTCCTTAACCTTAATATTTGCTTGTGAACTTATTAGCTTTCTTGTGTTCTTTTAGTTATATATCTCATCAAATAAATACCAAGAACATAAATTGCAACAATAGAGGACATAAATATTAGGCTCTTGGCCATGGCAAAACCCCTCCAAGGGGAAAACCCAGAAACTCTTCTCTCCGTTCCCCCGCAACCTTCGTCCACCGCGCAGTTGTCTCCGCCGCATTGACGGGAATGATGGAGAGGAAAGAGAACAAGGACCATGGGGAGGGGCCCGAATTTTCCAACTCCCCGAATTTCAATGACAGGGGGCCTCTCAGGTATATTAAACAGTGCCACAATGTGTCGGGAGCTGTGTACAGCCCCATCGACATCGCACTGGAATCCGACTTCGTCTTCTGGACTTCCCAAATCAAGAAATTGCTAAGGAAAACGGAATTCCTTGAAGCGGAAAACTTCAAGCTGCACTCCGAGGTGGGCACCTTGTCCAACAAGATCAGGGCAGTAGAGGAAGATAACTCATCTTTGAAGAACCGACTACAGGAGTGCAAGGAAATTTTTGCAACACTCCCGACGGATGAGGCTCTACAGGCAGAGATCCAGGGTCTTAAGGATAAATAGGAGGAAATCAGGTCAGAGCAGGTATCCTTCAAACAGGAAACTGAATCACATATTAGCTCATGGGCACAGGTAGTCAGACGAAAAGAGAAGGTCCCACGTCTCACAGCGGTGGAAGAGGTCGTACAGGCCAAACTTGTGGAAGAAAGGACCAGGCGAGCAAGAGAACTAAACCTCAAAGTAAGGGGACTTCCTCCACCCACCTCCTCATCGGACATACTAAAGCTAGGCCACAGTTTTCTCCGGGACACACTGGACATTCCGGATATAACACTGCACAGGGCATGGCTGGGACATGACTCCACTCTCTTTCTTCGATTCCGCAACGCCACGGATAGGCTTCGGGCGCTTCGGGCAAAGCGGAAATTATTCTCCCTTCCAGACAAAGTATTCCTGGACGACAACCTCACAAGAACACAGGTATCTGAACTTAAACAGGCCAGGGAACAAGTCGCGACAGCAAGACAAGCAGGAAAGTGGGCAATCATCAGAAATCTCTGCGCGGTTATTCAAGACTCCTTCCCCCCGGGGTGGGCCCCTCGAATCGGTAGCTCCAAATGACGGCCCGAGAGGAGAGGAGACGAGACACGAGTATTTCGGTACACTGTTGGAACGGTAATGGCTCTTTTTGGTCATCCCCAAGCCTACTGCATGATGCCCTCGCTTCAGCAAACATCCTGCTTGTTACCGAAACACACGCAAGTCCTGTCCACCCTCTCCCGGACATCATAGGTTACCAGTGGTCCTCAGCTTGCAAACAGGAGACACGGAGCTCAGGAGGAGTCAGAAATTCTGGAGGAGCAGCATGCCTCGCCAAAGAGGATCTCAATAATAGCATATCTGTGGTAGCGACTGACGATCATGCCAGATTCATGTGGATCCAGATCAGGGCTAGCGCCCCCCCTCTGAGAGACATTTACATAGCGGTATGCTACTTCCCCCCCACTTCCTCTACCTTTGCCATCCATAGTAGTGACGGTGACCCCTTCACAGACTTGTACCCTAACATTACGAAGTACTCAACTGTAGGTGACATCATTATCATGGGGGATTTTAATGCTCGAACCAAGGACCTCCAGATACCCATTCATGATCGTACAGAGGATGTCTTCTGCACCCGAGGGATAGATCCAACCTCGGTGAACATGCACCGTACATCAGAGGATAGCCTGGGCCCCATGACAGCCTACGGTAAGCACCTTCTACAGATGGGGGAGTCTCATGAGATAATCATCCTGAACAGCCTCCCTTGCTTTCCCTCCTCCCACTTCTTTACTTGCCGACCCCACGGAGGGGGTGCAAGTGTGGTCGACTACGCTCTTGCTAGCCCCGATCTCCTTCCGCACATTCAAAGCTTTTCTATCATTCCTATTCCCCTAGCTGATCATGCACTTCTCTCACTCTCTCTTCAGATCAGCATCACGCGCAAGCCCCACCCCCACACCCCACAGGGCCTGCCCTGCACCCTCTTCAAGTTCGAAGAAGGCGATCCTGACGTCTTCTCCTCTACCATCAAGCACGCACTTCCTCCTATAGCCCAGTTCACCTCCCTCGTGTCCGCCACCGATAAATACCACTGCCTCTCGTCTGTAATATGGGATGCCGCACTCCAATCCTTCCCTTCCTCCACCCGCTCTGCCTCTGTACCGTCTAGACCTGGAGGATGCCCTATGAATAAATGGTATGACCACGAGTGTAAGTCCCTACACCGGAATCTCCGGCACGCTTTCAGACACACATGGCCGTCTTACCCCGCTATCTGTTCGGCCTACCGCCGCCTCCTTTGCAGCAAAAAGCGCCATTTTATCTCCCACCAGAGACAGATTCATTCTAATCTTCTTCTCCACTCTCCTAAGAAGTTCTGGAGCACCGTCCTTTCCAGGCGTTCTCCCACCCCTACCGACCTCGACCCCACCTCCATGTTCTCCCACACCACCAAGTTGTATGATATCCCTGGGCAACCCCCCACTCAAGTCGTTTCCCCCCAACACCTGTCACTTCTTCTCCGGCATAGACATCAGAGAAGCAATCTGGGCCCTAAATAGCAGCAAAGCCGCAGACGAAGAAGGCTTCCAGGCGAAATTCCTCAAATTTGGGCTTCGTCCTCTGGTTGGCTATCTACCGGATCTTTTCAACCAGGTCATTCATGATGGCTTCCCTGAGGAGTAGTCCCATCATATTATCTATCCTATCCACAAAGCAGGGCCTACTTCTGACCCGAACAACTACAAAACGATCATGGTTGGGCACACCTTCTCCAAGTTGTATGCTACTGCCCTCCACAAGGGACTCTCCAGCTTTCTAGAACAGAAGCAACTCAGGACCAAAGGGCAAGATGGGTTCAGACCGGATCATTAGACCACTGACCATATCTTCACTCTTCGGGCACTAATCGAGGAGGCCCGGCATAGGTCCTCCAAAGTGTACCACTGCTTTGTGTACTTCAAGAAGGCCTTTGATTCAGTCCCGAGGGAGGACCTATTTCAGAGGTTGAGAGAGATTGGCATTTCTTCGACTCTTTTGACTGCTATTATGCGTCTCTACGAGTCTGTGCTTGGACGTCTCTGCACAGTTGGAGGGATGTCGAAGTTCATCCAAAGCACTATTGGAGTCAAACAGGGCTGCCCGCTTTCCCCCACTCTTTTCGAGATCTACATCGATGAGCTGGAATCTTTTCTCCGAGAGCATATCCAGGAGTCCGATGGGTGCCTTCTCCACTAGGTCCTGATCTACATTCTACTTTTCGCAGATGATATTATTCTCCTGGCCTCCTCCCCATAAGGGCTACAGCGACAACTTGATGCCCTCGCAACTTTCTGTGGTACCTTCGACACTTTACGGTGAATCTGAGCAAAACCAAAGTTATAATCTTCAATGGGATGAAGAAATCCTCAAGTTTCCACTTTCTATTCAAAGGGGAAGAAATCGAAGTCGTCAACAGCTACACCTACTTAGGAGTTCCGTTCTCAGGTCCCCGCTTCAGCCTTCGGCCGGCCCTCCAGCCCAGGATAAACAAAGGATATGGATCCTTGGCCCTTCTAGAGAGACAATGGTTTCGCCACCACTTCCAGGATATTCCATCCAAGATGAACATCATGGATACCTTGATCCACACCACCATGCTCTATGGATCGGAGATTTGGGGCCCCTCGCTACTGGATTCAGATTGGGCCTCGGTTAAGTGAGTCTAGACTCTTCTCCTGCGCCGCTTCATCCGATGCAAGTAGACAGTCCCTCAAAACATCATCCTAGCAGAGTTCGAAGCTAAACCCTTCCGACTAGAGGCAATCTTCAGGATAGTCTCTTATCTTCATCGGATCTGTGCCTTGGCAGACACAAGAGAGGGTAGAGACAGATACCCATACCTGGCCTATTACTCCTCGGAGAAAATCGCTCATAACCAGACTGGTCGCACCAAATGCTGGTTCACAGGGATGACAGAGCTCCTTGGTCTTATCGGTATCCAGCCAAATCATCTCCCCCCCTTCCAGTATTCACTAAACGCCCCGGGGCACCTTCTTCCAAACCAGCAGGAACTTAACAAAATAATCAGGGAGGACATCTACAGGCAGTATATTCAGACCACATGGTTCAATCCTCCAGGCAGTCTGCGCCCAAAAATGGCCTTTTACGCTGAACACTTTTTGGAGATCAGAGATGGGCTCATCACTCGACCCCCGTATACCCTCCAACATTGGATGCATGCCATTAGGATCCCCCTGGGGCAGCTCAGAGTGGGGTCGCACAGGCTTCGGGTGGAAACAGACCACCATATTGACAGAACAGAGAGAATCTGTCAGCTTTGCCACTTACAGGAGGTGGAAACCGAGTCACACTTCATCTTCAGATGCCCGGTCTACTATGAGATCCGCGGGCGCTTCTACTACTTATTCAAAGGTTCCCATAACCTAGCCAGTTTCCTCAGATACCCGGACCAACGATGCCTGGCTCTCTACTTCCAGGAGACTTTCAAATACTGCTCGACTCTACTCCAACCTCCATCTACTTCGGCCACCACTCAGAGGATCACAGACTTCTTCAGAGTACTCTCAGCACCACAGGGCACCAAGAGAACCTCCACTCATTCCATAGATCATGACTCCAGATCAGTGTGGATCCATGATTCTCTTCCCACCAGACCACCTCTTCGGCGTTCCAGAACCAGGCACCCCCCTCCACCCAGGGGACGCCCCAAATCCTCCAGGCAACAGCGACTACAATCCAGATCCAACTCCTCCTCAAGGCAGCGGACATTGACATGTTTTCTTCAGTCCTCTTCTATCGACCTCGGATGTTAGGAGGAGGAGTTTGTCTCCGTTCAGGAGGCCCATCCTTCTCCTCTAGTACTTCTTCATCATCACAACTCATTGTCATGATCTATCAGGCATTCAGTTTTCCAGGTTTTACTTTTGTAGCTTTGTATTTCCCGCTTTTATGAAGAAAGGGGACCGTTTGGTCCACTAGCTAGTGTGATGAAATCATTGTAATCAGCAGTCCCATGGACCTTCTTGTGGTCATTTGATGGACATTAATAAAATTATCTTATCTTATTATCTCCTTAGAATCTCCTTCAAATGAGATACAAAGACCCAAACCCTATATCAGTCATTCTCCTAATACCAAGTCCGCCCTTCCTCAAGTCCTTCCTTGATTCTACATCAAACTGCTACACACTGCAACTTCGAGCTGCCAGCATCGATACTACTACTCAACCTGCAATTTCGGTCTTGTAGCTTCCAAGGAAACCCTAGATCAGCGTCCTCTTAAGACCTTCTTGGAGCAAGATAGCTCCTCCTATTGTCAAAGAGGTCTAGAGAGAGTATCCTTCCCTCCAACTACAAGATGTTGCACTTCGTCTTATTGCAATTCAATCCTACAATTTTGGCTTGTTTCTGCAACCCAAAAACCCTAGAATTTCGCACGTGTGAGAGAGATAGAGCCCAAAAACAAGAAATTTCGTCCTCCCAGCTTCTTCTAGACCTTCACTCTCCTTTTTCTGTCCTTCCCAGCGACAAATCAAACTCTTTCTTGTAGATCGAACTTGTGAGTGTGTCCCAAATGAAGTCGAACTGTTCCTTTATATAGCCTTCTCAAGGGGTCGAATTCCCTCCTTTAGGCCAACTTGTACTCTTGGAGATTCTAGGACTTTCTAGACTTAAAAAATGAGTCTTTTTACAATTACAAATTGCCCAAAAGGGTCTTATAAACATGATGTTGACTCCACCGACTCTTTCTAGACTTAAAAAATGAGTCTTTTTACAATTACAAATTGCCCAAAAGGGTCTTATAAACATGATGTTGACTCCATCGACTCATGACAATAAATTCTAAGATCTAACAAACCCTAGAAGCACAAAGAACATGTTTTTACCTAGAAGACCATCAATAATGAGCATGAAACCCATGCTTTTAATAATAATAATTTTTCTTTTCCTTTCTTGTTTGTTACATAGGATATATATTAAAATGAGTACAACAATTATGAAGACCGAAACTAGTTACATTTCTCAACACTCCCTCTTAACTAGGGAGGCATTCATAATTGTACAACTAGTACAACATCATATCTGAAACTAAAGAGTCCTCAAGAAGAGTCAGATTGATAAGCCATAATGTAAGCATCATCATCATGACCAGCATTATCCTTGAGGCCTAACTGGACAAGCTCTACATTAATCAAGAGCATTGTGCTAGGAGGTTTTACGTGGGATACCGCACTACCTCTACAAGGTATATACCCCATCCGAATGTCTACAAGGTCCTTTTAGGACTATTCTTATCTTGGATCTGCAATCCTAAGTCCTCAAAGAATATTGGTCCTCTTTGACCACTCTTCTCTTGGATACCTATCACATCCTCAAACAGTGTCGATCTCTTTCCTTTCTTGGATGTTATATCCTCAAGGAAACCACAGATGTTTAACCAATCCTCTATCATTCTCTCTTCATCACCTGAAGAGTAGAATGCACATGTGATGTCCAACATCACTCCCTCTCAAACCGAGAGGACATCCCTATTCTTCTTTAATCTTGAGAATAGAACCTTGTTCCTATACAAGGAGACTCCCTTACTCCCTCTCAAAATCAGAGGAGATCTAGACTTCTGTTCTATTTGGGAAGTCACCATCACAAGTCTTACAGCTTGTCTTCATAAGAGTATTAGCCACCAATTCTCCATAGTTGTCTAGCTCCCTCTTTCCTTTGTATCATCGAGATTTCTTTTTCTTTCAAGGTATCATGGAGCCACCTTCTCTCTTCAATCTTGTGACAGGTTCCAGGTCAATCTTCTTGCTTATCACTTTCTTCTTTGATATGAGGGCATGGCATTGAGCCTTCCCAAACTTCAAGTTGTTCATAGGTTCTTCTTGAAAGTGATCTTCCTTTGACCTCTAGGTTATCTTCTTGCACTACTACATTTAATCCCAAGATGTCCACATCTTGACTTCATAGTTGCAAGGTACCAGATATTGAGCTTCCCTAAATATCCTTCATCCATGCAGTTGAACTTGCCTCAACTACCATCATGTATTCCTACAACATTCTTCCAGGTAGCAAACTAATATGTTAACCAGATAACCAACAATAATGAAAATCAGACTTACCTCATCACGATGACCTTCTCGTTCCATCAACATCCTCATCAACCATCTCCACTTGAAACTTCATTCATGCATCAGAGTGCCCAAGGATCGAACTTGACTACCAAGTTACAACTTTTCTTCTAGAGAATCTACTATATGTTAATCATTTATATATAATCTAGAGAAAGTCTTAAATTCTTTACGCATCCTTAAGTCAAGTCCTATTATTTTTCAAGCATCGTATATCCATATACCTCGGCATATTTCATGACCAACTTTCTTTCCACAAGATTGTACGCATGTGAAACTTATCCAAAGTTTTATATCCAGCATGCCTTCCTATGGTTTCATCTGATCATCTAACTATTTATATATCTCACATAGAGCTTGCATCTTGACCCGTAGCATTCCTTCATCCCTTTACCAGTATTGATTCCACGTTACATGGAATGTCTACTAACCATGTCATGCTGTTTTTCCCAAATACCTTCCAAAATTATGGTTTTTCCCGAATCATGATGATTCAACTAAGCAGGATGAAAACTCACATAATGTTAAACAATACATGGATGAACATTATGCAAAAATAGTATATTTATCTATCTATCTAGATGGTCTCTACAAAGCATCTTAACCGTGTAAATTCTAGACATGCTACTATCATATGCTTCTTTCTATGATGCCATGCAAAACATACTATCCTAAAAGAAAGATCAGTCTTCAGAAAGAACCTGACTGTCAGTGAACCTTCTTTAGTAGTAAAGAACCTTCACTTCTTCCTTCTTTGCCTTCTTCTCAGGTTCTCACACTGCCTCGACTACATGGGCTTCACTCCTTTCCTTTCTCTTGTTATTATGCTTATTTGGACAGTCCCTCTTAAAGTGTCCAAATTCATTGCATTAAAAACATTGCACTTTGGACATGTATTTCTTCTTGGACTTACCAAATTTTCCCTTCTTCAGCTTCTTGACTCGGGCTAGAAAGGCTTGAGATTGCTCATGTAATCCAATGTCATCCCTGACCTTGATCCTTGATTCTTCCAATATAACTGCGCCCACAACTCATCAAATGGAGTTGAATCCTTCTTGGAGTAGATGCTTGTTGAAAAGTTGCTCCATTCTGGTGGCAATGCATTTAGTACACAGATGGTTACTTCAGAATCAGTATTTGGTTCCCCAAGTCCCTGCAGATGGTCCCTTAGATGAGAGACTCTCATGCGAAAAGATTCCACATCCTCATCCTTTAATTTCTACATTCTATACAACTTGTTCCTCAACGACATTTTTTGTCTTGTTGTACTTACTGAGTAGAAATTCACTAGCTTGTCATACATGGCCTTGGAAGTCTTCAAATTTGCAACAAATAGAACAAGAGAATCCTTAATTAACTCAACTATGATCCTTTGAGCCCTTACTTTCCCTATCTTGTACTTTGCTAGTTCCTATGTCTTATCGTTCTCAGGTTCAGTAATTTCCCTAGTAACATATCCCATTACTTCTTGTTCTGTGAGTATCAAGTCAATTCTTTTCTTCCATGTTAGATAATTTGATGCCCTAATGAGCTTATTGCTCTCCTTACAGAAAGAACCCATATGACTTGAAGCATGATGTAATAATATGTTACCTACTTGAGATCAAGATTCTCCTTGATGATGTTTTCAACCTTCTTTGGTGCCTTCAAGATTCTTGACGAGTCTTCAACAATGTCTTTGAAAGATGTTTTCTAGGATTCTTCCTATTGCCACTCAAATTGTATATGCAAGATGCAACAACGATCAAGTTGGTGGTTGTCACTCTGATCCCCAACCTGTTCGTTCTAGTTGTCTCTCTACAGCAAGCTATGGGGGGTAGTCCCTATGAAATGTGAAGATGGAAAGACTCATTGGCAACTAACAAGTCTGGGAGACACAACTAAATGGCCTAGCAACTTGGTTAATTTAGCAAGTTTAAGGATTAGATTAGATTATCCTGAGAGACAAGTGCCTTAATGGAGTCAAGTACTTGCTTAATGTACATTATTTACCAAGTAATCGGATGAACAGTTGCTTCCTTAAGATGCCTCACTATCCTATATGAAATGCAATACCTAAAGAAACTAAGTGATATGTAAGATCTTGATTTACTTTAGCTTATATGTCTAACTAGATGAATCCTTTCCCTCAGTTGTTTTGAGGCTAGTCTTTAGAGTAGGTTGTGGAGAGAAACCAAGGGGAAGCAAGCTATGTCTGGATTAACGATCCTCCCCTTGAGTTCTAACCACCCGATGCCTTTGGCACTGTAGAGACTATAGCTCTGACGACTGCAAGGTCACTGTGTTAACCACTAAAGAGGGTTTAGACTTCGCAAGCTAGATGAGAAAGGTGGTCCTAAGAGTCTTTAAACCAAAATTATGCTTGGAGGTAAATTAATTAAATGCAAGTCTAATCCAAAGATGGAAATGCGAGATGGGAGATTACTTTTAGTGAGATTGTTAGATGTCTTAAGCACTTAGAGACAAATTGCAAAGATATAACCAAGTACTTAAATCAATATACAATGACAATCTTCACTAAAAGAGGAGATGCTCAATGGAATAAGATAAAAGTCACAAAAATATTATCAAGATTAAGGAAATTGCTTATGAAACAACCATAAACACAATGCTTCTTTCAACAATGCCAATTAGAATGCCAACTAATAATAGAGTGTCAACGTGTTAATTAGATAAAAGAAAGAGAGAGATGCTAAACACAATTAGTGATTCCTCTTATCATGATTATGATTATAAGTTGACTTTATTAGCAAGAGTGTAAACTTTAGATATGAAGCTCACTTGCAAGTACACAATATTAGTATGCTTATTATCACAATTGATCCACGAGAAAAATGAATAGCAATAAAGCCACTTATCTAATTATCCAATTCTCTAGCAATGAGAGAAGTAAAGATATTCCTTAGAAACGATGTCGCAATGAGAAAAAGAGCATTAATTCACAATGTGATTTCTTAGAACAATTAGCCAATCTCATTATCAATCCAATTTAGCCTTTAGAGCACTTATGTTCTTCAATTAGATTTGCCAATTATGTTCTTGAAACAATAAAGAGCACTTAAATGCAAAATGCTAATGCAAAATCCTTAATATATTCAACAATGATCCTTTGTGCCCTTACTTCCCCTTTCTTGTATTTTTCTAGTTCTTGAGTCTTGTCTTTGCTTAGTTCAATAATCTCTCCAAGAACATACTCCATTACTTCATGTTCGTTAAGTGCGAGGTTAACCCTTTTCTTCCATGCTAGGAAATATGTTGAGCCAATGAGTT